>CM024758.1:122962934-123011251 GCA_014218235.1 Colocasia esculenta | reverse complement strand
TAATTATCTACCATTTTCCTAGCACTTATCCTTCCTTTTGGCATGGGGTGGGCTCTAGATCCATGGCCAAGTGGTGAGGATAGGATTAGAACTCTTTAAGGATATTAAGCCAAAATAGTGATTATTTTGTCCTTTTTTTAATTTATTAATAATTTAGGTACGAATTTAGGCCTAATTATCTATCATCTAACATTGGGCTTCAGCTTTGTGGCCCAATAACTCATGTACAAGTCATCTAGGAAGCCCATCAGTTATTTGCTTAATGGGTTTTCAATTTATTTCATAATTTCTTTTAATGTGAATTATTTATCTCAATTTAAAATGAGAGTTGCTACAACCCTTTGACTGTGTATTGTTCTAAGCCTTAAATGCTAAAGAATGATCAATATGGGTTTGGCTGACTGATACTTTTACCCTAGTAGCTAAGTGTTGCAATAGAATAAATGAGTCCTTAGACTCACAAGTAATGCACGTCTGAGTATGAATGTTAAGATCAAGCACACATAAGGGACACAAGATTTATCCTGGTTTGATATTGATCCAAGTCAGACCTATATCCAGTCCCCAAGATCAACTCGACCTGGGATTTCCACTAAACCACAAGCAACTAAGAGTCTTCTTCTCTTTTCTGGGTAAAAAGACAACTCACTACATTTACCAGATGAGTAGCTCCACCCATTACAACGTTTAGCTAGGTGCTTCTTTTTGAGCTCAGAAGTAAGTTACTGGCACAAACTAATTTGGTTCTCATTGGTATAGACCCTAGTTTGTCACCCTCACAAGTTTTTCTTGCCAACTTACAAGAACCGATGATAGACTTAGAGCACTAAATGTAACGCATTGATCATAGAAAATGTGAGAAATGAGAGAGTAATCATCAGGTGCTACTTTAGTAGGTTAGTGAGGATGTTGCACTGAAGACTTGTCTTCTCTTAATGCTTGACTTGTTTGTGAGGAGGAGGAGGAACATTGTAGAGCTATGAATGCCATTGAAACTTGAGACTTCTTGCCCTCTTGCTCTTTTTCTTTTTCTCTTTCACATAGAATATGTATGCTCAACTCTTGTTCTTTTACTCACACAATGCTTCAATGTCGTTTTAGTGTAAAAGGTTTAAAAGTTATTTCTCCTTGTTACGTGACTAGTATTTAAAGATTTCAGTATGTTCTTCAGTTAGTCTTCATCACCCTCTTCCTTTCTTGTGAATGACTTGGATGATGTATCTGTTATCTCTGCAGATGACAGCCATTAGACTAATCTTATGATTGTTAGATTTTCATTGTGTGTTCTTCAAGGACTTCTATCTGTTGTGCCATGTAATTCTCTTCCGTTAGATACACATTTTGCAGTTGTTAAATGTATCTTGTTCTTTGGCATACATCTTGTCTTTATCTTTTCATAAAATATGCTGTTGTGAACACTAAAAAAATGACAAGATTAGCAAATGATGGTTTAAGGCCTAGAGACAGCTCTAATATAGCACTTCGAATGATAACCAAACTCCAAATGCATACAGCTACAAAAGGCGGAGGCCTTCATATTTGTGACAAGTCAATGACCCGCAATTGTGCAACGAGTCAAAGACCCACAATCACGAAAGCTGAAGTCTCTGGCATCGGATCACTGGGGTGCTAGATCACTAGGGCACCATATTAGCTTAGCACCAGATCACCCTGGTGCCGGATCACCCTAGCGTTGGATGATTAGGGCACCAGATCACATGGGCATCAGATCATGTAGGTGCCAGATCAATGAATGTTAGATCACTTCAGGTGTGGGATCCCTGGGCGTCGGTTCATCCTGGGGGGTAGATCACTTGCCTCATCCTCTATAAGTAGGACTCAAGGGGTCCATTAATTTCAACGATATCTCAAGAGATACCAAGAAGGGGGGGGGGGGGGGGGTGCTTCCCTTTTGAAGTCTAAAGCCTCAACATTAGGACTAGATTGCTCTCTTTGGGGGTTTTCTTAAGTGCTTTGTGTAAGGGAGAGTGGTAGGCTTACTTTCTTCATCATCCTCTACTTTCCTCATGATCCTCCATATTCATGATCTCCCTTATAGATCCCTTCATTCTATGTCAATGTAATACCACTTTCATGGTGGATTTTATTTATACTCTTTACATTAATGGAAGGACAAGTCCCCTCCCCTTGAAATATTTCTATCCTTAATTTGAGTTTATGTTTAAATACGTTCACATTTAGAGCCTTAATTAGACCTTATGAACTTGGGATGCTTAAACAAGAAGTAGGGTCCCATGGTTCCAATGGTTTAATATGATTTCCGTGCCTTTCTCTTTAGCCGAACTTGCATAACAAATCCCTTTATGCTCCAAGTTCATGTTCATGGTTATGATGTACTTCCCATGTTCTCTATTTTACATAACTCTCTATGTGCATTGGATCCTTCCTTTAAATGTTCAAATGCCACTCCGTTTTTTTTTTTAGCCTCATTGGGCATGTATTTGAAAATGTCAATTGTTGAACCACTCATTATGGTTATCTCTTTGTTTTGGTGATAACAAAAACTCTTAAATCTCATAAATATATCTAATAATGTTTTCACTGTTGGATATCATAATATATTTTATTAATATTTTTCAAGATATTTTATGTACTAGAAATAAGATAATTTGTATTGCATTAAATATTTGCACTTCGACTGGTAAGAGCCTTACATAGTAGTCGAAGTTAGACTTCAACTGGTAAGAGTTTTACACAATAGTCGATGTTGCACTTTGACTGGTAAGAGCAATTACGCATTAGTCAAGTTAGACTTGACTGGTTGGAGCTTTACACTATAATCGATGTTGCACTCTGATTGGCCACTAGTCAAAGTTAAAGGCTTGTACTAAATGTTTCGATTACTAAGGAAGCTTTTATCGATTGAAGTCTAAGTCCATATCAATTGAAGATCAATTTTCATATCTATTCATGTGTTAGTAAGACTCCGATTGGTGGTCTCTTCACTTCTCATTTTGATTGGTGTTATAAATGTTCTATCTTATCGATTGGTGACCAAATAGTTTTAATATCATTTTGATTGATGTTATTTACATACCGATTGGTGTTTATATGATTTCAAACACATCGATTGGTGAACAAATATCTTTCACTTATATGGTGCACCGATTATTGATGATTTACTCTTATCTGCATCGATTGGTGAACAAAATGTCTTTGGCGCCTAATGAAAATTCAAATGAACTTCTTTTCTGACAAACAGAAAGTTTCTACCTAACACAGTAGGATGTCAGTAGGAAATGTGGACTAGGTAATAGAGATATGGGTAAAATGACATGTCTTACTTTTTCTGTCTCACCATCCTCTTCCTTTCATTAAATGCTCTCAGGACAAAAGGAGAAATGAAGCACCTGTTAGACTCAAGGAGAGCAACAGTAGAAGAAGAAGAAGCTCCAATGGTTATCTTCTCAATGGTCTTCTTCAGCGACTCTATAAAGAGTTGAAGGGTTTGAAAATGAAGTAACAATGGTGAGCAATACTGAAGATCTTTATGAAAGAGTGTTCATTTAGTGAGGAGCCTAAACGACATATACACTGAAAAAAAAGAGAGAGAGAAAGAGCTTGAGTCTATTCAAAGAAGAAGAAGGAGTGCCCAAGCAGAAATCTCTTCAAGCATTCGAAGCAATCAAGCTCCATCTCTCCCTTCTCTCTTTGTGTGTCATTGTAAATCTGGTAGAGAGAGTTTTTGCCAAGAGTCTTGTGTTCTTTCTGTTAAATCTCTTAGCTCTCAAGTTGTTCTTTCTTTTCTAAAGAAGAGAAGGGTTGTTCCTCTTCGGAGTGAAGAGAAGAATAGCTTGTTGTTGGGTGTTGTGACCATCTGGGTTTTGTACCAGTATGCCCCTTGTGTTAAGGGAAGAATCGTACTGGGGTTTGTTCTATAAGGTTTGCTTTTAAGTCTGTAAAAGAAGTGGGTTGCCTTCTTATCCGGGAAAGAGAAGAAGATCACCTAGGGTGCTGGGTGTGTTTCCCCTTGTGTAGAAGGGTGAACTAGCTGTGTTGGGGGTCGTATATCCTTGGAGGGATTATACCCCGGTTAGTGAATTCCCAAGAAGTTGTTTGATGACTGGATGTAGGACTTTCATTTAGGAAGGGCCAGGATAAATTCTTTGTGTTATCTATGTGTGATTGCTTCTACTTCTTTAATTTCCATTGCACACGCTTGTATTCACTAACCAAAGTTTAAAGTGGTTGATTTGCTTTCAGATGTCTATTTCAACATATTCACCCCCCTTCCTCTAGGTGATTGTAGCTTGCAGCTGTGGGCCAACAAATTTTAATATTCCTTAAGTAAAATGTAATTACATGTTTTGCAGATTTTTACAAAAAAAATCTAACCATAACTATATGTGACGTCGTGATCATTTGGATTCAAGTTTAGTGGTTTTAGAGTGGTGTTTGGGTCAATGTGTGGCCATTAAGCCTTGGTTGGGGGGTCTAGTGTGTTGTGTGAGAATTGTGTGCCAGAGATGTTCACCTAAATAGCCCTCTGGTTCTTTGTTTAGGAACGCGACGGGGTGGGTGACGCGTTCTGAATGTGGCCTTCCCCTATGTCGCGATCTCATTGACGCCTTTTTTTGTGGTTTTGTCAGCTTGTGCGATGCGTGGCGCGTGTCGGGGCACTGCTTATCGCTGTGTTTATGAATGAGGCCTCCTAATGCATCATGTTTTGAATGCGACGGTCACCCTCATCGTGTTCTCATTTCCAAAGCTTTATGTTGTGTTTATCGGCCAAACAGAGCAGAGAGCTCTGTTTGGTTGAGGGAAGCTTTGTTGGAGATGGTTTTGGCAATTCCGGGTTGGGAGCTTTAGATTTGGCATGGTTTCCACACGAGGAGGGTGTCTGGAGCGTGGAAATGCCGATCAAGCTTTGTTCTTTGTGTTCTTCATGTTGGTAGGGAGATTCTCTCGTTTCTTTGCATTGTTTAGTTGCTTTAAAGCATGAAAAGGATGGTTTGGTGTGTGCATGTGATCTCTAATTGAGTTAGTCTATTTGTAGAGGTTTGACTTGAATGGAAATAAGTTTTGTTGAGATTTCTGGGTGAGAATTGAGAATTTGACATTCTATTTGAGAACGCGATGGGAACGCATTCAAATACAGCCTCCTACCCCGACGTGTTCTCATTGTGAATGCGGCCTATCAAGCTGTCACGTTCTTAATGCAACCGTCGACCCCGTCATGTTTTGCTTCCCGCCCGAAGTATTTAGTGTTGTGCTTGGCAAGGTGGGTCCAATAGGGGACGATTTCAGTATTTTCTCGTTTGTTTATGTGTTTAAGCAATTTGGATGTTATTTACATATGGATTTAAAGGAATTGTTCAGCGGTCCTTGTCATTTGAACCTGTTAACCTAATAACGAGCCCGACCTAACTCCATCTCCGATGAACAGGTCAAAGCCTCACAAGGGATACCATTACATGAGTTTGTGAGAACATAAGAGGAACACTGAAATATACATAAGATTTCACATATTTATACCTTCTCACATATATTTACATAAAGTTTACATAGCCACATCTCAACAGAAGTCAACAAAAAAGTAAAAGTACAACATCCTAGGGCATACCCCGAGGTGAGAACAGAAAAGGAAACTACACTGCTAGTGAAGTGGGCCTGCCTCCACTACAACGCAGATCAGAACTAGAAGTGGGACGAGAACTCTCCTGCTCTCCTTCACCTGAAAGGGGTGAAGTAGGGGGTGAGCCTTATAAGTCATTGGCTCAGTAGGAAAACTCTCCTAAAATCGAAACCACAAAAATAATACGAGAAGCAGGAATGCACTACTAACAAGTAATAATCATAGAAATAAATGAACATATTACTAAGTGTTATAAATAAATAATCTGCAAGTACTAAACTATAAATGCTAGCAATAAGTAAATAAATAAACGACAAGTCAATCACAAGTGTAGGAGCTAACAAGGAACAATGCTGAACTCGATCATGAAGCCTGGTTCTTGACACTATAGCAACCGACCCTAACAAACCACACAGGACTACCTCTCAATCTTGCAACCATAGACGAAATGTAACATCTCGGGTTTCTGGCTTTCCATTTGTGTGGGATGACTGGCCATGTCGCGACAGTGATGCCCATCGTGACAGTCATCCCTATTGCGACCACTAGGTGTGTCGCGTTCCTGCCGCGCCCAGTCAACGGGTCGCGACAGGGTTCTGCTTTTGGTCTACTGACAGGCATCTGCCGCCTGTCAGAGTGGCAGGCGTGGTAGGGGGACCTGTCAGGCTGTCGCGGCGCCCAGGGTGGGCGCATTCTGGTCGTGGTCTAGGCGGCCGTCGCGATACGGTGGTATCGCGACGCCCCGCCCGTCGCGTCTTTGGGGACCGAAGGCTAAAGCCTTGGCCGGTTCTCCCTTTCCCTAGTTTGGATTTCTCCTTTCCCTCTCCTCTCCCAGGAGGGGAAGTTCTCCCTTCCTTCTCCAGCAGCTTGGTGCGTGGTGGCGGAGCTGCGATGGCTCGTGCGGTGCGTGGAGTGGCGTCGTGGAGTGAGGAGAAGGTGGCCTTGTCATCGTGAAGGCCTCATTGTGGGTTGGTTCTTCGTTCTCTATAGGGATTCTTGTACCCTTACTTGTTTGTGTGGTTTGGGGGTTCAAATTGTGGAATGCATGCTTTTACTGCTTTCTTCATGATCCCCTCCCCATGTTTGTGTGTTTGTAGTTATGTGGGGGACTTCGGGATGTGGCATTCCGGTGGTCGGCCTTTCTGCTGTGTCGCGACCATCGAGCGCGTCGCGACACTAGAGGAGGCGTCGCCCCGGTCGGGCGCGACCTTATCGCGGCCCATAAGGCCATCATGATAAGGGTGTTGCGACCCAGCTGCTCATCGCGACAAGGTTCTTGTCGCGACGCGCGGCTTTGTCGCGACAGGGTCGTCGCGACTTGGTTTGCTGTCGCGACAAGAGCTTTGTTGCGACCTGCTTCCCTGACGTGATTGGCCTGTCGCGGTTGCCCTACCAGTCGCGATGAGATCGCGACTGGCTAGAGGGCGCGACAAGGTCTGGGTTGGCTCGGGTGTTTTCCGTCGTTGCGGTTGTTGTGTCGACTTGTGCCCCAGGGCAGGGTTGCCCTCCAGACCTTCTGGTGAGGAACGTGGTAGGTTGGCTTGCTGCGTTCAGTGACCGAAGGTGACACCTTCGTGGCCGTGTCCTAGCGGTGTCGCTAGGAGGCTCGCGTCTGTCTAATAATCGATGGTCTGGCTGCCAATCGATTATTAGAAGAGTGTGGTTGCTGTGCTCTTTGGTGGTGTTCCGAGTTTCTCGGGCCATGCCTTGTGTGCCGGCGTTGGCCGACGGCCCTTCTGGAGGTTGTTCTCGAAAGGGGTGCCATGCACACCTTGCTGCTGGGCTTGTTATAAGCCAGCTGTGTCATTTCTGTTGGTGGTTGCCACACCAGTTCTCTGTTCGCCCGGTGGTAGGAACTTGAGGGCTTGTCCGCGAGACAGGTTGTTACCGTTACCTGGGACCTCCATCCCCACGCCCTGTGTCAGAGGGAGCTTCTCCGGGCGGCGGGCATGCTCGAGTTATGAACTCGGAGAGGTAGGGGAAAACGGTGGGGACAACGGCTTCTGTCGTTTGTAAATATCTCTTAGTTGGGGGGTGGGACGCCGAGGTTGTTGTGGTGCTCGTTCGGTGCAGACCAGCTAGTCTGTATCACTGCCTTGCATTGCGTTGGTTCCGGAGCCACGTAGGGAGATCAGGCGTGGGGCCGTAGTTCGGCTGATTGTGGTGTTGTGGTTGTGTTCTTGGCTGTGACTCGCTAGCCTCACTCCTACCAGGAGGTAGGCGGGATTGGCGGGGGGCGGGGGGCCGCGTGCCGTGCTTGAGGTGTGGACGGTGTGTCCTCCTCTTAGCTGTCTATGGCGGTGGCTTGTTTGCTCTTACTGTGACGGTGTTTTAACGCTGTTTCCGAGATTGTGTTCTCGTTGCCCTGGTTTACACGGTGGTTGTAGCCTAGTCGTGTCTCACTTCCTTGGGTTTTGTCAGTTGGCCTCGTGGGCCGTGTTTAATGGTTTCCACTCTACGGGTTCTCTCGGGGTGCCTGGTGCAGGCACCCAACTACTGTTTCGGTACCTGTTTTCCTGGTGCCGTCTGTGGTGGCACCGAAGTGTGTAGTCCCTGACCTCGTGGCGTGTCCAGGTGCAGAGTGGTTCTGCTTGTGGGCCCTCGACCTGTGGAGGTCTGAGGTGGCCGTGCCTGGGTGGTGAGACGTCGTTCTCACTTGGTTGCTTGGTGTCTCTCGGAGTGACACCTGGTTGTTCCTTCCCGACCTTGTGGAGGTCCGGGATGTTGGTGCTATGTCGTGAGACTCTGGTCTCACGTGGTTGCTCCGGTGTTCCGTGAGCTCCATTGTCTTGGCGGGTGTGTGCCGAGGGTTTGCTTCCGCGTTGTGTTGCTCTGGCCTGACCCCGGTTGCGGGTCGTGGCATTACTCTAGTTGCTTCCACATGTGTTTGACTCCGCTGGTTCTGCGGAAGTCGTCTTTGGCCTGACCCGGGTTGTGGTCGAGGCGTTTCTCTGTTTCCGCTGCTTTATAGTACTCTGCAGTAGGTGTTTCTCTCTTTACTGCTTTGTAGAGTAGTTTTGCTTCTGCTTGTTGGAGTTCCTGCTGCTCTGGCTGGTAAGGGACTGATAATCCCTACTGAGCCTTGTTCGTGAGGCTCACCCCCCTACTCTCTCAGGTAGGGATTCGCTGTCGTGGAGTTCGTTACCCGGACGGCCGTGGTGGCGGCTTGTTCGCCGTGTGTTGCCAGCATGTGAGTTGTGAGCATGAGCGCTTTGTACCGTGAGTTGAGAGTGGCCTTTTTGCAAGTCCTCGGGGTATGCCCCTTAAGGATTGCACCTTTCTTTCTGTACCTGTACTTTTATTTGGGACATGTTGTACATAATTTCTTTATTAATGTACGAATTTTCTTGTTATAGTTATTTAAATTCATTGCTTATCTCACTGGACTAAATTCTAACCCTTCCAGGTCTTCGGATCCGTGGGTGGTGGCGCGACCTTCGGGGGTCCCTGGCGGGGGTCCGGGAGGTCGGGTCGTTTCACGAATGGTCTAAATGCGGCTCCACCTCTACAAGTACGTACAAAGAACTGTGGAGTCCAACCAACACCACCTGCAGAATCACGCCTGGTACACCTTTAGGGATTTCGGAGTCCTTAGAGTAAGGTTGTGGAACATGAGACTAGCTGGAGACCAATACATCCACTGGTGTCTGTCCCCCAACCACGAGTGCACTACAAATGACTGAACAAAAAGCCAACACATCACAACTCACTGCCTCATTGTCGTCCTTCCCTCAGCCAAATGTATAACTCGACAAACAAGTGAAGGTGTCCAAGAAAATGACACAGACCTCTACGGTACACACAATATTGGAACAAATCACGAGCACTAACGTACTTGGCTCATAAAGAACTTGGGGGTATCCGACTGAAGAGGCAACCACGGTAAGCGTCGTACCATTAAGCTCAACCACACACATATAAATTACAAAGCCTCTTTACTCATTAACCTTAAAACACCACCACAAGCTTTTAGAAATAACTACACATGCTTAACTAATAACTAAACACATTAAAATATGGTCAAGAAGACCCATATTCTAAACCTGAACCATTTTGGCTTTTGGGAATAGAACGCAATGGGGTCAGTCATCGTATTACGAATGTGACGCCTCGACACAATGCGTTCTAGATGTGAACGCATCGCGAGGGGGAGGGTCTATCACGTTAAGAATGTGACTGCCCGACCCATCATGTTCATAGAAAGAACACCACAACCCAAAACCTACATTCGAGAACTCCCCAAACTCATCTTTACACAATTATAGATCAATTGTAAGACAATTTATCTATTCAACAACATGTATAGTACTCAAGGAAAGCTTTTCGATGCATCAAACCACACCAATCGCACCAGAACAAAGAAGAACGAGATTAAACGGAAGAGAACCTCCCTACCACCATGAAGAACGTGAAGAACAACACTCATTCTGTGTTTCCCATGCTCCGGGCAACCTCCTCGCGTCTAGAACATGCCAAATCACGAGCTTTCAAATTGAAATCGCCCAAAAACCCTCAAAACTTCCTTCCCTCGGCCAGACAGAGCTTCCTTCTCTGTTTGGCCTACAAACTGCCTAATAACCAATCGGTGTTGAGAACGCAACATAGGTGGCCGTCACATTCATAACACAATGCAAGAGGCCGACGCGTGCCACACGATAGCCAGACGTGTGCCACGCGTCGCACATGCAGCCAATTAACAGAAACAAGTGATGTTGAGAATGTGACGTAGGCGAGGGACACATTTTGAATGCGATACACTCCCTCATATCGCGTTCTCAAACAGAGAATCAGTGGGCCATTTGATTCCAAATTTCTGGCCCACAACATCCACACAACCTGCTGAAGCACAAAACACCACTCAAAGGCCACACACTGGCCCAAGAAGTACCAAACCATGATCCAAACAGCCACGACGTCACACTACTATCACCTAAAAAGAAATTTTGCCCTGAAAATTTAGAAAGAAACCACAGTATAAATCTCATAATTCACCAATCACTTAACTATCACCTAAAAAGAATTAAAGACTTACTTAAACAAGTATGGATATGCTTTTTACATTCTTCTGCCAATTCCCAAGTGTGTTCATCTTATTATATGTTTTCCCATCTGACTTTTATTAATTCAATTTCTTTGTTTCTTAATTTCTATTTTCTTCTTCCTATAATATGAAATGGATATTCTGGCATAGACATGTCTGGTTTCAAATCGTCTCGAGTGTAACTGATGATTTTTTAAGGGTCACAGATATATCTTCTCAGCATAGAGATGTGGAACACATCATGAGCATTTGTAAAATCTGTTGGGAGTTCTATTCTATAAGTTGTTTCTCCAACTCTCTCCAAAATCTAAAATGGACCTACATATCTTGGGCTTAACTTACCTTTCTTACTAAACCTTAAAATACTTTTGGTGGGAGAAACTCTGAGAAAAACATAATCACCAACTTCAAACTGTAATGGCTTGTGTCTTCAGTCGGCATAGCTCTTTTGCCTACTCTGGGCTACTTGAAGCTTTTTCTTTATGAACTTGACTATTTCTGCACATTGTTGTATCAATTCTAGTCCCATAACTTGTCTTTCTCTTACATCGTGCCAATTAGGGGTGTTCTATATGGTCTTCTATACAGAGCTTCATATGGTGCAATTTCAATGCTTGCATGATAATTGTTATAGTAACAAATTCTACCATTTCGAATGATGCTCCCAACTGCCTCCCATACCAAACAACAGGCTCTCAACATATCTTCCAATGTTTGAATTGTTCTTTTTGTCTGACCATTGGTCTATGGGTGATATGCAGAACTATACCTCAATTTAGTGTCAATTAGCCGCTGCAAACTTCTCCAAAAACCTGATGTGAACCTTAGATCTCTATCTAAAACTATTGTAACTAGAATGCCATGTAATAGTACTGTTTTGTCCACATACAATCTAGCTAACAGATCAACTGTCCAAGACATGCTTACAGCTAACAACCTGCACACATTTGTCAATCTATCAACAAAAACCCAAATTCTATTATGACATGTTGCTGTTCTAGGTAGTCCTACCACAAAATTCCTAGTAATATCATCCCATTTTCCACTGTGGAATTGGCAATTGTCGTAACAATCCTCCTGGCCTTTGGTGCTCTACTTTTGCTTGCTAACAAATCAAACATCTAGCCACAAATTCTACTATTTTCTTCTTCATATTCGGCCACCAAAAGTACTTTTTCAAATCTTGATACATTTTTGTGCTACCTGGGTGAATTGAATGTCTAGATATGTGCACTTCTTCTAACACTTTTTGCTTTAATTCTGCTTCCTTTGGAACATATAGTCAATCTCTGAGCTAAACACACAATCATTATCAATAGTAACATCCTCTATCTTCACAATTTCAGCCAAATTCTCATATGTTCTCTTGACTTCAATTATTTGATAATCTAATGATGGTTCCACTGCACTACTAGCTAATAGGGCTTGCTATTGATTATTAGGAACAAATAGGGAATTCTTTGCTATTTCTTTATATAACTTTCATTTTTAATCATTATGTGACTTAAAATTGTCTTTCTACTCAATGCATCTACAACCACATTCATTTTGCCTAGGTGATAAGTCAAACAGAAATTATAATCCTTCAAATATTCCACTATCTGCACTGCCTGAGATTTAAAATCTTTCTGGGAGAAAATATACTTTAAACTCTTGTGATCTGTGAAAATTTCAAACCTTTCCCCATATAAATAATGTCTTCATGATTCTAGTGCAAATGCCACTACTGCCAATTTCAAATCATGTGCCGAGTAATTCTCTTTGTGGCGCTTCAACTGCCTCGATGCTTAATTATGCCACAACCTTACTGTGCTGCATTAATATTGCTCCAATCCCTCTCTTAGAGGCATCTGCATGTAACACAAATCCTCCACTACCTGATGGTAATTACAATATTGGTGTTGAAGTCAATTTTCTTTTCAATTTCATAAAACTCCTGAGACAATCTACTAACCATACAAATGACACACTCTCGATTTGTAAACAAAGGTATTTATTATAGAAAGGGAACTGTAAGCAAGGCTACAACTACGCTTACTGTAGTTATGAAAATGAATCGTAAGATCTTTTGTAAGTATATGTCTTTTCTTACAATTGTTACATTTACACTTACGATTTTTGGGCGTGAGAGAAACCTATTTTTGTTGTAGTGTGTTCATGTTAATATTATATGTGTCTCCTTTACTTCCATGGCTACTTGACCAATTTTTTTTCATTTTAACATCTACCCTTCAGAGATACAAGATATAGAAAAATAAAACACAGCCCATGAGCAGGCAAGCCTATCCGCAATTTGGTTCCCCTCCCTCTAGATATGAGCAAAGTGCAGGAGATCTGATCTTGACAAACATGCGGCTAATTCACCATGGGCATGCAAAAGCCCCATTGAGGATGCCAACGAGCACTGTAGAATCAGACTCAACCAAATTTTTTTGTAGCCACGCCAATAGCAGTGTTGAAGCCCTTCTAAGAGTACGATGGTCTCAGCCATCAAGCTGGAACAAATAGTAGAATAGGCATGAGCAAAGACAAAAACCATCATGCCACAGCTATCTCGAAGTATACCTCCACCACCGGCGAGCCCGATTCCCCGTCAAAAGCACCGTCCACGTTGAGTTTATAAACCTTGGTGGGGGCTTAAGAATAGATGGTCTATATTATTTACATTTAGATCAATTTAATCAAATCTATCTAACTAAACATAGAATGATGAGTATCAACAATGAAAGAATAAATGTTAAATCTGTTGAAAATTTGTGGTGGCTAAAGAGTTTTATTTAAACCCAAAACTTTTGTGGGTTTTTTTGTAAATGAGAGATGCCATTACTCACATCACGTGAAGGGCCTTGCGTTTTGGGTTCTTTTATTTAAAAGGGAATAAGGAAACACGAACGATTTTCTGGGGCTTTTTCTCCTGTGTAAAAACCGAAAGGGGGTCTTTGCATTTTGTGGGGGCTGCGAAGAAGGTTTTTACGGTTTTGGAAATCTTTTCTTGGGGAGTTTTTGGTGTGTGTGCGGCAGCGGTTCTTCAGAAGGGAAAAGGGGGCGCGGGTGTCTTCTCTGGGAGCAGAGAACGACACGGAGGCGAACCCAAGGGGGCTGCCAAGATATCGGCGGTTGTTTCTCTCTCTAGAAGGTGTGAGTGTTTTTTTCTCTCTCTCTCTCGGCAGAAAATCTCTGTACCACATTTTTTGCACATCGACGAAGGAGAACGTGTTCCTGAGGTTGTCATCGAGGAGGGATCATCTTCGTGCGGAGACACGTCCCTGTAGCCGTTCTATCCTGAGGGAAGATCGTTGACTCCGCCGCACTGGTATGACGGGGGCGATAACTTCTCTAAGGGGAGTCTTTATAGGCGGCTCGGCTAAGTTTTCTAACTCTATATATTTTTGTTATTTGTTGCACTCATATGCATGCGTTTTTCCTTTTGGATTGGAATGGATCTTGCATATACTTGTGGGACGATTGTATATGATGTTCATGCCATCATGTTTTACGTCTGTTCATGTGATTATTTATTTCATGTACATTATTTTTCTAACAATCTTAGAGAAGTTTTCTATCATGTCGTCCATGTCGTCTGTGGTTGCACCCCGTGTGGATATGTCTGGCATGCCCGAAAAGTTCTCGGGACAGCACTTCAAGTGATGACAACATCGCATGAAGATCTGGTTTACCACAATCGAATTTATCTCGGTTATTGAGTCAGATTGTCCTAAACTAGTTGAGAATGATCCCAACAGTCAAAAGGCAGTAGATGAGTGGAAGCAACGCGACCATATATGTCATGGCTGCATAATGTTGGCTTTGTCCAACATACTATTTGATGTATACAGTAGTTCTTCTGAGAAAACTGCCTAGGGTCTGTGGGAGGAACTTGACAAGAAATATAACACTGAAGACTCAGGTCTTAAAAAATATTATGTTGCCAAGTTCTTAAAGTTTCAAATGGTAGAGGGCAAATCTATATCTGAACAGGCCCATGAATTCCTACTCTTACTTCATGGTTTGGCTGATGCTGATATGAAATTACCAGAGAAGTTCCAAGTGATGTCTATTATTGAGAAGTTTCCGAAATCATGGGAGGATTTTGGGATGTCTCTCAAGCATCGCAAGGGTTCTATTACTCTGGATGATTTATTAGTGTCAATAGCCATTGAAGAAGAGCATAGAAATCAGAAGCTTGTGATGCCTGTAGAACCGAGTGCAAATGTGATGACTACTGGTAAGACAAGAGATCCTAAAAGTAAAGGAAAAATAGATCACATGAAGAACAAAACAAACATTAAAGGCAAGATCCAGAAAAGTCCAAAAAGAAACCATGCTGGGAGTGTGGACAGGTTGGGCATTTCATCAAGGACTGTCCTACAAGGAAGGCTAAAAAGTATTCTTCTGGTCCCCAATCAATGTTGTGATTGAAGGGACTGAGCAAGCTTGGGCTCCAATAGCAGATTGTATGTTTCTTTAACCCTCAAGTTTTCACTATATATGAACCAAATGAATGGATAGTAGACACTGGGGCTAATGTGCATGTATGTGCTGACAAGTCCGTATTTGTGTCTTACCAGGCCATTCATGGCAGATCCATGACCATGGGGAATGCTACTGCTTCTATGGTGTTGGGGATAGGACGCGTGGACCTGAGGCTTCCTTCAGGGTGTGTTATCTCTCTACACAGAGTGCACCACGTTCCAACGATCCGGAGAAACATATTGAGTGGTTCTGTTTTAGTGGAACAAGATTATGAATTGACATTCAAATGTAATAAAGTGGTGCTTCTTTATTTAGGGACTTTTATTGAAAATGTTATTTATGTGATGGTTTGTTTAAATTCATTGGACAATGTTTTGAATAATGAAGTGGTTGACATTTCATCTAGTTCTACTTCTTATTCTGTGAATGTTGTGGAATCATCTTCTTTATGGCATAATCGTTTAGGACATATAAATTACAATTCCTTAAACGAATGATGAATTTGAATATGATCCCTGAGTATGCCATTGATAAATCTCATAAATGTGATATCTGTGTGCAAGCTAAACAATCTAGAAAATCATTTAACTGTTGTTAGAGATTCTGAGATTTTAGATTTAGTTCATACTGATATCTGTGAGTTAATGGTGTACAAACGGAACATAATAAATATTTTATCACCTTTATTGATGATGCTAGTAGATACTGTTATGTGTATCTTCTTAAGTCTAAAGATGAAGCTTTATCTAAGTTTGTAATCTTTAAGGCTGAAGCAGAAACACAAACTTCCAAGGTTCTTAGAAGGATAAGGTATGATAGAGGTGGAGAATATACATCTAACCTATTTTTATGAATTTTGTCAAAATCATGGCATAATTCACGAGGTTATTGCTCCTTATTCTCCTCAGTCTAATGGGATTACAGAATGAAAGAATAGAGTTTTTATTGACATGGTCAACTCTCTTCTCCAAAACTCTGGATTACCTAGTTACATGTGGGGGATGCTTTGAATACGGCATGCCATATTCTGAATAAAGTTCCCTTGAAACATAAGGACACTAGTCCAGAAGAGTTATGGAGAGGTAGGAAATCTAGCTTCAAGTATCTTAAAGTGTGGGGCTGTCTTGCAAAAGTGTTGGTCCCTAACACAAAAGAAAGAAGCTAGATCCAAAAATAGTTGATGCGGTCTTTATAGGCTATGCTGCTAACAGTTATGCATTCAGATTCTTAGTGATTAAATCTGATATATCTGGAATAGCTGTTAACTCCATAGTTGAGTTTCGTGATGCTACATTCTTTGAGGATGTGTTTCCCATGAAAACTGGTGTACCTTATCAAGTGTCTTCTAAAGAAGTTCCTTGCACCTCTGAGTCTATTCCTGATCATATAGAGAGGATATCCAATGTGGGGGTTGAGGTCTCTAGTTCACATCCTGACTCTACTGATCAAGAGGAATTGGAGGAACCAAGAAGGAGTAAGAGACCTAGAATTGTCAAGGATTTGGGAAGTGATTTATCACTTACCAGATTGAGGGTGATCCTCCTACTTTCCGAGATGCTATGGCTTCACCAGAGGCAATGCATTGGAAGGATGCCATTAGAGTGAGATGGATTCCATTCTGTCTAATGGTACATGGGAGTTGGTTGACTTACCTCCTGGTTCTACAACTATTAGGTACAAATGGATTTTTAAGAAGAAACTGAAACCTGATGGAAGTATTGACAAGTATAAAGCCAGATTGGTTGCCAAGGGTTCAAACAAAAGGAGGAATAGATTTTTTTGATACCTATTCTTCTGTTACTAGGATGACCACAATTAGAGTGCTTTTAGCATTGGCCTCTGTGTATGATCTCATTATCCATCAAATGGATGTTAAGACCGCCTTTCTAAATGGTGATCTTGAAGAAGAGATATACATGGATCACCTGAAGGATTTGTGGCATCTGGTAATGAAGAGAAAGTTTGTAAACTTGTTAAGTCTCTTTATGGACTGAAACAAGTCCCGAAATAATGGCATGAAAATTTGACAAGACTATCTTGTCTTTTGGCTTTAGTGTCAATGAGTTTGATAAGTGTGTCTATGCCAAGGTTAAAGGTGATGCTTGTATCATTCTATGCCTGTATGTAGATGATATTCTATTGTTTGGAACTTCAATTGGGATTGTGAATGAGACTAAGTCCTTCTTGAGTAGAATGTTTGAGATGAAAGATATGGGAGTTGCTAATGTGATTTTGGGCCTTAAACTGATTCGTTCAGTTGAAGGGATAGTAATTTCTCAGTCTCACTATATTGAGAAAGTCTTGGAGAATTTTTTCTATCAAAATTGTAGATCTATAAGCACTCCATATGATTCATCTAGAGCATATTACAAGAACAAGAGTGGTGTTCCTGTGTCTCAACTCAGGTATTCTCAAATTATAGGAAGCTTAATGTATCTTGCAAACTATACTAGGCCTGACATATCATATGCAGTGACTAGATTCAGTAGATACACTAGCTATCCTGATCGTACTCACTGGGAGGGCTTGGATAGGGTACTAAGGTACCTTAAGGGAACTATTTCATTAGGCTTGCATTATGGGAAGTACCCTACTGTGTTAGAAGGGTATAGTGATGCAACCTGGATAGCCCAAAACTCAGGGAGTAACGGTGTTTCAGGGTATGTCTTTACCCTGGAGGTGGCGCTGTGCCTGGAGGTCTGCAAAACAAACCATTTTGTCTCGGTCTACTTTTGAGGCTGAGCTGTGTGCTTTGGACACCACTGGAACAGAGGCTGAATGGATCAGGACTTTTGTCTGAACTCCCTCTGATGGGAAACCTCATTCCTCCGATCTCTGTGCATTGTGATAGCATGACCACAATTGCAAAGATCAGAAGTTCAAAGTATAACAAAAAACAAAGGAGACATGTCCAAGTCAGATTGAAATCTGTAAGGGCACTTGTGTCTCAAGGTGTGATGTTGTTGATTTTGTTGGTACCAAAGATAATACAGCAGATCTCACTTATGAAATCGTTATGCGAGCAAATTTTTATGAGCCTTAACGAATCGTTATGAGAACCAAATCGATGTGAGGGCAAATCGTTGCGTCACATTTATCAAATCGTTGCACGATAAAATCGATGTTTCACTTAACAATCGTTACACGATCAATATTGTGTAACTTATGAAATCGTTGTTAGTGAAATCGATGTGGCACTTTTGAATAGAAATCGATGTATATTGAATGAACATTGATTAGCATTTTAGTGCACCTTAAAATAATCATAAATATTGATGAAACAATCTAATCATAAATTTTGTTAGCACCAAAAATGAAGGTAATAAGAGTGGTTCAACAATCTCCCCATTTTTTGTGATGACAAAATTTATGTGAATTTTTTGACACAAATATATGAAGTATAGAAAATGCAGAAAATTCATAGAACATACAAATTCTCCCCCCTTTGTCACTAACCAAAAAGGAAGGATCTTACCATGCATTCTCTCCCCTGAGAAAATTTCTTACCATTGAGGGTTTTCAACAATAATAGATATTCAATGATAACTCCCCCTTAGCATGAGACTCCCCCTTAATGTGAGGCAAGTCAGATCTTGTTGCTCTTGACCTTATACATGTTGATTGTCAAGTCTTCAAGATTTTTTTTCTGCATACATCTTAACAGTAAACTTGCAAACAGTTTAGTAGCAATTAAAAAAAAATTCAATATTTATACTACGACTACTCCCTCTTTAGATGAGATTTGGATGAAGAGTTGGCAGTCACTCTTGCCTTGAGCATCCTTGATCCTGATGCTCCAAGGCTACCCTGCAAACAACTTATTCAAATAGGTACCCAAATTTTTTTGGGTCATTGATTGTTAGATGCATGAAAATATGCTTTCGGGATCTATACTAGGTGCCTTGTTGTGCAGGTGTTTACAGTGTGTCCTAATTTATTGCAATGAGAACAACAATGAATGTAATCTATTTACAGTTTAGAACACAATTTTTATAAACCTTTTTCTTTGATAAGACTTGTTCATTTCAGAGGCCTTTTTCTGAGGCATTTGGTTTCTTTTACAAATTTTGGCAAATGATATTTTCATAGAGTTATGACTTGTTTTATTTTTTCCGGAGGTATGTATCCAAGCCCTTGTTTATTATTTCCAGATTTTGATCCTCTTAAGCATAAAGCTAGAGATGTTTTTCCTTGAGTTAATTTCTTAACTGATTCTTTTAAATACATTTTTCTTCAGTTAGAGTTTTTAATTTTTCTTCTAACTCTAACTTCTCATTATTCTTACTTTTCAAATCTTCATTTAAAAGATGATTATTATCTTTACTGACCTTTAGTTGTTTTCCCAATTGTTCCATTTCTGATTTAAGATCAGAATTAGTATTTTCCAACAAGTAAGGTTGTTCTTGATATTTCAATTTTTTTACAACAACCTTGTGTTTATCATAAAGTTCATTAAAGACTTCTTCCAAGTCTTCATATTCTGACCCTGAATTTGTGCATGAATTAAAAAATGAGTCAGAATGTACCTCATCTAGTCCTACCATGAGGGCTAGATTTACTTGCTCTTTCTCTGAACTTGAGCTTGATGAGTCTGAGCTTGTGTCCTCTTCATTTTCCCAAGCAGCCGCCATGGCTTTTCTTTTGAACTTCTTGTGCTGCTTCTTGGACTTTTCGGTTTGACCAGTCTTCTTGAGTCTTGGACAGTCTGGTCTTAGATGTCCAGGTTTTCTGCATTCATAGCAGACTATTTCGTTTCTCTCCTTTTTCTCTTTCCTTTGGATCCTTCTTGACCCATTTTTCTTCTTCTTTAAAATCTTATGAAGTTTGGACAGTACTTCATCAATATCACTGTCTTCAGATCCTGCAATGTTTGAGCTAGAAGAAGAAGTGGAAGGAGCAGCTACCACTTTAAGAGCATTAGTACATTTCTTCTTAGATGAGCTTTCAGATAATCGCTCCATATTTATTTCATGTGCCATGAGAGAACCTATTAATATATCAATCGACATTTGGTTAAATCATGGGCCTCTTCAATAGCAGTACTTTAGGTGTCCATGAAATAGTTAAAGACCTAAGTATCTTCCTAACGGTTTCCTCATTAGAAAGAGTTTTACCAAGAGAGCTTAAACCAACTACTATGCTTGAAAATCTATTATACATCTGAGTAATGTTTTCGTTTGGAAGCATTTTAAATTGTTCATATTGAGAGACAAGAATATCTATCCTAGTTGGTTTCACTTTATCTGTTCCTTCATAAGTTATTTGCAATTTATCCCACATTTTTTTTTTGTAGATTTACATGCAGAAACTCTACTAAATTCCTTTTTGAATAAAGCACAACATAAATAATTCTTAGCTTTGAAATTTAATGATAATTTATTTTTATCTGCTGTTGTAATAGCAGTAGTACCTTCAGCAGGAACAATAACATAATCTCCTACCTCAATTACCTGCCACAGATCAAAGTCTGTGCCTCGAATGAAGCATTCCATCCTCATTTTCCAGTATTGGTAGTCCTCTCCATCAAAGAATGGAGGTCTGGTGACTGATTGACCTTCAGTATATCCTAGAGCTCCATGGATCTTTGCTCTAAGATCATTGGATCTTCTTTGAATGTTCTGAGGGCCCGCTACCCTTGGCAGCTCGAAACCTAGAGGGGGGGGGGATGAATAGGTTTTTCTGATTTCTGAAAAGAAACTTAAGACAGAAAATTATCACTTGTAAGTTTGGTTAGTTTAGTGTGATAAAGAGTAGAGTGTGGAAGCAAATACACATCACACAAATGAGACAATGAATTTATCCTGGTTCGGCCCTTCCCACATGGAAGTCCTACGTCCAGTCCCCAACCACCTCTTGGGATTTCAATAACCAAGGGTACAATCCCCCTCAAGGACACTACAACACCCAGCACCCCAGCTGGTCTTCTTCTCTTTCCCGGGCAAGAAGGCAGCCCACTTTTTTTACAGGCTCATGAGTAAACCTCCTGGTACAAACCCCAGTGCGGTTCTGCTAGACACAACCCCCTAGCTAGTTTCTATACTGTATACAGTCCTATAGCTGGACAGAAATCCTTCTTAGAAAAGAAAGATCAGACTGAGAGCTATTACAAGATGAACACTAAGAACTAGCTCACAGTCAAGGACTCTCCCCCCAGATTTACAATGAGCTCGGAGAGAGAATGAAGAGAGAAAAGAAAGCTTGAAGGCTTGAATGCTTCAGATGCTTGAACACTTCCTCTGGGCTCAGGCTCTTTCTCTCTTTTCCTTTGAGTGTATGTGGCGATGAGGTTCCTCACTGGTTGTACACTCCTTCAAAGATATTCAGGAAGGTTCTCACTTTCTTTCTTCAGCCTTGCTTCATCTTTTATATGAGAGGCTTTTGAATAGATCCGTTGAAGATATCCGTTGGAGCTCTTCTAGACGTTGCTGATCTTCTCTTCATTTGTCTTAATCAGACTCTGGTGGTCTTCGAGGTCTGTAAGCATAGAAGAGAGTGTTAGCATAAAGAGTGTTATAAGATAACAGTGCATGCTACTGTGTTTCGCTATCATGATAAAAATAGCAGTTCATATCTTTTTCTGACACGACTCTGAGATATGCATGCAGCCTTTTTGTCAAAGATATTTGACTTTTCATTTAAGCGCCAAAAACACTTCAGAGCAATCGTGTTTAAGTTACTTATCAAATCGTTATACTTTAAGACTTAACAAATCGTTATGAATCTTAACAAATCGATGTGAGAAGAAAATCGTTATGGCACTTATCGAATCATTGTGAGAACCAAATCATTGTGAGAGCAAATCGTTGTTCTCACTTATGAAATCGTTATGCGAGCTAATCGTTATGAGCTTAACGAATCGTTATGAGAACCAAATCGATATGAGAGCAAATCGTTGTTCTCACTTATGAAATCGTTATGCGAGCTAATCGTTATAAGCTTAACGAATCGTTATGAGAACCAAATCGATGTGAGGCAAATCATTGCGCTCACTTATCAAATCGTTGCACGATAAAATCGATGTTTCACTTAACGAATCGTTACACGATCAAATCATTGTGTAATTATGAAATCGTTGTTAGTGAAATCGATGTGGCACTTTTGAATAGAAATCGATGTATATTGAATGAACATCGATTTAGCATTTTTAGTGCGCCTTAAATATCATAAATTTGATGAAATAATCTAATCATAAATTTTGTTAGCACCAAAATATAAAGGTAATAAAGAATGGTTCAACAAATTCTTCTATGGCAGCAACCCAACCTAACTGAGTGGAGATCCCACAAAGTAGGTTCAATGTGGTAACAACAAGTCATAGGGAGGATTAAGTGGCACATTACATTATATTGGTACTTATGTACCTGTGTGTCTCTCCCCTGATAATCTGCTCAAAGTGCTTGTACTGCACGTAAAGGAAGAGTTTTATGAAACTCTGAATGGGTTCAAGCCTATTTTGGCAGGATGTTAGCAGTGCATCCTTGGAGAAGCCCACCTATGTGAGTGTGACTGTGAGGCCACAGTTAAGGGAAGTGGGTTCTTCCTAAATAGCACTCGTGAATCAAGATTTGGGGCGCATGGCCATAATGCGCCAACCTGAAGATTTCAACCAGAACTTATATTTTGTTGTTTCTAATAGAAACTCTCATATAAAGAACCAAGTTCAAGACTTAGTTCACTTCGGTTTTGTGGGGATTGAAGTTAGAAACTCAGGTGATGGTTCAAACTCGCAAGGTACCCTCATTGAAAGCAAGATATGTTTTTTCTTTCGTCGATCTCTATTTCTTCCACAAAATCATTTTGGGTTTGTGGGGGAATGTTGAAATTTTGTGGTGGCTAAATGGTTTTATTTAAACCCAAAAGCTTTTGTGGGTTTTTCTGCAAATGGAGAGATGCCATTACTCACATCACATGAAGGGCCTTGCGTTTTGGGTTCTTTTATTTAAAGGGAATAAGGAAAACATAGAACGGTTTTTCTGGGGCTTTTTCTCCTGTGTAAAAACCGAAAGGGGGTCTTTGGCATTTGTGGGGGCTACGAAGAAGGTTTTTATGGTTTTGAAAAAGGACGAAATGACGTGAGTTTCTTTTCTTGGGGAGTTTTTGGTGTGTGTGCGGCGGCGGTTCTTCAGAAGGGAAAAGGGGGCGCGGGTGTCTTCTCTGGGAGCAGAGAACGACATGGAGGCCAACCCAAGAGGGCTGCCAAGATATCGACAGTCGTTTCTCTCTCTAGAAGGTGTGAGCATTTTTTTTTCTCTCTCTCTCTCTCTCTCTTGGCAGAAAATCCCTACACCACAGTTTCTTGCACATCAACGAAGGAGAACGTGTTCCTGAGGTTGTCATCGAGGAGGGATCGTCTTCGTGTGGAGACACGTCCCCGTAGCCGTTCTATCCTGGGGGAAGATCATTGACTCCGTCGCACTGGTATGACGGGGGCGATAACTTCTCTAAGGGGAGTCCTTACGGGTGACTCGACTAAGTTTTCTAACTCTATATTATTTTTCTTAATTTGTTGCACTCATATGCATGCATTTTCCTTTTGGATTGGAATTGGATCTTGCCTATACCTGTGGGACGATATGTATACGATGTTCATGCCATCATGTTTTACGTATGTTCTGTAATTATTTATTTCATATACATTGTTTTTCTAACAAAATCTTCCGCATTATGACACAAGAGGTTAGGTCACATTTCAGAGAAAAGGATGCGGAAAATGATGAGAGAAGGGTTATTACTTACCCTTGATTTCTCAAACTTTGGCATTTGTGTGGAATGTATCAAGGGAAAGCAATATGAACCGTAAAGAAAGGTGCTATAAAAAGTAATGAGAAATTGGAATTGATCCATACAGATATATGTGGCCCATTGCCTCCATGAATAAGCAATGAACAATATTTCCATCACCTTCATTGATGCATGATTACACCTGGTATGGTTATATCTACATGCTTTTTGATAAATTAGAATCATTGAATGTCTTTAAGGTATTTAAAAAAAAGGTGGATTTAAAACCAACTAGGAAAGAAGATAAAAGTGGTTAGATCAGATAGAGGTGGTGACTTTTTGGCCCACGAATGGCAGCAAGGATAATCTTAGAGGGGGGCAGGTGAATAGGTTTTCTGAAAATACAAATAAAAATCACCACTTGAAAACTTTGGTTAGTAAATGTAGTTGTGTGCAATAGATAGAGTAGATGTGCGAAAGCAATTCAAACAAACGCTCACACAAATGAACACAGAGAATTTTATCATGATTAGATACTTCTTAGATGGAAGACCTATGTCCAATCCCTAAGAAAATCTTGAGATTTCACTAACAAGGTACAATCCCCCAAAGAATATACAAACCCCCAACTCCCCACTGGTCATCTACCTTTTCGAGTAGGAAGGAAACTCACTTCTGTTACAGGTCAAGAAGTCACCCTCCTAAAACAAACCTTAGTGTGCTTCTGCTAGACTTAAGCCCCTAGCTGGGTTTTGCTGACACCAACCCTAGCTAGGTTCTTCCCTTAACCCAAAGGGAACACTGTGTACAGTCCCACAGCCGGATAGAATCCACCAGCACCCAGCTAGCCTTCTTTTCACATAGGAAAAGGAACATTGTATACCTTCCTACAGTTGGACACAAGTCTTTCTTAGAAAAGAAAGAACAGATTGAGAGCTATACAAGATGAACACTAAGGAACTCAAACTCTCAGCTTACAGACTCTCCCACAGATTTAGAATGATGCACAGAGAGAGTGAAGAGTGAAAAGAAGCTTGAATGTTTGAAGACTTCAGATGGTTGCTTGCATGCACACTTCTTTTTGGGCTCTAACTCTTTCTCTCTTACTTTGAGTGTGTATGGTGTTGAGGCTTCTCACTGGATGTACACTCTTTGAATGATTTTCAAGTTTGCTCACTTTATTTGTCATTCATAGCCTTCATCCTTATATAGAGGAAGAAGAGATCCATTGATAGATGGCCGTTGGAGTTCTTGGATCCGTTGAGACTCTATCTAGCCCTTGTTGTTGTTCTTCCTCTTCTTCTGCTATCATTATGTCTAACGGATGCTTGCTTGAGTCTTAAGGGATTTCTCATGTTAAAACTAGACTCCTGCAAACATTTAATGCATGGAAGAGAATGTTAGACTTTAGAAATATTGCATCAGATAGCCCATACCTCTTATGTGCAGAGGTTCATGATTTATGCTGACATCCAAATATGTTAGGTAAGGTCTTTACTTTTTAGCATAAGGAAGGAGTCCTTTTAGTCCTTATTTTTTGCTGACAACATGTCACCTATCCTGAAGGATACAGCAGAAAGATCTTCAGTCAGACAGAGAAATAATAATTTAAACATATGAAGTGCATTTGAACTTTTATTTGGGCGCCAACGACATTTTGAAACATTTGAAATGGAGAGGCAATCGATGTTTATTTAAAGTTTGTAATGCCCCAACGCAGAATATCAGAGCGGAATTACAGTTATTAAATAGTACAGATCGAGAAAATAAGTTCAAACCATTGCACAAATGGAATAATACCCAATAAACTCAAATTTCATTATAATCCTCCAACTTTATTACAATCACTAACAACTCACTAACTTCATGTACTAACTATTACATCAACGTATCAGAGCCAAAACTAGGGCCCATAGTACTTTATTGAAAATCCAAACTAATACATCATAACTATCTGACCTCATTCTATACGAACTATCTACTAAAGCAAGGGTTGCTGAAAAAGGGTCCTCCTAAGCATCATCCTCAGTCCCGTCCTCGTGAGTGTGGTCATCGTCAAGTCACCTAAAACACATTAATAAAAACGCAGGATGAACGAATAACGCCCAGTAGGACTTAATATCTCATAAACACAAGCATGGTTTTAAATAGTTAATGTCTTAATGGCAGGTTAACTAAAGAGAAGAGTCATGTAGATCAAGCAGCGATAACAAGAGAACGATAGAATCTAGCACAGAGAAAATAGCACAACGAGAACGATAATAGAATGACCATGTAACGATATAGCATGTAAATTACACAACGGTGCACTAGTAAAGATAACGATTGCACTTGTATGGATAGCACTTTGATTGTCATAGATTAATCTAGATAGTAAGCTGGCACTGGATGCATGCCGTAACACATCCTTGATCATTTTAACTCCCATGGGCACTAGCACTTTTCGGGCGCTCCTCCCAGGACCTGATCGGGCCCCATTGCGCTGGCATTAGTCATTTCTTATCTTAGATAATCACAAGAATGGCCAATAGAGTACCAAGAAATAGATGAGAGTAGTAAATGAACTAGACGAGAGAGTGGAGTGAACTTGAACAGATGAGAGTAAAGAGACTATAAATGAGATATGGACATTATCGTAAAACCACGATAAACAACGATAGTCACAGTTGCACGGCATAAGATTGTGTACCGGCAGTCTGGTAGAAATCATCACCGCTCACTAGCCGTGCTGTGAACACAGGCTGATGGTCCGGCGTGATCACAAGATAAGAAGAGAACACACTAAGGCCATGGATCGTACTCATCCCTAAGTGTAACGGGTTTTAGGGTACAACCAGCTCGTCGGCTAAGGACGTGCGCAAAAGCCAAGAAGACTTACGGAGGCCTTGACAAGGAGTCCCTGACCCAGTCGAGAGTATTCCGATGGAGAGGTGGTCCAAGTCAAGAGAAAGTGTATAGAAAACTGGTCCGTCGTTCCTCGAGTGCTCGGAGGCCGAGGGAAAACTGTAACGGTATTCAAAACGCGCGTATAAAATGAAGACAATTATATTTAATAAAATAGGGTAATTTAGTCATTTATTTCACTAATTTACCAGATACATTATTGAATAATTTATTAGGGTCTAATGGCAAATACTAATGTTATGTGTGTGTAAGTGTAAAGAAATCATGAGGATATGATAAATTGTGCAAAATGGCTTTTAAATAATTAAATTTGTATCATCATTGCCATTTATTAATTTACCAAGTTGAATTAACTATAACATGGTTTAATCATGGCTAAATAAGGTTCATATAGCCTAAACAACAAGGGCCTTGCATAAATTAAAGTTCTGGCCGCAATCTTTAAATCGCGGCGGGCCTACCCCGCCTTGATTCAAGTCGCGACGGGCGGCTCGGTCGCATCCACAGACCGACCGGCCTGGTCCGGTTCATGCCGGAATCACGGCGCTTAGGCTGCCGCGTTTCTTAACGCGTCGCACCTGCCAGCCGCGACCCTGCTGTATCGCGGAGGGTCGCGCCGCCGCGATATCAGGGAGGTTCGGCCTTTTACCCTTTTATCCTAGGTAAACCTGCTTGCTACAGGGCACTTCTAAATTCCATTAAAATCGTACGATTATCCAAAAAAGCATGAACTAGTTATAAACGAAATAGACACATAGATCTAACTACATGCACGATTAATTTGAAAATAGAGAAGGTTTAGGCATGTTTTGATCAAGTTACATTTCAGTGACCTAACATGCGCCGACAAGGTTCAACGAATAATTAGAGATGAATACTGATGAAAATTAGGCAAACTAGGGGTGTTGAAATCTAACATGATGTTGTATTTATGAGAATTTTCTCATGGCATGGAATCAAGTATGCTGAGGTTTGAAAGCAGACATGAAGGGTCGGGTACCAGAACTGATAGGAATTCAAAGAATTAATTCTTCCCTCATGGGAGATCGAAATAGAGCAAACAGAGAGTTTTGCTTGGGAATATGAAATCTTCCTAGGTAATTTTTACACCAAATTGGCTTGAGAGATTGCTCGTTTTTCGTGGAGTAATGAAGAACCTAATTTGAAGACGAGAAATGATGAAGAAAACGAACTCCAGCCCTTCTCCTCCAAGCTTCTCGTCCCAAAATTCGCCTTCCCTTCGTCCTCTAGAGTCCCACTGCGGTTAGGGTTGGATGGGACGAAAATGGAGTGTTTTGATGGCTAATAGAGTCCATAATCACCTAAAACTCTTCTCTCTCCTCTAACTCCGAAAAAAGCTAATTATCTCCTATTTCCCATTAATTATCAAACTAATTAGGATGAGGATGAGGCCTAATCTCGTGGCCAAGGGTTAGGATGGGCTAAGGGCTCTTATTTTATATAATTACAAGTTATTTAGTGTTTATCCTAGCCTTTTATTATTTACTTAAATAATTAAATCCGAAATTGGGATTTTTAATTCCCATCCAATAATGGGCTCCACTATATTGGGCCCATTATTTTGTAATTGAGCCAATTACACAACCCATTAGGGTTTTAACTTAATGGGCTTGCTTAATTTTTCTTTTATTTCACTTATTCCTCATTAAATCTATTTTCCTCATTTATGAAAAATAAAATTTTATTTTATTTAGGTTTTAAAAATCAAAGGTGCTACAAAGGTAATTGATATTATAGAGGCAATCAATGTTTTATAAAGGTAATCAATGTTCTAATGGAATCGATGTGAAAGACAATTGATGTTCTAATGTAATCGATGTGAAGAATAATAGATGTTCTAATGTAATCGATGTGGAAGACAATCGATGATCTAATGTAATCGATGTGAAAGACAATTGATATGAAGAATATTGATGTTATAATGTAATCGATGTGAGATCAATATTTCATAAAGGTAATCAATATTTAATAAGGGTAATCGATATAAAAGACAATCGATGTTTAAATATAATAGTAATCGATGTTTGAGACAATCGATGTTTATGAAGCAATCGATGTGGAAGTAATCGATGTTTAAGTGAAGCAGTCGATGCTATGAGGCAATCGATCTATAAAGAGGCAATCTATGTTTAAGACAATTGATGTTTGAACATAATCGATGTTTAAGCATAATCGATGTGAAAGTAATTGATGTTTAAACGTAATCGATGTTTGAGCATAATCGATGTTTGAACAGAATCGATGTTTAAACATAATCGATGTGAAAGTAATCGATGTGGTGTTGAAACTTAATCGATGTGGATTTAAAACAATAATCGATGTGGGACTTAGTCAGTAATCGATTAGGCTTTCCAGTGCAAATCATGAAACGATAGTGCCATAATTTATTATATTTATGAGAAAAATATGATATTAAATATATTCATGATATTTAGTTAATCATGAGCTTTGTTATCACCAAAAAAAAGGATAAAAAATAAGAGTGGTTTAACAATCTCCCTTTTTGGTGATGACAAAACTCAAGTTAATTTTCTGACATAAATATAAAGTCAAGCATTAAAAGAAAATTCATGGATAAAATACTCTTCCCTTTTGTCAATACCCGAAAGGAGGATCTTACCATTTGCGTATCCCTCTTTTAAAGACTTCTTACCAATACTATCTGTGTTTGAAGGAGAGGAGTTCAACAATACTTGTCATGATTTACATCTCCCCTTATACTTGCTCCCCCTAGTGTATGGCTTGAAGGATCGAAGTGAAGGTGTGGATAAGATCTAGAAGGGGGGGATGAATAGATCTATGCCACTTTTCGCGGAAGCTTAAGCAATTTAAAATACTTTAAATCAGAGGCTATTTTAATCAGTGAAAAACATAGATCTGATGAGATTTGAGTGAGTTGGTAAAAATAGATGTGAAACAAGTTGATTGAGTGAATATTAAACGATCCTATGCAGCATCTAACGGATGAAATGATCAAACCACAGATAGACAAGTGCACAGAGATTTTTAGGTGGTTCGGAAATCACCCAAGTGATTCCTACATCCACCCCTCACAACCCGTGAGGATTCACTAAAACAACTGGGTAACACACCCACTGGAGCCTGACAACTCCAACACTAGAGAGCTTACAACTCACACAACTTCTAGAGCAAGACTACTCTAGAACAACTGAGCAAGACTGCTCAACACAACCTTGAGTTAGACAACTCAAACTGAGCACAACGGCTCACAACAACCTGAGCACAATGCCCACACAACTTGAGCACAATGCTCACAAATGGTTGCTAGACACCAACTCAAGACATAGACCTTCTAGCACAGATCTAGTCAAAAATGAGAGCACTAATGAGAGCTATGCAGAAGCACTTGCATAATCTCAAAAGATATCTCAGAAGAACAGAAGTACCATGAAATGTATTAAATAACTTCGTTCTTCAAGTGTACTCCCTTGTAGAAGCTTGGATGGGAAGAGGCTTGCAGTCTTGAAGTCCAAAACCGATGCTCTGCACTTTGAAGTAGTTGGATCTTCCTTGAGTTCTTCTCCAACGAAGGCTTCTACAGTATCTGCCTTCCTTGGGATGCTTCAGAGGTTCCTTCAAGAATCACACTCCAATTCTCACACTTGAATTGGTGAGAATTGTCTTCTGGAAGCACACGAAGAGCAGAGGAGGGACGACCTCTTGCAGCCGCCAGGAAAAGTCAGGAGGCGCTAAGAGTTTGTTGGGTCCTCTCTTAATGGAAGGCCAATAGAGGGCCTTTTATACCCAAAGAATCCAAAGATACCCTTTAGGTATAGGGCACAGATCCTAGGTTGTTCCCCATCGCCTAGGCAGACACGTGGCACCGACCACTTTAAGATGGATCTTCAGTAGTGTGTCGACCTGCCCTTGTGTGGTTGTCGACACACTATCCCATATATGAGAAAAGCTGTTCTGGGAAGAGGGTCCTGTGTCGACCTGCTCTGAGAGTTGTCGACCTGCTGTCCCAAATCTGTGAAACTGGCTGTTATGGGAACTGGATCCAGTGTCGACTGCTTGAGAGTGTGTCGACCTGGGTAGATGATTCTGAGAAAACTGCAGCTCGTGTCGACACACTCTTGACTGTGTCGACAGTCTCGATAATTCTTCACCTTTTGCCTTTGAATCTGTGTTTGTTGTGTCGACACCATGGAGGGGTTGTGACGGAACGCCTCGGCCAAGCCCGTTAAACCGATAACGTACTTGATCCGAGTCCGCCTCCCGCGAACGGGCCGAAGCCTCGCAAGGGATACCAAACCACAGTCCGTGTAAACATAAAGGAACACACCACATTTATATATATTTCACAAGTTACATAGCCAAATTCCACAAAACTGAAAAGAGTACAAGAGCCTGGGGCATACCCCGAGGTACAACTGAAGAAAGTAAACAAACAACTACACAAACTACACACACTGCTGGAGCTCTACTACCAGCTGGAGGTACTGACCCTGCACCGCTACGACGCGGGCCTGAACTGGACGTCGGTCGAGAGACGTCCTCCTCGCTCTCACCTGTGGGGGTAGGGGTGAGCCTCTCTAGTCACTGGCTCAGTAGGGAACTCCCCCAAACCGAGCAAACCAAAACCACAGGTACAAAAGCAATAAACAATACCAACAATTTATAGAACAGCTAAGCAGGTAAGTAAAGCTGTAAAAGTACTCACCGTCTGCCGACTACGAGAAACAACAAATAATTAAACGGCAAACCAGTACAGGTGTACAAGCTAAAGTAGAGACAGCCAACACGAGCCACGTGAACTGGTTCGCGACACCAGAAACTGACTCGGACAACTAACACAGGTCTACCTCTCAGTCTCGCAGCCACGGACGAAAGGTCCAGCTGCCGCTCCACGTAAAAAGGTCAAGCAACTGTGGAGACCAACTAAACACCACCACCTGCAGACCACACGGTCACAGGCCCATGCCTGACACCTCAGAGACCCTGGCCTGGGCTCGCTAGAGTGAGGCACTGGAAAAGGACTAGCTGGGGACCAGTGTCGACTACTGGTGTCCGTACCCCCAACTACGAGCGCGCTACAAGTGACTAAAAACAAACTCAAGTGTCACTGTCCCACTGTCGTCTTTCCCTCAGCCGGACGTACAACTCAACACAGAGTGAGGGTGTCCAGGTCAGACGACACAGACCTCGACGGTACAGCACAAGTACCGGGACAAAGCCCCGAGCTAACAGCCTGGCTCACAAAGAACCTGGGGCACCCAACTGGAGAGGTAACCACGGTAGGCGTCGTACTACTTCCACGTACACAGAACCACGTGCACGTCACACACAAACCACGTGAACCTCACGTAAACCACAAGTAACCACGGTCCACTACACGTGAACCCAACTGACTCGCGTAAACAACACGCAGTCACTGAAGTAAGCAACTAACTGCATACCTTGTATGCTAAACACGAGAACCAAGTGCACTCAGTGCACCTCATGTGTCAACACACATGCAATAACGAAAATACGTACTTGTCATTCTGCTCTATAGAAGTAGGCGGCCACATCGACTGCCGCTTACAGGGAGTCAACGGCAAGGGTCCTGGCCGTTAACCTCCTGGCTGAGGATCTGGCGACAAGCGATCTTGACGCCAAGTTCTCCGCCATAAACCTGCAGAAACCCTAATCCGCTCTGCGGGTTTCAAACATTTAACTACTCAAAAAAACATGCAAATGGTTCCTTTAGCATGCTAGAACCCAATAAACCCATTACAACATGCTTTAAACATTAAACTACTCAAACCACCCATTATCCCGTATGGTGCAACTCTATCCAAACATGCATTATCATGCTGGTTCAAGTGGTTATGATGTGTTTTAATGTTTCTACGGAGCTAAAGGGTTCGTCCCCTACCTCAGAACGCGCTAGAATCTCCCGCAATCCCCCGGTTCACGCCGAGCCCTCCGCGAGCTCCCACGCGAATTGCACCACGCCGCGACGTTTCCTCGCGTAATTCGGCGACGCCACGCGTTCTACGATCGTCCAACTACTCCTCGGTACCTGTTAGAAGCTTCAGGAATCCGGGGCCGAAGTGGGGCAAGAGGGGAAGAGAGTGAGCTGAGAGAGCTGCCCTCGGGTGAGCCTATAACCTGCACCATTCTCAGGTTGGCGTCAACCCCATGCCGCCAACATCAACCGCCACCCTCTGCGTCCACATCTACTGCCGCCAAGTTCATGCAGTAAACGTCCACTAACCTGGACGCCAACAGTCAACGACCACCCCTGGCCGCCAACTTCATGAACAGCAGCAGGTCCTGTTCCATTTCAGGACCAACCTGCTCTTCACCTGCTCAAACCACACATCCACACCACACATTCCACACATTCACTCACACTGGCCTCACAACGGCCGCCACAACCACAAACACACGATCCGCATGGATCCGAAAGGCACGCGACGTTACATTACTATCATCTAAAAAGAAAATTTCGACCTCGAAATTCATAACACAATTCAAAGTTAAACAACTCATACATACACACTTTACAAGTACTATCATCTAAAAAGAAAATACACAAGCTTACTCAAACAGATAGGGATACCCTTTAGCCATTTCCGCGGCCAACTCCAGGTATCCTCACCACCTAATCTATTTTCCCATCTCACTTTAACTAGCTCAATTTCTTTATTTCTCAGCTTCTTTATCTTTCGATCTGTGATCTGCACCGGATACTCTGGCATAGTCATGTCCGGCTCAGGTCACCACCTTGATATCTAATTATTGAGCTGGATCTTCAATACACTTCTTAACATGGAGACATGGAAAATATCATGCACATCTGCAAAATCAGCTGGCAAATCCAGCCTATAAGCTGCTTCCCCAATTCTTTCAAACCTGGAAAGGTCCCACATACCTTGGACTCAACTTTCCAGACTTGCCAAACCTCATAATACCTTTACTCGGGGAAACTCTCAGAAAAACAAAATCTCCCACCTCAAACTGAAGTGGTCTCCTCGCACATCTGCATAACTTTTCTGCCTACTTTGAGCTGCCTGCAATTTTTCTTTATAAGCTTCACTACTTCAGTGGTTTGCTGAATCAATTCAGGACCCACCATTTGCCTTTCTCCCACTTCATGCCAGTTCAATGGGGTTCTACATGGCCTTCCATATAAAGCTTCATACGGTGCCATCCCAAGACTGGTATGATAACTATTATTGTAGGCAAACTCAACCATTCCCAAATGATGCTCCCAACTGCCTCCCCAAACTAAACAACAAGCTCGCAACATATCTTCAATTGTCTGAATAGTCCTCTCTGTCTGACCATCTGTCTGGGGATGATAAGCGGAGCTATACCTCAACTCAGAACCAATTACTTTCTGCAGACTTCTCCAAAAACCAGAAGTAAATCTTGGATCTCTATCTGATACAATAGTCTTCGGAATACCATGCAGTGGAACAATTCTTTCAACATAAATATTTGCCAACTGTCCACTGTCCAAGACATACTTACTGCCACTAATCTGCATACCTTAGTCAATCTGTCAACAAACACCCATATCCATTATGCCCGGAATCGACCTTGGTAAACCTGCCACAAAGTCCATAGCAATCATCCCATTTCCACTGTGGAATAGGCAACGGTTGCAATAGACCTCCAGGCTTCTGATGCTCTGCTTTAATCTGCTGACAGATAGCACACCTTGCCACAAATTCTGCTATTTCTTTCTTCATATGAGGCCACCAAAAATGCTTCTTAAATCATGGTACATTTTAGTACTACCCGGATGAATAGTGTACCTAGATTTATGAGCCTCTTCCAGAACTCGCTGCTTCACCTCTCTTTCTGCAGGAACAAACAACCTGCCTCGAAGCCTGACCACACAATTATCATCAATAGAAACTCCTTCCATTTTCACAATTTCAGGTAGACTTGCATCTGCTCTCTGAGCCTCAATGATCTGCCAATACAAAGACGGCTCTACTGCACTAGCAGCTAGAATTGCCCGTCGCTGACTGCTGGGCACATACAAAGAATTCTCTGCTACTTCTTCATATAACTTCCATTCTTTAATCATCATTAGATTCATATATGCCTTTCTGCTCAAGGCATCAGCTACAACATTGGCCTTACCCGGATGGTAAGCCAAACTGAAATCATAATCTTCAAATACTCAATCCATCTGCGCTGGCGAAGATTCAAATCTTTTGCGAGAAGATATACTTCAAGCTTTTATGATCTGTAAAAATCTCAAATCTCTCGCCATACAGATAATGCCTCCACATTTCAAAGCAAATACAACTGCAGCCAATTCTAAATCATGAGTGGGGTAATTCTCTTCTGCTGGCTTCAATTGCCTGGATGCATAGGCTATCACTTTACCATGCTGCATAAGCACTGCGCCAAGACCTCTCCTGAAGCATCAGTATACAACACAAACCACCACTCCCTGCCGGTAATGTCAATATAGGTGCTGATGTAAGTCTTTTCTTCAATTCCATAAAACTTCTCTGACATTCACCGGACCACACAAAAGGCACACCTTTCTGGTCAATCTAGTCATAGGTGCTGCAATCTTAGAAAAATCTTGAATAAAGCGCCTATAATAACCTGCCAACCCAGAAAACTTCTAATCTCAGTTATTGTCTTAGGCACTCCCCACCTTGACACAGCTTCCACTTTACTCGGGTCCACTGCTACTCCTTTAGCTGAGATAACATGACCCAAAAATGAATTTCTTTAACCAGAATTCACACTTACTGAATTTAGCAAAACTGGTTATCCTTAACAATGCAGAGTAAACCTCAAATGAGCTGCATGCTCCTCTTCAGATGCTGAATAAATTAGAATATCATCAATAAAGACCACAATAAATTGATCTAAATATGGATGAAAAATTCTATTCATCAGATCCATAAAACCTGCAGGAGCATTAGTCAACCCAAAAGGCATAACCACAAACTCAAGTGACCATATCTGGTTCTGAACGCTGTCTTATCTATATCCTCCTCTTTATTCTCACTGATGGTACCCGGACCTCAAATCAATCTTAGAAAAACACTTTGCTGATTGCAACTGATCAAATAAATCATCTATCCTCGGCAACGGGTACTTATTCTTGATGGTCACATCATTCAATTTTCTATAATCAATGCACATCCGAAAACTTCCATCTTTCTTTTTCACAAATAAAACCGGCGCTCCCCACGGGGAATGACTCGGTCTAATAAAACCTTTTGCAACAACTCTTCTAATTGCTTTTTCAATCCTTAAGTTCTGCTGGTGCCATCCGATATGGAGCTTTAGAAATCGGCATGGTACCTGGCAGCAACTCAATAGAAAAGTCCACCTCTCTGTGTGGAGCTAAACCAGGCAAATCTTCCAGAAAAACATCAGCAAATTCCCTAACCACGGGAACTGCTTCTATTGGCTGACTGGCTTCTACCAAACTTACTGAGGCTAAATAAGCCCACACCCATCATTTATCAACTTTCTAGCTTAATTGCAGAAATTAGAAACTTAGAGGTATAAAAAGGCATACCTTGATATTCAAACACTGCACCATTAGGATGACAAAATCTGATCTTTTCTTTCTGCAATCTAACATTGCTCCATACATTCAAGCCAATCCATACCCAGAATGATATCATAATCTGACAACTGCAGGGCATACAACCGACCCGGCATCTGGTTCCCTTCAATCATAACAGGAGCTTCATCTATATAGCTCGAAGTGAGTAAGAACTCACCTGAAGGAACCTCCACCACTAACTCACAAACTTCTCTTCTAAAGGATGAGCTATGCAATCCAGAAATTCTTCGGAAATAAAGAATGAGAGGCACCCGAATCAAATAAGACTCTTGCTGAATATTCATAAAGAGGTAAAGTACCTTCTATCATATTTGATGCCTCTGCCTGGGCTCGGGTGATAGCCATAACCCGGCCTCTTCCTCGCTGCTGCGGTGCTCCTCTGCCACGACCTGCCTGTGGCTGCTGGAACTGCTGAGGCTGCTGCTGCTGCACACCTCTGCCATACCCATATTCTCTTGCATAGGGACAATTGCGGATCAAATGTCCCGGCTGATTACAATTATAACATCTATACCTGGAGGAACAATAGGCTGCCTGGCAGTGCTCTGCTGCGACTCCTCCACCTCAGGCCTACCTCGGCCCTGCTGGAACTGCTGACGACCTCCCATCCTCTTCCTTTGCCTTTAAATGCTTGCTTTAATTTCTGGCCCCATTACCAAAACCTGATGAAGAAGGTCCTGCTGGTGCTTTACCTTGCTTGCACCTACTGACTGCTGCGGTAGCCGAAAACTACCTGAACCTGACTCACCCACCTGACGAGTCGGATAGACCTCTCCAAAGTAGCTGCCCTCTGCGCTGCCTCTTCCACTGTCTTGCACATGAGAGGTACTATCGCATCCTGCAATTCCACTCTCAAACCTCTGATAAAATACTCAACCATCATATTATTATCTGAAACCACATATGGCGCATAACGGCTAAGTGCCATAAATCTCATCTGGTACTCTAAAACTGAAGAGTTACCTTGCTGAAGAGTTCGGAATTGCTCTTTTTACTTGCTGCACTTGGATCGGAAAGAATGTATCATTAAATACATCAAGAAACTCCGGCCAAGTGATAGCTTCCTCCGTCCTGCCTGCAAAAGTGGTTTGCATCTTCAATCGCCACCATTCCAAGGCAAAACCTCTCAACTGATAAGCAGCTAATACCACTCTATCCGCTGCGGACACCTCATAGTCGCAAAAACTCTTTCTATTTCATGAACCCAATGCTCGCTGTATCTGGATTCGGCCCTCCTGAATAAGTAGGGGCTGCAATCTCAGAAATTTCTCCACCTGCATCACTGGTTCTTCTGCTAATCAATACTGGTGGTGGCACAGGTGCTACAAAAGGCACCTCCACTCTCGGCGGAACTGGAGCAACAGGTACAGCCTCTCCATCCCCAGGTGGCACTGCAACCGGTGGTACTGGCGCCTGCTGATCCATTCTTGCCCGAATATCCGTGAGGCTCTCCCAAATTCTTCAATCATACGCTGGTGCTTTCCTCCGGATCATCTCCTCCACCACCCCAATCTCTCCTATCAGCCATTTCAGAAATTTCTACATACACAAAACACCAGACAAAAATCAAAACCACAAATGATCAAAAACCAGGGTCCCTACCAGCAGTGTATAATGACCGAAATAAGGCTATGTATCCTTTAATTCCTTATATTAACACGGACCTTGCTCTGATACCAACTGTGACGGAACGCCTCGGCCAAGCCCGTTAAACCGATAACGTACTTGATCCGAGTCCGCCTCCCGCGAACGGGCCGAAGCCTCGCAAGGGATACCAAACCACAGTCCGTGAAAACATAAAGGAACACACCACATTTATATAATTTCACAAGTTACATAGCCAATTTCCACAAAACTGAAAAGAGGTACAAGAGCCTGGGGCATACCCCGAGGTACAACTGAAGAAAGAAAAAACTAAAATCTACACAACACTACACAACACTGCTGGAGCTACTACTACGCAGCTGAGGTACTGACCCTGCACCGCTACGACGCGGCCCTGAACTGGACGTCGGTCGAGAGACGTCCTCCTCGCTCTCACCTGTGGGGGTAGGGGTGAGCCTCTCTAGTCACTGGCTCAGTAGGGAACTCCCCCAAAACCGAGCAAACCAAAACCACAGGTACGAAAGTAATAAACAATACCAACAATTTATAGAACAGCTAAGCAGGTAAGTAAAGCTGTAAAAGTACTCACCGTCTGCCGACTACGAGAAACAACAATAATAATTAAACGGCAAACCAGTACAGGTGTACAAGCTAAAGTAGAGACAGCCAACACGAGCCACGTGAACTGGTTCGCGACACCAGAAACTGACTCGGACAACTAACACAGGTCTACCTCTCAGTCTCGCAGCCACGGACGAAAGGTCCAGCTGCCGCTCCACGTAAAAAGGTCAAGCAACTGTGGAGACCAACTAAACACCACCACCTGCAGACCACACGGTCACAGGCCCATGCCTGGCACCTCCAGAGACCCTGGCCTGGGCTCGCTAGAGTGAGGCACTGGAAAAGGACTAGCTGGGGACCAGTGTCGACTACTGGTGTCCGTACCCCCAACTACGAGCGCGCTACAAGTGACTAAAAACAAACTCAAGTGTCACTGTCCCACTGTCGTCTTTCCCTCAGCCGGACGTACAACTCAAACACAGAGTGAGGGTGTCCAGGTCAGACGACACAGACCTCGACGGTACAGCACAAGTACGGGACAAAGCCCCGAGCTAACAGCCTGGCTCACAAAGAACCTGGGGCACCCAACTGGAGAGGTAACCACGGTAGGCGTCGTACTACTTGCCACGTACACAGAACCACGTGCACGTCACACACAAACCACGTGAAACCTCACGTAAACCACAAGTAACCACGGTCCACTACACGTGAACCCAACTGACTCGCGTAAACAACACGCAGTCACTAAAGTAGGTAACTAACTGTTACCTTGTATGCTAAACACGAGAACCAAGTGCACTCAGTGCACCTCATGTGTCAACACACATGCAATATCGATAAATACGTAATTAGTCATTTCTGCTCATATAGAAGTAGGCGGCCACATCGACTGCCGCTTACAGGGAGTCAACGGCAAGGGTCCTGGCCGTTAACTCCTGGCTGAGGAGCTTGGCGACAAGCGATCTTGACGCCAAGTTCTCCGGCCATAAACCCTGCAGAAACCCTAATCCGCTCTGCGGGTTTCCCAAACATTAAACTACTGAAAAACATATCAAATGTCATTTCCTTTAGCAGCTGGAACCCATATAACCCATTTCAACATGCTTTAATACATTAACTACTCAAACCACCCATTATCCCGTATGGTGCAACTTATCCAAACATGCATTATCATGCTGGTTCAAGTAGTTATGATGTGTTTTAATGTTTCTACGGAGCTAAACGGGTTCGTCCCCTACCTCAGAACGCGCTAGAATCTCCCGCAATCCCCCGGTTCACGCCGAGCCCTCCGCGAGCTCCCACGCGAATTGCACCACGCCGCGACGTTTCCTCGCGTAATTCGGCGACGCCACGCGTTCTACGATATCCAACTACTCCTCGGTACATGTTAGAAGCTTCAGAGAATCCAGGGCACGAAGTTGGGGCAAGAGGGGAAGAGAGTGAGCTGAGAGAGCTGCCCTCGGGTGAGCCTATAACCTGCACCATTTCAGGTTGGCGTCAACCCCATGCCGCAACATCAACCGCCACCCTCTGCGTCCACATCTACTGCCGCCAAGTTCATGCAGTAAACGTCCACTAACCTGGACGCCAACAGTCGCGACCACCCCTGGCCGCCAACTTCAACTGAACAGCAGCAAGGTCCTGTTTCATTTCAGGACCAACCCTGCTCTTCACCTGCTCAAACCACCATCACACCACACATTCCAACATTCAACTCACATTGGCCTACAACGCCGCCACAACCACAATACAAAGATCCGCATGGATCCGAAAGGCACGCGACGTACAGGGTGGTGTGTCGACACATCTTTTGCAAAAAGGTTTGTACCTGAAATTAAACACATATATCATTAGTAAAATATTTATTATTAGGCAAATGATAGGTGTGCTTTGAAACATGTTTTTTGAATATAAGTTTCAGGTGAAATGATTTTGACATTTTCATTTAAATTGCTTTAAAATTACCTCTTGTCATCATCAAAATAGGAGGGAAATGATATGAATATACATTCAACCCAACAATCTCCCCTTTTGATGATGGCAACAATAAATCCATATTACAATGTGGTTTTGATGAATGAGATTTAAGCAATTTTTTGTTATTCACATTTTTATTTTCTTTTGTTTAAACTTGTCAAAGACCTTTGATATGTTTTAGTACAGATGATGATGTACTTGTGGAACACAATGTTACTTGAAATGAGAATTTTTGTACACAGAAGTCAAGCAACTTGACAAGTAATCATTCAATCACATTCACAAAAAGATTTTCAATCACATTAAATACACAATTGAGAAAATCATTCAAGCCAAGCAAAACATTTCATTTCATTCAACAAGAGAACCATTACAATCATTCCAAAAGATTACAAACATTTGTTCTATCTTTCTTCTCCCCCTTTGACATCATCAAAAGAGAATTACATTAAGTAGAAGATGGAGGAGGAGGAGGAAGGGAAGAAGAATGGTTCTATGTCAGATAGTCTTTTCTCCATGAAATTCAAGCTAGTCTTGATTTGATTTTGATCTTGAATGGTGTCATTTTGTGAGCAAAAGTGTTCCATTCTATCTGAATTCTCCATCAAGGTGGCTTGAATTCTGGCTAGATCAGCTGCAATTGGTTGTGAGGATGATGATGAACCAGCTGACCAACCAGGTCTTTGCATTATCTTGAATTCCTTGGTCAAATCTGATATCTGCTTGTCAATGTGCTCATTGAAGTTCCTCATACTTTCCAAATCATCCACAAAATGAGCAAATGACAGTCTTGTGCTGGAAATCTCATGCAATGTCTGATTAGTGTTGAAGACATTGCTTGGGAATTTGCCAAAATTTCTTGAAGTACTGTCTCTAGCTTTTGCTGGTGCTCCTTCAGTTGTAGTGAGGCATCTGCCATTGTTCCAATCAGTCTATTGAACTTTGAGCTGCATAGTCTGAAGCAGCTTTCTGTTCTATGAACTTGGCAGATACTGAGTTCTCCAGTCTTTGAATCCTCAACTCAAATGATGTGGACATGGTTTGAATGGAGGAGTTCAAGGTTTCAAATTTTTCATTGAGGAAGGAGATCAATTCTGGTGGAACAGGAGGCCCACCAGAAGATGTGGATGGTTGGAATGAGGTTGTGGAGAGAAATGAGGAAGCTGAGGTGAGAGAGGGGCATGAAAAGGAATGTCACCTTCAGTAGGAACTTGAGGCTGATCCTCATGCACAGGAGGCTGATCCTCTTGACCTAGGGGCTGGTCCCCTTCAGCTGGAGGCTGTTCCTCTTGTGCTTGGGGCTGATCCCTTGAACCTGAGGTGGTCCTCCTGAGGTTGGGGCTGTTCCCCTTGAACCTGAGGCTGGTCCTCTTGAGGTTGGGGTGTTCCCCTTGATCTTGAGGCTGTTCCTCTTGCTTGAGGAGCCTCAACCACAGTGGCCCTCTTCTAATTTGATTGCCCTCCAATCTAAATCCCATAAACTTCTATATTCTTAAAGGTGTAGATATTGACTTGGGAATAGACTGGGACTTCTCATTCTCCAAGGGCACACCAAAGTGCTTGAACACTGAGGTCAGATGTGCTCCATAAGGAAGTGATCTCTTTAGGTCTTTCCTTGTTGTTTCAGAAATGATTTGATAGAGAATCACATGGAGGTTGATTTTTATGTCTTTCACCATGCAGTAAAGATGAACCTCTGGATGTCTGTCAACCTATCCCTTCCACCACCTTGAGGGGTAATTATGGTGGTCAAAATGTGGTGGATGACCCTTAACACAGGTGGAAATGAATTGGCATTGAACCTGGTTACATAGGTCTGTTTGGGATCTGATGCATCTGCAGGAAGGCCTGTCAAGATGGAATAGGCTTCATGGAGATCAAATTCATACTCATGATAGTCTGCCCCTTCATCTGGCACTTTGAAATGGAGGCAGCTATTTCAGTTGGCATATCTATGGCTATTCCTTTAACTTTAGATTCATATCTTCTTCTGTGCAGGTGAGGTTCTTGTAGAATTCTCTAACTAATCTTGGATAACAGACTTGAAACTCAGAAATAAAGGGTATCCAAGATTGAAAGGAAAATAGGTTTGAATTTCAGGAAAGAGTCTGCTAGCTGAATGTCTGATAGGTCTAAAATTCTGGGCTTCAAAATTAATTTGCTGCACTGACTGACTCTGAGGGAATATCCTCTTGAGACTCAGAAGAGGAGGAAGAGGATTCCTCAGGGTTCTCAGAAGAATCGCCCGGAATGTCTGTTCTAGGGTTTGGAGGACTACTACCTCTGCCTGAAGATGAGGCTCTACCTCTCTTTGCTGCTCTTTGAGGTGCAGAAGAAGATCCTGGTTGCTCGGCAGGGTCGTTTCTTCTCTTGGTTCTTCTTTCCAACTGTTCAACGGCAACCTCTGCCGGAATTGGCCTTGAAGAGGCCCTTGACCTTGCGCCACGGCGGGGAACCCAACTTCCTGACCATGGTGCAAGAGGAGTGGAATTCGGAGAGGAGATGGAAGAGTGGAGAGATGATGAAGGAGTGATGAGATTGAGAGAGAATTTGGGAGGATTTCTTGCCGGAAAACAATGGAAATGAGGCCGTCGGGTCGACCTGACGCCCAAAAGGGTGCAGTGGTACACTGCCCCGCAGGAACAAGAAGGCTTATCATGAACCCGAAAGGTTTGAAAATGGTCTGGCAAGAAGGCAGTGTCGACACATGATGAAGGGTGTCGACCTGACCGAAAGTGTGTCGACACAGGAGGGATGGTGTCGACACAGCCTTAGAAGAAGATTTGAAGTTTTGTGTGAAAATTTTTGAGAAATTTGGGACATCTTTAGAATGATAACAATGAGAGGAATTATCATTTCAAGGATTTTTAAGAGGCTTAAAAATTCATTTGTTATATTTGCAAAAATTCATCACATTCAAGGTTTTCAAACAATTTCCAACAGGATATTAGCATTCCAAGACTTGAATCAACAAAATGAGAAATTGAGGGATATAATATATCTAACAATCAACTATAAACTACCATATTTCTCAACTTTAAAGAATTAAAGATGTCATCTAGACTAAATACAGTTGTGTTGAAAATAAAACACAATCTCAAAGAACAACTTGATGAGGAATGAAGATGATTCTTTCTAGACATATCTCCAATAATGCTTACATTTTGTTCTTTTAGCAAACTATCAAATGATATAAATCTCTTTCACTCAAGTACTAGTGCTTTTTACACACACAGTCCCTGGATACTTAAGATTTAGTCATTGTCAAGTCTCAAAGGGGTAAATGATGGCCTTTTGACATGAAAATATACGTTTTGTAGACGCCAATATTTCCAGTTACTCAGTCAGTCATCATAAAAAAAACATAGCACATTTGCTTTTGTTTTGAATTATTTTTTATTTTGATCCCCCTTTGAACAGAGTTAGCAATAGTGCCTCATGACATACATGGCACTTCATTCATTGTGAAGGTGTGCAGTTTCTCAGCACAAGTGCCATTGCTCTGTTGGATTTAAAAAAATTTGGAGAGAGTTTGTGAGATAGAATCAAATACATCCAATCATCAGTTGCAAACAAGGAAATGTTTTAAATTCAAGGCACAAGTTGATGTTTAGTCTAGGAAGAGATCTGAATTTCTGTGGGTGAGAATATAGTTGAAAGTTGATTAAAAAAAAATATAATAGATCACTCAAGGGTTCATTTTGAGACTCTAGACTTCGAAATGATGACATCATGCAAGAAATTGATGAGATTCAAGAAAAATTTTGAATTTTGCAAAGTCATGACTTGTGAATTTTCTAGCTCCCCCTGAGATGATGATTTCAATCACTTTTCATCAAAATAAAGATATGTAAATTTGGAAATCAGAAAAGTTTCTTCTTGGACAACAAGGACTCCCCCTCAACAATTGCATATCATTTCTTGGTACTTGGCGGAGTCATATACTCACGCATAATGAAAGGTTTCCAGACAAGCTTGACTTGTCCTTCTCCAAACAGTATTTGATATACCAGGAAATTTCAATACAATAAGAGTTGAAGAATTCATTATCAAAAAGAAATGGAAGTGAAAATAAGCAAGATTTTGAAATCAGAAAAAGTATCCTCTTTGAACAATAGAAGCTCCCCTCAACAATTGCATATCAATTTCTTAGTACTTGGCGGAGACATATACTCTCGCATAGTGAAAGTGTCCAGACAGGCATAACTTGTCCTTCTCCAAATCACCATTTGATATACCAAGAAATTTCAACACAATAAGAGTTGGAGAATTTATTGTAAAAAGGGAATAGAATTGAAAGTGAGAGAGATATGAACAATGTAACTCAAGGAAGCAAAGAATTATGAATGCAAGGAACTCCCCCTTAGACAATGCATTACACTCAACCCAAACCTTGAGAGAAATCAAGAAGGTGGACATTTGCAAAGACCAAGTTCTCTTTAAGATGAAAATCTGTTTTCAGGAAGGGGTTTAGTGAATATGTCTGCAATTTGTTTTTCAGTTTCAATGAAGTGGAGTTCAAAAGATTTCTTGGCAACCTCATCTCTCAAGAAATGATGCCTAATTTCAATGTGTTTTGTTCTGGAGTGCTGAATGGGTTTTTTAGACAAATTTATGGCACTAGTGTTATCACATAGGATGGGTACACACCCTAAATCTTGGTTGTAATCAAGAAGTTGATGTTTCACCCAGAGAATCTGAGTTCCACATCTACCTGCTGCAACATATTCAGCTTCTGCAGTTGACAGAGCAACTGAATGTTGCTTAGAAGCCCAGAGATAAGGCACCCACCTAGAAATAGACACAAGCCACTTGTGCTTTTTCTATCTAATTTGCACCCAGCATAATCAGCATCACAATAGGCAAACAGATCTAACTTGCAACCAGCAGGATACCAAATACCTAAGTCACATGTTCCAACAAGATATTTGAAGATTCGTTTAACAGCAAGCATGTGACTTTCTTTAGGATTAGATTGGAATCTAGCACATAAACACACACAAAACTGAATATCAGGTCTAGAAGTTGTAAGATAGAGCAGAGAGCCAATCATACCTCTGTAGGTCTTTGGATCTACTGACTTACCAGATGGATCTTCTTCTAGTTTAGCATTAATTGCAATTGGTGTGCTTGAGTGCTTAAGGTTCTGAAAGTCAAACCTCTTTAATAGCTCCTTGACATATTTGGTTTGACTGATGAAGATTCCTTCATGTGTTTGGTTAACCTGCAATCCCAAAAAGAATGTTAAATCTCCCATTAAGCTCATTTCAAATTCATTCTTCATTTGATTTGAAAATTCATTGCAAAGGCCTTTATTGGTTGATCCAAATATTATGTCATCAACATAAATTTGGACTACAATTATTTGATTTTTAACTATTTTTGTGAACAATGTTGATCAACATTACCTCTAGAATATCCTTTTTCAAGTAAAAAGGAACTCAAACGGTCATACCAAGCTCTTGGAGCTTGCTTAAGACCATAGAGAGCCTTATTAAGCTTGAAAACATGGTTAGGATATTTTTCATTTTCATATCCAGGAGGTTGTTCAACAAAAACATTTTCCTTTATATATCCATTTAAGAATGCACTTTTGACATCCATTTGATAAACTTTGAATTCATGGAGGATGCAAAAGCAAGGAAAATTCTGACAGCTTCTAGTCTAGCTACAGGGGCATATGATTCTTCAAAGTCAATTCCAAATTCTTGGTTATACCCCTTGCAACTAGCCTAGCTTTGTTTCTTATTACTTGACCAGTTTCATTTAACTTATTTCTGAAAACCCATCTAGTACCAATCACTGCTTGGTCACTAGGTCTAGGTACTAATTCCCATACTTGATTTCTTTCGAATTGATGAAGCTCATCATGCATGGCATTAATCCAATCAGAACTGGATAAGGCTTCATCAATTGACTTGGGTTCAATTTGGGAAATTAGAGCTAGTGGGTCTTCTTCAATATTTTGCAAGAAGGATGATCTGGTCCTTACTCTATCATTCAAATTGCCAACTACACTGTCTAATGGGTGATCTCTCAGATATCGAGGTTCAGAAATTACCTGTTGAGAAGTACCCACTTCTGGAGCAATGTTACCTGCCATTTGAAGATGGTGAGTTGTTCAGGTTCTCTTCATTGTTGACAAGCTCCTCAACAGTTGGTGAAGAATCCACAATGAGGTCATCCTCTTCATTGTCTTGTCTTTCCTGCAAGATTTAGAATCATTAGTGGAAAAGGAATTTTCATCAAAAATAACATGTGGAGATTCTTCAAATGATTTGGTTTTTAGAATGTACACTTTGAAAGCCTTGACACTTCAGAATAGCCAAGGAAGATAGCTTCCTGACTCTTAGCATCAAACTTGTCAAGGTTTTCTTTGTTATTATTGTGTACAAAGCATTTGCACCCAAAAGTTTTGAAATAAGGAACAGTTGGCTTTTTATTTTTCAACAATTCATAGGGGGTTTTTCTGATCTTTGGTCTGATCAAAGCTCTATTTAGGATATGATTGGCTGTGTTAACAGCTTCTGCCCAGAAGGATTTGGGCAGATTACTTCCTAAGAGCATGGATCTAGCCATTTCCACAAGAGTTCTATTCTTTCTTTCCACAACTCCATTTTGCTCTGGAGTTCTAGGTGAAGAAAACTTGTGAAATATTTGAAATTCAGCACATAGATCAGAAAAGGATGTGTTATCAAATTCACCCCATGATCAGTTAAAATGTTTTTGATTTTATATGGATAAGTGGTTAAGACAGTGGTACAAAAGTTCCTGAATTCAAGACAAGCATCACTTTTGTGGGACAGAAAAATAACCCAAGTAAATCTAGTAAAATCATCAATGATTACAAACCCATATCTTTTGCCACTTAAGCTTAGAACTCTTGTTGGCCCAAAAAGGTCCATGTGAAGAAGTTCTAGTGGCCTAGATGTAAGTACCTCATTGAAGGTTTTAAAAGATTTTCTGGTTTGTTTTCCTTTAGCACAGATCCCACAAACTTGATCTTCCACATTAGAAAAAGATTCAGGAAGACCCTTAACCAAGTTCAGTCTTAACAACTTATTCAATGTTCTGAAACTTGCATGGCCAAGTCTTTTGTGCCAAGTCCATGCAATTTCATCTTTATTTGCAACAAAACAAAGATTTTCAGAAAAGTTTTTATTAAGGTTGATCATGTAGACATTTTTCTCTTTTTCCAAAGAATTTGATTTTATCAGATGATGAGTCAATTATCTTACAAAAATCAGATTCAAACACAACTTTGTGACCTTTGTCACATAGTTGGCTGATACTGAGCAGATTATAATCAAGACCATCAACTAATAAAACATTATCTACTGAGTTTGAAGAAGTTTGACCAACCTTTCCAGATCTAAGATCTTTCTTTATTTTTACCTCAAATGTAACTGATCCCCCTTTTCAAGCAGGAATGAGAATTTGGCTCTGTCTCCAGTCATGTGTCGTGAACACCCACTGTCAAGGAACCATACATTGGGTTGGGTGCACGACCTTCCTGCAACAAGATCAGTGGAGAGAAGATTTTGGTACCCAAACAGAGTTGGGACCATCAGAATGTTTGAACATTGTCATCAAATCCTTTCTCACCCAAATTTGACTTGTTTTTATTTTTGTTTTGTTACATTGGTGTTTTCAGCCTTTTTCTGTTGTTCTTTCTTTTAGGAATGAAAGCACCAAGATTTTTGTTTTGGTAGGAGGGGAGTTTTTCATTTGAAAATTGGAGTTCAGATGAGGAGGTGGAATCCAGGGATTTTGTTGGTACATCCAAATTTGGATGAAAGAATTGAGGATGATACCAACATGGGTTTTCATACCATTGGCTCCAAGGATTTTGA
>CM024758.1:122796998-122962834 GCA_014218235.1 Colocasia esculenta | reverse complement strand
ATTCAAGGAAGATCCTGAAGATCAAATTGCAGAGCATCGTCCAGGAACTTCCAGAGATTAAAGCACTTCACAATTCGACCTTCTACAAAGTACATCTGAAGAGAAGAGTCTATCAATCAATACTCATGTTCCTTTTTCTCTTCTGAGTGATTCTGAGATTATGCATGGGTTGTTGCATGAGTCTCATGAATTAACTCTGGTTGGACTAGATCTGTTGCTAGAGGATCTAAGTCTTGTGTTTTTCTAGCAAGTTGTTTGTGAGCTTGTGTGCTCAAGAGTTTGTGAGTCGTCGTGCTCACTGTGTGGTTTGAGCCGTCGTGCTCAATTTGGAGTCTCGTACTCCGGTTGTTGTTTGAGCCGTCGTGCTCAGTTTGGAGTCGTCGTGCTCCAGGTGTTTCTTGAGTCGTCGTGCTCAAGGGTGTTTGGAGTCGTCGTGCTCCAGTGTTTCTTGAGTCGTCGTGCTCAAGGGTGTTTGGAGTCGTCGTGCTCCTGTGTGAGTTGTACTCAGGGTTTTTGAGTAGTGTGGCCTCACTGTGTGAGGGTGGACGTAGGAGTCACTGGATGATTTCCGAACCACCTAAAAATCCTCTGTGCATTGGTTTGAATTGTGGTTTGCCTTTGTATCTCGCTAGATGCATGCATAGGGATTTCGTTCACACTACTAATTGATTTGCTCACACACCCAAATCACACTTCAGATCAGTAAATTATTGGGTGATTTGATCTCTGATTAGAAGTAATTTTTAATTGCTTAAGCTTCCGCGTTAATTGGCATTAGATCTATTCAACCCCCAATTCTAGATCTTGTCCTCACCTTATCTCGCTAGATGGTTTGAATTGTGGTTTGCCTTTGTATCTCGCTAGATGCTGCTATATTTGTCGTTCACACTACTAATTGATTTGCTCACACACCCAAATCACACTTCAGATCAGTAAATTAATTGGGTGATTTGATCTCTGATTAGAAGTAATTTTTAATTGCTTAAGCTTCCGCGTTAATGGCATTAGATCTATTCAACCCCAAATTCTAGATCTTGTCCTCACCTTATCTCGATCCTTCATCCCATTCTTCAGTTACATCTCCAGCCGAAGCAATCTCTCTCCCCCCTCTAAAGATGGCAGCCGTCGATCTCCTACGAGCGCTGAGATTGAGAGCATTGCGGTGGATGCGGCGCAACAAGCGTTGATGGCCATGGAAGTTGAAGAAACCAGCCCGGCAGTCGTGCGAAATAGTAATACTTGTTCTTTCCCTGAGTCCGATCTTTGTCGAATGAATGTTTTTTTTTTTAAGATCTGATCTTCTCTTTGCAGAAAAGAATGAATTTAATACGCGATGCTCTCTTTCCTTCTACCATTCGGTTATGCAAGATTTGCATTTTAGGAGCGTGCATCTGAAGATAATGAGGAATTCACCATTTCACGCGTATGTGAAATGCGAAATGGTGACCTACCCGATTTCATTCATAGTAGATCTTATGAGACGTTTCGATGGAGAAGAACATTTTAAGATTGGCCCCTACAGCTTGCCTTTTCCCTTCAAACCTAGCAATAGTTATGGGTATACCCAATATTGGTTCCCCTATCAATCTGAACGCTGATGGGACAAAAGCTAGTTTGCGTCGCATCCTTGGAAGCAAAAAAACGATGGACAGGCACAATGTCCATTTGAAACTTAAGGAGTACGTTCCACAGGAGGGTAAGCTAGCTGTTGAGATTTCGGTAAAGCTTTGTTTGCGCTTCTTTGTTCCTGTTTCTTCTTCCCCACAAGTGGGACGTCGGGGTTTCTGTCCATTCTGCCATACCTGGACGACCTCCATGAGATGAAGAACGCCAATTGGGCTGCCGCCATCCACGAGTACCTGATATCGGGGGTGAAGGCATTCGGAGCAGCAGCTGGTTCCAGCAAAACCATCTTCCTAACCGTTTGTGTTCCCGCTCTCGATGTGAGTATACTTTTACATACCTCATATCTACTGTTACAGTACTCTTAGTTTTCTGTTATAGTACCAAAGGGTGTCTATTACAGTATGCGAAGACTCCTTTTACAAAGGACATATGTATCTGTTATATACGTTTACAGATGTCGTCTGTTACAGTACCTAACGGTGTGTTATTACACGACATATGAATCTATTACAGTACGCGTAGAATCCTTTTACAGAGGACATATGTATCTGTTACATACGTTTCTGATACGCATTATCTATTTCTTAATGATGTAGGCATGGTTTTTGACGCACCAATTAAGATGGAAACCAGATCATCCCGAAAGAGATCCCCCATTTTTCCGTTGGGATTGCCGGGTAAGGGACCGGAGTTATCCGCCACTACGGGGGTTGAGACGCTCTGATGTAAGTGTCACTTACCCCTGGAACTGGGTTATCTTCGTATATGACTTATACATGTACCTACGTTAATTCAGGTCTATTTGAAGGTTATGAAAATCAGGAGCGACCTACAGCTTCGCGACGATTGACGGCATCCACGTCAACCACTTCCCGAACCCCGACATCAGATAACTGTATACATGGCATTCTTCAGGAGATCGTGACAGTGTCCAAGGACAGAGGATTATCATCGAGTTACAGAAGACCAGTTACAGCGGCAGAATGACCAGTTACAGCGGCAGAATGACCAGTTAAAGCGGCAGAATGACCCGTTACACCGGCAGAACAATATCCTCCAGTCAATGGACCGAAGGCTACATAGACTGGAGGACCATTTGAGCGGCAGCCTCAGTGGCAACATCCCCCCCCCCCCCCCCCAGATCCAGAATCTGCAATGTTAACCCTACCGCCACCGGAGCTCCCAACAGCTTTAGTACGATCACATGCCGTGGCAGAGACGAGTTCCCGACGTCCAGGTAAATGTTTTGTGTACTTACAGTGTTTCATGTTCTCAGTTACAGAAAATGTTTTCTACATTTACAGTTTAATTCCTTCTCTCTTACAGTCATTCGTATACTTAGTAATACTCATGTAGTCTACGTTTACAGTTTGATTCCTTCTCTGTTACAGTCTTTTGTATACGAAGCTACAGAAATTATTTTCTACGTTACAGCTCTTCATAGACATTTACAGACTTTCATATTCTCAGTTACAGCAAGGAAACCATCCACACAAGGCGCGGCGGTCATTTTCCGAGTGGCACATCCGGAGGCGAAGGAAGGGGAAAAGAGGGGGCGAAAGAGGAGGGGGACGAGAAGAATAAAAAAGAGGAGGAAGAAGAGGAAGGTGGATGAAGAGCAGAGGAAGAGGAAGGAGGAGGAGGAGGAGGAGGCGGAGAGGAAGAGGGAGGAGGAGGAGGACGCGAAGAGGAAGAAGAAGGAGGAGGAGGAGGAGGCGGAGAAGAATAAGAAGGAGGAGGCGGAGGCGGAGAAGAGAAGAGGAGGAGGAGGACGCGAAGAGGAAGAAGAAGAAGAAGGAGGAGGCGAGAGGAAGAAGAAGGAGCAGGAGGAGGCGGAGAGGAAGAGGGAGGAGGAGGAGGAAGCGAAGAGGAAGAAGGAGGAGGAGGAGAGGCGGAGAAGAAGAAGAAGGAGGCGGAGGAGGCGGAGAAGAATAAGAAGGAGGAGAGGAGGCGGAGAAGAGAAGAAGGAGGAGGAAGAGGAGGCGGAGAGGAAGAGGGAGGAGGGAGGACCCGCGAAGAGGAAGAAGAGAAAAGAAGGAGGCGGAGAGGAAGAAGAAGGAGCAGGAGGAGGACCAGAGGAAGAAGAAGGAGCAGGAGGAGGACCAGAGGAAGAAGAAGGAGCAGGAGGAGGACCAGAGGAAGAAGAAGGAGGAGGAGGAGGCGAAGAGGAAGAGGAACGAGGAGCAGAGGAAGAAGAAGGAGCAGGAGGAGGACCAGAGGAAGAAGAAGGACGAGGAGGAGGCGAAGAGGAAGAAGAAGAAAGGAAGAGGAAGCGGCGTCAGATATCCCCATCATCATTGTCCCGACGAGTTTCAACTGGGACGAGGATAAGACGACAACCCGAGTTATATACGGTATGGTTTCCCCTTACAGAATATACATAAGCTGAGCATTCGGTTACAGAACCCTTCATGAGACATAACCGTATTATTCAGAGTTCGTTACAATTACATTATAATTGTTTTACAGAAAATTCTTTTATTACTTACTCTATCGCAGCCAGACGATTTTCGGCACCACAAACCACGAAAGTGAATGTGTCCACTTCCGAACCGATCTTTGTTGACTCTCAAGAGAGTACAGACACACTTCCAAGGGGTAGAGAAGAGGAGAGACGAGATTACGTCGCCCGGGAAGCATTAGGGGTGGCGGAAAGTCATTGATTGAACGATTTTTGAATGAGTGCTTCATTAATGAGTACGTGTTACAGTATATGTGTACCTGTTTACAGTTTCCACCTTTTCTCTTGCATTATATTACATCGTCAATTACTGAATGACAGTCTTAATTCTTACCAAAGATGTTTCTTACATGTAGAGATTTCATGTTCCACTGCACTGTGGAAGGATACGACAATTTCCTCTCGTTTCATGACATCCGGGAGCTATTGTTCGCGAGGGAGACCGAATCAGTCGTAATTCAGTATAAGTTGAAATCTGTTACAGTATGTACCTATTTTCATTATAGTATACATGCTATTTGGTTACAGATGGACCACCTACTCTGTTACATTATACGCAGAATGCTGTTACAGTCTTTAACTATGGTTTTACAGTTATACATGAGAGTCTTACAGCTTGACCGCTTTAGAGAAAGCACATACGTTTACGCTTGCATCATAGAGAGCACATACAAGACCACAGAAGAAATCATAAAAGAAAATAGATATATTCCTTAAACAAGCACTACAGACTTACAATTTGAGCGCTAAAGGTTACTGTTGGAGCAGTACAGACTTACAGCTTCAGCGCTACAGGACCAGTCTTCTGTTACGTTATATTGGGAATGTTGTTACAGTCGTAACCTTTATGTTTTATAGTATGCATGATAGGAGGTTACAGTTCGAGAACTAAAGCTACAACTACATTATTACATTAATAGTTTCCCGTGTTACAGTATGTGCCTTTTTTCATTACAGTGTCCATGCTATGGGGTTACAGTTCCAGCAGTACAGCTTGACCGCTTCGGAGGAACCTGTTAGTATTACAGTACACGCATCATAGAGAGCACATACAAGCCCACAGAAGACTGCATAAAAGGAAAATAGGTATATTCCATACACAAGCACTGTTACAATCTAAACTCCGTAACCCGATAGCATGGACACTGGAATGAAACGGAGGGGAGGGGACAAATAAGGACAGCAGAGATAGGAGGGGAGGGGACAAATAAGGACAGCAGAGATAGAGGGAGGGGAGGAATAGAAGGACAGCAGAGAAGGGAGGGGAGGGGAGGGGAGGAATAAGGACAGCAGAGAAGGGAGGGGAGGAGAGGAGGAGGAACGGGTCGGGATGGGAGGGGAGGAGAAGGAAGTGACCGGGATGGGGGGGAGGGGGGAGAAGGAAGTGACCGGGATGGGAGGGGAGGGGAGGGGAGGAGGAGGAACGGGTCGCGGAGGGAGAACATTCTAAACTCCCTAACCCGATTACTCGGTGGACGCGGGAGGGGAGGAATAGGCCGGGGAGGGACGAGAGGAATGTGAGGAACAGATGTGTTCTGCCCTAGGGCCAATGTCAGGGAGGATGTTGGTGAGACCCTTGTGGTGGTACAGCCAAGAGGCTTTCTGTAAAGCCTTCGTCCACCCAACGTAAAAACCGTTCCAGTAGTCGGGGCTGTACGTCTCCGGGAAAAGTAGAGCCGGGGGCGACGGTGGCACCAGTGAGGCAGGTGTCTTGCCATCCCTCTGGGGAGCACGGTTAGATGACACATCTGCGAATAAAGAGGAAGAAGACGAGCAAGAAAGATAGGAGAACAAGAGCGTTAGAAGCTTGTGATGAAGGATAGGTATGACCCTGGGTTCCTTTTATAGTGTGAAGAACGGTCCTCCGAACGCTGTTTGTAAGTGCTGTTATTGATTGCTGTAACACTTATCTACACGCTATGTAAGTGTAACTTCCCATCGGTCAGAGTTCACGGGCCTTCGTGTCAGCGTCGTTTGGGGAAGAGGCGATGAGAAGGACGGAAGGGTAAGACGGGAATGGAAAAAAGAGACGGAAGCGAAGGAGACGGAAATAGTGGGTGGAGGGTCGTAAATGGTGACGTGTGAAAAGTAGGGACCGGAAATTAAACCTGGAGAAAAGTAGAGACTTTACATCTACCGGTATTCTGACAGGGACCAAGAAAAAAGTACCAGGCTCTGACAGGGACCCCCAATTAATTTTCCCTTTTAAAAAGTAAAAAATTAAGATAACTAATGAAAAATAAGTAAGTTTGAAAAAACAATTTAAAGTAGGAGAAATAAAATAAAAACATAAGTTGAATGAATAGTGTTCTCTACGACATTTTAATAAAAAAATTAAAAATCAAAACAACTAATGAAAATAATTAGATTTGACAAAGATGACTTAAATGAAGGAAAAAATATAAAAAAAATAATTTGAATGAATAGTGCTAAGAAGGTAGGCTATGTATAGATTAACGGAAGAAGACGAATAGGCACGCAGAAAAAGATTTCTGAACTTTTGCCGCCGATGCCAAAATTCGGGATTTTTATGATGAGGTTTTACATATTTTAATTTTCAAAGATACCAAATGATAAAAAAATATAATTTTTCTTGAAAAGATTTTCCTAGATGGGGTTTTGTTTCACGCAAAAGTTCATGTTGGAAAAGGTTTTCGGGTAAAATTTCATATAATAGTCTGTTTGGTACCACTGAAAAATTAATCTATGAAAATATTTTACTTAAAATTATGAATTTTGACATCTTTGATAAGACTCTGTAAATCATTTTCTTGAATTTCTCTTTCATATAGGATTTTCATGAGTGTGATTACAATCTCCACTATAATTTTTAGTATCCAATGCTTGAAACTCGATGATCGACGGTAGGCGTCCGACGTCGGCAGCGCCTGACTGTCGGTGTCCGACGTCAGGCGTCCGGCGCCTAACGTTCGACGTCTGACGCCCGACGTCAGGTATCCGTTGCCCGACGTCCGACATCTGTGTGTCTGATGCCTGACTTCGGATGCTTGGCCTCAAGCATCTGCTGCCCGACATCCGACGCTTGTGCGTCCGGCACCGACTTCTGACGCCCGGTGCACCTTGCGCCCAGCGTCAGGCGATCTGGTGGTCGACATATTGAACATACTTTTATTTTTTTAGATTTTTATTTTTTAAAAAAATATATATTTTTAATAAATATTTTATTAAAAATAAATATCAGAAATTCTTTTCAAAAAAATATTTGCGTGAGTATCAAAAGAATAATTATATTTTTAATTTTTCTGTAAAAATAATTTTTGAAAAAAAAATTCTTAGGAATTTATTTTACAAACATACCCTTAATTCTCTGTCCATGATCATGGGACGTGACTTGGACATCCATCCAGCCGTATATACAGCTTTTGGTAACATATGGTTACAATATTATCGGAGTGGAGTCGATCGAAGTCTCTGGTTCTCTCACCATAAAACGTCACAGATTCCATCCAAAGCATGCACTATTTTTAACTCTAGAGATCGCTGCCACTGGGTCGTCCCTTCTTTAATTACTGTTCTATTTTATTGAATGTCTCATGTTGCAAATTAAACTTTAGGCTTATTGTTGCTTGCCAAATAGTTCCATGGCCAGCTGTTGCTCATAAGATAACGTTTCTAATTAATGATTATTTTGCAGGGGAAAAGGACTGCAGGTTCAAGCTATATATGTATATAACTAATTAGTACGTACGTATACACATTAGAATGAGATCAAAACACAGAAGTTTTCTGTCTACTCCTCTAATGGGAATGGCCACCCACTTGCTCACTATACGTACAAATTAAGAAACCGAAATAAAGAAATAAAAAGAGAGTATTTTAATAAAAAAGAATTGGCGTACAGAAATCAAACGTATTGATAAGTTTGATGAATAAAGGTGGTTCTAACAGCCACTCGGCCATTTCCCCACAATACAAGTATACAACAACAAGGGAAGATTTCCCAATGCCTCAGACGAAGAATATATATAGTTTTTACGTATAGAGATACGGGAGACGTGTCCTGCTTGAAGGAATTGCTCTTGGTCATGGCTAATGGGGTTCTAAACGGGTAAATATTATTGCACATGCATGTTTGAGCTGAATTGGATTGGGTCGAGCACGTACCCAGACTGATCGGGTACAAAATCTTGTTCGATTCTATATAATGTGTCCCGATGAGAGGAGCTATATATAGTTGGCATCTGCTTAATTAGATGGCTCCGTACGTACGTTGATCTCTCAATGCCTGCATTCACCAACAACCAAGTGAGATTTCGGATCTCCGATGGAGTCCGTGCTAGTTCCATTATAAGTGAAATGCGAAAAGGCAGATGGACCGGATTGACAGCTACATGCGGGTCACGTTCGATCCTGTACAGAGCAGCCGGCCGATATGGATATGCACTGGGATAACCAGCAGGCATGCACCGCGTTTGGATCCCATATCATCATCACAATGTTTTGATACCTAGCTATATCATGCATGCCAACAAAAGATGCATGGATCCATGTGTGCGAGCGTTTAATTTAGAAGATTAAATGGCATCCTAAGTGGGAAGACTTCTTCTTCCTTTTCTTGTCCCCCTTTTTTTTCATCTTGATACATGCCAAAAACTTTGATCAGTCATTGACTATATATAAACAAGTTGGAAGCGATGGAACTCAAATTAAGATGCCCAATATATCTTTTTCTTTCTTCTTTCTTTTTAATTTAAAAGGCATGCAGCAAATCTAAAAACAAAGGGAAATTACGTACATAGGTGGATATACGCGCATATTGAAGATCTTAATAATTTGTAGCATTTCTGTGATAATGAAAAGATTTTTTCTCTCTCTCTCTAGCTGCGTACGTACTCCAATCAAAAGAAGGTAGGTTCTTTGGATCTTCTTATTAGTAAAATCCCATAAAAATAATCAGCAAATTAACTAGGTAAAGTTATACGTATAATTCTTATGTAGCTTATATATACCATCACTCACAAATGAAGGGACCCGCTGCCATCATAGCAGCACGCGCAGGTCGACACACCTGTTTTGTGAGAACGGATAGCTCGGCCAAGTTTAATATTCTCGACCGGATATTAAGTGTTCTCATGTCATAAAGACAATGAAGAATCACAACAACCGTCAATAATTATGACCTTTATTTATAAAAAAAAAATCTGATTTGCTATGCATGCAAATTTTAAAAAAAATCTATCTAGATAATTTTTACAATATAATCACAACATACCATTGATATAGATCCATAAGTACAACTAGAATCACCGTAAAATATTAAATATCTAATGTCAAAACTATACAATATCTATGATATGTCTCAATATGCAGAGCTATATATATATACAACATCAGATAAATAAAAAATAAAGAGAAAAAAAATCAAATATATATATGGTGACAATGTCGATCCTCCTAACTCTCATGGAATGATTGGCCTCCCTATGGTCATGTTGAAGGAGTGGATGTCATAATATATATCATCACCTCTATCTATGCCTTGACCGTCGCTCTGATCTCATGGGGTCCATCTTTGATTTCAACGCTACTTCTTGTTGGACAAGGGTTTTCTTCAATTCAGAGATCTCATATTCAAGTCGAAGAACATGTTGAGAATTGCATATTTCCCCTTCAGAAGACCCGCCATCGTACCATATCCTCAATGTCTCACCTCGATTTGCACAATGAACACGTCCTGATCTATCTCGTCGCTCATCACTTGGACGAATGCCTCATCTGGGGGGACAATGGGTCTGACACATCACTATCATCTAAAGATGGAACTATGAGGTGTGTCATTCTCTCCTATAACATGAAAAGGTATAATAAATATCAAATTATGATAAATTAATTTAAATGATATAACAGGAAAAAAAATATTTAGCATTCTTACCATCCTCTGTCTACTCTATAACAACTTAGTTTTTTTAAATATGGGTAAATAAAAATCTTTTAAAGAATAATATGTGAATACATAATAGGAGAATTAATTGCAGGTCCCTGGCAGGGATCTGACATTAATTTCAGGTCTCTGTCAGATTTTGCCTTCATGTCCGCCCCCTGCTTTATGGGGGACTTTTTTTCCAGTCCCTGGAGCCCTGTAAGTGTGTAACTGTGTAACTGTTACACAGTTACACAGTTACAGTTACGCAGTATACAGTTACATAATTTTATTAAAAAATAATATAAAGATATTAATGTTATCTCAATGCTAAGATGATGAAAAATATTAATGTTATCTCAATGCTAAGATGATGAAAAAATATTTAAAGAATATTTCCAAAACGATAACTACCATCCGCACTAACTAAAACATTACATGTATAACTGAGTAACTGTAACTGTGTAACAGTTACACAGTTACACAGTTATTTTTCCAGTCCTTGGAGCCCTGTAAGTGTGTAACTGTGTAACTGTTACACAGTTACAAGTTACAGTTACGCAGTTATACAGTACATAATTTTATTAAAAAATAATATAAAGATATTAATGTTATCTCAATGCTAAGATGATGAAAAAATATTTAAAGAATATTTCCAAAACGATAACTACCATCCGCACTAACTAACACATTTACATGTATAACTGGGTAACTGTAACTGTGTAACAGTTACACAGTACACACTTACAGGGCTCCAGGGACTGGAAAAAAGTCCCCCATAAAACAGGGGGCGGACATGAAGATAAAATCTGACAGGGACCGGAAAAAAACCCCCCAATAAAACAGGGGCGGGTATTAATTCTCCCTACATAATACTCAAAAACCCATTATTAAATTGGGTTAAATGAGCTAAATGCTACGTTAAGTGGGCCAGAAGCTAAAGTCAAAATGTAACCCAACAAGGAAATTCAAATTTTGTAGAACTACTAACCAAAGCCAGAGTTAAAGAAGGAAACTAGTCTTGATTCAAGTTGGAATCGGATCAAGACCCTACACATAAGGCAATAGACAAATTCGAATTCTATAGATCCTAACCCACCTAGGAAAGTGTATTTCTATCAAAGTCTTAATCTAATTAGGGATGGGAAGCTCTGATTGGGAAGGAAACATGTAAAGAATCGCAACCGTTCAAGAATACGATTCCCGTTGAGAATCCTAAAATCTTAACCCTTTAAATAGAACCTCAATTCCAACTACCGACTCTTACTGCCGCTGGGAAGATTCCTGGACATGGGAAAGACTAGCTGGAGGGAGAAGGATCACAGCAAGCTCTAGACACCTAATGTGCTTTGACATTCTCCATCCCTCTCTTCTTAAATCTTCAAAAAAGTAGGTATTCTCTCAAACTAAATATGGTTAATTCCTTCTGTAGGTGATTTCATTACATAAACTTAATGAATCGCTCCTATAAGTACCCCCATGCATGTAGAATCGTGTGCATCTTGTTCTTTAATCCCATTGGTTAGTGATACTTCACGATACTTCCTGACTTGCATAATTATGTTGACAAAAGGCCATGTTCATGTGCCTTATTGGGCTATAGTTCAGAGTTACTTTAAATCCCATCGTCATGTCATATGATTCTCTTTCTTGAATTCCATTCCTAAACCTTTGTTCGTGTCTTAAGGATTGAATTATAAAATATTAACTCCATTCTCAATCAGAACCTTAATCGCAGCCAGTGTCTACTAGAAGTGACTTATTTTTAATAAGCCAAGAATCAAGTCACATTTATTAATAAATCAAGTCACATTCTGTTAACAAGATCGAGTATTATCATTAAGACCATAATCAAGTCTCATTAGAGGACAAAAATTGAGTCTCATCAGTAAGATTAGTATTGAGCCTCACAGTTCATCACAATCGAGTCTCAAGTCATGAGAATTGAGTCTTAGAGACAATCGAGTCTCACGTTATAAGAATCGAGTTTCAGACACAATCGAGTTAAGTAATGAGAATCGAGTTTCAAGTCATGAGAATCGAGTACTCTTAAGTTATAAGAATCGAGTCTCAGACACAATCGAGTCTCAAGTTATTATTATGAATCGAGTCTCAGACACAATCGAGTCTCAAGTTATAATTAAGAATCGAGTCTTAGTGACAATCGAGTCTCAAGTCATGAGAATCGAATCTCAAATTATACGAATTAATTCTCAAGCACAATCAAGTCTCAAGTCGTGAGAATCAAGTTTCAGACACATCGAGTCTCAAGTTATAAGAATTGAGTCTCAGACACAATCAAGTCTCACGTTATAAGAATCGAGTCTCAGACATAATGGAGTCTTAAGTCATGAGAATCGAGTCTCAGAGACAATCGAGTTTCAAGTCATGAGAATCAAGTCTCAGGCACGATCGAGTCTCAAGTTATAAGAATCAAGTCTCAAACACAATCGAGTCTTAAGTCATGAGAATCAAATTTCAAGTTATAATAATCATTTTTAGACACAATCGAGTCTTAAGTTATGAAAATCGAGTCTCAAACACAATAGAGTCTCAAGTTATAAAAATTGAGGTCTCGAACACAATCGAGTCTCAAGTTATAAGAATCGAGTCTTAAGTTATAAGAATCAAGTCTCAAATACAATCGTGTCTCAAGTTGTAAGAATGGAGTCGCAAACAATCAGATTTCACATTAAAAGAATCGAGTCTCAGACACATTCGAGTCTCAAGTTATAAGAATTGACTCCCAGACACAATTGACTCCCAATCTAATTAGAAGAATCAACTCCCAAACACAATCGACTTCTAGCGTCTTAAAGAATCAACTCCCAAAGCATTTAAGAATCGACTCCTAGAGAATCGATTCCAGAGTCTAATGAATCAACTCCCAAACATAATCGACTTTCTAAATCTTAAGAATCAACTCCCAAACAAAATAGACTCCCTGTGTTATAAAATCGACTCTTAGATACGAGAATCAATTCTTGTTTATAAAAATCAACTCTTACTTATTATAAGTAAATCCTTGTGTATGGAATTGACTCTCAGATCTGAAGAAATCAATTCTCACTTGTTTTATCAATCGACTCCTTATGTATGGAATTAACTCTCGTTCACCCCGATACTATCAAGCTATTGTCTTAAACTGTTGTCCCTTTTCACTGATTCTTCTCAATCTTTTCTAAGCACACCTAGTGCTATTCTTACTAGTCTTGTTATATACTATCTGTTGGAATTTCTTACTGTATACTCTAAACTATTCCTTGAAATTTTCATTTGGCTATTATCATTTCATAGAATATCTGGAATTGAAATATGACTACAATCCACCAACCTACCAAATGTCTCTACATATAGGGTCTTGTCTAGTCTTGAGAGGAGCACTCGAAGTACTCTAAATAGCGGAAGTAATTGACTTATGGTCTGGCATTACATCTGAATGAATAACAAGATTGATCTAGATAATTTTCACTATTTCATGTGTGAAATTAGTATTACTTGACCCGTGCTTGTTGCCCTTGTGGATTATATGTGTTGTGGCCAAATCTTGCTTGACTCGATATCTTACTTGTATATAGTACCTTACATTACATGTTCATATACTCTTGTTACTAATTATCAGTTCTTGTTTAAACTACTTTCTTGACATTAGAATGTTCATCTTGATAACATGTTAATCACTTTAAATCTGCCTGATAATGAGATGTAAAACTTACTAGATGTCTTTCTCATTAAACATACATGTTTTTCAGGTGAATGTGATGATGATAATGATGAGCACACTGACGGGGACAGACAAAAGTGATGATGCTTCAAGTTATCGAGAGTAGTAGTTGTTAGTAGAGTCTTTTTATTCCATACAAGTTATATTAGTGTTAGGATGGACCTTATGTATTGGCTTTGATTAGTGAACGAAATTAATATTAGTTATTTGAGATCAATAAAAGCATTAGTTGCCTATTTTAGTATTCAATTGTGAGTATTGTCCTATGGATGTTGTATATAATTTAGTTCTTGCTCTAATTGACCCAATTGATTAAAATATATATTACATGTATGCATCTAGCATCATGTCTCAATATTTTGTGTTGAGACGTGACATACTCTAATCATCAACCCAAACTTGAGATCTATCATGTGACATCTGACACAATGAGTCATCTGAAATATCTCTAGATGTGTGGGATCACATCTCTATTCCCTTTTTTATTCATAAATGAATTTTAAAAATAATATAAATAACTTAATATCATTAAAAAATATAAACAACCATCTTTTGAATTTGTCTTTTATTTGGTAGATGTTAACATGACCTATTAATTTATATGTAGTCTCCAGGTGACTCAGTTTGGCATATTTTTTGCAGCAACATCCTATTAAGTGATCGGAAGTTAAAAAAGTTAGTATTCGTCTACATTGCACAAAAAATTGAAGAAAATAAAAAAAAAATAGTTACATGTTGCTCCTTTCTCTTCCAATACTCACAAGTCGTTCTCTATTATTCAGCATCCACAATATCAAGAATATTACTAATTACTTCCTCAAATGACTATACCATAAAATATTATGATGTAATAAGATATTAAAAAAATATTATACAAGTCATTAGAGAACTCAAATGCTAAACACTAAAATTTATCACAATATTAAAAAATGCTTTAACATACTTTTCTTTTCATGGTAGATCTTCGTTTGCGATGTGTATCCCCTATATATTTTACTCAAAACGTGTGCAACTCCTTAATTTGGGAGTCTATGTGAATTTAAAAATCACTACATTTAAAGAACATATTATAGTTTATTAAGAATAATATAAATGATCATAATAAATGACCAAACAATCTGATGAAAGAAAATGCATTAATGTCAAATCTCTAAAATTCCTCTCCTTTTGTTCAATGGGAGTCTTCTTGAAATATTTTTTCTAAAGATCACAATGGATCCTACTAAACATCGATCCCCCAGTAGCGAGTAAACAAGCCATTATTCTCTGCCACACCACACCCATATTCAATATCCACCTCACGTTGCTCACCCTCTCGCATGTGCATGAGCTCTTCAGACTTTAAAGTACCCCCTCATCTAGATATATATGTTTTAGGGGGGGGGAAAATAGAGAACATGTATAAATATATAAAATGTAAGGTAGAATGATTGTAAATCTTGATTACCTACTATGCTAGATGAGGCAGTCCCTGGAGCGTGTGGGGATTAAGAGTGTGTGGAAGCAGCCAGTAATTATTTAGATATATTAAATACTTTAAAAGAATAAGATAATAATTTGAATATGTTAATATGTGTAATTGTTAATAACCTTTAACATATCACGTTTCAAAAAAAATAACCTTTAACATATCAATTAGTAACCTTCAAGAATGAAGAATTTCACCCAAGCACGAGCAAGTCTTGATCAGCACTCTCTCCCTCTCTCAGGTTTATTCAGGACTTCTCTAGGAAAGAAAACAGAGAAAGTGATGCCTAGGGCACAGAAAACTCGACTTTTAATACTTGAGAGACCTGCCCAATGATGCAATAGTCTTATATTTATAGTAGCATAAGAGTCCTTGGAGATCTAGAGTGTTTTCATGTGAATCAAATCCAAAAGTGGAAAGTCCATCACTTTCGCTCAACGGAATCGATCGACCGGTTTGGTGCAATCAATCGATCGATAAGGTCACCTGGATCAAGCCTAATACTTCTGTGAAAGTCAGTCGACCAGTGCAGTGGGGGATCGATCGACCGATCTAGCCTTCTCTACCAAACCTACATATATTGGGAAAATCGATCAACCATTTCTTTGAACAGTCAGTCAACCGAATCCTAGTCTTCTGATGATTTCCTCTCCTGGGAAATTTAGTCGATCGCTTCTTCTTAGGTTGGTCGACAGGTAGCATGTTCTGCCCCTCAGCTGACCTTCCTAGATGGATCAGTTGACCAATCTTTCGAGTCAATCGACTGGTGCTCTGAACTTTGAGAGTAAGTCCAACTAGTCTTCTTTTAAATCCTTCTTCAATTGATATGGCTTATAGAGACATACTTGAAGGCCTGTAAACTTGACTTAATCACAATCAACATAACTCATTAGACCTCAATATCAATCACAAAACCATGCATATGAAATTCAATTTTCAACACAAGGTCAAGTTTGTGATCATCAAAATCAGATGTTACAACACATTAGAGCATCAAACCCAACCCAAGACCCGCGAACTAGGATCCAAAAGTCAGCATCCTTACATCCCTCCATCCATAAAGAGAATTTCATCCTCAAAATTGCTAGTTGCATAAGAGGGAGGACAAAAGACAAGCGTAGGGATGGAGAACTCACTTAAAGTACAAAAAGTGCTCATGCATCTCATCCTCTTGTACCCAAGTCGCCTCGGTGCCACCTGCATGATTCTCCCATAGGACCTTCACTAGAGGAATAATCTTGTTTTGCAAACACTACTCCTTCCTATCTGTGATTTGCACGGTGTACTCAGGCACTAACAGATCTGGGGTCACCTCCAAGTTGGAGTAGTCTAGCACATGAGAGGGATCCAGGATGTATCTCCGCAACATAGACACATGAAAGACATCATTCACACCTACTAGGGATGGTAGTAAGGCTAGCCTATAAGTAGCCTCACCAACTCACTCCAAAATGGGGAACGGGCTGATATGGTGAGGGTTAAGCTTCCCTGCTTTCCAAACTACATCAATCCCTTGGTTGGCAAGATCAGTAGGAACACCCTATCTCTAACCTCGAACTGTAATAGTCGGCGATGATAGTCTACATAACTTTTTTGTCTGCTCTAAGCTGTCAGTAGCTTTTGCTTGATAAGTCCCACTGCCTCTGCTCACTATTGTACCAACTCCAAACCCAATAGTTATCGCTCCCCCACCTCATGCCAATCGAGTAGATTCCTACAATATCTGTCACATACTCAAAGGTGCCATCCTAATGCTAGCATGGAAACTATTCTCGTAGGCAAACTCCACCATCGATAGGTGTTGCTCCCATGAGTCTTCCCACTCTAGGAAACAAGATCTAAGCATATCTTTCAAAGTTTGGATAGTCCTCTAAGATTGCTCATCTATCTATGGATGGTATGCCAAGTTGAAGGATAGCTCGGTGCCCAAATCCCTTTGGAACCTCCTCCAAAACCCCAAGGTGAACCTTGGATTGTGATCGGACACTATGGACACAGGCACACCATGAAGTGGTACAATTCTCTCCACATAGAGTCTAGCAACCTATCTACAGACCACGACATTCTAGTCATGATGAAGTGAGCAGCTTGGTCAAACAGTCTATGATCACCTATGCACCACACTTCTGCAGACTCTTTGGCAACCCAACAATAAATCTATTGTTGCATCATCCCACTTCCACTGTGGAATGGCTAACGGCTGCAACAAACCACCAGGACATTGGCACTCAGGTTTAACTTATTGACAAATCAAACACCTAGCCACAAACTCCGCTATCTCCCTCTTCATGTTCGGCCACCAAAAGTGCTTGTTGAGATAGTGATACATCTTGGTACTACCAGGGTGGATCACATATCTCGATTGATGAGCTTCTTCTAGCACTTCCTACTTCAACTTTGGACCATGAGGAACATAGAGCTTGTCGTGGAACCTGGTTGTCTTCTCCAAACTCAACTTCTAGCATATGTACATGTCAGAAAAATCTAGATCTGCCTTCTACTCTCCCATATGCAAAGTGAACTCCTCGCCAAATAGACACCCAAATTCGGTGGGTTAGATCCCCCATCCAATAAAAGAACCCACGATAAGCAAGAACAAAGTGCGGGGAACCACCTAGAACCTTCAAATCTCACATGCAAGGGGAAAAACCACACTAAACAAAGGGATCAAGACCCTAATGTCTCTCACGCCCAAAGCATGATCTCACCCCTTCCCCAGCATAAACACACCCCAAAATCATATGCATGCACATCCATAGTGTAGAAACAGTGATATAGACCTACTTATTGAAGGTTGTCATCACCTCATAGGGCCTTCATGTAGGTGAAGCCGCACCTCCTTGCTCCAATGTGTCCAAACCTCCAATCTAGCAGAGGATGACCACCATGACATTGCCAACACTTTCCAACCTGTCGTCAGTCACTAGAGGGAGAGAAGATAGTGAGAGAAGCACTCGGTCAGATGAGGAGAGGAACTTGAGAGCTCGTGATGGGGAAGACCCCTATCTTTTTTAAAGAACCCAATTGCTGAGTTGTGGCATCATGACTAGGCGCGACTCTAGTCGTGTCAAGTCCTATGTGTGCAACTAGGCCCTGACCAATGGACACATGGTGCTCAGCTAGCTCCCTAACAGCTCACTACCTAAATGCGCTATCCTTGCATGGCGCGACTCCAACCATGCAAAATGACATGTGGCATGTAGGTTAGACCTCACCATTCAGCACAGTTTGACTGCCAACGGTCAACTGATGCTACCAAAGGTGCATATGTGTCTTCCTCACTAGGCGCATCTACTCACACACGCTCAAGCAGAGGCACATGTCTATACTCTGGCACAAAAAACCCCCTAAATAGATAGAAAATGGCTATGTGTGGGCACATGGGAACTCTCAGGGCTCATTAGAAGGTCAGACCCAACCCAAGACTTGTGAACCAAGATCTAGAGGTTTGCGTCCTTACAACATGAATCCTAAGGTACTCCGGCCCGACCTAGGATCTCACTTAGAAGATCCATCTCGAGAGGAGGGGGCTTATGATGATGCCACCAACTTGGATCGGGATCCATCGACTATACTCCAGCATCGATCTAATGTCTCGGGGTCTCCTAAGTCGGCTCTGTCACTTTTCCTTGTCATGAATCCCCGCCAGCTATTCATTGAGATGGTCTTCCTCAACGATTACCGACCAAAGCATAGTAGAACATGCAGACATAATGACCTCCTTGACTCTTTACTACCAACGATCGAATACATTCAAGAAAGGCATTTGTGTGATCCACAACAACAAAGCTTAATGGTCTTCTCACTAAAGTGCTTGGGGGCTCCACTCCCTGGAGGAATTACCAACTATTCGCAACACTCTCCTAGAAGCTATAAAAGGGACCCCAAGGTCATAGATAAAGGGGGATACAAAGCGATAGCAAATTCTCTGCAACTCTCAACTCTCCACTCTTTATTCACTTTCTAGTCTTCCCTTCACTTAATTTTCCAACTTTGTCCTAACCTGAGCGTCGAAGGGCCAGCCCAAGCAAGTCTCCCAAGCCAACTTGCTTGTAGATATTTCTTGGACGGCTTCTTCTCCTATCAATTCATCAGCTCTTTGATACACCTGAAGCCAATCCTTCTCGATCATTGCTGGCCCATAGAGATATTGGTTCCAACACATATCACACCTTTATACCTCATTCGATCATTTCCGACCCGTAGAGAGGTACGTATAGACTTATTAATAACCTTTAGATAAGAAGATTTTAGGAGAGGTAACTTGGCACTGGTATGCTCCACGAATATATGGAAAGGAAATATATAATACCATAGCGTTCAACTTAAAATGATATAAAACTTGTTAAGCACCAGAATTTGCCACAATATTCTTTGGCTATGCAATAGATTTGTTCAATTTTTATTTTTTAAAAAATAGAGATGACAGTCCTACAAATTGTTCTATACGGGAATCTTCAGTCGCCAAGTACACGAACAGCTAGCATTCCCGAACACCCTTCTATAAGATTTTCTTATGAACAAACAAAACATTTCCTTTTTTATAACTTTGATTCAAGACACACTCTTCTCACCTAATTGACCAATCAACATGAAGGCAGGCCTTCCCTCCCCTGTTGATCATGTGCATGCATCCCACAGCTCAAACAGCTATGCCCGCGGGTTTGCCGAATTCGTTGCTCAGGACCGAGTAGATGACGTTGATATATAGATATATACAGCCATACATGATATTTTCTTTGCAGGAACTGAACCAATATATCCACATGCATGGTCGCCTCCAATGTCAATACGATCAAGAATAATACCGGACGACGAAGATATATATATACATAGGAAATTAACAAGCACTGGCGACTTCTGGATGGTAGTGTGGGAGAAAAATTAAGAAGAGTGATCCAGGTTGGCTTCTTTTCCTTCAATTTTATTTCCCCCATAGTACGAATTAAAGTCACACAAACAGGTTCTACATCGATGCAGCATATATATGCTTTCGATCCTCTCTCGAAGAACTCATAGCCCTAGAATTAATATTTAAAGGATTTGTATGAGATACATAGCTACATATATAAAGTGGAGCTTGAACTTTAGTCCACATAGACTGAGGATATATATCAGTGGAGGGACGAATGAGATATAAAAATCAAACAGATTTTTGTTTTTTTCATTTCAATTGGAGGTTTGATCTAAACCATGCATCTGCGGCAGATGTTTGATTAGGACAGACGAGAAGTTGACAGAGACTTTTTACATGGATGATGGATGGAAGTGCAAGGTTTGGTGGCCATTGGACATAGAAAACGTACGGAGAGAGAAAATCTTATGCTGATAGACATTAAGAAAGGTACATGAAGAAGGAATAGAAGAAGCCACAATACGGGGACGTAGAGAATATTTCATTTCATCTATAAGAGATTGAATTTTTATTCAAGACAAGTCCTAATTATAGAAAGGAGTTTTTTGATCGACCTATATATTTCACCCGTGAGAGAGAGAGAGAGAGAGAGAAGTAAACAAATTAGAGGACCCCGGTTGGGTCGATCGGTTAGAACTCTTGCTTAAAAGTAGGAGGTCCCGAGTTCGATTCTTGGGGGGGAATTTACCTGATTTACATGCAATTCTCGAGGTGTGTAGATCCGGAATTTTTCCGGTCAAGTGGGGTAAGGGCAATACGGGTACACGGAAAGTAGGAGCTGCCAAGTCCTAACCTTGGAGTTCACAAACATCAATCCTTGAGCCCACAAAACCACACGGGACAGGATTTCCTCGTTATCAAAAAAAAAAGAGAAGTAAACAAATTAAGATGAAATACCCGAATAGCTAGATTGATGGATTAAATTTGGTTATGACAGCCATACATCTCATCAGAAGAACGTAAAGCATCATAAAGCGAAGAGACATTACATGTTTCATTGACGAAATTAATTCCTGAGTTAAAATAATGAGGTTCTGATATCAACGATCTTTGAACATTTCGTCGCGCAGAAATATCAATGATCTTGGCAGGAGAATGCCTTAGAAAATATGGCCTTTATAAATTATCAAAGCATTCTTGGTATATCCTGATGATTATTACATGTATGTAATTTCTGCTATTCTACTGTATATGTTACTAAAAACGAAATTAAATTCAAAAATATATCCAAGACATGTGATCACATACTGTCCCTTGCCAAAACTAAGTTGACGATAGATTCTTATAACTAAAAATAATCATTTGATGTACCATGAACATTTTTTGGCATTTCACTAAAATAGGGATACAGATATAATAAGATAGTTTATAGGGGGTGGATACGAAACAAACCTAATATGTTAAGAATATCTTTAAGATAATAGATAAAATATGTTGTCATGAAAAATTAAATAATCTCTCTCTCTCTCTCTCTCCTCTCTCTCTCTCTCCTCTCTCTCCTCTCTCTCTCTCTTCTCTCTCTCTCTCTCTCTCTCTCTCTCTCTCTCTCTCTCTCGTGTGTGTGCGCGCACGTAAACATAACCCGCGGTCGGAATGTTTGGCCATGCATCCCCGAGGAATCAAAAAGAGAAGGTTTATATATATATTTATTTATATATATATATATAATTAAATTGATAACATGTGCCACAAGGAACTTTCAAATGAATTTAAAAAGTGCAATAGATATTTCTCATCGATAATATATAATGATACAGAGCAGGCTCCTCGCACGAAGATATTTATGGTGTTTCATTCTTGAACTAAAACGGCAAGAATGGCCCTATACCACACGCTTAAAACCTTGCATCCGTTTACCTTTACAAATGTAAAATCACCAACTAAAGACTAACAGTCACTAATTCTTAGCTTGAAAAGGCAACTCAGGAGATAATGCGGATGACTTTAAGCAAGTGATATCATGCCTCGTTTTGGGTCCAAGGGCCACGCCTCATATTTTTCCCTCCAACGAAGAATTCTTAAAGCAGAGATGTGCCCAACAAAGGCTAACCGGGATTTGGCAGCTCAATTAAAAGTGGAAGTATCACATGCAGAGAAGATGCCTTTTTAAAAGCAAACAAAAACACGCCCCCTAGGAGGCAAAACGAATATAAAGAATGAAATCCCCTCGATTCGCTGGCAATCACAAAAAATGGCAGGATCAATGAGGGGGTGTAAGTTAGTAGATGACTCAAGTAATGAGCAGATTGTCAGTATCACTTGCATCATTTCTAAAACTTAAATGAGATGAGAAAACTTTTAGAACCATACTTCAGAGAGCAAAAAATATGATGGCCAACAAAGGCAACGTCACTTAGTTGCAAATAATTACAGGGTAGATGAAAGAAAAGAATTAGAAAAATACTCCGTCTCTGGAAACCAGAGCATTGCAAGGGTTTTAAGAATAGAAATGTTGTTACTCTGACTCCTTTGCGAGACGGTGCATCAGAAACTAATTCCTGACCAACCAGGAACAAGCATATTCCCTGCGCAACAATCAGATAGACAAGTATCAGTGCCAAGGATTAACAGGTAAGCTCCTCTGGATTGCATTTAAAATTAAGTATTTGCTCCTTACCCCGCAAGGATCATTATTCGGCAGAATATCAAACAATGGACTTCTTGTACAGGGGAATCCATCCTACATTATTCCTCCAGCAGCACTTGAGAAGAGGTGATGCTCCAAGAGAAATGACTGAGTATATGTAGATGCTTCAAGGGTAATCGCTATATGTAATATACAGGAGGAAAGAATAAATTTGCACTGCATCTTGTCGAAAGAAATTAGACATCTTAGGAATGAGATTAGGTATCTTTGAAGAGCAAGTATGTGTAGATACCCTGACACCAGTAGGAAACAATTTCACCAGCCACTCAGTCTTAAACATCTATTGATGGATAAGATCTCAATCCAGAATGATAACCATTGCCATTGGCATCTGAACTTGGATAGAGTGGGGATGGTTGCTCCCCTGAATGTGATGACTTCCTCGATTTTGGGTTCTTTGGGGAAGCAGAGTAAGATGTGCTAAAATCGCCACTTGATGAATAGAATGCTGAAGGTAGCTTATGAATCTTCGGCAGGCCAGTCGGATCAGGACTCAGGCTATAACCTTTTGAGAGAGTCTCAGCTTCAAGTGGCAATTCATCCAGTGTCTGATGGAAAAAGGAATAAAATTTTATAAATACACTAAGTAAGCTTCAAAATTGTATCAATCATAATGCAACAAAGAACATTGCATATTTGAGAATTGACTGTGAGCATTCTTTATCAAAATACATACCCGGAATGCCTGCTGCAAAACACGGAGTGTTTCTCGTGTCCGCTTCCTCTTGGCAGATATGTCATCAGGCTCCCTCAACATTTCTTCAAAAAGGTTCTCCCTGTTCAGAAAAATGCATACAACTTATGACCATTATGATGCAAACAAAACATGTACTAAAAATAGAATTGCACTTGATGGTCCTGCAAGAAGTTAGAAAAACTTTAAACCAAGAAACACAATTGGTTCAAGTACTTCCCCTTCATGTTACCTGTAAAGTTTCCTAATGAAAACATTGTGCAACTCACGTTTTGTATGATTCACCTGGAACGAACATGCAATCTTAAATCAGAAAATGCAAAATCATTAAACTGATAAAGGAAGTCCTTAACTAACTTACATACTACAATGCTGTTATGGTGACTAATTCTACTAAATATCAATGGCCATGAACTCAGATTTCAGTTGTGAATGTTGATAATTATTTCTCAATCCTTTAATTCTTCATACTCTATGAATCTTAACTTTACAGAATAAAGATTATAACTTAAGTATTTCAAATATGGAAATGGACGGCAAGTTAGGATTTCTGAAAACTGTAAATGTGGTTCCAAGGTATAGTACATAATACTCGCTAAAGAGTTTTAAGATAAATCTAAATACTGTTTTTTTTGGAACAAGAAACTGATAAATAGATTACCATGAAAAAGAAAACAGGTAAACAGGCCGAGTCAGCAGGCATCTGTTGTAAGATTAAGAAACCAAAGGCAAGTATCTTATAGATTTTTATGTACAATAATGCTTAGCATGACTGAAGACTGATATATAAGACAAACCAGATGACACAAAAAAGCTATAGATACTGACAATAGAGTTGTGCAGTTTCAATGTGATATGCATGCTAGGGATACGAAGAAAGTATTATGTATATGACCCCGCTCCATTTACATAAGCCAGATATCTTACTCCAAGCAATATCCAACAGATGGATAGCTAATTGTCGGACGCGGAAAATATCTCTCTTTTTCTCTTTCTTTTCTTTTCTTTCTTTTCTGTTTTGTTTTAGCGGGTGTGCCAGTCTGTACAACAGACAATTTCAGGGTTCGCTTAATGCGCGTATTTTACATGCCCATTTACTGGACAATATTTATTCCACGCATTTATTTTTATCAGGCAATTAGGGTTTCATGTACTGAACCTTTTCCCCATCGACCGAAGTCGGTGTTAATTTACATCGAGTTGAACTCGAACACCTTTGATTCTCTGTCAAAGAAAGTCTTTTGTCTCTGTTTGTTATGACGCTCTGTCAAAGAAAGTCTTTTGTCTCTGTTTGTTGTGACAACAATGACCTTAATGGTTGCCCTTTATGGGTACACACTCTTGCAAAGAAAATTGAAAACTTTAATATTTGTACACATGTAATTTAAATTACAATTGGTCTTTCAAGACCTGTACAAGGGATCTCGATTATATAATCGGGTCTTCAACACTTCATTTGGTCACGATCTGATTCTTCTAAATTTGCTTCAGTCACGATCAGACCGTTGACTTGGATTTCATCGCAACGAGACTGTTGGATCGTCAAGATGATCACTGTCAGTCCATTGCATTTGCTTCACAGTCACCATCACCATTTGATTGTGACGGGACCTTTGAGCGGTCTTGTCATGTTCCTGCCAGTTTGTGCCCTTTTTGGGTGCTTCTGTCATTTTTCGGTATCCCGAGGTCTTTTAAGTCATTTAGTGACTTCTCGGGGTACACTTGTCATTTCTTGGCTCCCTGGGACTTTAGACTCATTTCGTGACCTCCCAGGTCTTTTCAGACAAGGATTCCTGCCATTTCTTGGCGATCCCAAGGCCGAGGATGGCCAACCATAAGCTGAGCACAGGAGAGCACACACCACTTCAGAGAAGTGATGTGGATACACTCCACCGAGTCGTGCAAACAGCATGAGCCGGGCAATTTCCTCCCTTTGAAGAGACTTTTCTGCAACTTCTTGCCTTTAAGGAGCTTTCAACAGTTTTCTTTCCCTTCTTTCCGCAATTCTCCACCCTTTGAAGTATTTTGTTGCAATTCCCTGCCCTTTTTGGGACTTCTGTAACTTTTCCTTATCAGGGTATTTTTGCAAGCATCAGCCGCCATGATCAGAGAATTGAAAACTTGGCCAATGTTGTCTTTTTAAGAAGAAACCCAGAGGGGGCCTGGACAGTATTATATACATAACTGTCCAGGGGCTTCTTGTCATTTACTGACATTTCCAGGCGCCCTTGTCATTTCTTAGCTCTTTTCTGACCTCCTGCCATTAGCTGACATCCTCGGGTTCTTTCCGTCATTTCTTGACTCCCCCGAGCAATTCCGGGTGTTTCCGTCATTGATTGACTTCTCCATATGCTTCTGTCATTTCTTGATGTTTGTTGACATTTCCATCATTTCCTGACTCTTCTTGAACGTTCCTGCCATTTATTGGCTTTCTCGGACATCCCTGCCATTTCCTGGCTTTTCCAAGTGTTCCCGAGTACTCCCGTCATTTGTTGACTTCCTTGTGTGCTTCTGCCATTTCTTGGCGTTTCTGAGTGCTTTGGCCATTTGTTGACTTCCTCAGGTGTCTTCGCCATTAATTAGCATGCTCGGATATTTATGTTATTTGTTGACTTCTCCGAGTGGTTCCGGGTATTTCTATCATTGGTTGACTTTTCTGGACATTACTGCCATTTTTGGGCGTTCCTGAATGCTTTAGAGTTTGGCCATTTATTGACTTCCTCAAGTGTCTTCGCCATTTATTGACATACTCGGACATTTCCGTCATTTATTGACTTCTCCGAGCATCTTTGGCAAGTGGGATTAGCTCAGACCCAACCCAGGAAAGTGCACGCCGCTTCAAAGAAGTGATGTGGGTACCGCTCCACCGAGTTGTGCCAACGGCATTCTTGCTTTGAGTTCTATCACCTTTGGAGTTTGCCAGGGGCTTCGTGCCATTTTCTGGACCGACCAAGGGCTTCCATGCAATTCTCGAACTCCGTAAGAGTTTACATGTAGTTTTCCCCTAAACTAGAGTATTTCTGCCATCTTTCCCACGACAGGGGCATTTCTGCAAGTTTCTCCATAATCGGTGTATTTCTGCAATTTCTGCACCTTTCAGGGGTCTTTCTGCAATTTTCCAAACAGCAGAGGGACCTCCTTGCACTTATGCACCCTTCGGGAACTTTTCTTCAATTTCCAACCCTTCAGGAGCATTTTTGCACTTTTCCCACAAACTGGGGTATTTCTGTAATTTTCTGCTCTTCAAGGGCTTTTCTGCAATTTTCCACAAATTGGGGGCTTCTGTGTAATTTTCTGGACAGCAAGACCGTTTCTGATATTTTCCCCCCTAACCAGGGTATTTCTGCAATTTTCTCATCCCAGAGGTATTTCTGTAATTTTTTGCTCTTCCCGAGGCCTTTATGTGATTTCCCGCAAGCCGGGGACTTCTATGCAATTTTTTGGACAGCAAGGGCATTTCTGCCATTTTCCCCCTCACCAGGATATTTTTGCAATTTCCAGACAGCAGAGAGTTCTACAATTTTCCACCTTCCGGGGATTTTTCTGCATTTGTGCAACCCCTCCCTTGGAGAGGGAGAAGGCCCTCTCTTCCACACTTGGTGTGGGGTAGTAAACCCCCTTTGGAGAGCCCAAGGCCTCAAGGGTTCCAAATCTCCCAAGACTTCAAAGGGTTCCAAGCCCCCTTCAAGGTAAGACCCCCTCCCTTTTATAGAGATGGGGAGGGGTAGGATGGACCGGAGGTGGGTGCCTCCAGTTGGATGTTTAGTGGACCGGAGGTGGGGTGCCTCCGGTTGGATATTTAGTGGACAGGAGGTGGGGGTGCCTCCGGTTGGATGTGGACCGGAGGCACCCCTTGGAGATGAGAAAAAGTCCCCAAGGGTGGAGAGTTTCACAAGGAGGGCCAAAGAGGAGGCTCCCACCCCTTTCAAGAGAGGGAGAGAGGGTCCAAGACCCTTGGAGATGGGAGGCCAAAGACCCCCTCCATGCTAACACCCCCCCTCCCCTCCTTTTATAAAAGTGAGGGGGTGAAGAGGAGGGGGACCAGAGGTACCCCCCCCCCACCCTCCGGTTGGAGAGGGGGGGACCAGAGGTGGGGGTACCTCCCCTCCAGTTGGAAGGGGGGAACCGGTGCCCCCCCCCCCTGCACCTCCGGTTGGAGAGTGGGAGGGGGGAACCGGAGGACCCCCCCCCCCCCCTCCAGTTGGGGGGTTTGAAGATTAGGCCGGTTGGGTGACAACCAGAGGCACCCACCTCCGGTTGGAGGGGGTACCGAGGTACCCCTCCTCCAGTTTGGATGAAAGAGGGACCGGAGGGGGGGGTACCTCCAGTTTGGGCTACCGGAGGTGGGGTATTTGGGCTCTCTTTTTTTTTGTAGGATTTTTGGGAATTTCGGGATTTTTTTAATTTCTGGGTTTTGAGAGGAAATTTTCGGGCTTTGGGGAATTTCTGGAATTTTGGGGATTTCTGGAATTTCAGGGACTTTGGAGGTTTTGGGGGATTTCTGTAATTTCAGGGAATTTTGGGTATTTTCTGGAATTTTAGGAGATTTTGGGTATTTTCTGGGATTTGAGGATATTTGTGGATTTTCAGAACTTTGGGGTTTTGAGGTTAGGTATTTCTGGAGTTTTGGGAAATTGGGGATTTTATGGGAGTTTGGGAATTTCTGTTGTTTTTTTGGGTTTTGGAAATATTTGATGTTTTGGGTGGATTTTGGGGAATTTATGGGATTTTGACTTTTTATGGAGGTTTGGGTTTTTTGTGGGTTTTTTGGGTCGAATATTTTTTGTGCCAACACTAATCTATTCTGACTGCCCTTGATATCACCCAAGAATGGGCATAGCCCTGCAATTCTTCCCACCAAGTCTGCAGCATGGCCGGGATAAAGATTGGTAGATGAGGACACCCTAATCAGCAGCCTAAGGAGTTGGGACGGCATCATAGGGAACACAGCAAGCTGCAGTCATGATCATCTGGTTCTCAGATTCATCTATCACATCCCAAGCTCTGCCATGGAGTTTGTACTTTGTACATGGGAACCTAATGCCAAGACTTTTCATCGCCTTCCCTGAATAGCACCAGCAGGGATCAAAGTAGAACTGCATGTGGACATGGAGCCTGACACTTCAGGGTGGATAGAGGGTCAGTAGAGCAGAGGTGATGCCACAAAGCTTTACATGTTGGAACTATGAAAGTCCCTGGACAGCCACCATGGGCACACTCCCTAGCAGTGGTACCCAGTCCAGTGAATAGAAGAGTTACTTAAAGACAGCAGGGTCTCACAGAGAGGGGCACAGCAGTTGGCCAGTGAAAGAAGATCAGGTTGAAGGAAGATGAGAACAGCGTGTGGTGACCATGCAAGGAGGATGGGGGAGGGATCTGGGTAGGAGGTGAAAGACAAGGGACGGGTTCTAGGGTTTCCCAAACTCCTACTTCCATATATTCATATCCATGGAATACAGTTCACACTTCCTGGATTGATAAAGTTTATTGGATAGAGCCATCCCACTCTAAACCTTAAGGATTTGAGTGGAGGAGAGTGTTATTGAAACACAAATTCAAATGAAGCAGGATGTTAATTGGCTTCACTTACAGCCCGATGCATCACCATATATAAATGATGCAGATATTCATGGTCAGGCAGCCATTTGATAGTCACAATTGGAGGCTTGGAATGCAACACAGCCTCACAGTGTGATGGTTGTGTATCCCCAAATCATGAGCCTTCATTTCATTTCTTTCAGGGACCAAAAAGGATGAAAAAAATGACTTGGTGACAAGATGCAGACACAAAAGGAAATGAATGAGAGAAAACAATAAAGGAGGTATATACTATACAGTCAAGGTACAACATACAAGTGAACTGGGGCAATCTATAGAATAGACAACATAAGAGCAAGATTTAAACAATACATATCCCATAAATGAGTGTAAAAGATTGTCTTAATACAAGGTGAAAATCCTGCCATGCGCATGTGTATTTAAGCATAAGAAATGACATTGTAAATGAGTTATCAAATCATCGAGGAAGCCATGGATGTCTATATGACAATAGTGAGAGATAGGCTAATAGAAATATAAATGACTAGTGTACCAACAATAAAGCATGCCTCTTACCAGGAAGTGCATGATTGCTTTAGGTACAGAATCCTCAATATTTTTTCTCACAATGTCATAATATGACCTCAGTAATAATTTTGTGACTGTTATTTCTATTGCCTCCTGTTCAGTGCGGTTATCAGAAGGCTTCAGGACAATGGGAGGCTGGCATAGAGGATTAAAAAGTCGAGCATTCAGAAGAAAAGTAAATAGACATAAGTATAGGGAAGACATACTAGAACTGGTGCAATGGTTCTTACCTCTTTCAGTTGGATCATAGAGAGTACATGCTCCATGCTGTGAACAGGCTCGTTATGGCTTTTGCTAACCATGCTTTCTTTAACAGTAACACGGTTTTCGCCACCAAAGATTGATGAAATGCCCCAACTAGATCCAGAAGTGCTTCCTAGCAAAAGCAGATGGTACTTCTGATTCTGATTACTACAACATAATGCTTTCTCACGGATCCAAAAATGCACATTCAACCAACAGAAGTGACAAAAATATGTAGCATATCAGGATGCTCTGAAAAATGAAAATATAAAGTCCTCTTGGAAAATTCACCATGTTTACAGATAATTCGAAACAAGGTTTTAAGCATGAAATAGTTACCAGCTGACCCAGGTCGCTCAGCCTCTGCAATGGGCCGAATTCCCTATTCATCATCCAGAAGCAACCAAAAGATCATTAGCCAGGAATACATCAGACACTTTTTTCCAAATGAAGAGTGTCTTGAACTCAAAATTTGAAAAAACAACAAAACAACAAAATCCTATCCAAGGATTAGCAATGATTGAAATGCCAAGAACCTGGTCAGCAACAATTCCATTAGCAGCAGATCGAGCAAGAATAGCTCGAGATTTTACAGTTTTTTCTGATGCTTGAAGTTTATCTGGATCAATCCCATCCTGGAAACAACATACACCACAGTTAAAGACATCTAGGCACAGAAAATAGACAATTATCATGAACACTACGACAAGTCTGATATTTCAAACATAAGAAAAGATGGTAACTAAAGAAGACAGATAGGAACAAGTTACTTCCCTCCAAAGAACTTATAAGGTATGGTGTTTTGCCCTTTTATAGAGAATGGAGAGGGAAAAATAACCTTTGGCCTAGGTAATGGTGCTGGCAGCCTAGAAGATTTGATCTGTTGCATCGCTACTTCTACAGCTTTACTACCACCTATAAAATTAGGATGTGAAGTATTTATGTAATCCATCTGCAAGATCAAAACATAAAATCAAAAAATAGACTCAGCTTCAGAAAAAAAGTCATGGATGGTATAATGCTCTGTTAGAGTGATGGGGAGCTATAAAAAGAAAGACTCGAGACAAAGAATAGAGAAAATTTGGATGACCTAATCCATAAGATTAGATTCCAACGTTGCAAGCATAGTAGATAAACTTGAGTAAAATCAGGCAACTCCCTCTTTCCACTAACTCTGTACAATAGAATAACACGTGTGCATGTCCAATCTGTCTTGTGCAGTTCAAATTAGTTCAGCATACCTCCATTTCAATGATATGACCTATCATAGTCTCTGCGGGTTCAAGGCCTTCACGTAGGAAATTCCCAATAACCTCATCCATGCACTTCCTTAGAACTGGAAATCTCTGCAGCTCACTGGCTAAGCAGCGGTGGCTCATCTGAATCAAGGGATGAAATTGCAACTGTCAATATAGCCACTAATGATTCCACAATGAGATGCTATCAGGTCAAAGATGGCTCACCTTGATTAATTCATCATAGATAAACCTTGCACATTGGAGGCTTGGATCCACTAATCGAGCTATTTGCCTTCGGACAAGGACCTCAAATGGAACCTAATAGGATTTCTCAATTAGTTGACGTGAACTCCCTTACTCAACAACAAAGGAAGATGGAAAAAGTTTACTGGTAAATCTGAGAAAAAAAAATTAGGAAAGCATAATCCACTTGCTCACCTCTGGCACAAATAAAGCACTCCTAGGACCAGTTGCATTCTGAATGGCTGTTCGGATATCTTCATCTGTTAGGTCCTCACAAGGATCCACTTCCTGCAACGAAGTTATTGTTATTGCTAGTCTGAATTAATCCACAAGGCAACAATAGGAGGCTTACAAGACAAGAACAAGAAAGAAAAGCAGTAATCACGACGTGCAGGGGAATGACTGGAGGATACTACAGTAACAGAAGGGCCTCCCTCCACTGGATATCATAGTGGAAAAAACTATTATCTCCATACGGGACTCTACAAGCACGCAAATAGGAAGAATTTTGCTAGTGGAGAGACTATTCAGGATACAGCATGCAATTGCATTATACACACCTCCAAGCTCTTCACAAAAATTGACTGGAAAATATAGTGAATCCGTGCCCCCCCTGAGAGCTCAGTTGTTGACATCTCTTCATTCTTTCCCTCCACCAAGGAAGAAAATGCTACAAGAGTGAAAAGTGGAAGTTGTATAAGTAAAAAACTTTATAAAAGAAAGAATTAGGAGCGGAGTAGCAAAATGAGTCTATCTACACATTGGAAAAGCCTAGTTCACAGACTAGGTACCTTGTGTCATAATCAAATATTTCACATAATAGCTGTCTAATGGACTTCTAATATCCCAATACATCATAGACTAACCAAAGTTGAATTCAAAAGAATCTTTACCAATGAATGCTCCAGCATTGTGGCCTCTATAACCAAAAAAAGGGAGTCACTTGATTCCAGAATCATCTTCTCCATCAGTGAAGATACCCTCCCAGCTCCTAGATGAAAATGTAAGTTCCCTATCCACAAGATTTGCCTGAACTCTCCAGCGTCCAGGTTCACACACACAGATTAAGCTAGTCAAGATTCCCAAGCAGGGATCTGGGGGAAATTTTATTTCTAACAGGGATGTTACTGTCTTTAGTGATTTGGCATGTGATATCCTACTCTCTTTGGTATAAAAAGAGGGTGAACCTCATTGTACTTGTTTTCTAGTGTTTTACCCCTTGGATGTAGGAAGGCACTGCCTTTGAACCATGTAGGAACTCCCCATTCTCTTGTGCAATTCTTTCTTTCTCTTTTCTATCTTCCTACATGATCTCGATTCAAGGCTCACAAAAGAGGGACGCTTTCCTGACACCAACATCACATAAATAAACATACCAGGATAAAATAGGTGTAGTTTACAAAGTTCAACCAGCATCTGAAACATTTTGAGGCACCCTTCCCCTGCCCAAATAAGCTTACCAAGAGCCAGGTTGAATGAACTCTTCTTGGATAGTAACTGACCAGTTTGCAAATGTTGCCATCTCCATAAATCCCGGTGCCTCTCGGAACACTAATAACAATATATTTTATCAAACCCAAGGATCCATTCTAGACAATGCCCACCCAAGAAGACATTATTGGCATCAATCAAATGTTTGCCATATCGGATCTCGGCTTCGTCTCGGGAGGGTCAAAGAGAAGAGATCTCGGAGAGATCTCGGTAAGATCTCGGGAGATCAAGATAACATAAAAGTGTGTATAGTTTCACATAGATAATTCCTTAAGGAACATAGATAATTGCATACATTCTCAAGTCTCATCCATGGATGACATAGGTTCACATATATCATACAATAAGAGTGGGGGAATTGGGATTCGTGATGTGTATTTTCACTTTTCAATCCGTAGGATTTTATTTTAAGCATAAAGAAAAATTAATTCATGACCTGGGAACCCATGGTAAAATATCTTATTTATCTTAATATCACAATGGACCATGACTAAGACGTAGTTGTTGTCAGTAGGAGAGTGGCTCCCTTGGAGAAGTCATGCACGTTTGATTTTTTTCACCAGACTTTCAATTTTTAGTGTTTTATTGAATTTATTTGAATTATGAAAATTTTAGATAGACCAAATTATGAGGGATTAGAAAATTGATATTTTGATAGAATCATTAAAATCACGATTTTCTTTTTAGATGGGAGAGTTGACTTTTTATTGGTAAGAGATATGAGTTTTTTGATATTTTTAGTGGATTCAAATGGGGGGTACTTCCTTATTTACATGTAATATCTTAAGCAAATACTAACATTTACTTAAATGATATTCAGGTAAATAAGGGGATCATGACAATCCTGGCTTCAGGGGATCCTAACCCTGAGTCCCTAACTACTCATCTCGGCCTTCTCGTTTCTCAGGAAGGTGCCGAGATCGAGATTCTCGTGAGATTGCTTTCCATGCATTAATCCCCATGCATTAATCCATCACCTTTTTCAAAGAGAAGTGTGGATTGTACCACCAATATTACTAAAAATGAAAAAGAAAACCTCAGAACTGAAAATTAAATAAATGATGACTACTCATCTCGGCCTTCTCGTTTCTCGGGAAGGTGCCGAGACCGAGATTCTCGCGAGATTGCTTTCCATGCATTAATCCATCACCTTTTTCAAAGAGAAGTGTGGATTGTACCACCAATATTACTAAAAATGAAAAAGAAAACCTCAGAACTGAAAATTAAATAAATGACAACTACAATGTACTTCCTCTATCTAGGGGTGTCAACTGGGCCGGGCCGGCCCGGAGGCCCGGAAGCCCGGCCCGGTATAACACGGGCCTGGGCCTAATTTTTTTATTAAAATTTAAATTTTAGCCCGGCCCGGCCCGGAAAAAATCTGGGCCGATTCCGGGCTTTGCCTGGCCCGGCCCGGCCGGCCCGCGCCCACCGCTCCCCCCACCCCGCCTCGGCCTCCCCGCGCCCCTGCCTCGGCCTCCCCGCCGCCCCGCCTCGGCCTCACCCCCGCCTCGCACGCCGCGCGCCCCTGCCTCGCACGCCGCGCGCCCCTGCCTCGGCCTCCCCGCGCCGCGCCTCGGCCTCCCCGCGCCCCTGGCCCCCTGCCTCGCCTCCCCGCGCCGCGCCTCGGCCTCCCCGCGCCCCTGGCCCCCTGCCTCGCCTCCCCGCGCCGCGCCTCGGCCTCCCCCGCCCCCCGCCCCCCCGCCTCGCACACCGCTCGCCCCAGGCCGGGCCGGACCGGGCCTGGGCCGGGCCTTAAAACTGACCCCCGAGCTGGGCCATATTCCTGAAAACCGGCCTGGGCCGGTTATCCGGAGACTGGGCTGGGCCTGGGCCAGACCAGGCCCGGTCCAGGCCCGGCCCATTGACACCCCTACCTCTATCATGCATGATTGATGGACAACCCTCTTCGAGTCTCCTACAGTCAATTGAAAAAAAATCTGATCCATTGAAAATGACATAATAGCCCGAAGAGAATATTCTCAATATAAGTAAAAATGCAGTCATTCTCTTCGCTCCATATGTTCCAGCAAACAGCATGCAGGATAAGCCCCAAAAGATGTCTAATGGCATCAATTTCCATCATCTAGACCATGCACAGACCCATGCCTTGAAAGATAAGCCCTCAACCAACAAAGCCAGGGCCCTTGAACATTTAGCACCTTTGAGACCTTGTCCACCTGCACTGCCAAACCCACCTATTCTTCCACTTGCACCACCATGATCTTTCATCCAAGGGTGTGAAAGATGCCACACACACTTTCCCACTGAAGGCTGGCTTAAACAGCACCCTCACCCCAGATAAGCACCTAAGATACCACTTCAAAGGCACTTCCTCTCAGCAACGGCCCATGGCTGCTCAAGATCCCTTCAGCTGCCTCCCCGATCAAGCATCTGACAGAAAAGACCTGTCACCAACGTGCCAGACTCTGCAAGCTCCATTCTAGCCCCAACAGAAACCCCTTCAATAGATGTCAGCCACTAAGATAAGAACATTATTTTGACTAATAAAGCAAACAGAAAGAATAATTTTGGCAAAGGCAGATTACCTTCACAATATTTTGCAAGAATGTTCAAGAGCAGTGCACCTTGTCCAGCCTGTGTTGCAGAAGAGAAAAAGAATAAAACTCGAGCTCTGACTAAAAGCCAGCACTGTCAGCACTACTAATTTTGAGAAGAGGAGTAAATGAGCATAATAATCAAGTGATTAGCTAGGAGTATAAAAGTGACCATACAAGTTCCAAAATGATAGTAAAACGACATGAATTTATGGAATTATATCTTAATAATAATGCTTTGGAAAAACTAGGAGCTAACTATCTCGTGCCCACATGTATGAGATGTCCACTAGAACATTTGGCCTCATAGATGGTGTATTGTTTTCCCAATTTGGAAGGGAATCCTTATGGCTGCAGACTTTATTAAAATTAGCGTGAGAGTTGCCTTAGGGAATGGGCACCACACGTTATTTTGGCAGGACAGATGGTGTGGTGACTTCACCCTTGAGGAGCTCTTTCCTTCCTTGGCAGCCTTATCCTCCAAGTCAAATGCAAAGATGGAACATACGTATGATCTTCAGCTGTCAGGCCGATTTTCAGAAGAATCTGACCAACGAAAGATGGAGCAGGTGCAGCAGCTTCTTTCTTTAGTGCGTACTCAGTGACCAGTTCAACAAACAAAAGATTCTTGGATTTGGAGATGGGAAAAAATGGGATTTTCTCAGTTAGATCTGCTTATGCTGTGATGTCAGATGGAGGGACCCGATTTGCTAATGCTAAAGTTATTTGGCCAGCTAAAAGCCCCCTTAAAGTTAAAGTCTTGGTGTGGAGGATTTTGCATGGCACGTTGCCTACAAGTGCAAGTTGCAGGTTTTCCTCAATCATACATCTACTGTCTGCTCATTATGTGGGGCTGATCAGGAAGACAGGGACCATATTTTTGCTGCTTGCTCCTTTGCTAAGCGGATTTGGGAAACGTGGAGCTAACTTCTTCTTATTTATCTGCCCCCCAGTTTGAATGTGCAGGAGCTCTTTTCAGCTTGGAAGAAAGCACGGCCTACTTTTGAAGATAGAGCTTTTTGCTGGTTTATTTTGCATGGCACACTTTGGGCCATTTGAACCGAAAGGAACAATAGAATCTTCAGGAGAGTAGCTAGATCCGAGGACTGTATATTTTCTTTTTCAAAAAGAAATTTAATTTTCTGGGCTCAACATCTTTGTAAAGGGGTTAACTCCTCCAACTTTTTGCTTTTGAGGAGTTAAAGGGGGGCACATCAGCTTGATGTGGAGTTTCTTTTTGTAAAGGGTTTTCTTTGGGCTCACACATTTACATTTCTTTCCTTCAGTAATACAATCGTGGTACTATCCACTTCTCAAAAAAATGAAATGTCCACTAGAGAAAATATTTCTGCAGGCAAGACTGGCTTCAAAAACCCATCCAAGGACTTGCAACCAGTATTGCACTAGGAGAAAACATGGTATAGGTCCGTCTAGGCACTGATGTCCACAGCAAGGCAATTGCACCAGATTTAACCATAGACACTGCATGAAAATGAAGAACAGAGAAAAAAAACACATGAAATTAATGAAAAGAAAAAGGTGGAACACGGAGAGTACTCTCCTGCTAATAGCGAAAAATAAAGGCACAAAAATATCATAATAAGGTAATAAATTACCTAGGAATCAAACCCCGAGACAAGTAAATGAAAATGAATATTGTTCGATATCATTAGAACAAACCAACGCCATCAATTAAGTATAATTTTTAGAGAAGTCTATGAAATAATCAATTGCATTTTCATGTTCTACCTTTTAACGCTAAAATACTACCTTTTTTATTTTAACTGAATCAAATAACATATAACAAGCATCTAAGATGTGGAGTGTTTTTGTTTTGGGGCTGTTGGGTGTGTTTAGTTGGGGCTGACGGCTGTACGTGTGTTCTGGCTTTCTTTTCTTTGCTCCTCTAGCAGGCTCTGGTTTGCCATCTTTTGTTTTGGGGGAGTTATTTGGGAGCTCTCCCCCCTTTTCATGGATATTTTTCTCCTTTTATAATACCAGTGGTACTATCCACGTTCAGAAAAAAAGATGGACTTCTGCGCATAATGAATCTAGAACCTGCATCAAACCTGACTAAAAAATGAAGTCCATTCTAATATCATACTTGACTAAAATCAACTAAAGCCTGACAAAAATCAAAGCAAAGTTGGTCTAAAATTGAACCTGCATCAAACTTGACTAATACATCTCATAGAACTAATTGATTTTATTCCAACTTTGGGTACAGCCACATATATTATAGCATTTTACCACACTAATACTTGAAAATCTTGCCCACATGTGCAGCCCTTCATCTTGGATTTTCTTGAGAATAAATGCCCATCATAAAATTGAAAATTGATCGCATGTATGAACATTCCCATGAACAACTGAATGAAGCATGAATACTTCGACTTTACACTTTCTAATAATCTAATGTAGGATAAGAGCCAATAAAATTAAATAGGCAACAATTATACCTTTGATTCAGTAATTTCACCATAGGCAGCATGCTCTTTTGCTACAGCCACTAATTGAGCGCTTATTCGAGCTTTCAAGCCTGGAAGAACTGCCCTGATGTGCTGTACAAGTATCTGCAGACGGATGTTTAGGGTCATAACATGCCAGCTAGACATGTAGCAGGCAACAGGAGAAAAAAAATTTAAACCAACAAAACAGGACAGCAACCAAAATAATAAAAATATTAAGTAAGAAGGCAAAGTGAATGCAGTTTTAAACATCATCTATATATAAAGAAAAGGAGAATCATAAACAATAGATATACAAATGTAAAAAGAGCAAAATGAAGTAATAAAAATATTAAGTACAAAGGCAAAGTGAATGGAGTTTTAAAGATCATTTATATATAAAGGAATGAAGAAGCATAACTGTTGAACCCAAAAAAAAAGTTTCTCATGAATGATGTTACCAAAGAAATACTTGTTTTAAAGATTTAAAACAATTACATGGGAAAATATGGTCCAGGATTCCGGATGGAAACAAATCTCGAATCCATTTGTTTTGAATTCTCAGAATGGATGAACGAAAAGACAATATTTATTCTGAATTTTTCGGAATAAATAAATGGCAGAAAAAGAAATATTTCTGCGATGTCTTAGAAATCTGAAACGACCGCTCTAAGATAAGCTGGAGCAGAAACAGATATGTTCCCGGTGTTTTCGGGTTAAAATCCCCCCCGGTGAACGATGTTTAATGCCCCGGAATGTTCCGGCCGAAGTCATCCTATGTGGCGCATGATATGAAGCGTGCAAGGCCCGTCTAATACCCATGCCAACGAAAAAATGATGTATATCGACGCGGATCCCCGCACAAGCAAACAAACGATATTCCCCCTCCCGAAACGAGACGTGAAAAAGGACTTCACGTGGGGGGTTTTTATAAGAAGAGGGAAGCCCGGGGGGCCCCATGAGGGCCTCCACCGGTGGGACTCCCCACCGCGCGGTGGGGGAAAAGACCGGTGGGGTTCCCCACCGCCCCACCCACGGTGGAAACCCACCGGTGGGTGTTCCCACGCGTGGTGGGGAGACCGGTGGGGTTCCCCACCGGTTCCACCCGCAGTGGGAACTCCACCGGTGAGAACCCCCACCGGTGGCATTCCCACCACATGGTGGGGGAGACCGGTGGGGTTCTCCACCAGTCCCACCCACGGTGGGAACCTGTGGACACAAAAAAATATTTTGTGCTAATTCTTCATTAAAATCCTAATTCCCAGAAATCCCCTCCCCCTAACCGATGAATACCATCGGTTAGGGGGTTTTTTTCCCCCTAACCGATGGTAGCTCCATCGGTTAAGGGGGTTTTTCCCCTTACCGATGGAGCTTCCATCGGTTGGAAGGGAATCCCCTCCAACTGATGAAGCTTCCATCGTTAGAGGGGGAACTCCCCTCTAACCGATGGAGCTTCATCGGTTTAAGGAGAATCCCCTAACCGATGGAGCTTCCATCGGTTAGGCTCTAACCGATGGAGCTTCCATCGGTTAGGGGGGAATTCCCCCTTTAACCGATGGATGTTCCATCGGTTAGGGGTCCCCTTTACAAAAAAAAACAAAAAAAAAAAAAAAACAGGAAATAGGCACATCCCCTAACTGATGGTACCCCAACGGTTAGAGGAGTGCCCCTCCCCCTAACCGATGGTACCCCCATCGGTTGAGGGGTTTTAAAATCCTCTAACCGATGGAACCCCCATCGGTTAGAGGGAATTTTCCCTCTAACCGATGGAACCCCCATCGGTTAGAGGCCCCCATTCCCACACAATGTAAGGGGGTGCCTTCCCCTATAAAAGGCACCCCATTCCCCCATTCAAAAGGTCGGCCCCCGGAGGAGCTACAGCCCTCTCCCCTTAGCAAGGTGCTGTCCCACTGATTTCTGAAAATACTCAAAAATAGAAAAGTTCCCAAATTTCCAAAGCCCCCATCTCTTCCTCAACCTCCTCTCTTGTGTGTGAAGGTATCAAACTCCCTTTCCTACTCGGAGCAGAGGGAGAAATCGAGAGATCGTCTCCATACGGCATCGGCAAACTTCATCGGCTAAAAGTCCGCAATAGCGGCACCGGCCCTCACGGGCTATAGGTTCTAAATACCGTCCGTTCCGGACATATGGTATTTTAGATACCTTTGTTATTCATGCCACCTCCCATCGAGTTTTAAACTCTCCGGGATGGTGTGTTTGTGCTATATGCATTGTTTCTTAGAGAGACTCTGCCCAAGTGGAGATTCTGCTCGAGAACATATTCATATATTCACAGATTCGTATTTATATATGTGTTTCTTAGAGGAAACTCTGCCAAGTGGAGATTCAACCTAAGAACATATCTATAAATTTCAAATCTGTGTTTATATTATATGTTTCTTAGAGGAGATTCTGCCCAAGGGGAGATTCCGCCCAAGAATATGTTTGTATATTCACAAATTTGTATTTTTATATGCATGTTTCCTAGAGGAAACTCTGCCCAAGTGGAGATTCCGTCTAAGAACATATTTATAAAATTCAAATTTGTACCTATACACATATGTTTCTTGAAAGGAAGCTCTGCCCTGCCAGGGTTTTTCATTCTAAAAAACATATCAATTATCCACAAACTTTGTATTCATATACATGTGTTTCCAAGAGGAAACTCTGCCCAAATGCAGTCTCCGCCCACGGACATGTCTATATAATCATAAATTCGCAATTATATGCATATGTTTCTCGAGAGGGATTCTGCATATGCAGATGGTACCTTTTGCCGGATACTCCACTCAAACAGAGATACCGGTGAGAAAATATGCATAAACTGCAAATTTGTGTTCATACACACATACTTTCTTAAGGGTAAAATCCCTCCGGGCAAAGATTCTCTGAGGACACATGGATATAAGTACATGTTCATATGAATATATCTCCGTGAAGGCATTCTGCATAAGCAGAAACTCTGCTAAAATAAATTTATGAAATTGTGTTGATAATACACACATCCAAAGAAAGGGACAAGACCCGAACTGTGCTCAGATACTCCAAAGAGCAGCACGAATGCATACTCACAAGAACTGCGTTCATATGGACAGTTTCCAGAAAGGAACTTCAAATTGACAAGAACATCCATGGAGATATGTGCATACGTTCTTCAAAAATCATACTCATACAAGTAAAGAAAAATGAATGATGAATGAATGAAACGATGAACGAGGAGAAAGGAAATTCTGCCTCAATTCGGACTTCATTTAAAAGAAGGATGTTGTAAAAGAATATCACGTCATAAAAAAATGATGTAGCAGCTCTTCTAAATACAGAAATGCTACTTCTAATCATGACTTCCCCCAAGTTCAGAATCAATGCCCACAGGAATATACCAGTTTACAATCAATCCTCATGATTTCCCAAATAAACAATTTCCAATCACCCTTTTCAAAAAGGAGAAAGACCTCAAATAGGTCCACGGTATAACCCGTTCCCCTCTCAAAATCACATTTTGGACTCCAAAAAGGTCGTCTTTTCAAAACATTCAAAACGAAAGCATTTCAAAAATAATCAAGAAGAATGATATATCATGACCAGGATTTTCTAAAAAAGCATGCATATCTTCTCGTCCTTTTACTATGAAATGGTATTCGGGTTAGAAATTGGTATTAAATAATACCAAGGGCTTTTAACTCGATGTAATGTAACATCGATTCCGATCGATGGAGCAGAGGCCCAGCACACGCTACCCTGATCGCCTGTTGATGAAAAGACACGGAACTCAAAGAAGTTCAGATTAAAATTGGCGCACCCGTCCGTTCCTCGGACACCAATACCCGTCCGTTCCTCGGACACCAATACCCGTCCGTTTCCCGGACACCATTACCCGTCCGTTCCTCGGACACCAAAACCCCTCCTCCGCATCGCGCGGACTTTTTTTCCTGTCTACTAGACAGATTGGCACGCCCCGCAAATACCAAAAATCCAAAATATGTGAAATGAATGAATACATGAACCAGATAAAATGAAATGAGCAAAAAACAAAACTCCAAATGATATGTTAAAGTGATATTTTTCCCGTGTCCACAATTGGCACGCCCGGTGGGACCTCTTCTCACCATTCATAGCAAAAAGGATGAGACATACATATATTTTTCATGAAAATCCTAATACTGATATTTTCCCTTTCAGGTACTGTGAAGCTACCTCGAAGGTATTCGGATACAAACCAAATGTAAATCACAAACTGTTGAAGATGGTCGTCACTTATGGACCGCTCGTCATCAACAACTATGCAAAGTTCGGTTACCTGGCGACTCCAATCGTATTCGGAGATTTCCCAGCAATTGTCGGATCCCCTTATTCCCTAGGAGTAGTTCCGGCCTATGAAGAAGATGCTGCTCAAAAGCCTCTCTCCAACAAATCAACTAGGAAGACCCACAGGAGCCATGGGCACGTCAAAGCTCGTCCTGCTATTATCAACAGGGGGCACCCGAATGCTCTCCAAAGATAATGCTAATGAAGGGGATAAACCTAACTCTGGCCAACAACATTTATTGGCTGTGAGCCTGGGTAAGCTATTTCCAATCCAAATTCAAAACCAAATCCAAACTCAAGCTCATGACCAGCAAGCCATCAAGGCAGCCAAATCCAAACTCAAGCTCATGACCAGCAAGCCATCAAGGCAGGTCATGTCCATCCAATTCAAAACCAAATCCAAATCAAGCTCATGACCAGCAAGCCATCAAGGCAGGTCATGTCCAATCCAAATTCAAAACCATATCCAAACTCAAGCTCATGACCAACAAGCCATCAAGGCAGGTCATGTCCAATCCAAATTCAAAACATATCCAAACTCAAGCTCATGACCAACAAGCCATCAAGGCAGGTCATGTCCAATCCAATTCAAAACCATATCCAAACTCAAGTTCATGACCAGCAAGCCATCAAGGCAGGTCATGTCCAATCTCAAATTCAAATTCCAAACTATGCAATCCCAGAATACATCAAAACCAAACATCAAATATAGCCACAAAACCATCAGGTAGGCTGAATCCGAACCAAAATCCAAATTGAAATTCCAAAATCGTAGCCACCAAACCTCAATGGTAGGCTCCACCAAATTCTCATACCATATCTTTGACCCCAAAAAAAAAAGAAGGGGTAGCCATTTAGCAAGACTAAGTCAACCCAAATCTGGACTTTTTCAGTCCAGACAATTTCCTTCAAAATCATAGTTTCTGTCTCTACAATAAGGACGAAATAAAATCATAAAAGTAAAAGGCTATCAGCTGCCCCTCAAGATCCGGCAAATCCATCATGATCAGAGGTCTGCAGGTACAGCTCGACGGAAGCCAACCTATCACCCCACGGGACAGGTATATTCCTACAATCCAACCTCAAACCGCTTCTGAGTTTTGCAGTGGTTTCAAGAGAATCAGGAGATTCCAAGAAGGAAGCCGATATCAAGCAAAAGGCTCAGCACTCTGCCGAGTTCAAACAATCTCGGATCCCATAAAGAAAGCTCAGAAGCTCAAAAGGATCCAGCAAATACACCACAATGTTCAGCAAGAGAGACAACATCAAAAATGCTCCCTTTCAATATGCTGAATCCAACATGGACAAAAGAGAAAAGGAATATACAATAAATCAAGTTATACTCTTCATGGCTCGGAATATCCGAGTAGTCAAAGAAAATCCAAATCAGTAATTCAAATCTCGCGTATCGATCCCTGATCGTATACAGCGAATCTCAGTACTTGATAGGCTGGGGGCAATTCCTAATGCCAGTACCCGTCCGTCAATAAGACGACGTGTTACTTGGGCAGCTGAGGAAAAACCCAAGCTTATAATCTTCTCATAATATGCCTCTGGGAATGACTCCGGCAAAATGGAGGAACAAATCGCAGAAGCCGATCCAAATATTCCTACTGAGGCCATCAAGCAATTTGCCACAAGAAACCGCCAGCCCGGCAAGCAAGCTGGAACACCAAGTCAAGCTCCTCCTCGTGTTGATTTTCAACATAAGGGAATTCAAATCCCCTTCCTCGAAGAAACAAATATTCAAATCGAAGAAGGTGGACTTTCTACTTCAAGACTTTCTACTTCAATTATCAACCCCGTCATAGACTTGCCTACGAAGGAAAATTTCTAGGCAATGACAGATATCAAGTGATGCAGCAATGACAATCTCAAATGGTTGTGCTTCTAAATGAAATGAGGTGATTGGCAACTTCAAGCCTCCAGCATTCTACAGAGCCAGTCTCTACTCAAAATCAACAAATTTAGCATCCAGAGGGGTCTGCCCCGGCAAATCGTCCGGCAGTTTCTACAATTGGTCTTCTTCCTCAAGCTACGATCAAATATCATTGACCCGTCTAGTATTATGCCTCCTCAAACAGAAACAATTCAAGTATATCATCAATTCAAGAAGCTGCCAGAAACATGCCCTAAAGTCTCAAAACTATCAAAGTTTAATGGACATGGGTTACCACTGGAATATGTGGCACATTATGTTATTGCTTTGGGCGAGCTCGCCATCGGCAAATCTTATCTCCACAGATATTTTGCAACTTCCTTGATTGAAGTTGCATTTCAAAGGTATTCAGAAGTCAAGCTGACTCAGTTGATTGCTGATTGGGCGGATATCTGCAAAAGAAATTTCTAGACCATCTCTAAACGGCTAAAGGGAAGGTATCTCTCTCGCCAAATTATGTTCCCTCAACAACAGAAGAGGAATCGGCAATCCACTTACCAAGAGGCGGAGAGAGTATAGCATGAAATGCAATAACTCTCCCCGCAAATAGATACAATCCCTATCTGCCGAAGAGGCCTCACATCAACAATCAATGAGAAACTCTTGGAAGCAAATATTAGAGTTTCGAGCAGTGGAATTATGTGGTAGCAGAATTGAGATGTTTTTAGCCAAACAAATGGCTCATGTATCTCATAAAGGGTGTATGAAGACTCCTTATTCCTTCAAAAAGGAGCATACTAAGAGGCTCTTTGATCTCTGCCTCGATAATCAGTTAATATCACTGCCAGAACCAAAGAAGCAGGCAGGTGTCAGCCAAATCAATCAGCTCAATTTGCCCGTATCACCGTATGGTGGGGCATGCAATTGAAGATTACTACGTCTTCAAAAAAATGAGGTCCGGAAGATCATTCAAATGGCCTCATATCTATGCAAAATGCTCTGGCTGACCCTCCTCAACTTCATGCTTGGGATCGACCAGAGCAACCTGTCAATGTCATTTATATGACGAGACTTCCAACAAATTCAAATCATCCCGAGAACGGTCATTCATGTGATCCTCCTCAGGATAATTCAGGAGCTCATTCTCTACCAAGATCAAGGCATGATCCACAGAATAATGAGGAAAGTCCAAAGACTCAATTGGGTGGCTATCCGAAGATCCTTCAACTCCTGTCGAGCCGGCAAGGTTATATTCTTTCCCTCGACATCAAACTTTTTCACTTTTCCGGCTATGCCTTCAATCCGGATTGATGGATTACCGAGCTCCGGCAGAAATATTAGCCAATTACTGCCCGTATCATCAAATGATGGGTCATAGTATCAAGATTGCATAAGATTCAAAACTGATGTTCAAAAGCTAATTGACCTGGGTATTCATCGGGTCAACCAGCCTCATACTCAACACCACCAAATGGACCAGCCAACCTGGATCCTATTAGGTGAATGTCATAATGCATCATCATCTTTTGGTCTTCCTCGGTCATCAGTGGGGGAGCATTCAAATCCATATTTATCCAGTCAATCGTATACAAATGTGCATCTTCTACAATAAGCTTCTCATTTGCAACAAAGAGCACCAAGTTTATACTTGACAATCTCAGAAGGCAAAGTCTGGTTTCCATACTTGAACCAGCATCATATATCTTTCAGAGTGAAAGGAGATGTATGACTATTGTTTGGATCTCCATGATTTGGTCGAAACTCATATCTGGGAAGGAAAAATTGATCAATATGGGAATTCTTTGGCGCCAGCAAATAAGGTGTCACAACGAGCCTATGGTTCAAGTCCAGAATCCCAAGCTCTATATCCAAAGATATGTGAATATTATCATCATCCACTGGGCTATGGGCGATACAGAGTCAAAGCCGAAATGGAGCAATTCAAAATTGATCTTTTTCAATACGAAATTAGAATATCAAAAGAAGCTGCAGCAAAGACAATCTCCCAGCAAGCAGAGGAGTTCGTCGATCATTATCACCAACTCCCATCTTCAATTAATGCAACCTTTGTGAATGGGTCACTGTCGGCCCTCAAAATCAGCCAGTTCCAAAAGAGTCAACAACTCTACAGTAAGAGGTGGCTCCAAGCCTCCAACAAGAGAAGCATCTCCAAATCATCTTCAGAGCAGAAAGTCATAAGCTCACTTAAAGCTCTTCAGGTATGAAATAAAATATACATATATATATATATAAACAAACACAAAAAACAAAAACAAAAAACACAAACAAAACAAAAACAAAAAAAAACAAACACAAACAACAAACAAAAAAAAAAACAAAGATAATAGTAATAATAATAAAAGAAGAATGAAAAAGAACAAATGTAGCGTGATGCTGCTGCTGAGGTACCTCAAATATCAATTTAAAAATCAATCAATCAATCAATCAAAATTGAAGAATCTAATTACATATTTAACTCACCAATTTACAATATGGTGTCCAAATCTCAACCAAAGAAGCTATAAATCTCTCCAAGTGATAATACCAAACAGGCTTAAGGTAAGCCAACAATGCTGACATATCAGCGTCGGCCAGCAAATAATTCAATTCGCCGTCGCAAGAAAGGGCATGGTAAAGAGCAAAAAGTTGCATCTACTATTTTCAAGAAGCCCGATATCACAAAATCAAGCAAAGTCATTCTCATTCACGGCAAGAGTCAAAGCCTCTGCCTGAAGCCGAAATACGGGCGGATTCTTATGTCTTCAACCCTTCAGATGAAGAAGAAAAGCTGGCCAATATGCCTCCTCATACAAAAGAAAAGAGCCAAAGTCCCCATGCCTCATCAAATGAGCCGGACAACGCTCCTCTCTTTTCGAATGGAAGGCTGTTGATTCCTCTCTCTCAAAAAAAATCTATCAAGCCAAAGAAGCCATCTGAGTCTTCGATAAAGAGATCTCCCTCATCGGACCAGATACGCATCAAGGCTGATGACAAAATCTTTCGGCAACTCAAATCACTCCCCGTCAACATCACTGTCTGGGAGGTAAAAGATGTACGAATCACTGGGAAGCTTCACCACCAAGGTAACCTTCTACATTATTGATGCTGATACAATATACAGAATATTGCTTGGGAGACCCTGGCTGCATGAAAATGGGGTCATCCCGTCAACTCTCCATCAATGCATCAAATATGCAAAAGAGGGAAGCAGTATACAGTCTTTGCCGATCAAACCCCGTTTCGGGAAGATAAATGTCATTTGACTGATGCCCTTTTATATCTTAGAGGGTCAATTCCTCAACCCCTTGCCCAGTCTAAAGGGAAGGGTAAACAAATTAAATGTTCAGATGAAGACAGTGAGACTGGCAAGCTTTTTGTGGTAAACAAATGTTTTGCCAAATCACCTGCAAAGAATTCTCAAAGCAAAATAACTCGCCCAGAGCGGCGGAGTGTCAACTATGAAGCTTACCTCACAAGGGAGTATTCCTCTATCTCCCAGTTGCATGCAAGTATACTCTCCAGGGCAAGATCAAAGTGTTCGACGATTGAAAAACATTCGTCGTCAAATATCGGGGAATGGAAATAGACCCCGACAGAATCAAGGCGATCTAGCAATCGCCACCTCCTCAAAATCTGACCGATCTAAGGTCATTTCAAGGGAAACTAGCCTATATTAGACATTTTATCTCAAATCTTTCAGGAAGATGCATGCCGTTCGGCAAACTAATAAAGAAGAATGCTCCCTTCATCTGGGACCAAGAATGTCAGGATGTTTTTGAACAAATCAAAGAATATCTTCTCACTCCGCCAGTCCTGGGGGCACCAGTTGCTGGGAAGCCTCCTATACTCTATATTTCAGCTATGGATGCTTCTCTGGGAGCTTTATTGGCACAAACAATGAAGAAGAAAAGAGCAAGCTTTATATTATCTTAGCAGAAAGCTAATCGGTCCGGAGCTCCGATATACTCCAATGAAAAAGTATGCCTAGCACTGGTATTTGCTGCAAAGAAATTGAGGCATTATCTGCTGGCTCATGAAATTAAACTTATCTCCAAGTATGATCCAATCAAATATCTGCTAAAGCAACCTATATTGTCAGGAAGACTCACGAAATGGGCTCTGCTCCTCATGGAGTTTGATATCACATACATCCCACAAGGGCAATCAAAGGGCAAGGCTTGGCCGATATTTTGGCCGCACATCTAGCGCCAGAAGATTCCCCGTTATCTATAAACCTCCCAGAAGAAGAAACTCTTTCTCCCGCAAGTGAAAATTCAATTCTCGAAGGGGTTGCCACAATTGAGCTACCTTCTTGGGAATTATATTTCGATGGAGCTTCTCGAACTCTTCCTATACAGATGGCTCTACCAGCCCCTCTACTGGAGCAGGTATCGTCCTGTCACCTCTCAAGAAGGAATATTATAAACTCTTGTGTTCTCATGAAGCCGCTCACAAATAATGAAGCCGAATATGAAGCTCTGATTATTGGGCTCCGGCTGGCTCTCGAAATGGGAATCAAAGGCATACAAGTTTATGGTGACTCACAGCTGGTCATCCGACAAATATTGGGCCAGTATGAAGTCCGTAAACCACAATTGCTTCCATACTATGCTATGGTCATGAAGCTCAAAAAAACAATTCAGCTTCTTTGACATATCTCATGCGCCGAGAAGTGAAAATTCTCAGGCTGATGCCTTAGCCAAATTGGCCTCTGCTATAAAATTGCCTCCTGAAGGGGAATTGGACATAAGTGTCCGTCACAGAAGGCTCATGCCCAATATCCTCGATGCCGAGTCCAAGCTACAATCGAAGAAGTATATACTATAAAGCAAGATACAACAAATGAATCTGAAGATTGGCGCGAGCCGATTATCAAATCAAGGGGGGTTGGCTGCCTTCTGATCGAGCACAAAGAATTCAGCTCTTACGCAGGGCTACATCGTATCAATAATAGCAGATCAACTATATAAGCTGGTCCATGAAAAGAAAGGACCAGTCCTCCTCAGATGCTTATCCCCCAAAGAAGCCAGAATCATCATGAAAGAAGTTCACTCCGGGCTGTGTGGTGCACACCAGCAGGAGAAAAGATGAAATCAATATCAAGCTAAAAGGCTTCTACTGGCCTACCATGTACGCAGATTGCATCCAATATGCCCGTACATGTCATCAGTGTCAAGTATTTGGCCCTGTACCGAGGAAATCACCAAATGTATTACATCCCACTGTGCCAACCTGGCCGTTTGCCGAATAGGGTATGGATATTGTGGGACCATTCCCACCCTCATCTCAAGGCTACAATTCATACTGGCTGCCACAGATTATTTCTCTCGGTGGGCTGAAGCTATCCCATTGAGGGAGGTAACCGGAGAATCAGTCGCCAAATTTGTCAAGCACAACATAATATACAGATTTGGGACTCCTCACAGGATCATATCTGACAATGGGTTGCAACTCAGAAACAAAACAATATATGCCTTGGCAGCCAAATTTCGTATTGATTGGAGAACATCCTCAGTATATAATCCACAGGCAAATGGGTTGGCAGAAGCCTTCAACAAAACCCTCTGCAAATTGCTTGCCAAGATAGTCAGCAACAGAAAGCGGGAATGGGGAGAAAAGGTTCATGAAGCCTTATGGGCTTATCGAACTGTGCATAAAACCCCTACCGGATGTTCGCCTTTCTCCTTGGTGTATGGAGCTGAGGCCATAATCCCCGTAGAAATTGAAATGGCATCCTATCGGGTGGCAATTCAAAATGAATTTCAAAGCCAAGATCAAGATCAAATGGAGAGAAGACTCGAAGAGCTTTCCAATCTAGAAGGGAAGCGCCTTGAAGCCTACAAATCCCTTCAAGTATATCAGGCTAGAATGGTTCGAGCATTAGCAAGACCCAGAGCTTTCAAGCAAAGGGATCTTGTCATGGTCAAATGCAGAGAAGCGATGGCTGGAAAGTCATGTGGCAAACTGCAACCCACTTGGCTCGGTCCATATATCGTCACTCTGGCGTATGAAGGAGGAGCATATCGGCTAGTGGACTATAAAGGTAATGTGCCCTTTCCCCCACTCAACGGGAAACACTTGAAATTGTACCACGCGCCAGAACATGAATTCCCTGGCCAGCCACCAAAACAAAAAAACCAATCGCCCAAAAAGGCACGAAGCCGAAAGAAAATGAAAAATGGTGAAATGAAGTTTGCAATAGATAGGGGTAAAGGAATCAAACTTCCGCCTGCCCATCATATACCCCAAACTTTTCAGTCCCTACCAAGCGTGAAGCCAAGGGCATTCCATGTACAAACCCAAAACAAAGAAAAAAAAACAATGAAAGATGGAGGCTTATTTTGCATATCCCGCCAAATGAGGTTCCAAGCTACAAAGATAGGCTATGTCAAGACCATACCAAAACCATAGCCAACAAACCAAAAAGGTAGGCTATGTTAAAACCATACCAAAACCATAGCCAACAAACCACAAAAGGTAGGCTATGTCAAACCCAAATCAAATCTTGACCATAACCAACAAACCACAAAGGTAGGCTATGTCAAATCCAAACCATACCAAAACCATAGCCGACAAACCAAAAAAGGTAGGCTATGTCAAATCCAAAATACCAAAACCATAGCCAGCAAACCAAAAAGGTAGGCTATGTCAAATCCAAAATACCGAAACCATAACCATAAAGGTAGTATATGTCAAATCCAAATTCCAAAATCATAGCCAGTAAATCACAAAGATAGGCTATGTCAAATCAAATCCCAAAATTTACAGCCAATAAACCACAAAGGTAGGCTATATCAATTCAAACCCAAAATCTTAACCATAAAACCATAAAGGTTGGCACACCATGAAGGTAGGCTATACCGAACCTAAAATTCCAAATCCATAGCAAAAAAAAAATCATCGAGATAGGCCATATTCAAACCTATAGCCAGCAAACCACAAAAGGTAGGCTATATCAAATCCAAATCCCAGTCATAGTCAGTAAGCCACCAAGGCAGGACATATCAAAGCCAGTTCAAAACCCTGAAGTCCCACTGGCAAACCACCATGGTAGATGATGTCAAGCTTAAATCCCAAGTTCATATTTCAAAGCCATCAAGGCAAGTCATATCCAAATATAATTCCGAGTTCATATTCAGCAGGCCATCAAGGCACATCATACCAGATTTGATCTGAAATCAGAACCAAAACCAAAATCAAAACCAAAACCAAGTCTAGAACCAAATCAACCTAGATCCTACATCCAAAATCCAAAAGCAAAATCAAAATCTCATATCCCATCCAGAATACCACAAAGATAAACTGACATGTCCATATCCAAATCCAAAAACAAACCCAATCTCAACTTTACTACAAATCCAAATTAAATCCTTATCTCTGCCCCAAGCCATCAAGGATGGGCGGAATCAAACCCAAACCCAAATCCAAACCTAAAACGCCATGCCAAAGTCTATATCAATATCCAAAATTAAGCTGAAACTAAAGTAAACCCAAATCTCATATCCATATTCAAACTCAAATCAAAATACCACAAAGGTAAGTCACCACCCATTCCACAGCCAGATCACCACCCATTCCACAACCAACCATTTCCACATCAGACCACCATCCATTCAACTACCCAAACCAGTCAAGTACTCACCAGTCAGGTCAAAAAAAAAGAAAGAAAGAAAAGGGGTTAAAAATAGAGATACCCCGATGGACTTAAGTATACGGCTCACTGTATGCTTGAGGGTAAAAAGATCAAAAAATCCGGCTGAGGTGAAAACCTGAAAGGGCGCTTCAGGCAAAATGGGTAACCCCTCAACGTGAAAATCCGAAAGGGCGCGTTGGAAAAAGCTAAAGGGGGCCAGTCTTGGTGAAAACCCGAAAGGGCGCTAAGGCTGGTAATGTAAAAAAAAAAAGGAAAAATGAAAAGGAGGATTTCTCAGTCCTTCATTTACATCCACAAGTTACAAGTCACCACATTACAAACTTGCAGAGGGTGACAGATACCACATGCAGAATAGAAAGGAGATCAAGGCAACAAGCCCAATATACAAATTTTATGCTGTGAAACAAAGGCAGGAAGGTTTCTTCCTCTCCAGCCGTTCAAATCCAAGTGCAAATCCCTTATCCCGGCACTAAGCCATCAAGGAGGGGCGAAATTCAAATCTCAAAGCCAAACAATAAACACCATTCCAGAACCTATTCAAAACCAAGTCCAAAGCTAAATCATACCCAAAATCTCGTATCCATAATCCAAACTCGGATTCAACATACCACAAAGGTAAGCTAACATGCTCATGTTCAAACCCAAGTCCACATCCAGATCCAAATTCCAAATCCGAATTTCCAATCATTGGCCAAATTCAAATCTCAAACCACATCCGAATCCACCACTCATGCCATAACCAAACCCTTAGCCATTCGATTGTCCAAGTCAGTCGAGTCCTCAACAGTCAAGTAAAAAAAAAAGAAAAGGGGTTAAAAAAAAAAATAGAGATACCCCGATGGACTTAAGTATACGGCTCACTGTATGCTTGAGGGTAAAAAGATCAAAAAAAATCCGGCTGAGGTGAAAACCCGAAAGGGCGCTTCAGGCAAAAATGGATAACTCCTCAACGTGAAAACCCGAAAGGGCACGTTGGAAAAAGCTAAAGGGGGCCAGTCTTAGTGAAAACCCGAGAGGGCACTGGGATTGGTAATGTGAAAAAAAAAGAGAAAAAAAAAGAAAAGAAAAAAAAGAGGAGGAAAATGAAAAGGAGGACCTTCATTGTCCTTCACCTTGTATTTACAAAGTCCAAGTCACATGTTGTACAAACATACAAAGAGTGGTGATTGCTACATGAAAGTCAAAAATAAAAGGGGGGGGGCAAGATAATGAGCTCAGCATGTAAATGTCATACTGAAAAGCAAAGGCAGGAAGGTTTTTTCCTCTTCGGCTGTTCAACTTCCTTAACTTTGGAGGCTGTCAACTGGCGGAAGTTCCTTCCGTTTCTTACATAGGCAGTTTCTTCTTCAGAATCTATGGCCTCATCTCTAGCCTCCTGATTCAAAGAAGCTCGCGTTCCAGCCGGGCAATGTTCTCCTTCCCGACAACCATGCTCAACACCATCGTCACTCGTAGCATCGCCTACTTGAAAGGCAGAATAAGCTTGAAACTCCAAAAATGGGCTCCATGCATCTCCCCAAAAGTGGAAAGAGAGGATTAGCCACAGATACAGAATATGAATCCATCATCCCCCAGAAAAGAGTTGATCACAGAAGACCTGGTCACCTGAATACAAGGAAGGAAAGTCAATATCAGAAAAGAAAACATCATCTTTAAAGACTGTATATGAGCTCAGTAAAGGAAGTCACCTGCAGGAGTTGATTCCATGGCAGAATATTCCTTGGCAGGCATGGGATATAAGCCCCGACAGAGCAAAAGAATACTGTTCCGTCGAGACTCTCACAAATGCGGAGGCAGCACGTCATCCGTCACGGCTATCTCAAGAAAACAGACAGTCAGACGATGGTTCATTATCATCAATCTCAGGCATAAAATCGGCAAATGCCCGTAAGAAATTCTTACTCTCCACTTCCAAGGAGAGGAGAACCTCCAGGTAAAGAGGCATTGCCGCCCGAAGCAATCGGACCGGCACCTTTCCTCATATGTCTCGTCATCTGAGGTAGATAAGTCAAAAAGGGAAAAAGGGGATAAGTGGTGAATCAAGAAAAAGAGTCATGATGACAATGATGAGAGAAGAAAAGAAGGAAAAAAAAGTCACCGCCAGATGTGATGGAATCCGCCACCCTCCTTTTTCCAGCTCTCTTGGGTTTGGAAGAAGACGAAATATTCAAATGAGCTTCAACATACCTGTCTCCAACAACTTCCGAGCAAGGATGGTTGAGAACTCAAAACATATATGAAAAAATGATGAATAAAGCAAAGAGAAAGAAAAAGAAGAAGATAACCGCAAAACCAAACAAGAAAGTCACCTCAGTAGCCGAATACAATGTCAAATCTCGGACAAAGCCGAGAAGACAAGATTCAAGAAAAAGATGTCAAATCCAATTCAAGCAAATGCCAAAAAGGCAAAGCTCAGGAAAGTGATATCAGATCCAACTGCGAATCAAGTCAGAATCACAAGTCAAAAAAAAAAAAAAAAAAAAAAATCTCTCTCAAATCAAGTTGTTGAGCAAAGTCAGAAAGACGAGTCTCACCAATTGAGTCCTCAATCAATTCTCCACAACAAAGCCAGAAAGGCAGATCTAAAAAAAATCCCTGAGATCAAATCCAGAAGGCAAAGACCCAGGTAAAGAAAGCCAAAGTCAGTACTGAATAAATCCAAGGAAGCAGAGCTGATCGCTCAGTACAAGAAGCATGACAAAGTTGATCGTAGCCTAAGGTTGTTGACCTCACAGTACAAGTGCTGAAGCATGTTACCTGTGGCTACAACTTTCTGATTCAAGTTTATTGTCAAGTCATGAAGATCAGAAGCACAACTCGAAGAATGCACGGGACGTCCCCCTCCGCCCTCGGCTTCGGCACACTTCCCGTGGGGGGCATTTGTGGACACAAAAAAATTATTTTGTGCCAATTCTTCATTAAAATCCTAATTCCCAGAAATGCCCCTCCCTAAACCGATGAAGATACCATCGGTTAGGGGGTTTTTTCCCCCTAACCGATGGTAGCTCCATCGGTTAAGGGGTTTTTCCCCTTAACCGATGGAGCTTCCATCGGTTGGAAGGGGAATCCCCTCCAACCGATGAGCTTCCATCGGTTAGAGGGGAACTCCCCTCTAACCGATGGAGCTTCCATCGTTTAAGGAGAATCCCCTAACCGATGGAGCTTCCATCGGTTAGGCTCTAACCGATGGAGCTTCCATCGGTTAGGGGGAATTCCCCCTTTAACCGATGGATGTTCCATCGGTTAGGGGTCCCCTTTACAAAAAAAAAACAAAAAAACAAAAAAAAAACAGGAATTAGGCACATCCCCTAACCGATGGTACCCCCATCGGTTAGAGGGTGCCCCTCCCTAAACGATGGTACCCCCATCGGTTAGAGGGGTTTTAAAATCCTCTAACCGATGGAACCCCCATCGGTTAGAGGGAATTTTCCCTCTAACCGATGGAACCCCCATCGGTTAGAGGCCCCCCATTCCCACACAATGTAAGGGGTGCCTTCCCCTATAAAAGGCACCCCCATTCCCCCATTCAAAAGGTCGGCCCCCCAGAAAGGAGCTACAGCCCCTCCCCTTAGCAAGGTGCTGTCCCACTGATTTCTGAAATACTCAAAATAGAAAAGTTCCCAAATTTCCAAAGCCCCATCTCTTCCTCAACCTCCTCTCTTGTGTGTGAAGGTATCAAACTCCCTTTCCTACTCGGAGCGAGGAGAAATCGAGAGATCTCCATACGGCATCGGCAAACTTCATCGGCTAAAAGTCCGCAATAGCGGCACCGGCCCTCACGGGCTATAGGTTCTAAATACCGTCCGTTCCGACATATGGTATTTAGATACCTTTGTTATTCATGCCCCTCCCATCGAGTTTTAAACTCTCCGGATGGTGTGTTTGTGCTATATGCATATGTTTCTTAGAGAGACTCTGCCCAAGTGGAGATTCTGCTCGAGAACATATTCATATATTCACAGATTCGTATTTATATATGTGTTTCTTAGAGGAAACTCTGCCCAAGTGGAGATTCAACCTAAGAACATATCTATAAATTTCAAATCTGTGTTTATATTTATATGTTTCTTAGAGGAGATTCTGCCCAAGGGAGATTCCGCCCAAGAATATGTTTGTATATTCACAATTTGTATTTTTTATATGCATGTTTCCTAGAGGAAACTCTGCCCAAGTGGAGATTCCGTCTAAGAACATATTTATAAAATTCAAATTTGTACCTATACACATATGTTTCTTGAAAGGAAGCTCTGCCCATGCCAGGGTTTTTCATTCTAAAAAACATATCAATATAATCACAAACTTTGTATTCATATACATGTGTTTCCAAGAGGAAACTCTGCCCAAATGCAGTCTCCGCCCACGGACATGTCTATATAATCATAAATTCGCAATTATATGCATATGTTTCTCGAGAGGGATTCTGCATATGCAGATGGTACCTTTTGCCGGATACTCCACTCAAACAGAGATACCGGTGAGAAAATATGCATAAACTGCAAATTTGTGTTCATACACACATACTTTCTTAAGGTAAAATCCCTCCGGGCAAAGATTCTCTGAGGACACATGGATATAAGTACATGTTCATAGAATATATCTCCGTGAAGGCATTCTGCATAAGCAGAAACTCTGCTAAAATAATTTATGAAAATTGTTTGATATACACACATCCAAAGAAAGGGACAAGACCCGAACTGTGCTCAGATACTCCAAAGAGCAGCACGAATGCATACTCACAAGAACTGCGTTCATATGGACAGTTTCCAGAAAGGAACTTCAAATTGACAAGAACATCCATGGAGATATGTGCATACGTTCTTCAAAAATCATACTCATACAAGTAAAGAAAAATGATGATGAATGAATGAAACGATGAACGAGGAGAAAGGAAATTCTGCCTCAATTCGGACTTCATTTAAAAGAAGGATGTTGTAAAAGAATCACGTCATAAAAAAATTGATGACAGCTCTTCTAAATACAGAAATGCTACTTCTAATCATGACTTCCCCCAAGTTCAGAATCAATGCCCACAGGAATATACCAGTTTACAATAGCAATCCTCATGATTTCCCAAATAAACAATTTCCAATCAACCCTTTTCAAAAAAGGAGAAAGACCTCAAATAGGTCCACGGGTATAACCCGTTCCCCTCTCAAAATCACATTTTGGACTCCAAAAAGGTCGTCTTTTCAAAACATTCAAAACGAAAGCATTTCAAAATAATCAAGAAAGAATGATATATCATGACCAGGATTTTCTAAAAAAGCATGCATATCTTTCTCGTCCTTTTACTATGAAATGGTATTCGGGTTAGAAATTGGTATTAAATAATACCAAGGGCTTTTAACTCGATGTAAATGTAACATCGATTCCGATCGATGGAGGCAGAGGTCCAGCACACGCTACCCTGATCGCCTGTTGATGAAAGACACGGATCAAAGAAGTTCAGATTAAAATTGGCGCACCCGTCCGTTCTCGGACACCAATACCCGTCCGTTCCTCGGACACAATACCGTCCGTTTCCCGGACACCACTACCCGTCCGTTCCTCGGACACCAAAACCCTCCTCCGCATCGCGCGGACTTTTTTTCCTGTCTACTAGACAGATTGGCACGCCCCGCAAATACCAAAAATCCAAAATATGTGAAATGAATGAATACATGAACCAGATAAAATGAAATGAGCAAAAAACAAAACTCCAAATGATATGTTAAGTGATATTTTTCCCGTGTCCACAGAACCCACCGGTGGGCCCCCTCTCCCCACAGCGCGGTGGGTAGACCGGTGGGATGTGCACCCGGTAGGGTTTTTCCCCCCACTCTAAAAAATATATATATATACATACCTCGGTGGAGATGTTGCCCGGTGGGATGTTTGGAAGATGTCCGGTGGGGGGTCCCACCACCTCACCCAATCTCCTATATAAGGAGACCAACTCCAAGTTGGAGGAGAGTTTTTTCCCCAAGTTTTGAAGAGAGCTTTCGGGGAGGAAGAAGTCTGAAATCGCCCCCTCTTGCCGTTGGAAGTGTTGAAGTTTTGTGTGTTTTGCTTCAAGCAAGGCCATAACCTATTACTAAGCAATGCTCTTTTGTAAATAAGTCCCTATAAGTTCATAAATTACCCCAATGGACTATTTATTGTTAAACTCATGTGTACATCAAACAAATGAATGAAAGAAATGTTGAAAGATGTTATCCTTGGTGTATATGATGGGGATATCATTTCTACATGAAAGGATAGAAATATTACAAATAAATCTCATCTTTTATTTATTTGTGTAAACGACCAAGAGACATAGAGGACGACCTAAACTTAACATTTCTATATGGAATAATTGTTAAAGAATAATTCTGGAAATTCAGAAATGATATTTTAAAGGGTTAGCATCCAAGAAAATTCATCAAATAGTCCCCATTCATGAGAAAAATTACAAGTTAACCCCCATAAACAAAGAAATGGCAAATCAGTCCCTAAATAAGGGGAAATTTGCAAATCAGTCCCTATTTAAAGGGAGGTTACATAAATCAGTCCTCGTTTTTTTGGGGGAAATATATGAATCAGCCCCTATTTTGAGGGAGTGCTCTAATAAATTAGTCCTAGTCTCATTTAGAAAGACAGATAATAGGGCTATGAGTTACCCACTTACCCCAGTCTATCTAAATGGTGTTTTCTTTCATGAACTGCTTGCTACAACTAATGGGTCTAACATGTATCAAAAGTGTTTGAGTTCTCCTCGATGTAAAGGCAACGTCGATTTCGATTGACGGGGAATGGTCCAGCACATGAACTCATAATCATATGATAATCGTGCGTGGAAGATGATGATGGACCCCTAAATAATATACTTCTCAAGTTATAGGGGATCACATGTCCAAATCTTCCACCATTGATATACTCATATCAAAAGGACTTCGACGTCCATTTATGACTCTTAAAAGTTCTTTTAAAACAATAACCAACAGATATACAAATGTAAAAGAGAAACATAATGAAATTTTGGAGCCTTCAACTGCTCAAACCTGATTTAGTTTCTTCGCTAACTGAGGAATACCACAACGATCAGAGAGTCCGTGGTAAACCTGTATTCCAAATGAAACAGAAGTCAACAACCTGATAAACAAAAGTGAACAAAAGGAGCAATAAGAAGACTACCAAACAGAATGCATCACTCTTTACCGGACGATTACGGAAGAAATTCTCTTCATAAACCAGTGCATCCTTAATACTACGGTTGAGAGTAATATCCTGTCGCAAGTGAGCAGAAAAACATATACACCGAAAACACATGAGTGTCCCCCTTTTTTCTGGTTTTCCTTGACTAACAAGGTAACAAATAGAAAACCAGTAGTACATCACCATCATTCCTATGCTATTACTTCACTATCTTAGCATTTAGCAATTAGCACACAAATACCAAACAAGTCAAATCAGTCAAATGTTTAAACCAAAAGTTTCTTGACAGATAGAGCTAATGAAACCCGAAAGAATTGGCCAAGAATAATGGCAGGCTGTCAAAACCTCCATCAAGTTCACATGACTCCCGGGCACCTTGCACTACAGAATTGTCCAAGGACTCAAGGCAGACCACAAGGCACCTTCCTGCCCCTTGAAAGAGGTATATTGAATTATTGATAACACAAGCTTTAGTTCAATGTGTCCCTAGAGTTCGACTTCAAATATAATCATCATATGTTGAGGGGGGGTAATAACTTGAAATCAGGAACCTAGAAGGAAAGGATAGCCTGAAATAACCATCCTTACCCAAAGCTTATAGAACGCGAGGGTACAAATTTAAGGAAAAGATAAAGATACTATCCTTATCTTTTTTTTTTAGAATGAGGAAAAAGAAACAGTTATTTGTGTGTCATGTGACGTGATTATCTATCCTTTTGATTTAATGCTATATACTTGCACTATAAGATACTACATATTTTATAAGAACTCTTGTAAAGCATTGAAAAATATAAAGAGGGCACATGGATAGCTGACAGAACTTTAAACCATCTACAACAAATACATTAAACAAGATCCTCTGATCCCAAAGTATTGCAAAGACTGATCGTCTGACTCAAATTGTGAACAAGAGAGATTTTCTGGAAACAATATATCCCATGTTAGGCAAAAGTTCTAATTTCCGTAGATGATGGCAATGCCACATGGTGGAAATGTTTATGTGCTTTCCAAAGGGATATATACATAGCATAGCTCAGCTACGTCATTGACACTTTTGTTTCTGAACAGGATGAATGTAATACCAACTTTATTTCAAGTAAATGGAAGCAGAGGAATAAAGTATGAGAGGAAAGATTCCTTGCTAAAACAACCACAAAATACAAAGCACATAGAAAGATGCACAGCGAGAAGCCAAATTTCAAATTACTCAGTGAAAAATGCATGGAAAATAGATCGGATCGGCCCAGGAATCGGCCTGAGCCAATCCGGCTTGGATCGGGTATCGGATCGGTCGGAATCAGCACGGGATCGGCGGCATCGGCCGAAATCGGCTGGATCGGCCTAGGCCGATCCGGATCGGGATTGGCCAATTCCGCTAACCATAGAAAAATGTGACCACTTTACAACATAAAACTCAACCCAATCTACAGAGTTCTCAGTCAAAATAAATGGGCCATACTGACGTAAAACAGAAACAAATGATCTGATATAAAACTATACTTTCCCATGAGGCTCAGCCCATATGCATGGTACAACAGCTCCCTGATGTGAGGACTTCACCAAGATGCCTAATGAGATGATCAACTGTTGGAAAGACTAATGAACTAAGAGATCTTCATTTGTTTTAAGAAATGCCTGGTGTGATAAATGAATCTTGATTTCCACGAGGTGACCAAGACAATCCTTGTTATCGTCTATTATTAGTCAATAATCCTTATTAAGTCTCTAACAAACTACTCAGATTCTACCTTCTTGGTGTAGGCTTCTCTGTATAGGTGTTTGGGGGGTCTTCTTTTGGGTTTTCACTCACCTATACTGTACATTCTACCTTTCTTAAAATATATAATCGTGATACTACCCACTTTCAAAAAAAACAAACTACTCAGATTTATGAAACCTGCAGTCCCCCCGATATTCAAGTGTGGAAAATCATTTTTGCATGTTGGTCCTCCTTTGTGGTCTGATCTCGAGGATATTTCATCGCAGTGTTCACTGTGTGAAAATGCAGCATCCTCCCCCAACAATCTGACATGAAAGAGGATGCAGTATTCTCCCCATCCTCTTCTTTTCCTTTATCTAAGCCTTCAGAATTTCCTTTGTTCATGGTGAAGTTGCAGTTGACGCCTGACAGAAGGTGAGTACAGGGAAGGAAGTGCAGACTGTGAACAGGGGGAAGGTGATCTCTCGTTGTGACTAAAGCAGTGAATGGCAAGAGAAGATTATCTTTCACAATACCGGCATATGAGCCCAAGTAGCATCAAATAAGCCAAAAGTTAGCATAAACTCGAAACCCCTTAACTGCCTCCTGCACAATTATACATATGCAAAACAGCATATTAAACTCATGAAACAGAAAACAAATGTAGTACCTCCTGGCTGCGATTAACCACACCCACATAACCAAGTCTAAGAGGAATAACATTCCCCAGAGAAAGTTACGGGCATCAGTACCCCTATCCATAATATCCAACTGAAACATGAGAGGATAACTTTGTTAGTTGTAGTGTTTCACAATATAAATTGGACACAAGAATAAAACAAAAATTATCTGCAAAAGAGAACCTTCGTGATAACACCAATTGTTCGAGAACCTGCGCAGGAATATCAAAAGACAACATTCGATCAGTCAAACCCTTTTTTTCAGCAGCTAAAGAGAAATCATTCTTAGACTAGATTTGACAAAGAAACCCTGAATGTTACCATCTGGATCAGCAATTCTTGCCATCTGTAAAGCATCGGAATTTGCCAAATCTGAATTTGCTGGTGTTACTGCTAAAATTATGCATGTTTCATGCTTGATATAGGACAAGATCATTGTTCTTATTCGTGCCTCGATATCACTTGGCTGATCACCAACTGGCACTTTTGTTATTCCAGGCAGATCGACCAATGTGATATTAAGTACATTTGGCGAGAAAATCTTTAGGCGGATTTGTTTATCAGAGACTCCTTTGTTTCCTCCTGCTTCCCTGTCTGTTTCAGCCTGACAATCAAATAACAGTAATCTTGAAGCAGCATGAAGACAGAGAATGACATCCATGATAATGCAATAATGCTGGCATACTGGCTAATCAGAAATATATCAAACATAACATACAGATTATGCTCTGTTTAGACTAGTTTGTTTCCGACCAAAACTTCATTTTCCATCTACTAATAAAAGATAGGACAAGGAGCTCTAGAAGTCCACTAAGGTTAACAGTTATCAAAAGTATGGATACTGTTAACCTTGGGAGAAATTGCAGGTCTCTCATTTTTTTTTAAGTTTTCTCAAGGAACGCCTGTCTCACAAGCTATGTCATCTGAGGTCCTGATCATTTTATCACAGGAAATTGTGGAGATAACTGTTCAAATGTTGCACTATGTTTTCCTCACAGAAAAGAGATGGTACCCAACGTTAACTATATCCTATATTCCTTTGCACAACTATGGCACTAGAATAAAAGAAAATGCAGTAAAACACAGTAACAGAAAAGGTCATTACCTCTACAACAAAGCTGAGTTAGGCTCATGAAGAGATACTGTTTCAGAACTCTCCAGAGTTCATATTCAAACGTCTATTTACATGCAAGGATTTCCATTAAATTGCTTTGTTACCATTGCATATAGAACTTGCAAGTTTTGCGCAAATATACATTTGCCTTAACGAAAAACTCATGTCACAAGTAGCTACCGAATACTCGATAATTAAACAAAACATAACAGTTATGACATGAAGAAAAAAACAAGAAAAAAAAAGATGATACGCGTTTCTTCTCCTTACTTTCTTCATGTCCCCTCCTAGTTCAATGGAATAAACCGTTTATTGTCCTGCTAAACAGTCTCATAGGTCAAAAATGATCCATGTCAAGAGAACCAAATGCAGTAGCAATATTTTTCCAGTTCATGTCCACAGAACCTAGTTCAATAGTAGTTCTTTCTCCCGTTGGCGCAATTGGAATAGCTAACACTGACATTTTCAAGAATAAATTAGGCATAGGCAAACAAAGAGAACAGTTGCCCTAATTCAAACCCGTCAGGAGACAGCTCCTACCTGGATCTCCCGCCGGATGGCCCCGAAATCATAGAACCTCCTCCCGGGCAGGTGCAAGAACTCCGCCCACTCGTCCCCCTCCCCCACCCCGTCCGCCCCCTTGGGCGAGTGCACCAGCTGCAGCACCAGCGGCCTCCTCGTGCATATGTCGGAACCCCTGGGGAGGAAGTCCCGCCCCACCAGTGCCTCCAGGACGCTCGACTTCCCGCTGCTCTGACTGCCGACCACCGCCACCTGGGGCAGGTCGATCGTGGAGGAGCTCCCGAGCTGGGAGAAGATGTCTTGGAGCTTGTTCACGATCGGAATCACGGAGTGCCCGACGGGGTCCGCCGCCGCGCCCGCAGCCGCCGGGACGGCGGCCACCGGATCCTCCGCCATTTGGGACCTCACCAGAGGGCGGGGAGAGCGCGGGAAGTGGGGTCCCCTTCTCGGAGGCGACCTGCGAGGAGGGGGAGGACCCGAAGAAACCCTAGCACTCCAGTGCTTGTGGAGGAGAGAGGGGCCGAGGCGGGTGGGGATGAGCAGAAGGTGGTTTGCCGGGAGAAGGGGGAGGAGAGATGGAGACGGCGCTCCAAACGTCTCGGGATGTCGGAGATGGGCCTTAGAAGCAGGGGGAGAGAGAGAGAGAAGCGTGGGTTTCTATTGGTTGGGTCCAAAAATGACGTGTACCTCTTCGTCTTGTTTTGTTCACGAGGAGCCCACGATTGTTGGCAGAGAAGCACTTGGTGCAAACTCCCCATGGGAGTTTGCATCCACGTGGGTGCAAACCACACCCCCATTGGGGGTGGGTTTGGCCCCACCTCAGCTCCCCCCAATGGGGAGCTGAGTTTGTTGCAAACCGCCATGTGGCGGTTTGCAACAAGACTTACCCTTGTTGGCATGGTTGGGCCCCGGCCTGGTCAAACATCAGGAGTTGACTTTCGAATGTTATTGCCAAAATGGCATCGGCAAGAAGAGTGTCGGAGTGGAGTGTGATGCTAGACTCTTAAGTATGGTGCTAGATTCTTTAGTATGATGCGAGATTCTTTGCATGCACAACCAAGCACTCTATGGTAGATGTAGGAACTAGGAAGAAATGGTAAATTGGACTCTGGTTAATCTTTCCTCCCGAGGCAGTGGCAAAGAGGTATGAGACAAAGCAAACAGTACTAAATCTAAAGCGACCAAACAGCTAAGTAGCTCAGCATTTGACCCTGATGCCGACAGGAAATCATATATGAAGACTTATACAGAGGACACTGAAGATTATGACTAACAACACAATGAGTTCAAATCATAGCACGAGGGATGCAATTTTTGAGTAAACACATGTATCACGTTCACATGATTTGAGTGCATCCAAACACATATCAAGTTCATCGCCGTGTTGGTTCCCTTATTATGTCGTTTCAAACCCTCACTATCTCATAAAAATAACTTAGTCGGCATTTTAAGTGAAAACCATCAAAAAAAAAAAGTCACAAACCTAATCACAAAAAGAAAAGAAAAGAAAAACGACAACATAAGAAAACGGATATATCTTAGGTATGATCCATGATAGGGCCATCCAAGTATGCGTATTAACTTTAGATGATTTGGGTCGATTCGATCCCTCTAGAGCTTCTGCATTTTTTTTTTGTTCTACTCTAGTAGCAACGCCACTAGATGACAAAATCGCCGTCTCGGACTCGAGACCCGAGACACCTGTAAGAAATCTGAAAACAGGGATGAACCGAAATAGATAGATGATGCGTTCACAGAGATCAGAAAATATTTATCTGGTTGAAGCACCGGCGTGCCGACTGTCTTTAGAGAATATATTGCCGCCCTACGGTGCAGAGGCTCGCTGGCAAAATTCTCACAAGATCTAACAACCACTCGCGGCATCCGTAGGTGCACTCCAACACGGACGTCGCCCACGGATTCAACCTCAGATCGCCTCAGAAAAGACCACAGGACATGCAGCAACGCAGCGGAACAGAGCGAGACGAAGGAACAGCGCAGAAGAACCGCAGACCGATTTTGTGCAGACCGAAGAAGAAGAAAGAGAGATGAGACGGCGCTTCGGTTTCTCTTCCAAAACCGCAAAATCCGAGGAGACCCACCTCCTTGTGGAAACCGGTCCTAAAGTCTTGGAAGGGCATCTAAAGGAAAAAGGAAAATTAAAATGAGCCAGCGCGAGGCCCCCAGGCTGGGGATTTGCACCCCCCCCCCCCCCCCCCTTGCGCGCGATAATCGCGTGCGTCGCGCCCGCTTAAATGGTTTCCGGCTCAAGCCCCCCGGAACCACCTGGTTGGGCTCGGCCCGCGCGTGCGTGTAAGTCCCCTTAACATATCTAAGCATGTAAAAAGGCACCTCATATTTAAGGCCTTCCAACTTTCTTAGATATCCAATATGGGACAAAACTTTACACACACACACAACCAAACAAGGAGAAATGCTTGAATTCAAAACAGAAAACTAACAATCCCCCACAAATTCAAATCATTTCGGGTGAAACAAAACATGTCCTGAGGCTTGTTGTAACGAGCTTTCAGTGGAGATACCTTCTAGTTTGAATCTTCACCTAAGTACACCAATCTTATTGACACAAGTTTGAAGTGAACTAAGTCTTGAGCTTAAACCTTTTATATGTGAAAGTCAATTGGCAACAACTCATCATGGGCGATGGTTGAATCCTTCTGGGTTGGTGCATTATGGCCATGCCATCGAATCTTGTTTCATAAGTGATAAGGAGAGTTGCCTAAACCCCCCACACTGCGACCACACAATTACACTTACATAGGTGAGTTCTCCAAGGATGTACTGCAAGCATCCTGTCATTAAGACCTTGAACTCATTAAGGGCCCTAAGCTCATCCTTACTAGCAGTCAAGCATCTATCCAGGGAAGAAACTATGAGATTACATCTCAATCAATTTATGCTTATGGTTCACCCTTATAGCTTGTTTTAACCACATTGAACCTACTTCTTGGGATCTCCAATCAGATAGGTTGGGTTGCTGCTATAGATGAAACCAGAATAGGCCTCAGTCCCATTCCCTTATTGGATCTCTTGATTTTCTCAAAATCAAGTCCTTTAGTGAGTGGATCAGCAACATTGTCCTTTGAACTTACAAAATCCAAGGACACCACTCCGTGAAACACTAGCTCACGAACAGACTTTAATTTATTCGAACATGTCTCTTCTGTTTCTGGTTATATTTGGAACTTCTAATCTGAGCTATTGTTGTTTGATTATCACAGTTCATTGAAATAGGAGGAATTGGCTTCACAATCAAGGGAATTTCAGTAAGAAGACCCTTTAGTCAATTAGCTTCAGTTACTGTGGTATCCAGCACACAATTCTGCCTCAGATGTAGAATGGGATATAATCATCTGTTTAACAGACCTCCAAGCAACTGCACCGCCTCCAAGTGTAAAAACATAACCAGTAATGCTTTACACTTAGCAGTGTCAGCAATCCAACTAGCATCACTATATCCCTCTAAGACTGCAGGAAACCTCCCATAGTACAAGCCCAAGGATATAGTCCCTTTCAAGTATTGAGTACTCTATCTAATGCATCCCAATGTGTTCTGTCCGAACAGCTGGTAAACCTGATGATCAGTCTGTCCCCATGTAATTACATATATCTATATATTTTGATGATTAACAAAACCAAACAAGAGTTTATCAACTATAACTAATGAATATTTCATAAGTCTTAAGTACAGGAAAAATACCAAGGACAAACAAGCCAATAAAGATATGCATTACTCTTCTGAATCCTTAATCTCTTCAACATGATATTTCTATAAGTCCATACCGATTTCAGTAGAACTTTCATAACGATTTTCTGATATTTCAAACAAGTCGATCCCATAACGATTCTGTAAGTCATCGTAACGATTTCTTTAGAACTCGCAACGAATTACTCGCTGTAACGATTTCATAAGTTATCATAACGATTTCTTTTGAACTCATAACGACTTGCTCGCTATAACGATTTCATTGTAATGATTTCTTTAGAACTCGCAACGACTTGCTTGATGTAGCGATTTCATAAGTGATCATAACGATTCCTTAAGACCTCGCAACGATTTGCTCGTCGCAATGATTTCTTAAGTTGTCATAATGATTTCTTAAGACCTTGTAATGATTTGCTCATCGTAACGATTTATGTATTGTTCATAACGATTTCTTTAGAGTTCATAACGACTTGATAAGTGTTCATAACGATTTGCTTTGCACAACGATTTCTTTAGAGATCATAACGACTTGATAAGTTCACAACGATTGCTCTCTATAATGACTTGTTAGTATTCATAACGACTTCATAAGTCATATGGCCATCGATTTCATATCTTGATATCTTATTCATCTTAAAAGGGTTGACTAGTCAAAACCCACGTAGACATCTCTTTGACGTTTTTGCATTTATGAGATCTGAACGTATCTCTGCATGCATGCAGACCATATCATCCTTTATCGTGCCTACTCTGATTACGTCTTTTAGACTGAAGCCATTTGGCATTACTATTTTCATGTCTATTGATACTGACGTTGACTGACATCAGAGACAGCTTAGCTGTCTGCTATTTGAGATTGACACTTGTGCAAACCTCTGAACTAGCTTCACAGTACAATGTTAAACAAACAGAAGCCAACGGATATTTCTGAAGATCTCATGTCTTTGCGTGCTCAAGTGGTCAAAAGGTTATGACTGGAAACTTCCACGACTCCAGATGTCATTCAGTCTAACGACTACTCAAAAGAGAGACAACGGACTCTTCAACGTCTAAATTTCAAATTGAAGATATAAATACAAGTCAGAAGAACAGAAAAATAACAACTAAGTTTGAAACTTTCAAATTCTTCAAAAGAAAGTCTAGAGCTAAAAGACTTCACTCCGCTTAGCCTTTGCTCTTTTGCTCTCCACTAGTTTGTGAAAATCTTGAGAGAGTCTGTGTAGTTCTGAGTGTGTGCTTAGCTTAAATCTCTTCCTCTCAGTTCTAGCTACTTCAGATCCTTGCTTGTCAAAGGCTTGATCTAGGGGCTTGAATTCATTTATTCTCTTGGTGTTGTTCCCTTCGGTTGTGAAGGAAGACCTGGTGGTATCCAGGGTGTTGTTCTCTTCGGTTGTGAAGGAAGACCTGGTGGTAGCCAGGGTGTTGTTCCCTTCGGTTGTGAAGGAAGACCTGGTGTGGTATCCAGGGTGTTATTCCCTTAGAGTGTGAAGGAAGACCAGCTGAGCTGGGTGTTGTAGCGTCCTTAGGGGGACTGTACCCTAGTTAGTGAAATCCTGAGTTATTGCTCAGGGACTGGACGTAGGTCTCCTGTGGAAAGGAGTTCCGAACCAGGATAAAATCTTTGTGTCTTGTGGCTGTGTTTTTTGTGCGCTTGCTGTTTTCATTCACTCTAACTCTAACCTTCGTTTAAGTTGTTGTGTAATCTTTTAGTGAACAGGTATCAATCTAAGATCAAATTTTTAATAACCCATTCACCCCCCCCCCCTTTGGGCTAGCTAGCTGGGCAACAAAACCTGCTTAATTTTGTTACTGCAAAAGAAATATCAGGTCTAGAACAATTTGCTAAATACATTAAATTGCCATTATTTTATGATATTGCAATTGAGACAAAGCCACGCCACTCTTATTCTTGTGGAGAGTCTTTGAAGGATCATATGGTGTGACAACATATTTAACTTGGCTATAGCCATATTTCTCTAGCACTTTCTCAACATAGTGTGCCTGAGAAATTGCTATTCCATCAGTTGAGCGAGTCAACTTCAGCCCCAAAATCAAGTCAGCAAAACACATATCCTTCATATCAAACTTACCACTCAAGAGAGCCTTTGTCTCATTTATAATAGAAAGGTTAGTTCCAAAAAGTAGAATATCATCAACATATAAACACAAAATAATACATTCATCACCTTTCATCTTAGCATACACACATTTATCAGAGTCATTTATTTCAAAGCCAAAAGATAGCATAGCTCTATCAATTTTTTCATGCCACTGCTTTGGGGCTTGCTTCAAACCATAAAGAGACTTGACTAACTTACAGACTTTTTTCTCACTTCCAGAAAAGTACATATCCCTCTGGCTGATCCATATATATCTCCTCGTCAAGATCTCCATTAAGAAATGCCGTCTTGACATCTATTTGATGGACCTCGAGATGATATATGGATGCCAGTGCTATCAGCACTCGGATTGTAGTTATTCTGGTAACAGGAGAATAAGTGTCAAAATAGTCAATCCCTTCTTTCTGTTTGAATCCCTTAGCAACTAGGTGGGCTTTGAACTTATCCACTGACCCATCAGATTTTAATTTTCTCTTAAACACCCACTTACATCCTATGGTGGTACAGCCAGGAGGTAAATCTACCAACTCCCAAGTGGCATTAGAGATAATAGAGTCCATTTCACTCTTAATGGCCTCTTTCCAGTACTTAGTTTCAGGAGAAGCCATAGCATCTCTATATGTCACATGATCACCTTCTATATTGTAGGTGACAAAGTTTTGCCTAAATCCTTAGACACACGTTGCCTCTTGCTCCTTCTCAATTCTGTACACTCACTTGATTCATCTAATCTAGAGTGACTTGAGGAAGGTGCACCCACCAAGGATAGTGGGACTTCTACAGAAGTAGACTCATCTCTAGTTGAAGTAGATCTACTAGAAATAGACTGAGGTATTTTAGTCTTCATAGGAATATATCGTCAAAAATATAGCATCACGAAGTTCCACAATTGTATTTGCATCTATTCCAGAAATTTCTGATTTAATAATCAGAAACTTATATGCAAAACTATTCTGAGCACAACCCAAGAAGAAACCATCCACAGTCTTTAGACCAAGTTTTTTCCTTTTGTGTTCAGGTACTAGTACCTTTGCAAGATACCCCCACACTTTAAGGTATTTCAAACTTGTCCTCCGACCCTTCCAAAGCTCATATGGGCTTTTATCCTTGACTTCATTGGTACTGTATTTAACACATGACATGTAGTGTACAGAGCCTCTCCCCACATGAAGTTGGGTAACCCAGAACTGTCTAACATGGAATTAATCATATCTTCAAGGGTTCGATTCTTACATTCTGCTACACCATTAGATTGAAGAATATATGGAGCAATGACCTCATGAATGATACCTGAATTTTGACAAATTTTTGAAACAATTCGAGGTAAACTCTCCACCCCTATCAGACCTTAACCTCTTAATAGATTTATTTGTTTGATTTTCAGCTTCAGATTTAAAAATCACAAATTTATCTAAAGCTTCATCCTTAGTTTTTAGCAAATAAACATAACAATAACAAGAGCAATCATCAATAAAAGTAATGAAATATCTTTTATGATCCCTCGTTATAACACCATTAAACTCACAATAATCAGTATGAATCAAATTTAAAATATCAGAATCTCTATCAACTAATTTGAAAGGTTTACGGGGTTGTTTATATTGCACACATATTTCACATTTTTTCTTGGAACTTATAGCATACTTAGGAATCATGTCAAGATTCATCATCCTTTTCACAGTATTAAAATTAACATGTCCTAATCTATCATGCCACACATCATAAGAATCAACATATAGGAGCAAGCAACATCAAAACTATCATTAGATTTATTTTAAAGAAACACATTCAGCATTGAATTTGAATAACCCTTTATGAAGATAACCCTTTCCAATAAAGGTTCCTAAATGTAACAGTACAACTTTATTACATTTAAATATCAACTCATAACTAGCACGAACTAACTTAGAACCACTAATCAGATTCCGTCGGACCGCTGGAACATGATGCACCTCATGTAGTGACATGACCTTTCCTGAGGTAAATCTGAGGCAACACGTCTCATCCCAAACACCATGGCTGTAGAATGGTTCCCCATGGTCACGAAAGCACCTTCAATTACCTGATAAGTAAGGAAGGCAGAGCGATCAGCACAACAATGCACATTAGCACCTGTATCAACTAACCATTCATTGGGTTGATAAATCAAATTTAGTTCGGGGTTAAAGGAAACAAACCCATCGTTGGTGCCAGCACTAGTAGTCACAACATTGACTTGTGTCTTGGTGTTGGGCACATTGCCTTAGTTCTTCTTCTTGTCCTTTCGCTCAGGACAGAACTTAGCAAAATGTCCAACTTGTCCACAAGCCCAGCAAGGCTTAGTTCCATCCTTCTTTTGAATCTTCGGTTTGGGTTTCATTTTGTTCTTCATTTTCTGATTTTTGAATTTCTTCTTGTCAGAAGAGGTTACTACCACATTCGCCTTTGGAGCAAAATCTATTGGCATCCCCTTATCATCATCCTTATGTTACTTCCGATGTTCTTCTTCAATATTTAATGCAATCATCAAATCTTCTAGAGAGATTTTACCTCTCCTATGTTTGAGTGTCATGCCAAAATCTTCCCAACTCTGAGGTAATTTCTTGATGATAGATAAGACCTGAAGTTTTTCGGGCAATGGCATATCTCCCTCAGCAAGACCATGAAGCAGAATCTGAAATTCATGAGTCTGCTCAACCACAAACTTTCATTCGACCATCTTAAAGTTTAAGAACTTCCCCACAGTGTACTTCTCTAAACCAGAATCCTCAGAGTTATATTTTTTATCCAAAGATTTCCATAACCCTTTGGCCGAAGTTGTGGAGTAGTACACATCGAATAGTGCATCTGAGAGGGCAGACAAGATTCTCTCATGGCAGAGATAATCTTTCTATTTAAAACTCTCTATGGCAGCACTACGGGCAGGTTCCTCTTCATCAGCCGAAGGAGAATTTGAGTCTATAACAGAGAAAAGCCCTAGCGTAGTAAGCTAAAACTTCATCCGTTGTTGCCAAAGTCTGAAGTTAGTTATGCCCAGAAAACCTCTCGGGCTTGGCGCTAACCTCATCAGAACCCCGACGGCTTAACATTCACCATGTCTATGATGCAATATATATTCTCTAAAATTGTAAGAAATCCGAAAACAGGGATGAACCGAAATAGACAGATGATGCGTTCACAGAGATCAGAAAATATTTATCTGGTTGAAGCGCCGGCATGCCGACTGTCTTTAGAGAATATATTGCCGCCCTACGGTGCAGAGGCTCGCTGGCAAAATTCTCCCAAGATCCGACAACCACTCGCGGCGTCCGTAGGTACACTCCAACACGGACGTCGCCCACGGTCTCAACCACATGACATCAACAGCGCAGCGGAACAGAGCGAGACGAAGGAACAACACAGAAGAACCGCAGCGCGAGGCCTCGGGCTGGGGATTTGCACCCCCCCCTGCGCGCGATAATCTCGCGTGCGTTGCGCCCGCTTAAATGGTTTCCGGCTCAGGCCCCCCGGAACCACCTGGTTGGGCTCGGCCCGCGCGTGCGTGTAAGTCCCCCTAACATATCTAAGCATATAAAAAGGTACCTCATATTTAAGGCCTTCTAATTTTCTTAGATATCTAATATGAGACAAAACTTTACACACACACAACCAAACAAGGAGAAATATTTGAATTCAAAACAGAAAACCAACACCACCTCCCATCCGTACAAAGCCCCACCTAAAGAACGTCTTTTTTAGGTGCCAACCTACAGAAAATATTGTAAAATCCGCCTAAATACGTCAACGCACAAGCCAACATTATCACATTTGCAGGTTAATACAGGATCTCAGGACACAATTATCACATTTACAGAACTTGATTGGACCCACATATCTCTCAATTGCATTCTAACAATTTACGAATCATTAAGATCTAATTATATTCAAATGCTTCCCACAAGTAGTTGAACTTTTAGAAAGCTTATAATTATCCTCTATGATGGGATCTCTTATTATGGAATAATCATCTACAAAGATAAAATAGTCATCATACGGATGCATTAATTTATTGTAACATTACAAATATTTGTAAGTAAAAGAACTTAGTCCAAAAAAAAAATTGTAACTAAAAGAATACTTGAATATTACTCAAGTTTAAATATAAGAAAGATCCAATTGGTGCTTCTCAGAATCAGGCTTTTCAACTACCTTGATTCGTTAGAAGGAAAATTTGCACCAACTAAGGGTCTGTTTGTTTAATCGTAAAACGTCAATCAGAAAAAGTTTTTCAGGAAAAGTTCATATTTTAAGTCATTTGTTATCATGTAAAAATAAAATATGTAAAATAAAATTCATAGAATTTTGGATTTCGGCATCCGCGCAGAAAAGGCGGATGCCGTTTTCCAAATGGTGCTGCTGCGCCATTTCACTCATGTGCACTATTCATTCAACATAAATTTTTATTTTTTTCCTACTATTTAAATAGTATTTGTCAAATTTAATTATTTCTCAATAGTTAATTTATTTTTTACTTTTTTATTAAAATATATTTAGAATATTATTCATTCAAATTACAATTTTATTTTATTTATCCAACTTTAAATTATCTTTGTCAAAATTACTTATTTTTCATTAGTTATTTAATTTTATTTTATTTTTTAAAAATATTTAAAAAATAAAATAAAATAAAATAAAAATGGTGAATAGTGTTAGTACACAAGGAATATATAACTCTCTCTCATTTGAGTAGATCATAAGATCTCATATCCTTTCATACAACTTTATATTTTCCTAACAACCAAATACACAATTACGTTTTCATTTTCACAGAAAAGTTATTCCGTAGAAAATATTTTCCTATAAAACTGTTTTACATACAACCAAATAGACCCTAAGATGCAGGAGTTTAATTCCAACAGAAGTAGCTTTCATATTTATATTGGGACATTGTAGGAAGTAGTCCTCACATACATGGTTCTGTGTGTCATAACAAATAGTGTCGTGTTGAGAGGGAGACGAGCTCTTAATTAGCACCAGCTGACCCGAATACCATGCTTTTGTTCTTTTATTTATTTTTTTAAATATATCATCCAAATCGAAATATATCGATACTGTACACTTCAATCCAACTTCTGTGAGCGAGAGTCTAACACAGCCGAATCGTGCGGCACAACTAATCTTGCTCACATATAAGATCTATGGAGACACAGGCCAGGTTCATGGAAAATGCTTCCTCCTCTAAACGGCTGTTTCTACCCCTGATTATTGACGCTCCCATTAAGATTAAAATTACCAATACAAAAAGATTATTTTCTTTCATGATTCTTTTATCATAGTCCTTTAACATTTTTCTGAGGAAAAAAATGCCTTTTTTTTTTTTTACCGTTTCCTTCGACCCGGTTTGACAAAGGATATATCCCTAATTAGAGGGGGTATAGATCAGGTTAATTCAGATTGAATTGTCACACATACACTTTAAATTGTACCATCGACGAAGAAAAGGAAAGGGAAAGAAAAGCTCAGGACCATCTTCACCCCGAGGCAAACAAATAGAACTTTAATTGATTGGCTTAACAGACCGGGCTCTAAACCAATCGGGCTCCAGTCCTAAATGGCAGCTATCTGACAGTATGTGGGCCATCCTTGTTTTCTCCAGTCCCAAGAAATGGAAGAACCCACTAGTGCAAATGGCTCCCGTCCATGATGACCTGCTATATGCCCCGATAAAAAAACCTAACAGTGTCCTCACAAAGCTCCTATATTATATATATGGTTGAGACAAGAGCATTCAATCTCTCTCTCTCTCTCTCTCTCAATCAATAAAATTATTTGTCAAATAATTCACATAAATTTTATTACAAGATGTATTTTGCAACAAGTATTACTCATACAGAACACCAAGGTTCAACGTTTCTATCATCCTCTTCTATCACGCTTATCTCTACTATTTGAAGTTGGGCCGGTTGGTTATTGTACATTCGGAGTTCCTGAGTTTGAAATAATACATCTATTTATTTTAATTAATCGTTGTTTAATATTTGATCTAGGACTTGAGAGCTTAGAGTGTAGGTGACTATGGTGGGAAAATGATATCCTACTAATCTTTGGGAATGAAATGTCTAATCTAGATTATGTTGAGGACCCTAACACAGTTGGTGCCGTAAAAGAATGTTGGGGATGAATGAACAGCTAATTATTACCTAGTAAAATCCCAAAATTTAACGTGCACATGGTGTCCCGTACGAGGGGAACCAACTCTGCATGAATACATGACACTTAAATCACCTCGTGAGTCCCACTGCGATCATGCATCTCGCCAAGTATATGATATTAATAAGACAGTATCCGTTACTTAAGGGGAATAAAGTGATCCGCATCAGATCCGAGAGCGTTTTATATAACAAAGCCGCAAGGCGGGCGTGGCGGGGTGTGGTTGGCTGGGAATGTCTGCTGCCGTACCGTACCACGTGAGGAGTGGCTTCCCAACACCTTCCCGCGGGGGAGGCCGACCGCGGCGACAACGAAGACCCGCTCGAAACCGGCGCGAGCTAGCTAGGCCTAGACATGGGTTTCGCAGGTACTTCGATCGTCGCGTGGCGTAAATGGTTACAGCTGGACACCTTCTGAATGTATGTAAAAGGTTTTTTTTTAATTAAAATAACTATAGTTTATTATTTAAATAATTATATTTTAAAATGTTTTTGTTAAATATTGACAATTTGGTGCCTGAGAGACCGGTCCAGATGATGCCAATTGTGTTGTCGGTGTTGGAAATGCCTACTATAGAGTCGACATTACGAATGTCGATTCCATTGTCGATGTTGGAAATGTCGATTTTAGAGTCGGCATTCTCAACGCCGACGTCACGTCTAGAGGGTGTTTACTATTCAGTTCAAACAGAACCGAATAATTCGATTTGATTTGGTTCGGTTTGAACATACAAAAATTTTGGTTTGGTTCCAAATGAAATCGAAAAAGAAAATTTGGTTTGGTTCGGTTTCTAACCTCTATAAATCAAACTAACCGATTAAACCAAATTATAATAATAAATTTTAATTTGTATATAACTATCAAGTTTTTTCAATATATTTACGTAAAAATATATATTATGGAGGTTAATATGATCATCAACATTAATACTTCATTTTAAATATTATTTGATAGTGATTTATTAGATAAACAAGTGGTTAAAATATTATTTAAGACCAAGAGAATCTAAAGATCCATTTATTTTCAAGTTAAACCGAACCAAATAGACTTCAGTTTGGTTTGGTTCGGGTTGAGTCCAAATTTGGTTTGGTTTGGTTTGGTTTCCTAAAAATCTCCTATAAATCAAACCATGAACACCCCTAGTCACGCCCTTAAAACCCCCACCCGAGTCCCCCTCTTCCCCACCCTGTCGTAGTCGCACCCAGCCACAGTTGGAGCGTCGCTGTCGTCCTTCAGTAGTTCCCCTCCCCTCTCCGACCTTCGACGCCACCTCCTCCTCCCCTCCTATCCCCCCACCTCTTCACACCCCCCCTCATCCTCCCCTCCTACCCCCCCCCCCCCCCCCCTACCCACCTCTGCGACACCACCTCCTCTCCTCCTCCACCCCCCCTCTCCAACCCACCTCTGTGACACCACCTCCTCTCCTCCTCCACCCCCCCTCTCCAACCCACCTCTGCGACACCACCTCCTCTCCTCCTCCACCCCCCCCCCCCCCCACCCTCCCTAACCTTCATGCCACCCACTCTCCTCCTCAAATTTACAGGTATTTTTTTAATGTTATTATTATATCGTTTGATGTTATTTTTGTCAATGTTAATTATAAATTTGATATTTAATATTCTAGTTTGACAAATGTGATTTATTTATCTTATAAATGACATATATGACTAGTTCAAATATTCTTTAATGTGTTATTATGATGGTGTCTTACGTATTGAGGATCATAAGCTTCAATATGAATGAGACATTGTATGCATTTTACATGTAAAGAAAGACACAACTTCGGCTGAGTTGATGAGAAAATTATATATCTTGATGAAATATGACGAAAGATATATTAAGATTGGTATAACATGCAAGTGGTCTATTCTATAGGTGAATATATTACTGTGAGAGTTGAAGATGATGAAACGGTTGAAGATATGTTCGATTTGTATTCTTCTAATGTATCTACTATACAACTATATTTGGAGAAGAAGATGTAGATGATATATCTATTCAAGGCAACGATGAAGTGCAAACACATGGTCATATTGATGACAACTTGCATATTCAACACTATGAATATCAACAACCAACTGGACTCTTTACACGTATGTTGAATGATGATGCTGATTCTTCTGAATTTTATTCTACTAATGAAAGAGATGTACGGTACGAATCATATGACTACACTTTACCTACATATTATAAATATGGTAAGTTGTCTCCCTTACTTGTACGAAATATATATTAGTGTGATTAAATTTTAAAAAATATATTTTTTTCCTACTGGCTATGGAGGTAGCTCCTCACAGTATCCTTTCATGTCAATCATTGATCCTTCACATACTGTTCATAGTGTAAGCTCATCAGGGTATGAGATTTCATCATCCTCATAAATATTTTGATGCATTCACATAACATACCATAAATCTTTTGTCATATTTGATTAGAATGTAGGCACCATGTAACAGAAAAATATGTGATTGAGGAGGATGAAGAAGATGAAATAGATTCACATGATGATATAGATGACATATGGATGAGAAAGATGATGAACCATTATTTGATATTGTCAGGGTTAATAATACAGAAATTGAATATGAGCAAGACCCTTCAGATATATTCACTTTTGATCAATTGATAGATGAAGTCATGTTGAATAATTCTCATGAAGGGATAGATGTACCTTATACTTTAGAGGGTGAAGAGCCTCATGTTGGACAAATTTTTACAAATAAGAAGAATTTGATATATGCATTACAAATATATTCAATTCAACATAGTGTTCAATATAAGGTGACACAAAGTCATACGAAGATGTTTACAGCTAAATGCATTCATGATACATGTGCATGGAGGGTTCATGCATCAATAGTAAAGGGTTTGAATATTTTAAGATCAAAAAATATGTTGGACCTCATACATGTGTGAACCCAATATTGCAAAGTTCCAATCGCCAATGCACATCTCGTTTTGCTCAAATGTTGATTTTGTCATCTATGAAGACAAAGTTAACAATTACACTAGAAGAGATTATGAGAAGAATACTAGATGAATATCATGTTGAAATTTCATATAAGAAAGCATGGATTGCAAAATGTTTGTCTATGAAACAAATCTTTGGTAGTTGGGAATCATCATATGCTACCCTACCCAGGTATCTAGAGGCCCTTCAATTGATAAATCTTGGGACAGTTGTGCAGTTTACATATGCAAAACAATCTGTCTTTCGTTTTCAGAGAGTTTTTTTTTGTCATTTGCACATTCCATATAGGGGTTCCCACATTGTAGGCCATTGATAAGTGTTAATGGAACACACCTGTATGGAAAATATACTAGTGTTTTGATGATTGCTATTGTTGTAGATGCATATGATGGTTTATTCCCCCTTGCATTCGCTATAGTTGAATAAAAAATGGCGATTATTGGGCATGGTTTTTGGCGTGCATCTGAGAAAAAGTTACAAATAGAGTTGGTCTTGCAATTATTTCTAATCGACATAGGGGTTTGGAGCGTACAATACCTGAGATATTTCCTCCTCCTATTAGTTACCATCGTTGTTATTTGCGACATCTTGATGATAATTTTCAAAAGACATTCCTTGATAAGACATTGATAGGTCTAGCATGGTCTGCATCGACTAGAACATGTATATTATTTCAACATTTGATACAGAAAATTGAAGAAATAAATCCTCAAGCAAAGAAATGGTTGGAAGATGTTGGTTATGAAAGTTGGACAAAGGTATATGATGGTGGCAAGTGGTTTAGTATGATGACAACAAATACTTCAGAATGTTTCAACAGTATATTGAAGGGTGCAAGAGGTTTGCCTATCAAGGCTTTAGTGCAAAAGACTTTCTATAGGTTAAACAAATTTTTTGTTAAATGACGCGAAGATGGTTTGAATTGAGAATCATCATATGCTCCTAGTGTAAAAGTCCAAATTTGTGCTACTGAGCGAGAGGCTAGAAAATGTCAGGTGATCGAATTTTCTAGACATGAGTTTCAAGTCAATAATTCACAAGGACATCAATACACTATTAACCTAGGACTGCAAAGTTGTTGCTCCTGCAATGTTTATTGCATGACAGGTCTTCCTTGTGTCCACATAGTGGTATCTTGTAGATCATTTTCAGCAAATATTTCACACTTGAATTTTTGTGCTGCATTTTATTCTGTGGAGGCCTATCGACAAACATATGGGTTACTTTTCATCCTATCTTGGACAGTCGACATTGGTCACTACATCGAGATGTTATATTACAACCTCCATTCGGTCGCAGGAAAAGTGGTCATCCACGCAGCAGATGCCTTCATATGCATATGGATACGAATAAGGAAGGGTCATCACATAACCATTGTCGTCATTATGGCCAACCAGACCATTATAGGAGTACATGTTCAAGAGTGCAGCCCCTCATCATAATTAGTAAGTATTATATCTGTTTACACATTGTTATTTTGTACTTACACATATTATTCATGTATATTTATGTTGTGTTTACACATGTTTATATACTTATCATTCTTCTTGTATGTAGGCATGGCAAAGATGGACCTACTTCCAGGTCCTATAGATACTTCTATATTATATGCACAGGAGGGACATAGATCACATTTAGTTTACAGTGGTCAAGTATTATTCTTGTTAATGTATTGTTGTTGTTACTTATACATAAATTTAATGTCAACATATTTTATTTATTTTATTTTTTCAAAAAACAAAAGTTCTTAAATGTGGGAGCACTATAAGAGCTTGGGTGGTTGGTCAGTTGACTCCCGCATTGTAGATTATGTACATAGAACCGATCTATTTTATTTGACTCAGATTCAGTGGATCAGGTTAGAGTGGACATTGATCACTGCACTTGCTGAGAGATGAAGGAGTGAGACATTGACTTTCCATCTTAGACATGGGGAGATGACTATCAAGTTGCAGGATGTTGCTATTTTGATGGGGCTACCAATTGATGGTGATGTTGTTATAGGAAACACTAGTTTAGATTGGACATATGTTTGCATGACACTTTTAGGTGATGTCCCAGAGTTGATGAGACGAGATTCTGTAAAATTATCTTGGTTGCGAGAAAGGTTTACAGTTATCCCAGAGGATGCATCGGTGGAGGTTGTGAAACGACATGCACGTGCATTCTTGTTACATCTTTTGGGTGGTACTATTTTCAGTGATAAGATAAGAAAATCAGTGTCACTATGTATCTACTATACTAGAGGACTTTGATCAAGCTGGGAGATTCGTGGGGTAGTGCCACACTTGCTTATCTCTATCGTTAGCTGTCTATTGCATGCAAGTCGAATGACAAGGCCATTTGTGGTTCATTACTCTTCTTCAGGTAATTTATCATTTAATGCATATTTATTTTGCCTCTAACAATTATTGCCTCTTCTAAATATTTACTTTTTTTTAGTTGTGGTCTTGGGAGCGACTACATGTGGGACGTCCTGATATTGTGATGCATCATTTGGCACAGGACATGCCTTTGGGTCACAGGTAAATTCAGAATGTTGTATTACTATTTCATTATATAAATTATACTAACTTACAATAAATTGTAGGTGGAATGTTTCAAGAGAAGACATAAATAATCCTCGACATGTTCTGAGACTATACAGGTCGAAGCTTGATCATCAGGAGGACTATCAGGTAAATATAATGAAACCTATTGTATTGTACACAGAGGATAGAGTACTTACACTTACACTTACATCATACATTTTCAACACATGTTAGGTGGGAGAAACATTTCCGACATATTACCGATACTACCAGCTATTTCTAGGCAGGGATCTGATCTTTGACTGTCTCAGGTTCCTCTTTGTTTTTCTATTGTTGAGATGCATGTTCTAGATAGAGTATTTAGACAGTTTGGTAGAGTACAGTCTATTCTGGTCCTGTTGATGCATTACATCGTGCCACCCAGAAGGGACATGGGGATATTGATTATGCTACATATTTTGCACATTTTGTACAATTATGGCATGGTAAGAGAGATTACATTACACCACCAAATGAGGACATGTCATACATTGTTGGTAGAGTGGAGTATATGTCTTAGTATTGGCCTATCACCAGGCGGTTTATTGGTCGGCCAGGTTCAGCTATGATATGCGTTATGAGCCACGTGATCATATAGAGAGGAGTTTGGTAGAAGGTATGAGGCATCTACATATGATGATTTTTGATGGCCTTCAGGATGATATGATATTGGAAAGTACACACTCTAGATATATAGTCATGCAGACGTACATTGATAGTGTGTTATCTCAGGTTCAGCGGACAAATTCATCTACCTCAGACGCAGGACCTTCAGAGCCATGCACAGGATCCTCACAGCAGCTAGGTGATGCATGACTATCTCAATTTTCTCCAGACGTTATGACATTTTCACAGCATGGTTTGTATGACATAGGAGCTTCACAGATACTAACAGATGAGGTGATGCTAGATGAGATCAAACATTCACATCCACCACACTCTACAGTAGGTACATATCGTCGCCAGTGACGTCATAGAGGTTCGACTAGCACACTACCACAACAGAGTCAGTCTGAGCTACTTGGGGAGACATTATATATGATATCAGAGGACATGGATTCCGAGATAGCACAGTCAGAGTCATGTGATGCTATCTTAGTGCATGAGACACGGTCACAGTAAGAGACAGAGGTTGATGCTCAGAGTGAGATATAGGAGCAACGCCATAGTCGTGGTCGTGGTCGAGTATCTAGAAAGGGAAAGAAGAGATGGTTTCCACAGTTCTTTTGAGATATCTTTTGTACTAGATATTTTTTAGTTGTTTGTGATTTCATAGCTTATTTTGATGTATTTATAGTGTACATATGTTATTTTGATGTATTTGTGATTTAGACATATTATGTTGATATATTTGTGACTTAGACATATTATGTTGATTTAGCTTATTCTCAATTTTATTTCAACTGTGTGTATATATGATGAATTAGTTAAAAAAAATTTATATAGCACCTCTCAATTCACATATACGTATAGAATTCTTCTTTCCCTATCAGAATAGAATAGACATTTATGGCTATATCTAAATTCATAAAAGGGAAAGAAAAAAAAGCTCTTGAACCTAAGGCAAATATATTTCTTGTTGCCCAGCTAGCAAGCCCAGAGGGGGGGGGAGGAGAGTGAATGGGATTCTTTAAAATTCAATTATCTAAACATGTGCACAAAAACATTTAACACAACACACTTGTGGATGCCCCGTTCCGCGCACCCCAGATGCCGATGGATGCTCCGGAGGTTCACGAACATTGCCACTCCCTCGTTGGCGTTGAATGAGTACTGGTTCACTTCGTTGACTCCTTGGTTGACTGAGTTGACTAGGGAGAAAACAAAGAAACCAGCAAAGGAAAAGGAGATGTTGTGATCGCCAGGGCCTTACCTGTGCCCAAGGAGGTGTTGTGATTACCTCGGTGATGCTGCTCACGAGCGAACGATGGGGGGGTTCCAACTTCCTCCTCTTTGGCCGGCCAAAGAAGAGAAGCTCCACGGTCTTCTTCGAAGTGCTCTGCCACGAAAAAGAAACTCTATTAGACTGAGAAAAGTGTGGTAAATGTCCTAAACAGAAGAAGAATACCAAAAAGAGAGCCCCGTACCGGTTGCGGGCTTGAGAAGAGGGGTGGCCAAGTGCTATGACCCCTTCTTCCCTCCATTTTTTTGGTTGAAAACCCCATTTTGGGTGTGTAGGAAGGTGCCCTACGTGCCTAGGGTGTGTATGTGTGTGTGTGCAACATGCAAAACTAGAGGAGAGAGAGTAGGGAAAGAGAGGAAGAAGAGGGAGATGATCCTCGTTGCTGTGGTTGATGGCTCATCAGTGGACTCCTCCAGCACTTGTTGAAGCCTTCTGGACGCTCAAAGAGTTAGAGAAAGAGTGGGAACAAGAGTGGAGACTTTGGTGCACTTTCTCTCTCTTCTCTCAAGGCATGTAAGGTGTAGCTCGTCCAGCCTCTCCCCTCCTCCTTAGAAGGCCTAAGGACTACCTATATAGCAGTGGGGGCACAGCCAAGGGGCATTGGATCCTCAGGTTTGAAGAAAACACCTTTTACAAGTGGCAATCTAAGTGTTAAGGGCTAGATCAATAGGAGGGGGCCACATAGGACTTTTACTAGGTCAATGGGGTGCCAAGGTGGCCCATTTGCCCATTGAGAACGGCCCCACGCGCTGCATGGGTGAGGAGAGGGCGCTTAGTGGGCTGGAATCTTGGGCAGTTGCGCAGACCAGGTAAACCAGGTTGACGGCAAGCGATGCCACCGCCAACGCCATGCATACGTCCACATAGGTGGCCGCCAACCATAGTCAACGTCCATGGGGCTTGCCGCCAACATGTAGTCAGCGGTAGTCAATGCTGCCGTCTACATGGGATCCGAGGCAAGTCAACAAATGGTCAAACGGGCCTTATTGGGCCATGGAACCACGCGGGGATGGGCCAAATCTCGCATCTACAAATGCCCCTTCGAGACATCCGGTCTTGCAAGGGAGTAGAGCGGACTGAAAGGTTGGTGTCTCGGTAAACAAAGGACGCAGAGATTTAATGGAAGGGCCATCTCCGAGGATAGGAATTCTAGCAAGCCATACGAAAGATTTAGGCTAGAAACAAATTGTGACAGAACGCCTCGTCCAAGCCGTTAAACCAGTAACATGCTTGACCCGAGTCCGTCTCTCGCGAACGCCTGGCTCACAAAGAACCTGGGGCACCCAACTGGAGAGGTAACCACAGTACCACGATAGGCGTCTACTACCTGACACACACACAGAAACCACGTTCGCACCGCACAAACCACGTGAAACCTCACGTAAACCTCGTGTATTGACGGTCCACAAAACGTGAACACCACCTGCCTCGTGTGAACACTATGTCCACAGGCAACTATAGATAGCTACGTAGCCTGTGAGCTAGCCTCGAAAACCACGCGCTTCCCAGAGCGCCACAAGTGCCAATGCACTGCTCACTAACATGAGCATACCAATAACGATAATCGGATAATCACATGCGTAAACCATGCACAAACAGGGCCTCTCGGGTCAATTCGCGACAGCCCATTGGGTCACCTTCAGAAGGCGTCGCCACGACATGTCACCTTCAGATCCAGAACGCGACCTACTTACTTGTCGCCTCTTGATCCATAACGCGACACATCGCTGTGTCGCGTTCAGGACACGACATAGGGACCCGTCGCCTTACCAGGTGGGAACCCTAATCTGGGCTCTCTCCATGACAGCCCATTTCCACAATACAAACCACCCTTAATTCTTCATTTCATGCTTTTGTGAATACCTAAGCATGCTATCTATTGTTAGAAACACGTTAAACTGATTGGAACTCAATCCCATGCGATTTACACCCTGAAAACCGGAAGAGTTTACCTACCTTCGTGAAGAATGCGCTATGCAGCGATCTCCCTGCGTTTCCCCTGCTTCTCCCGAACTCCTTGCAGTGAGGACACACCGAAGACGCCAAATCCCAGCTGAAATCGCCACAGCACCTTCCCCTGGCCGAGCAGAAACCCTGAGCGTTCTGCTTGGCTGGGGTTACTTAAAAACCTGCTGCGGTTCGAAACGCGACGGATCGTGGCGTCGCGACCAGGTCGCGACGGACCTGAGCGTCGCCTTCCCAATGCCCGCTGCCCTGGGCGCTACACGTGGCGCACATGCAGACGCTCAACGCACCAAGGCGCCCACATCAACGCGACGGCCACCTCTGTCGCGTTAAGAACGCGACAGACCTTCCTGTCGCGATGACAGGCTGAGCAATCTAGGGTGCTGTAGGCCCAAACTATCGGCCAGTAAGCCCCAGAAGAGACACCACACATGGCACACAAGCCACATTGGCCACCACAAGCGTTAAACACACGATCCACGAGGATCCGAAAAATGCGCGATGTTACACAAATGACGAATCGTCTGAGAGACAAATGAGGATAAGAGGGAGGGTGATCTACCCGTGTAACTACAACTGCAACCCAACGTTAGGGTCCCTGGCGTTGCCGTGTTGGACTTTGACTAGTTCTGGTGTGTCTGAGTCAAAGGAGTTGTAATATGACGGTTGAATTGAGGGAGTCTCATAACCGGAGTCCGTCTGGGCTCGCTGACCTAATAAGGACGTCTGTCTAGATTAGGGGGTTGTGGAGACAAGGATTGATTGATCTCTCAAAGGACTATCAAAAGATTCTAACGTGAATCAATGTTTGGAAAACCTGAAGTCCTGAATTAAGCTCATGACTGGCGAAGGTTCAAATGAACTCAACAAGGCTGCTTGACTACTTGTGATATGCACGGTGGGACAAGTGGAGAAGGGGCAACAAAGACCCGAAATCGGCTCAGATATTCAAGAAAGAGGTGCTGACCCGGTAGGCCACTTGAGCGGGGGAGCCACAGAATTTGAGGAAAATCTCCATTTTTTTATTAGTGAGAAATGTTAGCAGTGAAATCCTAGATGCATGTTGGTGTGGGTTTCCTATCTAAAATGCAAGTTAGAACCAGAGGAAAATTCTAAGGCCAACAAATAACTGGGAGATCGCAAACCCGTCATGGTTTTTGGTAAAGGGGAACTCGGGGTTCACGGTCGCCAAGTTATTCACCTTTGGTGAGGTCCTATATTAGACATACCTGTGTAACACTCACGGTCGCATGAGTGTTCTAAAGTTGGAGCGCAACTTGTGCTTAAACATCTGCAAAAGATATAGAAATAATAATACCCATATGGAACAATAAAGCTTTGAAAATTCCGGCATGTTAACGTCCAGATCGCATGCCGCCAACAGCCATTGACGACAACATGATGCGCAGTCTACATGAGTAGGCGTCCACATATGCCGCCGTCAATAGACGACTAACGGCAACCGATCTTGACGTTTACAAACCAGTGCATTAAACCGAAAAAATAGCTATTGGAAAGCCATAAGGACTCTCCCTTCTCCTTCCTTCGTCCCCTCCTTCCTCAACTGCGAACCAGAGGGCTTTGGGATGAACTGAAGCAGCAGAATGGCCTCCTCATCGACTGGAGTATCCACGAGCATGAACCCGGGAATTCTAAGCGAGGTTCCGGGGCATTTAAGCACTCGACTAGCCAATGGAGAGGTAAGCATTGCCTAATTCTGCCCTACTTCTTGCTGAAACGCCCCAAGCAACCTTCTCACAACACTCCCATGGATGTGCAGGAGGTGCCTGCCTTCCCAAGCCAAGGTCAAATACGGGCCTTCTCCTGGCTTGTGAACTTGATGAACACAATAACCCTAGACATGAGTAGTTTCATTGGGGCATGGAATCTGAGCTTTATGGTGGTGTTGGCGAAGAATATGAAGGACATGTGGTGGGGCTTTGACACTCTGGGAGCGCTCGTGGAGCGGTGGCATCCACACACGCACACATTCATATTCCAGAGGTTCGAAGCGAGCGTGCTACTAGAAGAGGTGGAATTGTACCTGGGGTGGAGGCGCTGCTTGGAGTACGATGTGACGACTCCTCTTCTCCCGTGGGAAGAGATCTTCGCGGACATCGTATAGGACAAGAAAGAGGTGCTGAGGATGACGAACAAGCATGTGATCTTCCTGACTGGCTGGCCTGGTGGTTGATCCAACATGCAAAGGAGATTGGCGGAGAGAGGGCTGTTGGGTTGAGTGTGTTTTGGAATTTCCTAAAATTGTATTTTAATGATGACCAATGAACATCACTCATACTTTGATTTTGATGCTGACATATTGTGATTTAATGATGACATACTTTGATTTTGATGATGACATGTTGGATTTCAATGCTTAATGGGTGGAACATGTTAATGTTCAAACAACATGTTTTGATGTTTAATATCTCATATTTTAATGATAATATCTTGTACTAATGACTTATGTGTTAAATTTTCAGGAATATCCAGATTTTGTCATGGTAGTGTCGACACAGTCCCAGGCAGTGTCGACACTAGGTCAGAATCCCTGAAGCAATTTCATGAAGACAGGGTTCACTGTGTCGACACAGTCCCAGGCAGTGTCGACACTAGTCCAGTCTCTAGAAGACCTAGTTGCCTGACTGGGACAGTGTGTCGACACAGTCCCAGGCAGTGTCGACACAGTCCCAGGCAGTGTCGACACTAGTCCCAGGCAGTGTCGACACTAGTCTCAGTTCCCAGAAGAACAGTTTTGCAGAAATGGGACAGTGTGTCGACACACTCCCTGGTGGTGTCGACACACTCCGGCTGAAACTCAAAAACGTGAATTTCTAGGACACGTGGCTGCTTGGGAATCAAGGGATTTAACCTAGGTTCCGTGCCCATGCACCCCAAGGCACTTTATGGACATATGGGGCTATAAATACCCATGCTCCTTGTACCCCAAAGTCAAGAGAGCCACCACACTTCCTGAAGAACCTTTTTGGCGGCTGAAAGGGGGTTTCCAGATCTTGCTCCATCTCCAGAAGTTGCAGACCATCCTTTCAAGAGGAAGGACGTGGGAATCAAGGAGAATCTCTGGAGAGAAGCTTGCTGTGCTGAGATAGGGAGCAGATCCAACTGAAGAGGAGCAGTAGAAGAAGAACTTCTGGCATTTCAGATGCCAACGAAGCAGAGCATCGCGAATTGAGAAGAATCTCCATCGATTTCCATCAAGGCTTCTTAATTGAAGCTTCTGCAAGTCTTCTTCATCAAGGAACATCCAAGTCACATCTATTTCATTTATTTTCTTGGAGTGTTCATCCAGTTTTTCATTGGTGATCTGTGTATGTGTTCTACACAGATCACTTAATTCTGTTTGTTCTATTTTATCATTGTATTGAGATAGATCAGGCTAGAGGATCTATTCTCTAATTGAGCTTGTTCTAGCAGAACTTGGATCTTTGGGCCAAAGGTTTGGAGCCTAGTGCTCCAGTTTTGAGCCGTTGTGCTCAAGTGCTGGTGAGTCGTTGTACTCATAAGTGGTTTATGGAGTAGGTCGTCGTACCTATCTCCTGGGTTTTCTTGAGTCATCGTACTCAAAGGGTTTGGAGTCGTCGTGCTCCGGTTGTTTTTAAGTCATCGTGCTCAAGGGTGTTTGGAGTCGTCGTGCTCCGGTTGTTTCTTGAGTCGTCGTGCTCAAGGGTGTTTGGAGTCGTCGTGCTCCAGTGTGAGTTGTACTCAAGGTTTGAGTAGTGTGGCCTCACTGTGTGAGGGGTGGACATAGGAGTCACTGGAGGTGATTTTCGAACCACCTAAAAATCCTCTGTGCAGTGGTTTGAATTGTGGTTTGCCTTTGTATCTCGCTAGATGCATGCATAGGGATTCGCTCACACTACTAATGATTGCTCACACACTCTAATCACACTTCATATCAGTAAATGTTTGGGTGAATGATATCTAATTCGAAGTAATTTTGAATTGCTTAGCTTCCGCATTAATTGGTGTTAGATCTATTCAACCCCCCCCCTTCTAGATCTGATCCATCCACCCATCCGATCCTAACAAGGGCGACTCGAGGACTGACACTTTGCCTGGCCGGAGTGTTCTTGTTCCCCACTAGTGGCGACTTCCTCCTCTACGAGCATGTGGGAATCCTGTCCCTACTATGGCATGGGCAGTCACTTGCCCCTGCAGTGCTGGCACATCTTTACATCTCCCTGACCACGATGAGCCTAGGCGGACGCACATGCGGGAGCTGTTCCTACTTCAGGCATGGAGGAAGCTCATCTGAAATTTGATTTTGCTGAGAAAGCAACCTACCCCCTCCAGAATCTTCCTTCGAAGTTCGGTGCACTATAGCAGGGCATGGTATGAGCCAGAGGATGAGATCAAGTGTGTAACAACACACTTGAAGAGCAGAGACGCCTGGCGAGACTACCTGGGCTACTTCCCAGTGGAGGACTTCATGTGAGGCCACTGTTCACGAGGACTAGAATTCAAGGTTCGAACCAGGGAAGATAGAGATTTGTGGCTGGTGAGTGCTGATCAGATGGTGGTGTACCAGCCACATCGGTGCCAGTGTCAGCTCGGAATATCCCGAAGAATTCCAGCTTCATCCCACTGCACCGACATGATCATCACGGGGAGGAATGAGAAGCTGATGAAAAAAGCAAAGAAGACTTGGGAGAGATACACAGTGAGTAAGAAGGTGGGCCAGGCCTTGCAGGAGAGCTGGGAGGATATATGGAAGTATGAGGAGTACATTGACACCATTCGCCCCATTTCTTGTGATTTCTTTATGGCTCGTAGAGCGAAATGATATACTCTCCCAATTTCAAACAAGTTTGGTGAATAAACATTAGTTGCATTGTGTTCAATGGCTTGCATTGTGTTGAATGGAATGGATGAGTAAAATTGTATTGAGAGGCTTCGAATTGTATGGAATGAACCCAATGGAGTGTCAAATTGCCTCCAATTAAGTGATTTGAGTGTTCTGTGAAAGGCTGAAGACGAGCTATTGACGTCCACATCGAACGCCGCCAAAGCTAAGTACACGGCAATACCGTAGCCGCTAACCTGCAAACAGAGAATTGACGGCCAGATCGATGGCCGTCGACAGATGGTAGACGTCCTCATTCTGGTCGCTGAACGAAGTGAGAGGTCACTCGGGGCCAGAGATAGAAGACCACATTGTAGATGTCAAAAGAGAATCAACGACCAACATCTTGACGCCCAGAGATCGCCAACGGCTAACCTCTTGACGTTAACTTTGAAAATCAGCTTTTTTCAAACCGACGCCCCTTTCGGCACTTCTTCACTTCCTTCAAACCGCCAGAGAGCCTCTTCTTCCCTCTCGTCTCACACTCTCACTCTATAATCCTTCATTCATCCTCAACGTCTCTCCCTTTCTTCATTTCTACCCATTTCTTCTCTGGACTGCACTGGAACGATGGCGAGAAAACGGATGATGATGAGGACATGACGCCAAACGGGGGAGGAGGAGGAGATGGAGCAAGCGACTGCGGAGGAGAACACGGCAGATGAAGACACGGGGGGAGGAGGAGGAGATGGCCACTGCAGCCGGTGGCAGTGCGCCGGAGGGGGGGGGGACCACCAGAGATGGTGATGACGGTGAGGGTGATGAGACATAGATGGAAGGGGCCGGGAGACACCCATGTCAGCCAAAGGTAGGACCACTGACCCTAAACCTGTGGACGTGTGATTGAAAAAGTGGGATAGAAGGGGAAACAGAGGGGAGTCTGCCCAGTTTAACAGGAACTCAACGTCCACATCGGTGGACGTTGGGTTTCTCCTGACGTCTAGGTCGTTGCCGTCAAGATAAACTTGACGACAAGGGCCTGTACGCCTACTATTAAACTTGACGGCCAACCCTCGCCGTTAACGCCTTCTTGATGGCAAGACCTCTTGACGCCAACTATTTGTAAACGACAATCGATACTGACACCAATTTACTGTGTGTTGCAAGGAAAGGACCAAATAAGGAGTAGGGTCACATGGGATTTATGCTGGGCTTGGTACCGGGCGCTACCGGAGGCCCAACAGATGAGGATATCACGGATGGGGTTTGGCCATCTGTTGGCAGTGCGGCCCTTCCATGTGGACGTCCCCTACCTGGAGGCTCTCCGAGAGAGGTGGGATGAGGACTGCAAGGCATTCATTATGCCTTGGGGGAACATGATACCACGTTGGAGGACGTGGCGTATCTAACTGGACTACCGGTTCAGGGGGAGCCAGTAGTGGAGCAGGAGAGGAGAGACTACTATGACGACATAGTAGAGCTTTTGAGATTGGAGTTTATGGCGGGGCGGAGGAGGCCGATCCGAAGCATCCTACTCGGATCGTTGTCGGAGGCAGTTGGATTGAGAGGGGGGAGGAGAGGACCCCTAGAGAGCCTCAAGGAGTTTGCCACCGGGGTCCGGAGGTCGATCCAGCTTGGGGAAGGAGCGAGGAGTGGTCTGTCTTGATTTTTGGTGTACCTCTTCAAACGAATCCTCTTCGCGACGCAGTCATCCCAGATGAACTGCAAGTTCGTGCTGCTTCTTTGGGACTTGAGCAGGCATGGCACTACGCATGGGGCGCCGTGATGATAGGACACCTCTTCTCACTTCTCCCTAGCAGCTCGCGGCATTCTCAGAGCACTGGGAGCTTCACCCCTTCCTACATGTATGCAACTTTCTTTTAATGCTCATCATTGAATTCAATTGATTAACTGCTTGACTGACATCTTTTCTTCTTCTTGCCTTGTAGATCTGGGGGTACACCCGCTTCCCCATGGGGCACGGTGTACAGACGGAGGGGAGCCAGGCCATGATCCTCCTCATGGCCCGGTGGGAGGTGGCGCTGGATCCGAGAGTGACGGATCGACGCACGGAGGACGTACGGGCAGGACTGGACCACTATCCCCACGATCAGGTACGAATCTCAACTAGCACTCCTTCATTCTTGCTTTTCAATTGTTCTTTTGATGTGACTGACCAGTTTCTCTCTTTGCAGGTGGTTTGGACCCTGTATGTGGGGGAGGCCGACGCTTCTCACCCAGCGGTGGCGGCAGGTCGGCCGCTTTTCGACAGCCACCTCTTGCTGCTCTGCTTGGGGACATGCGAGCCCCTACCTAGAGTTGGTAGTACGGACTCTAGGCTGGCACCAACCGGCTCTAGAGATACCCTCTCTAGGTAGAGAGGGGCACTCCGCCGATGGTTCTTTGCCGAGGATCAGGACTGGGGGGAGGAGCACGGGAGCACAGTCGCTATTGGCGAGAGGGAGACGAGCAGGTGTTCCGACGGACAGACCTCCAGGATAGTGCGACGTACTTGGAGGCCTACCGCGCACGCTACGCGGGCGACTTCGGCTAGACCGGCGAGTGGTAAGTGAATTCTATCTCTAAACCTTGTCATTTAATTGATTAAATTCTAACCTTGAAGTGAGAATGACAGATGCTGGAGTCCCAGGCAGTGCGCCTCCTCGAAGGGAGGTTGGCAGAGCAGGCGGTGGAGACGGGGAGACTCCGCGCCGAGATAGAGACATTGGTAAGTCACAACTCATCCTGACCACAATTGATTTGATTTGATTTTAGAATTGACCAAGGTATTGAATGCGAGAGAGGAGCTAGCGTGGGTACGGGTGAGCCGAGACGCAGGGGCGAGCTCGTCTGCGCGGCCAACTAGCGGGGACCTGGCGGTCCGACTGTAGGAGGCCCTGGACCGGGCGGAGTCGAGGGTCCAGGAGCTACAGACGAGGGTCCAAGAGCTGGAGACAGAGGTAAGACATCGAGTCATTCCCCCTTTTGCACATGATGATTGATTTGACATATTTTCTTATCAATGTGCAGCGGCAGCGGCAGGGAGTGGCCTTGGAGGACATGAGGGAGGACCGGGCGACCATGCGGGGTTGCCTGCTCGAGGTGAGGGAGAGACAGAGGGAGGTGGAGAGTGCCCGGGCACAGATTGCCACAGACTATGAGATCCTGAAGGACCGGGTGCTGAAGAAGCGCCGGGAGCAGCAGCGGCAGGCCCAGCAGAAGGCACAGGCGAGGACCGGGTCAGCCTTCGCATCACTTGACGACATTGTGTCCCTGGGGGACCCGTCAGTGGTGCGAGGAGGGCTATGGCTCGAGGCGTCTACGAGGACGAGACCTCCTCTCCCAGACCGGCATCAAAAGAGGAAGGAGGAGGAGGTGAGCAGCTCGCGTAGGCAGAGGCCTAGCGAGAGGGAGAGAGGAGTGAGGAGCGAGGCTCCAGATGTACCACCAGGGTATGCCCCTGTCATGATATGTACAAAACTTCATTCCTTTAGTGAATTTTTGTGGACTTTGTCATTTTTGTATGCTTGAATGGTTTTCTAATGTGCTTTAGTTTCTGCATCCACACACTTAAAGGAAAAGGAAAAAGTTAGTGTAGATCTGTCTTTAGCCCCTTGCCTAAGTGATGTACCTTTCTTGAGATCTGGTCAAGGGGCTAATGTCTAATTAAAGATAAAAACACAAATAAAATATTGAAGGGAAATATGTACATGCATTTTTTTTTAATTTTGGACTCTAAGACACATATTCATCACAGTCAGGTATAGGGTTTTCATAATCTACCTAGCCACAGAGGCCATAAGCAAGGAGGATCGTGCATGATATCCTTGATGTTAGAGATTACCCCTAGCCTTCTTGATATTTTCCACAATGGAGAGTCTTACAAGGTCAAATACCCATAGAGGGAGAAATTGGAAGAAATAAATAGGAAGTCACGTAAGGATTTGGTTCAAACCACTTTTTGTTTCCAAACCAACATCCCACACTAAAAGACTTGGTCAACAATTATTTTCAGGGGTATTTTTTCATTTCATTTCATTTCTGGGGTGTAGGCACGTACTATTTGCTACCTCCTTGATTTGGTCAGGCTTTTTCTGGGTACGTACTTTTTGCTACCCTTTTTGACATTCTTGGCTTTTGTTTGCCGTTTTAGGCTTGATTTATCATTTTGCCCTTTTACATTTTGTTGATTGTCCCTGTATGGTGACCTTGTCTCTTAGGTAAGAGTGGGTGGTCCCCTACTCATAGTTTGCCCCTTTTCCAGACTTGACCGAGTAAGAAGAGAATAGGGTTATATTGACCAAATTAGACCGTCGAAGTGTACTTATGAGTTTCCAGCTAAAGGACAGTGCTCCAACATCGTGTGGTGTGTGAATAGACATTATAGACCTACCTTACTAATGATCACATGGAAAAGTAGAGTCTCAAACCCACAGCATAACAAGTGATGAATGATAGACAAATGACTAAGAGTAGAACTTCTTGAGGTAGACTGCATTCCAAGGATGTGACAACTCAACTCCCTCGGCGTTCACTAACCTATAAGCGTTTCCTGAATATACCTCTTTGACAACGAACGGACCTTCCCAATTTCTTGCAATTTACTTCTGGGACCTGGTGCCTTAATGATTTTGCGCTTTAGGACCATCTCACCCACTTCAAATTTTCTCTCAAGCACTCTTTTAGCGTAAAAACGTGCAATTCTTTGATGATAACTTGTGCGTGGTCATCCGCTATCATTCGCCTTTCGTCTAAGAGTTAAAGTTGTGCTAATAAAGCTTCCCGACGCTGACCGGGGTCAAGTTCGGAATCCAATTGAACTCGAAGTGAAGGGACGAAGATCTCATATTGAGTATCGCATCTGATCCGTATGTCAAAGCATAGGGTGTTTGCCCCGTAGGAGTTCAGACCGAGGTGCGATAAGCCCAAAGAGCCTCAACTAAGCGATCTGGCCAGTCAGCATTGTTATGAGATTTGCAAGTTTTCTTTATGATTTTGATGAGAGTTTTATTATTAGCTTCCGCTTGTCCATTACCTTGGGGATAATATGGGGATGAATGATGCAAATTGATACCATATTACCACACATGTCGTGAAGCTCTTGTGAAGTGAATTGTGGTCCATTGTCGGTGACGATGTCCCGAGGCACGCCGAATCTTGCAAGAATGTTGCGCTTAATGAATTTGACGACCGTTGAAGCTTGACCTCTATGAACGCTTCCGCTTCAACTCACTTTGTGAAGTATTCCGCGGCGGTCAGAATGAAGGACTTCTTACGGATCTCTCCAGTTCTGTCGCGAGAGGACTGACCACGTCGAATGCCCACATGGAGAAAGGCCATGGAGCAATGAGGGGGTGAAGGGAAGAAGAAGGAGCATGGATTTTGTCACCATGCAATTGGCATTTAGCACAATGACGAACGAAGTGACAATAATTTTCCAAGGTAGGCCAGTAATAGTGTCTTAGCAATTTTTGGGCAATTGCTCTACCATTGACATGGCCACACATTCTCTAGAGTGAGCGGCTTCAAAAATACTTTGAGATTCGATCTCATCGAGGCAACGAAGATAAACCCACTGAGAGATTTCTTGTAAAAAATGCCACCTATGATCTTGTACCGTTCCGAGACACGGCGAATGTGTTGAACCACTCTCTATTTGTTCTGTATTTGGTGATAATAAAATTTATGATGTAACTTAAATGAAAATTTGTTTATTTGTGTCGCATCAATCTCATAGCAAAATGCTAAGTCTCACATTGATGCAATATGACGCACTAAAATGATAAAATCGATGTTAATCAATATACATCGATTTCAGTTTAAGTGCCAAAATTAAAAGCGCTACAACGATTTTGTTTTATTAATTTTTTTAAAAGCGCTACAACGACTTCACTAAGTGGCCATAACGACTGTTAAGAAATCGATCTCAGAATGATTATTTTGTAGCCACAACGTTGCCCTCATATCGATTTCCTGCATAACGATTTCATAAGTGATCAGATCGGCTTGGTCCCATAACGATTTCATAAGTGATCACATCGGCTTGGTTCCCATAACGATTTCATAAGTGATCACATCGGCTTGGGTCTATAACGATTCATAAGTGATCACATCGGCTTGGTTCCCATAACGATTTCATAAGTGATCACATCGCTTGGTTCCCTTAACGATTTCATAAGTGATCACATCAGCTTGGGTTCATAACGATTTCATAAGTGATCACATCGACTTGGTTCCATAACGATTTCATAAGTGATCACATCGGCTTGGGTCTCATAACGATTTCATAAGTGATCACATCGACTTCTTAAGTGAGACAACGATTTCTTCTCACAACGATTTGTTTACAAATGAGCAACGACTCTTCACATAACGATTTCATAAGTCATGCTCATAACGATTTCTTTAGACCATAACGATTTCTTAAGTGAACGCATCGACTTGCCTTCACAACGATTTGTTAAGAAATCGTTCCCATAACGATTTCATAAGTCATGCTCATACGATTCTTCATTGATCATAACGACTTGTCTTTCACATCGATTTGTTCATAAACTTGCAACGATTTACTTGTAAATGAACAACGATTTTCTTGAATATTTGAAAGTGTTTTTGGCGCTCATTGAAAAGTCAAATATTGTCTGACAGAAAAAGCTGCATGCATAATCTTGTCAGAAAAAGATTTGACCTACTATTTTCAGTATGTTAGCAGAAGCACAGTACTATGCATCGTTTATCATAAACACTCTTTTATGCTAACACCTTCTTCCATGCTCACAGACCTCGAAGACCATCAGAGTCTGATTAAGACAAATGAAGAGGAGATGAGCAACGGTTAGAACTCCAACGGATCTCTTCAATGGATCTATTCAAGCTGCTCATATAAAAGATGGAGCATTGCTGAAGATAAAGAGAGAGCTTTCCTGAAAATCCTTCAAGGAGTGTACAACTGTGAGAAGAACCTTCACGCCACAAACACTCAGAGAAAGAGAGAAGAGCTCGAGCCAAAAATCTACAGAAGCTTTCAAAGCAGAAGTCTTCATCGCCTTCAAGCCTTCTTCTCTTCCATTCTCCCTGTGCTCATTGTAATCTTGGGGGAGAGTCTGTGACTGTGAGCTAAGTTCTGAGCGTTCATCTTGTAATAGCTCTCAGTCTGATCTTTCTTTTCTAAGAAAGATTTCTGTCCAGCTGTAGGACTGTATACAGTGTGTAACCTAGCTAGAGGTTAGTGTCTAGCAGAACCGTGTTGAGGTTTGTACCAACAGGACCTAGCTGGGGGTTTAAGTCTAGCAGAACCGCACTGGGGTTTGTTCCAGGAGGTTTACTTCTGAACCTGTAAAAGAAGTAGGTTTGCTTCTGAGCCTAGAAAAGAAGTGGGCTGCCTTCTTGCCCGGGAAAGAGAAGAAGACCTGGTGGGGTATCCAGGGTGTTGTAGTGTCCTTGAAGGGGACTGTACCTTTGGTTAGTGAAATCCCAAGAGTTTGCTTGGGGACTGGATGTAGGACTTCCATGTGGGAAGGGCGAACCAGGATAAATCTTCTGTGTCCTTTTGTGTGATTGTTCTTTTGCTTCCGCACTGCTACTCTTCATCACACTAACACTAACCAAACTTTTAAGTGTTCACGTTTTGATTTCAAATTTCAGAAAATCCTATTCACCCTCCTTCTAGGTTACCTTGCTGCCGCACCAAAGGGCCAACAAGTGGTATCAGAGCGGGTTTCTGAACTTTCAAGAAGATCCAACGATCTTAGAGCAAAGATCCATGGCAGCTCAAGGATATGCTGAAGGCCAATTAGTCACCAGACCTCCATTCTTCGATGGAGAAGATTATCAATATTGGAAGATGAGGATGGAATGCTTCATTCGAGGCACAGACTTTGATCTGTGGCAGGTAATAGAGGTAGGTGATTTCATTATTGTTCCAGCTGAAGGCACTACTGCCATTACAGCAGCTGATAAAAGTAAGCTATCTCTACTTTAAGGCTAAAAACTATCTATGTTGTGCTCTATCTAAAAAGGAGTTCAGTAGAGTTTCTGCGTGTAAATCTGCTAAAGAAATATGAGATAAATTGCAGACAACCTATGAAGGAACAATAAAGTAAAGCAAACTAGGATATATATTCTTATCTCTCAATATGAGCAATTTAAAATGCTTCCAAATGAAAACATTACTACTATGTATAATAGATTTTCAAGTATAGTAGTGGTTTAAATTCTCTTGGAAAAATTCTTTCTAATGAAGAAACCGTTAGAAAAATACTTAGGTCCTTAACTATTTCATGGACACCTAAGGTAACTGCTATCGAAGAGGCCCATGATTTAACTAAATTATCAATTGATAATTTAATAGGTTCTCTCATGGCACATGAAATAAATATGGAGCGATTATCTGAAAGCTCATCTAAGAAGAAATGTACTAATGCTCTTAAAGTTGTAGCTGCTCCTTCCACCTCTTCTTCTAGTCCCAGGATGCAGATTCTGAAGACTGTAATATGGATGAAGTATTGTCCAAGCTTCAGAAGATTTTGAAGAAGAAGAAAAACAGATTAAGAAGATCAAAGGAAGAGAAAAAGGAGAAAGAACCAGTCTGCTATGAATGCAGAAAACCTGGACATCTGAGACCAGACTGTCCAAAGCTCAAGAAGATTGGTCAAACTGATAAGCCCAAGAAGCAGCACAAGAAATTTAAAAGAAAAGCCATGGCGGCTGCTTGGGAAAATGATGAGGTCACAAGCTCAGAATCATCAAGCTCAGATTCGAAAAGGAGCAGGTAAATCTAGCCCTCATGGTGGGAGCTAGATGAGGTACATTCTGACTCATTTTTAATTCTTGCACAGATTCAGGGTCAGAATCAGAAGACTTAGAAGAAGTCTTTAATGAACTGTATGAAAAACATAAGGGGGTTGTAAAAGAACTAAAAAATCTGAAAAACAACTTATTTGCTTAGAAAACACCAATTCTGATCTTAAATCCGAACTGGAGCAACTAGAAAAATAATTAAAGGACAATAAAGATATATTATCTTTTGAATGAAGATTTAAAAATAAGGACAATGAAAAGTTAGAGTTAGAAGAAAAATTAAAAACTCTAACTGAAGAAAATCTCTACCTAAAAGAATCAGTTAGAAAATTAACTAAAGGAAAAACTTCTTTAGCTCTATGTTTTAAAGGGTCAAAATCTGGAAATAACAAACAAGGGCTTGGATACATACCTCCAGAAAAAAGGAAAACAAGTCATGATTCCAGAAAAATATCCCCTACCAAAATTTGTAAAAGAAACCAAGATGCCCCAGAAAAAGGCCCCTGTAAAAGAAAAAGTCTACAATCACGTTCTAAAAACTCAGCACAAAGAAAATAAGAACAACAAAACAATCTATATTCATTGTTGTTCTCATTGCAATAAACTAGGACACACTGTAAACACCTGCACAACAAGGCACTTAGTTTGGATCCCTAAAGGATATTTTCATGCTTCTAACATCAAGGACCCAAAAAGATTTGGGTACCTACCTTGAGTAATTTTCTTGCAAGTCAGCCTTGGAGCATCAAAAACCAAGGATGCTCAAGGTAGGAGTGACTACAGACTCTTCATTCAAATCTCATCTGAAGAAAGAGTAGTCACAAAAATTGAATTGGTCTTTATTACTAACAATTATTTGCAAGTTTCATTCAGGTGGAGTCTCTCATTCAGGGGGAGCATAGATTAAGGGGGAGTCATTCCATCAACTATATAAGGAATCCATGGTAAAATCCTACATTGTTGAACCCCTCAATGGTAAGAAATTCTCTCAAAGGGGGAGAGAAATCCATGGTAAGATCCTTCCTTTTTGGTTAGTGACAAAAAGGGGGAGAGTTTGTATGAATTTTCTGAAACCTCTATGCTTATATATATTCTTGTCAGAAAATTCTCATAAATTTTGTCATCACCAAAAAGGGGGAGATTGTTGAACCACTCTCTATTTGTTCTTGTATTTTGGTGATAATAAAATTTATGATGTAACTTAAATTGAATATTTTGTTTCATCTGTGTCGCATCAATCTCATAGCAAAATGCTAAGTCTCACATTGATGCAATATGGCGCACTAAAATGATAAAATCGATGTTTAATCAATATACATCGATTTCAGTTTAAGTGCCAAAATTAATAAGTGCTACAACGATTTTGTTTTAATTAATTTTTTTAAAAGCGCTACAACGACTTCGCTAAGTGGCATAACGATTGTTAAGAAATCGATCTCAGAACGATTCCTTTTGTAGCCACAATGATTTGCCCTCAATCGATTTCTTGCATAACGATTTCATAAGTGATCACATCGGTGGTTCCCATAACGATTTCATAAGTGATCACATCGGCTTGGGTCTCATAATGATTTCATAAGTGATCACATCGGCTTGGTTCCATAATGATTCATAAGTGATCACATCGGCTTGGTTCCATAACGATTTCATAAGTGATCACATCGGCTTGGGTCTCATAACGATTTCATAAGTGATCACATCGGCTTGGTTCCATAACGATTTCATAAGTGATCACTCGGCTTGGGTTCATAACGATTTCATAAGTGATCACATCGACTTCTTAAGTGAGACAACGATTTGCTCTCACAACGATTTGTTTACAAATGCAATGACTCTTCACATAACGATTTCATAAGTCATGCTCATAACGATTTCTTTAGACCATAATGATTTCTAAGTGAACTCATCGACTTGCCTTCACAACGATTTGTTAAGAAATCGTTCCCATAACGATTCATAAGTCATGCTCATAACGATTTCTTCAATGATCATAACGACTTGTCTTTCACATCGATTTGTCATAAACTTGCAACGATTCACTTGTAAATGAACAACGATTTTCTTGAATATTTTGAAAGTGTTTTTGGCGCTCATTGAAAAGTCAAATATTGTCTGACAGAAAAAGCTGCATGCATAATCTTGTCAGAAAAAGATTTGACCAACTATTTTCAGTATGTTAGCAGAAGCACAGTACGATGCATCGTTTATCATAAACACTCTTTATGCTAACACCTTCTTCCATGCTCACAGACCTCGAAGACCATCAGAGTCTGATTAAGACAAATGAAGAGGAGATGAGCAACGACTAGAACTCCAACGGATCTCTTCAACGGATCTATTCAAGCTGCTCATATAAAAGATGGAGCATTGCTGAAGATGAAGAGAGAGCTTTCCTGAAAATCCTTCAAGGAGTGTAAAACTGTGAGAAGAACCTTCACGCCACAAACACTCAGAGAAAGAGAGAAGAGCTCGAGCCAAAAATCTACAGAAGCTTTCAAAGCAGAAGTCTTCATCGCCTTCAAGCCTTCTTCTCTTCCATTCTCCCTGTGTTCATTGTAATCTTGGGGGAGAGTATGTGACTATGAGCTAAGTCCTGAGCATTCATCTTGTAATAGCTCTCAGTCTGATCTTTCTTTTCTAAGAAAGATTTCTGTCCAGCTGTAGGACTGTATACAGTGTGTAACCTAGCTAGAGGTTAGTGTCTAGCAGAACCGTGTTGGGGTTTGTACCAACAGGACCTAGCTAGGGGTTTAAGTCTAGCAGAACCACACTGGGGTTTGTTCCAGGAGGTTTACTTCTGAACCTGTAAAAGAAGTAGGTTTGCTTCTGAGCCTAGAAAAGAAGTGGGCTGCCTTCTTCCCGGGAAAGAGAAGAAGACCTGGTGGGGTATCCAGGGTGTTGTAGTGTCCTTGAAGGGGATTGTACCTTCGGTTAGTGAAATCCCAAGAGTTTGCTTGGGGACTGGACGTAGGACTTCCATGTGGGAAGGGCCAAACCAGGATAAATCTCCTGTGTCCTTTTGTGTGATTGTTCTTTTGCTTCCGCACTGCTACTCTCATCACACTAACACTAACCAAACTTTTAAGTGTTCACATTTTGATTTCAAATTTCAGAAAATCCTATTCACCCCCTTCTAGGTTACCTTGCTGCCGCACCAAAGGGCCAACAGAATGGCCCGTCTATCAGGAGAGGTGGCATAATCAGGAAAGGATCCATCTTTGAGAAAGTTCTCGATGTCAAAGTACCAAGGATGCCCATCATCGAGGTCGATTTCTGGCTCTTTTGAGAGTGCATGGACTCGTAGGGAGGGAGACTTGAGTTGAGCGAACCAAGGATCAACATGAGAAGGGACTTTTAACCTTTGGACAGAGACGGTTTCGAAGGACTTTCCTAGCGGGATAGGGATGGAAGAAGCCAGTGAGGCGAGAGAATCTGCTAAGATGTTCTGAGCCCTAGGAGTGTGGACTAGAGTGAGCTTCCTAAACTGCCGGACTACCTTTCCTACCAACTCTTGGTATGGTTTCGACTTGGGATCCTGGGTCTGATACTTACTGAGGGATTGCCGGAGTATTAATTGTGAATCTCCGATAATCCTTAACTCCTTAACTCCAAGAAGTAATGCCATTTTCAGCCTAACTAGGAGAGCCTCATACTCGGCCACATTGTTCGTGGCAGGGAAGGTTAGTTGGTAGGCGTGTAGAATGACTACCCTTTCCAGTGAGAGGAGGACTGCCCCTATTCCACACCCTTTGGAATTGAGAGCTCTGTCAAAGTAAAGTATCCATGAAGGTTCACCATCGATAATGGCTCCTAACTCTTCATCCGGAAAGCTTTCATCGGCAGGAGAGTATGTAGGTAAGGGATGGTGGGATAGATGCTCGGCAATAGCGTGCACCTTGATTGACTTTTGGTTAACGTAGGTGACATCAAATTGATTGAGGAAACTTTGCCACCTCACCAACCGCTCAGTCAGGACGGGCTTCTCAAGCAAGTACCGAATTGGGTCTATGAGTGCCAGAAGTTTCACCTCATAAGCAAGGAAATAATGCTTTAACTTCTAGGCAACCCAGACGACGGCCGTACATGTTCTTTCCATGGCAGTGTACTTTTTCTCAGCTTCATTGAACAACTTGGATAAATAGTACACCGCTCTCTCCTTCTTCTCGACGTCATTTTGGGCCAAAACTGCTCTAGTTGAATCTTCGGTGGTTGACACATAGAGCAATAAGGGCCGACCCGGGACCGGAGGAGCGAGAACAGGGAGATTGAACAAATAACTCTTCAATTCTTCAAAGGCCTTTTGACATTTATCGTTCCAATCAAACTTAGCCTCTCCTCTAAGCATTTCATAGAAGGGCTTGCAACGGATTGAATGCTGGGAGATAAATCTCCTAATGAACTAAAGTCTGCTAATTAGCCCTCTAACTTCCCTGATATTCCTAAGGGGAGGCATGTCGATTATTGCTTTGGCCTTGTTGGGGTCAATCTCGATTCCCCGCTTGCTAACTATGAACCCAAGCAACTTCCCAGAAGTTACTCCAAAGACACACTTCTTGGGGTTCATTTTGAGCTTATGCTCTCTAGACCGTTGGAGAACTGCCCGGAGGACCTCAGCATGGCCATGTCGAGTCTTAGACTTAACCAAGACATCATCAACATAGACTTCCATGTGCACATGCATCATGTCGTGAAAATTGCCATCATCAACCTTTGATAAGTTGCACCTGCATTCTTCAATCCGAAGGGCATACGACATAACAATAAGTCCCCCAAGGCGTTGTGAAAGAAGTTTTCTCCTGGTCTTCTTCCGCCAGACAGATCTGGTTATACCCAGAGAAACCATCCATGAATGACAACATCTCAAAGACGGCAGTATTGTCCACTAGGACATCTATATGGGGAAGAGGAAAATCGTCCTTTGGGCAAGCACGATTAAGGTCACGGAAATCTATGTAGATCCTAACCTTACCGTCCTTCTTCATTACCGAGATGATATTAGCTACCCACTACGGATAAAGCACAACTCTAATGAATTTAGCCCTATGCAACTTGTCAACTCCTCTTTGATCTTGAGTGTGAGCTGGGGTGTAGCCTCCTCAGCTTTTGTTTGACGGCCTTCGCGTCGGCTTTTAAGACCAACCGGTGCTCGACCAAAGAGGTGTCAAGCCCTGGCATGTCCTCGTAGGACCAAGCAAAACCATCGGAAAATTCTTGGAGGATAGCTACAATAGCTTCTTCTTCTTCTACACTCAAGTTGGCACTAATCAAAATGACCTTCGGGGATTCTTCGGTGCTAAGGTTGATCTCTTTGGTTGGCTCATCCGCAGCCATGGTCGGCTCGTCGAACCTCTTTGTGCCATCCACATAGGAGCTCACTGGGTCCTCTTCTTTTGACCCAAGATCTCTCGGCTCATCTCTCTCATCGAAATCTAGTAGATAGACTTCTAAACCATCGTCTACAGAATCACCTTCTTCAAAATCAGCCTCTACAAGGGCAGGCTCTTCAAGAAATTCTGGGACTTGACTCAACTTAAGACACCTCTCAGCCAAGGCCATAACATAATGGGCAGGAACTTACCTACCCTTCTCCTTGAAAATGCATGGCTGAGAGGGACCAGACTCTTCTAAGCCTAGACTCGACTCTATACTCGACTTTAAACTAGAATCTATGCTACTATGCACAGGACTATGTACAAAATTATGTACAGGGAAGTGCCCCTAGGGGAGCGAGAATGGGAGTTCAGGCTGGAAAGTGTCGGCCCCTGGCCGAGCGGAAGAGGCTCCAAAGAGGAAGGGTCCTCGATGGAGACCTCACATTCCCACGTTTCAAAATTGGCGTTTTTTTTTTTTTGGGAGTCAAGGCTCAAAACCATGAGTTGTTGACTCAAGGATGCCATGACTGGCCAAGTGAGGAATGGAGGAAGGACAGATTGAGAAGAAGAGAGAGAAAGAAGTGGTTGGAGAAAGAAAGTCATGTGCCAAACACACTTCGGTTGAGGGAGACAGGGAAGGAGATGGGGGTGATGGAGAGTCAGAACCAAAGAGCGAAAGAAGGCCGAAGTCCTCATAGACTTCCTCAATTTCGGCAGCTTCCTCCTCTTCCTCTTCGCTCTCGGAGTTGGACAACTCCTCTATCATGGGTTCCCGAGTTCCCGGTTGGAGGGCTCCCTGAATGAAGTGCTCCTTCAGGGTCCAGGTAAGAGGTTGATAGGGTATGAATGGATCCGGATGAATGGGGTTCATATGAAAGCCTAAACCTGCCCTATCTAACAACCTTCTTGTTTGGACACTATGGACAAGACCCTGTTTTCCTACCCAACCCTCGGCCATGAATATAGCCGATCTTAGCCATTACTTCCCAACCTTCCCTTGGGGACATGGGACAGTCTCAAGCTCTTCATCCAAAAGGGGGGGAGGCGGTTCAAATCAAGAGGCAAGGGAGGTCAAAGATAGACATGACAGGTTTCTCCCCTTGTCCGGAATGAATAGGTGCTGCATCTGCTCTGAAGTGATAGAATTAAGGTTTCTAAGGTAGGAATGCTCTTGATCTTGATAACCTGTCCATTGAATGGAAACTTGAAACATTGGTGGGCGGTGGAAGGGACCCCTAGAGTTTGTTCTAGCCAGGGACGACCAAGAATGGCCTTATAGGCCAGATCGACATCCAAAACTAGAAACTCAGATGACATGGTGACAAGTCCAATCTCTAGTTGGAGAGTAATTTTACCTTGGCAACCCTTTTGGAGTTATCATAGGCAGCTATTGTGGAGCAGAACTTCTCAGATTATCCTCCCCCAAACCCAATTGTTTGAGAGTCTTCATTGGACATACATTAATGGATGCCCCGGTGTCAATAAGAGTGGAGTCTACCGAAACCCCGTTGAGAGTAACGGTGAGGCAAAGAGGAAGCGAGCGACACTCGGGGGCAGCAAGGTCTTTGTCCGAGAAGGAAATGGAGGGTCCTGGGTAAGGGAGAGGATGGCATTGGTTACCCCGCTAGGAGGAAGGTCATCATTGACCATGATTTTCTGGAGGAATTGGAGGAGGGTGGACTAATGGGACGGCGATCTTCAAATCAATTCCAAAATGGACACCCTCGCGGGAGTCTTATCTAAGTGTTGTAGAATATCATATTCGGTGCCGGCAGGTGGTGGGGGTCCATTATCCTCCTCATCTTGAGATGGCCGTGGGGGCGGAGGAACAATCCGATTCCGGAGCGTGACATGAACGTCCTCCTGGGACCTAGGGAGAATGAGTTGGAGGGGTTTGGTGTTATGGATGGACGACTCATAGGAAGGGGGGATAGGAATGGAAGGATAGGCATCATGAGGAGCGGGTCGGATAAGCACTAAGGGTTGCTCTTCTAGGATGGCGTCTACAGTGGTGGAGGGCTCCTGAGACACTACAGAGGGACATGGGTACCACTCCTCACAACCTTCCACCCCCCATTGTTGCTCTCTCCTCACGGCCCGGGGTTCGGAATGTGTCATGGTATTGACATTTTCCTGGGACTTAGAGGAAGAGGGATTGTTGCTTTGGGGGTTGGGGAGAGGGTTTTGCACAATACCAAGATCTCTTTTGGTGTATCTAGACTTGGCTATGGCAACCTTGACATCCTCCCAATTTATCCTACCTTGGTCATTCATGTCATACACACAGTCACAGAAGGTGAAGCAGTTGTGGAGTTCATGACCATGAGCCCTATGATAAGGACAGTACTTTGAGGTATCGGCCCTCAGATTGACATTTCCTTTTGTGGGGGAAGTCAGATAGTGTCACAAGACATAAGGGTGAAGAATATGTCCTCAGGGTTTCGGGGAGGGCAGGATAATGAGACCTCCGAGGATCGGGACGGGTATAGCCCAAAGGAGGAGGAACAGCGGAGTAAGGCCTAGAAGGGTGTGATGGGAACTGATGATGATTGGAGGGAGAATTTGAGGGTTTGTTGGGAGGCCTCAATGGCTGATTGCAAGCACTGACAGATTCATTAACGGTTACCCCCTCGGTGGTAGGTGCCGCGGGAGCCTTGTGTCCCTTGGGTTTCCCTTCGAAGAATGGTGGAAGAGATGAGTCCTTGATTTGATTTTGGACCACCCTAGCTCGGTTATAAAGATGTGCAAAGGAGGGGAACTCACTAAGCATCAGAATGGATCGGAGCAAAGGAGTGGTATTGGTGACGATCATTGTTATGGCTTGGGACTCCGGGATGGGGATGTCGGCCCTTGAAGCCATGGATCTCCATCGGTTGGCGAATGTGACAAAGTCTTCATCCGGCCTCATCTTTTCCATCACAAGTTGGGAAGTGTAGGGACTTGAGTGGCCATGTATGAAAAGTGAGAGATGAAGCGTTCGGAGACAATGTCAAAATTGACAAGATCCGATGTGGGTAAGGCGGTGAACCACCTCAAAGCCTCCCCTTCTAACGATTGTTGGAAGAGGTGAACTAAGAGGACCCGATCGTATAGCCATCGATGGGAATCCATAGTGAAGCCAGCAAGGTGGAATTGGGGGTCGGTGGTCCGTCATACTTGCGGTATTTCGGGGCCTTGAAACTCGGAGGAAAATAGGCATTGGGGAGCTTGAAATAGTTCTGGAGAGAGTGAGGCTTGGAGGGGGACAAAGACTCAGCCAAGAGCCTCCTAACAAGGCCCTCCATCTCTGACTGGGAGATGGATTCGGATTGAACAGGGGGTGTGGGCTGAACATGAGATGGATAGACGGAAGGAGGAGTTGGGATAGAAGTAGGTAAAGGAGTGGAGGAATCGAAGTGGAAATGGGAATGGGGGAGATAGGAACCCATGAAGGAGTGCCGGGCCTAGGAGCGGGCCTAGATGAGGAAGCATGGAAAGGAGAAGGGGATGGAGAGGAAGGAGAGGCCGCTGCCCGGACGGTATGCTTAAAAAGCATTGAAATGATGTCCTCAGGCGAATAGCGGGAGAGGAGTTTGGAGAATTCAGGGTCTTCTTGAACTTCTTGGGCATAGGTGGGGTTGACCCTCAAACTCACACTATCCTCATTGTCGGCCTGAGAAGAAGATTGAACCGACTCCTCGGGCTGAACATTAGTGTTAACCATACCGATAAACTCATCATTGATATTGTCATCATATTCAAATGCCGGATTGTTAGACATGTTGATAGAGTTCAACCAAGAGTCCATTTAGCAACACAACCTATTGATTTTAGGATGGTTAAGTTGATTAACTACACTATTATTAGGAGAAATATGAATTTCTACAAAACAATGCTATCAAACAACGCCCCAAATTTTAGATGTTAAGATTGTGTGTTAATTAATCTTGTAACGACCGGTTCTCTCAAACTTTACTCAAAATTAGGTGAATAGGCAGTCTAAATGGGAGGGTAAAGGTCCTCCTGCCCTGTACCGTGAGGGAATTCACGGAATTTAGGGACTTACAGAGTTCTCCTTGAAGCCAACCCGATTTACTCGAGAGGGAATCCCCAGATAAAAGGTTGTGAATCAAGGAGGGGCTATCCTAGAACGTGTGGGGAGGCTAGAACAGAAGAGGAAAAAGAATCCCCTTGCGACTGAGGACAGTTAGGAATGAAACAAGAATCAAACAGAAAGGAAAACAGATCAAACAGTCAAAAATAGTCAAAAAACAAGCTTCTGTGAAATAAATGGCAAGCAAATGGACATTCAGTTCATCAGAAAATGATTGACGGCATGATCGACGGACGCTAATAGACAGTACGACAACATATATGGACGCTAATCTGAAATAGACGGCAGGACGAGTGGACGCTTATCTGGATTAACGACACTATCGCTTGCCGTTTACCTGGTTGTAGACCAAAACGTGGCAGCACTGTTGGTCCCACCGTGATTGCCAAAGAAGAGCTGTGGACGCCCCGTTCTGCGCACCCCGGATGCCGATGGATGCTCCGAAGGTTCACGAACGTTGCCGCTCCTCATTAGCGTTGAATGAGTACTGGTTGACTTCGTTGACTCCTTGGTTGACTGAGTTGACTAGGGAGAAAACAAAGAAACCAGCAAAGGAAAAGGAGATGTTGTGATCTCCAGGGCCTTACCTGTGCTCAAGGGGGTGTTGTGATCACCTCGGTGATGCTGCCTCACGTAGCAGACGATGGTGGGGTTCCAACTTCCTCCTCTTCAGCCGACCAAAGAAGAGAAGCTCCACGGTCTTCGAAGTGTTCCTGCCACGAAAAGAAACTCTATTAGACTGAGGAAAGTGTGGTAAACGTCCTAAACAGAAGAAGAATACCCAAAAGGAGAGTCCCGTATCGGTGTGGGCTTGAGAAGAGGGGTGGCCAAGTTCTATGACCACCCTTCTTCCCTCCATTTTTTTGGTTGAATACCCCTTTTGGGTGTGTAGGAAGGTGCCCTACGTGCCTAGGGTGTGCATGTGTGTGTGTGCAACATGCAAAACTAGAGGAGAGAGAGTAGGGAAAGAGAGGAAGAAGAGGGAGATGATCCTTGTTACTGTGGTTGATGGCTCATCAGTGGACTCCTCCAGCACTTGTTGAAGCCTTCTGGACGCTCAAAGAGTTGAGAGAAAGAGTGGGAACAAGAGTGGAGACTTTGGTGCACTTTCTCTCTCTTCTCTCAAGGCATGTAAGGTGTAGCTCGTCCAGCCTCTCCCCTCCTCCTTAGAAGGTCTAAGGACTACCTATATAGGCAGTGGGAGCGCAGCCAAGGGGCATTGGATCCTCAAGTGTGAAGAAACACACTTGTACAAGTGGCAATCAAAGTGTTAAGGGCTAGACCAATAGGAGGGTGCCACATAAGACTTTTACTAGGTCAATGGGGTGCCAAGGTGGCCCATTTGCCCGTTGGGAACGGCCCCACGCGCTGCATGGGTGAGGAGAGGGCGCTTAGTGGGCTGGAATCTCGGGCAGTTGCACAGACCAGGTAAACTAGGTTGACGGTAAGCGATGCTTCCGCCAACGCCATGCACAACCATAGTTAACGTCCATGGGGCTTGCCGCCAACATGTAGTCAGCGGCAGTCGATGCTGCCGTCTACATCGGATCCGAGGCAAGTCAACAAATGGTCAAACGGGCCTTATTGGGCCATAGAACCACACGGGGATGGGCCAAATCTCGCATCTACAACTACGATCGATTGTTAGCGTTAGTAAAATGATAAATAACAGCCACAAATAGACAGGCACACAACACACATGTTTTATCCTAGTTCGGACCTCCTCTCCACAGGAGTCCTACGTCTAGTCCCTGAGCAACAACTCAGGATATCACTACCCAAGGGTACAGTCCCCCTCCACATCCAGCCGAAACTGGCATTCTCTTCACAAACGGAAGAGGTACAATTCACCCTGAACCTCAGGTCTTCCTTCTACACGAAGGGAACACAACCACCTGTCAACCACAGGTCTTCTCTTCAACCCAGAAGAGGAACAACATCACAAAGCGTTGAAAAGAAGGACAAGCCCCTAGACCTAGCTAATAGAGCAGTGCTTGATCTGAAACAAGAACTGAGAGGAAGAGATCTACAAAGAGGAACTCTCTCAGTACACTAATGTTCTCTCGAGGATTTTCACTAGACGCAAAGAGCTAAGAGCTTGAACAATGGAATGAGGCTTGGCTCTTCTGATGCTTGCAAACTCTCAGATGAGAAAACTTGTAAAGAATTCAAATATTTTTTTTTTCTGGAGTCTTCAGTCTTCAATATATATATTCTTTTTGAAAACTAGACGTTGAAGTATCGTTGTCTCTAAGCTCTGGTATACGGTAGACTGCATGGTCTTGAAGAGCTTCTAGTCAGCAGATCTTTACGTTCCACGCATGCAAAAGAGAAGATCTTTCTCGATATCCTTTAGCTTCTTATTGTCCACGACTATCAGAGACCTACACGCAATAAATACTAAACGGTAGACAGCTATGCTGTCTCTTGGCTTGTCAGTCAACGTTAGAAGCTAAGTAATAGGACTACACACTAAAATGGAAATGTCATTCTGTCTTATATAAAGTGCTTTTCCATAGAAGCATTAGACTAGAAGACACCCAGATATATTTCGTGCAGAGATGTTCATAGACGCATTAAATGCATGGACATTGGTGCTGTACGCACGAAGACTTTGACTTTTCAAAGTATTTAAAATATCAAGTTGTTATGGCTCATGAAATTGTTATGAGTATGACATATGAAATCGTTGAGTGAATGAGTCGTTGTTCATGTGAATCGTTGCATGTTCATAAACAAATTGATGTACACACAAATCGTTATAAGTCAATAACCAATCGTTGTAAAGACAAATCGTTATGAGAATATAAGCAAGACGTTATAAATAAATTGTTATAAGCGAGTCATTGTGAACAAATCATTATAACCAAATCGTTCTAGTGACAAATCGTTGTTTCACTTATCAAGTCGATGCAGTGATCAAATCGTTGTTTTGCTTTATCGAATTGTTATACTGACCAAGTTGTTATTTGTGACTTATCGAATCGTTACACCAACCAAATCGTTGTGTAACTCATCAAATTGTTACGGCGACCAAGTCGTTGTATAACTTGTCGAATCGATATGAAAGTAAATCGTTATGAAGCACAATCGTTGTGAGAGCAAATCGTTGTTCTCACTTAAGGAATCGATGTGAGAGCAAATCGTTGTTCTCACCTATCAAATCGTTATGAGAAGGAAATCGATGTATACATGAATCGTTCTGAGATCGAAATCGATGTGCTCTCTTAACGAATCATTCTGAGATCGAAATCGATGCGCTCTCTTAACGAATCGTTCTGAGATCAAAATCGATGCGCTCTCTTAACGAATCGTTCTGAGATCGAAATCGATGCGCTCTCTTAACGAATCGTTCTGAGATCGAAATCGATGCGCTCTCTTAATGAATCGTTCTGAGATCGAAATCGATGCGCTCTCTTAATGATCATTCTGAGATCGAAATCGATGCGATACTTATGAAATCGTTGTGAGGCCGAAATCGGGTGTCACTTACCAAATCCTTATGAGTATAAAATCGATAGAAATGAGAAAATCGTTATGAAACTAATGAAGTCGATGTGTACTTAGAAAAAATTATATGCTCTGAACTTTAAATGCTTTAGGGTAAAAATACTTACAGGTTTTTCTTGACTTTTCTTGATTTATTTCCTGTGCTTAAGCTTCATGAAAACTTGTTAGATGATTTTTGTTGATCACCAAAATATACAATAATTAATATTATATGGGGATGGACTGATCATCATCTTATATAGATAGATAAGATACCAGAGCCTTAATCAAAGTTAATATATCTTCTACTTCTACAACCTGAAATTATTACAATGGTTTCTTTTTTTTTCCAACCGTGGTATGTCCTAGGCAGTTGTACTCCATACTTGACTTTAGTTCAGAACTGGATATGTACATTTCATGTGAATATGTGAAGATATGGAGTCTCATGTATGTTCAATGTGTTCTTTTATATTTCCACGAACATGTGTGTGTTGATATCCTTTGCGAGGCTTCAGCCGGTTCATGGGAGATGGAGTCGGGTCAGGCTCGTTATTAGGTTAACGGGTTTGAACGACGAGGACCGTCACATCTAGTCTCATAATTACTTTTGTTGAGACATTAAGAGTGTAGTGCATATGCTCTTTGGAAAATGAGTTCACTGAATGATCTGCTTATAGAATGCTAGATGGTTAATAATATCTCATGGTTAGACAACGATTCTATAGTCTCAATTATGTATCTGATTCTTAGAGTTGAGACACCAAAGATGTCTTGCTCGAGTACTCCATTCTTTGATACTAAACTTATGCGTTTGGAAGTATCAGATCTGATATAGCCAGCTATTGAGAGTAACAGTCAATCTTACAAAGATAATTATGTGCCAATAAAGGATCGTCCACTCTCTGTATTATGAAAAGAATATCTCGTGTGGTCTTACTCAGGCAAATCTCCAACCATGGTCAATCGTATTAAGAGAGGAGGAGTTCTTTTAGAGAATCCGATAAGAGTGAGACTCGAATAAATTTCGTATAGGCCTGACTGCACCATGTCTTATATATGGTCTCTGAGATATTAATTGAATGAGTGACTATAGATACATGATAATTGAGGGTAAAAAGGTCCAATAGATGAGATCCATCTACACCATGTTGGGATTATGACCTAGTACCCTAGTACGTTCATAGTCGATAAGTTGAGTGAATTATTATAAAGATAATAATTCACTAAGTTATAAGAAGTTTTGAGTTAGGAGTTCTGATAGGTGCAACTCACGGCCAGCTCGGTATTAGGCCTAGAGGGTAACACACAACAGGTGGATGATGCGACTAATAAAGAATTAGATAAGAGTTATTCCATAAACCTCCTTTAACCCAGTTCAGATCTTCTACTTGGAAACTCTTAACAACATATATTCTTGCAGCAAGGGATCCCAACAGCAAGAGTCCACGCCAAGATAGTCCTGGCGACACAAGACCCTATCAATAGGATAGTCTTGGCGACAGAGTACCTTGTCGCCAGGATAGTCCTGGCAATATAGTACCTTGTTTTCAGGAGAGTTCTACGGGCAGCTCTCAACTCGGTTAGGCAGACCTATGGGATGGGGGTTCAAGTGTTATTGGGTCTATGGGTTAGAGGATCCATTATGGGCTAATGGAGGTTCTCTAAAAATAGAAGGGGTTTTCTAAACACTCATAGGCTAGAGCTTTTTAGATAGACACCTCCTTCCTCCTCCTTCCCATCTCTCATTATGGTCCAAGTGTTATTGAGAATGGCAGGCTTGACCAGTATCTATCGATACTACATAAATGCCTAGAATTCGGCTGTTGCCCGACCCCTTTCCTCTGCCACTGAAGCCTCGAGCTGTAAGGTGAAATCCTCCTTCTCTCTAACCCTTTCCTTCTACTCCTCCTCCATGTGGCGGGCGGCCTGGTTCGCATGCTTCAGAGCCTTGTTGAGCTACAGCTTGGAGTTGGCCCAATGCTTGTTCTGGTCTGCCACCTCCTATTGAAGCTTCTGGATCTCTCGGGCGTGCGTCTCCACCTCCTCATTAGCTTAGGCCAAGTGCCGCTAGCTCAAGGAGGACCTTATCCGCCTTGCAAACCGCAACTTTTCAACTGTGAGCTAGCTCTGGTTGAGGGCTTCGTAAAAGGATTGAGCTGACCATAGTGACTAGCTCAACACCGAGAAGAGGAGGTTGTAATCTTCTAGCTTCGTCATCTCCTTGACTTAGCTAGCAACATGGCTTTCTCGAGACTCATCACTACCTCGGGATCACCTAGAGTTAGCCAGGATAAAAGTTCTCTCAGATGATGAATCTACAACTTTGTTGGGAAGTACTGATGGAGCTGAGGGCGATGGTGACAGAGGGGCACTTGGGCGAATAGGAGGCCACATGTGCTATCACCATAACCGAAGTCGGAGTCACGGTCGCCTTTGATATTTTAGCAGGGGCTATCGACGGTAACTCGATGGTGGCATGGAGTGCTATCTTTAGAGGAAGGGCCAAGGAGCCTTGACTTCGCATAAGGTGCCTCTTATTCATCAGGCGCCCCACTTCTATCATCTGGGTGATCTCTACATCATCTGGGGCCCCAGTGGGAAGAGCTGTGGTGACCTGATCACCAGACTTTAGAACCTTATCTCAACAAGACATCCTGGGTTAGAGGCAGGGATGCGTAGGCTTTGCCTTGAGCCTATCCGGAGAGAAGTGTCGGCGAGGAGCAACTATAGAGGATAACTGAGATTAGGTGTTTTTCTTTTGTTGCAAGAAGGAAGAGATCCTATAAGACATGCAAAAAGATCTCCAGTCAGAGAAATAATAAGTTAAGCATATGAAGTACATTTGAGTTTTCACTAGGAGCCAAAGATATTTTGAAAGGTTTGAAATATAGAGGCAATCGATGTTTAAATGAAGAGTAATCGATGTTTGATTTATAACAGTAATCGATGTTTAAGTGAAATAGTTGATGTTATAAAGCAATCAATCTATAAAGAGGCAATCGATGTTTAAGACAATCGATGTTTGAACATAATTGATGTTTAAGCATAATTGATGTGAAAGTAATTGATGTTTAAAACGTAATCGATGTTTGAACATAATTGATGTTTAAGCATAATCGATGTGAAAGTAATCGATGTCTAAATGTAATCGACGTTTGAACATAATCGATGTTCAATCATAATCGATATTTGAACACAATCGATGTTTAAGCATAATCGATGTGAAAGTAATCAATGTGAAGTTGAAACAGTAATCGATGTGGACTTAAAATAGTAATCAATGTGGACTTAAAATAGTAATCGATGTGGACTTTTATTCTCCAATCTATGTGGCACTTAGTCAGTAATCGATATGTATTAAACATCAATCGATTGGGCTTTCCAGCGCAAATCATGAAACAATAGTGCCATAATTTATTATATTTATGGGGAGAACATGATATTAAATGTAAGACTCAGCCCTCTTGGCCCTTAGCCCTATCCTCTTGATCGCGACGGACCCCTTGGTCATGACATTGTCGTGCCAGAGAGTCGGTTGCGACATGCTTTGGTCGCGGCCACACTCGCCGTCGCATTCTGGTCGGGACGGGGGGTGGGCGTCGCGTTCTTGTCGCGGCATCTAAAACGATGCGACTCTGGTTCTGACCGTTCTGACCACTGCCCTTTCTGTCAGAATGACCTTGTCGGGTGTCAGGCACGTACAACGTTGACGTGAACCTGGCAGGCCGTCGCGTTATGGTTTTCCCGGTCTTCGAGGTTTGACCGCTTTTGGTGTCGCACCGAGGTAGGCGGTCGCGACATGGTCGTGACCTACAGGGCGGTCGGGACAAGGTTGTTGTCGCGCCGGCCCGACCCGTCGCGTCTCTGGGGCCGTCGGTTCAAAATCGAGGAACGCGACCCTTTTTCCCCTCTCTCCTTCCTTTCTTCTTCTTCTCCCTTCTTCTTCCCCCTCTGAGCCCCTTTGCTTCTCCAGCGATTCTTGAGCATTCTTGGCAAGGAGGTGACGCTCCGTTCATGTAGGCGGTGTCTGTGTGGTGCTAGGAGCGAGGAGGAGGTGGCCATTCCGACGTGAAGGCCCCAACGGGTCGACTCTACTCCTTGAGGTAGGGACCCCTCTTTCCCTCTCGTTCTAGCATGCTCCCTTCCCTTGAGATCTGTTTCTCCGTGGTTCTGGGATTGTGGGGTATGAGGTCCATGCTCGTGGTGAGTGAGGTTTCCTTCAAGTGTAGATTTCCTTGTAATGCATGCTTTATGGGTTTGAGGTGGTTTGCCTTGATTAGAAGTTTCTATAGTGTTTCCCATGCTCCCCTCCTCTTGTGGATGTGTTTTTGTATGGTTTTGGGGTGGTCCTCGGGAGGGTTGTCCCGGGACCCCTCTAGACTGAGGTCGCGACCGACTTAGGGATCGCGATGATGTCGCGATCGGGATGGCCTCCGCGACACCCTAGGGCGTCGCGACATGGTCGCGGCCGGCCTTGGCATCGCGACAGCCTAGGGTGACGCGACAGTATCAGATACAGGTAAGTTCTTACGAAGTTCCGTTTTCTCGTAGAGTCTTTGCCATTTCCGGTTCTTTCTGTACCCATGACACCAGTGCTAGTTCCTAGTACGGTCCTACACTAATTGTTCACCCCGTGCTCGGCACCTGAGACCTTGTCCCGTGAGAGTGGTTGTTACCATTTACTTGGGACCCCCATCCTCGTGCGCCTTAGAGGGAGCGTTCGGGGCGACGAGCGTACTTGAGTCACAGACTCTAGAGTAGAGTGGAAAATGGTGGTTAGGACAGCGGCGTCGAGTCATTTGCAGAGCTCTCTTGGTTGGTCTGGGACACCGAGGACGGCCGGAGTTCTATCCGGTGCAAGCCAGCCAGTCCTTTTTCTCACTGCCTCACTCTTTGTGGCCCTGGAACCACCTAGAGAGGCCAGGCATGGGACCGTAGTCTGGCCAGACTACGGCGGTTACTGATGTGCTACTTCGTGCTCCTGCCCCCACTCTGACAAGAGTGGAGGTTTGGACCTGGGTCGAGGATAAGACGTCAGTGGACGCTCCTGACCGGTTGACTAGTGGTAGTGGTTTCCATAGATAGTGTTGCTTGTCCAGGCGGGGTTCCCCCTGCCTGTCTTTACAGCCGTGGTGGGGTCACGACGTGCGCATCGTAGGGAGAGTGTTCTAACCGTGGTATCTTTCTGTACCGTTGTTGTAGTAGTTTTACTTTTGCACTTTTCCGTGTAGAGTAGAATATATAACTGCTGTTATTTAATTGTTTATAATTCTTTCCCACTTGTTAGAGCTAGTAGGAGATTGGTAGTCCCTACTGAGCTTCCGTTGTGAAGTTCATCCTTCTTTTTCCAGATGAGACTCTCAGTAGTGGCCAGGTGCGCGTCGGGCGGAGGAGACGGGGCGGTAGTCGTTGTCCCCGTGGTTAGCAGTGGGTTTCCCCCTCAGTTGTACTTCACCCTCGGGGTATGTAGCAACCTTGATTTTTAAATTCAATATAAAATAAAATTTTCAATTTAATAAATGAGATAAATAGATTTAATTAGAATAAATGAGAAATAAGTGAAATAAAAGGGCATTAAATCAAGCCCAATAAGTAAAACCCTAATGGGTTGTGTAAAGACTCAATTACAAAACAATGGGCCTATATTGTGAGGAGCCCATCATGGGGATGCGAAATAATTATCTCAATTTCGGATATAATAATTAATAAATAGTAAAGGGTTAAGATAAATACTAAATAACCCATAATTATCCAAGATAAGAGCCGTATCCCATCCTAACCCTTGGGCCATGAATTTTGGTCTTCTCTCTGCCCTTTTAAGTGGATAATTGATAGGAAAATAGGAGATAATTATCAATTTTCGAGAGTTGGAAGAAAAAAGAGGAGTTTTAGGCATTTAGGACTCTATTAGCCATCAAAACACCCAAATTGTCCCAACCAAAACCTTAGTTCGTGTCTAGAGCCTTGGGAGACGAAGAGGAGGCGATTTTGACGTGGAGCTTGGAGGAGGAGAAGGGTTGGAGCTTGGCTTCTTCTTCATTTTTCGTCACCAAACCTAGTTCTCTTGTCAACGTAGAAAGGTAGGCAATCTCTCAAGCACTCAATGTGTAAAAATTACCTAGGAAGTCTCATGACCCTTTTTGAAAGCCCTCTTGTTTTACTCTATTTCGTTCCTCCATTAGAGCGAATTAAATGTTTGAATCCCTGTGTTATCCTGTACCCGAACCTATAGATTGCCTTCAATCCATACTGTACTTGATTGAATGCTATGAAAATTTTCTCATAAATACTACTCATCACTAGCTTTCAAACGCACCTAATTGCCCTAATTTCTCTTGTATCCATGGCGAATTAATTCCTTGTTTCTTGAATGTGCATGTTTAGGTTAACGAAATGTAACCTAGTCAAGCATGCTCTATACAAGTCTGATTTCTAATTAATCGTTCTCAGTAATAGATCTCCATGTCACTTGTCATTAAAATTGGTTGCAAGCGTTTTGGATCACTGTGCGATTTCTTATCGAATTTTTAATAGCCCTGTATCATGTAGACCCACCTGGAAAAAAAGGGCAAAACACCTTTTCTGGGGCTCAGGCCACTCCCTGAGATCGCGACGGCCCGATCCACCGCGACCTCAGAGGGGGTTGCGACACCAGGACCCATCGCGATCTGAACGCGACAGGTCAACTGGTCGCGACCTGCCGGCCGGTTCACCCCCAGCGCCGGTTCGACTGAATGCGACATGCATGGGAGTCACGATGGCCTTAACACGATAGCCCAGTGGACCGCGACCTTAAGTCAGATCACGCTAGACTCCTGCGTCGCGACCTGATCGCGATAGTACCCTGCGTCGCGACCTGACTATTGCGGCCAGAACCCTAATTTTACCATTTTAACCCTGCTATTGTGCTATATAAACCATGTTTACCCTTAATTAAGTGATGTCATGCATAAATTCGATTTGTTAATTTAAAATGGGCAATATTATGTGAGATTAATTATGTAAAAGATATGTGCACAATCATTCATGTCCTCTTGATTTCTTACACTTACACACACTTAACCATCATGTTTGCCATTAAACTTTGTTAAATTATTCAATAAGATATCTGGTAATTTAGTGAAATAAAATACTAAATTCCTATTTTAAATAATTACATTGTCTTCGTTTCACTCGTGCGTTTTATACACCGTTACCGTTCCCTCAGCCTTCGAGCACTCGAGGCACGAGGTACCAGTTTTTACACACTTTCTCTCTGGCATGGCCGCCCTCTCCCCGGGAAGAATCCTGCTGGACCAGGGAATCCTCCGGCCTCAGTAAGTCTTCTTGGCTTTGGCGCTCGTCCTTAGCCAACGAGCTGGTTGTACCATAAATCCCGTTACACCTTAGGGATCAGTACGATCCATGGCCTTAGTGTGTTCGCTCCTTATCTTGTGTTCATGCCAAACCGTTTAGGCTCGTGTTCACGGCCCGGCTAGTGGGTGGTTGTGACTCTACCAGACTGCCGGTACCGACCCGACCTGGTGCCGCGCAACTGTTATTATCGGTGTTACGTGTTTTACGATATTGTCCCTATCTCGTTTACTATCTATATCCTCTCATCTATTCATCTACTACTCTCATATTTTCTTGGTACTCTCTTGGCCATTCGTGTGATTGTCTAAGATAAATAAATGACTATGCCAGCGCAATAGGGCCCGATCTAGTTTTGGGAGGAGCACCCGAAAAGTGCCAGTGCCCATGGGAGTTAAAATGATCAAGGATGTGTACGGCATGCATCCAGCGCCATTATACTATCTAGATTAATCTGTGACAATCAAAGTGCTATCAAACAAGGGCAAGCTAGTCAAGTGCTATCGTTACGTGCTATTATCGTTACATGGCCTTCTATATTATTCTCATTGTGCTATTTTCCTTGTACTAGTGCTATCGTTCTCTTTGTATCGTTACATGCTATACATGACTATTCTCTCTAGATATCCTGCAATTCAAAACATTAACTATTTAAAGCATGCTTGTTCTCATGAGATATTAAGTCTACTGGGCGTTATTCGCTCATTTGCGTGTTTGTTTCATGTGTTCAGGTGAGTCGGATGATGACCACACTCACGTGGGGGACTAGGACGACGTCCAGGAGTGACCCCTTTAAGCAACCATTTTCTTTGTAGTTAGTTAGTATAGTTATGAGTCAGTTAGCTCTTATGTAGTAGTTGGTTTTCAATAAAGTACTCAGGGCCCTAGTTTGGCTCTGATACGTTGAGTAATATTTAGTTCATGAAGTTTGATGAGTTATAGTGATTGTAAGGAGAATTATGGATTTTCAATAAAGATGAAGTTTATTTGGTATTATTCCATTGTGCAATGGTTTGTTATTTATTTCTTACTTTGTACTATTTAATAAATGTAATCCCGCTCCGATATTCCGCGGGGGCGTTACAGTTTGTGGTATGAGAGCCTAGATTATTCTTAAGTATAGGATGATCTAGGTTGACCTGCCTCAACTTAGAGTCTAAATTCCGTACCTATGCGAGAAGGGTAGAACCAAGGGTAATAAGATAAAATGAACTCACACACGCACAAACTTAGTGCAAAACCATCGTCTTATATTTACATCTCTTTTGAAGGAACTTAAACCACAACAATGGCAGCGGAGTGTGCACAACTCCGTGATATGCAGCACACCATTTAGCAGCTCACACAGGCACTACTTCAAGCCGCTGGAGTTAATAACAATAATAACCGAGGAGCTGGAGAACTACACAGGAATTTCCGCAACTTGAACTTGCCTCGATTCAGCGGGACCACTGATCCCGATGAGGCAGAGAATTGGCTCAAGGAGATTGAGCGTATCTTCGTTATGCAATGCGCGGATGAAGATAAACTACTGCTAGCCACTTTCCAGCTTGAGCAGGATGCCCGTGCGTGGTAGGAGTCCGTTGAAGCTACACAGGCCGATGCACAATTCACTTGGGAAGAGTTCAAGGAACACTTTAACTCTAAGTACTTTTCAAAGAGAGTTCAAGAAGAAAGGCCTCGGATTTGCAGCATGAAATAGAAGAACCTGACTGTTGCTGAGTATGAGGCTTAGTTCTCCGATTGGCGCGCTATGCCAATCATCTGGTAAGCACGGAGAGAATGAAGGTGAAGAGGTTTCTTAATGGGCTCAGGCCCGCTTACATCACACAGTTGGCACCCATGGATATGACCTATCCAGAGATGGTCAAAAGGGCACAACTACTAGAGGATGCGACCGATCTCACTGATCGCATCAGGGCAGAATGGTAAAGAAGGAACAGACTTGAGGAGCACCGAGCAAGCCTACTAACGACAAGAAAAGGCGTTAAGTATCACGATGGGCCAAGCTAGGAGGGAAGCCCAAAGTACCCACCCTACTGCTCTGAACAACAAACCGAGATGCAAGCACTGTGACAAGCTAAGTCACACGGCACAAGAGTGCTGGAGGAAGGCAGGTGCATGCCTTCGCTGTGGGAGCCGAGATCATCGGATTCCTGAATGCCCATTGCTGAGGGAAAATGAGAAGCATCCTATGGGACAGAAGAAGCCCGGCAGACTTCAAGCCTTACAAGAAGTGGAGACCACGAGTATGGTGGGGTCGTAGAAGGTATTATCGGTTTTCTCTCAGTCAGCTTTTGTTTTGTTTGATACTGGCGCAACACATTCTTTCATATCACAAGCATTCGCTGACACATTAAAGGAAAAACCTGCATCTAGGAATTTAAACTACCTGTCACTACCCCACTAGGAGAGAAGGCCCAATTGAATAATATTTCCATTCCGAAGTGAGGATTGGTGAACTCAATCTTAGAGCTGATTTGATCTGTATGCCTATGGAAGGCTACGATGTCATTCTGGGAGCCGATTGGCTATCCACGTATGGGGCTATCGTGGATTGTAGAAGAGGGAAGATACTTTTAGTGAATTCCCTAAGCTGACCTTCACAGGACGTAGACACAAGAGACACTTGTCTCTCGTCTCTGCTATTAAGGCACATAACATGATTAGAAAGGGTGTGTGGCATTTCTTGCCGCAATTGTGGTAGAAAAGAAAGCAAGTAAGATATCAGACATACATATAGTGCAAGAATACCCCGATGTGTTTCCCGATGAGCTGTCAGACATCCACCTGAAAGAGATGTAAATTTCTCAATTGATCTCATACCTGGAGCTGCACCGGTATCACGCCAGCCCTACAGAATGTCCCCCGCGAATTGAAAGAATGAAGGAACAATAATGGAACTTCTGGAAAAGGATTATCAGGCCAAGTACTTCTCCTTGGGGAGCACCAGTGTGTTCGTCAAGAAGAAGGACAGATCTATGAGGTTATGTATCGACTACAGGCAGTTGAAATCTCACTATCAAGAACAAGTACCCTCTGCCTCGTGTCGATGAATTATTTGATCAGATATCAGGAGCCAAGTATTTCTCTAAGATTGACCTTAGATCGGGATATCATCAAATGAGAATAAAGGATGCAGACATTTACAAGACAGCTTTCAGGAGCAGGTACGGTCATTACGAATTTGTAGTCATACCTTTTGGACTAACTAATGCTCCTGCAGCTTTTATGCAACTGATGAACAACATATATCGGCCCTACCTCGACAAATCGTCGTGGTCTTCATTGATGATATTCTCATATACTCGAAGACCAAGGAAGAGCATGAGGAGCATCTGAGGCGCTCTGCAGATCTTGCGGGACAACAAGCTCTACGCCAAATTGAGCAAGTGCGAATTCTGGCTCGAGGAGGTGTCATTCCTAGGCCATGTTATTCCAAGGATGGTATCGCTGTCGATCCTTCCAAGGTAGAAGCTGTACTCAACTGGGAAAGGCCGACTAATGTTACTGAGATCAGAAGTTTTCTTAGACTGGCTGGCTACTACAGGCGGTTCATAAAAGACTTCTCCAAGATAGCCGTACCTCTTACGCGTCTTACGCGGAAAGAGAACCCCTATGTCTGGAGCAAGGAGTGCGAGAAGAGCTTCCAGACCCTGAAGCAATTGTTAACATCTGCACCTGTCCTCGCGTTATCAGTCGAGGGCAAAGGATTCTCAGTCTACACTGATACATCTGGAATCGGTCTAGGCTGCGTATTAATGCAGAACGAAAAGGTGATAGCTTATTCTTCAAGGTAGTTGAAACCACATGAAGTAATTATCTTGTCCATGACTTAGAATTAGCTGCTGTGGTATTGCACTCAAGATCTGGAGGAATTACATATATGGGGAACAATTTATTGTCTACTCCAACCACAAGAGTCTGAAGTACTTGTTTTCTCAGAAGGAACTAATATGAGACAAAGAAGATGGCTAGAGTATCTGAGGGACTTTGATTTCAACATTCAATATCATCCAGGCAAGGGTAATGTTGTAGCTGATGCACTTAGTAGGAAGCCAGTAGCTTCACTATCTTGCTTCGTCATGGGCGAGATGCAATTACTTGAGCAATTCACCAGTCTGGATCTAAACATTGAGCAGAGAAGCGATAAGATAAGATGATAGTTGCCAACCTTAGGGCACAACCGGACATTTTTGCCGAGATCAGAGAGCATCAGGCTAATGATCCATTCCTAGCTCGAGTCAGGGAGACCATAGTTGACAAGCCAGATTCTCCATCACTGAAGATGGGAGAATGTTATTCCAAGCAAGGACATGCGTGCCTGACAATGAGGAGCTGAAGCGAAAGCTAATGGATAAAGCCACAAGACCAAGTATACCATACATCCAGGCGCAACCAAGATGTACCAGGATATGAAAAGGTCATTTTGGTGGCCAAACATGAATCGTGAGGTGGCTGAGCATGCCGCACACTGCCTCACTGTCAACAGGTAAAAGCTGAACACCGTCGTCCTGCGGGTGTACTCAGACCCTTGGACATACCTGAGTGGAAGTGGGAAAGTATTGGCATGGATTTCATCATGGGTTTACCCCGAACTCGTGGTGGACTTGATGCTATCTGGGTCATTGTGGACCGTTTAACTAAGTCCACACATTTCTTGGCAATCAAGAGCACTTGGAGTGTGGATGTGTTAGTAGCATCATATGTCAAGGAAATTGTAAGATTACATGAAGTCTCTGTATCCATTGTCTCAGATCGTGAACCTAGATTCACATCTAGATTCTGAAAGGCACTTCAGACTGCATTGGGCACGAAACTCAATTTCAGTACTGCCTTCCACCCACAGTCGGTTGGACAGACAGAAAGGACGAACCAGATAGTGGAAGACATGCTACGTGCCTGCACTATAGATTTTGAAGGCTATTGGAATGAGCAGCTGTCCCTAATTGAATTCGCCTACATCAACAGCTATCAGGCAGTTAGGCGAGCATTAAGATGGCACCATTTGAAGCGCTGTACGGAAGGAGTTGCAGATCAACTGTGTGCTGGAATGAGGTAGGAGAACAATAATGGCTAGGACCAGACATAGTGCAGAGCACTAGCAGGGATATACAGATTATCTGAGACATGATTAAGGTAGCTCAGTCCAGGCAGAAGAGCTATGCTGATAAAAGAAGAGGGGACTTAGAATTTCAAGCCGGAGATCATGTGATGCTCAAAGTATCCCCGACCGAGGATTTCAACGGTTTAGGATGAAAGGCAAGCTAAGACCAAGATTCATAGGTCCATTTGAAGTATTGAATAGAGTTGGCGAGGTGGCGTACCGATAGCGCTACCTCCTCAGTTCTCCACCGTACATAATGTTTTCCATGTGTCAATGCTGAGGAAGTACGTGTATGATCCGTCACACGTAATCAGCTATGATGCCATTATTTTGAATAAAGACATGACCTATGAAGAAAGACCAGTGAAGATCTTGGATAAGAAGATGCAACAACTTCGGAATCGATCTATACCCGTGGTCAAGATATTGTGGAGAGATCACGAAGTTGAAGAGGCCACGTGGGAGCCCGAAGCATTAATGCGACGAAATTATCTGGAGTTATTCAGTAAGTCACTCTTCCTCTCACGATCATATGAATTTGGGACCAATTCTTTTTAAGAGGGGAGGATGTAGCAACCTTCATTTTAAATTTAATATAAAATAAAATTTTCAATTAATAAATGAGATAAATAGATTTAATTAGAATAAATGAGAAATAAGTGAAATAAAAGGGCATTAAATCAAGCCCAATAAGTTAAAACCCTAATGTGTTGTGTAAATGGCTCAATTATAAAACAATAGGCCTAATTGTGAGGAGCCCATCATGGGGGGAAATAATTATCCCAATTCGGATATAATTAATAATAAATAGTAAAGGGTTAAGATAAATACTAATAACCCATAATTATCCAAGATAAGAGCCCATATCCCATCCTAACCCTTGGGCCACGACTTTAGGTCTTCTCTCTTCCCTTTTAAGTGGATAATGATAGGAAAATATGAGATAATTATCAATTTTCGGAGTTGGAAGAGAAAAGATGAGTTTTAGGCATTTAGGACTCTATTAGCCATCAAAACACCCAAATTCGTCCCAACCAAAACCCTAGTTCGTGTCTAGAGCCTTGGGAGACGAAGAGGAGGCGATTTTGGACGTGAAGCTTGGAGGAGAAGGCTGGAGCTTGGCTATTCTTCTTCATTTTTCGTCACCAAACCCTAGTTCTCTTGTCAATGCATAAAGGTAGGCAATCTCTCAACCACAATGTGTAAAAATTAGACCTCTCATTTTGCTCTATTTCGTTCGTCCATTAGGGCGAATTAAATGTTTGAATCCCTATTGTTATCATGTACCCGAACCCTAAAGATTGCCTTCAATCCATACTTGTACTCGATTGAATGCTGTGGAATTATTCTCATAAATACTACTCTTCACTAGCTTTCAAACGCACCTAATTGCCCTAATTTTCATCTTGTATCCATGGCGAATTAATTCCTTGTTTCTTGAATGTGCATGTTTAGGTTAACGAAATGTAACCTAGTCAAAGCATGCTCTATACAAGTCTGATTTCTAATTAATCGTTCTCAGTAATAGATCTCCATGTCTCTTGTCATTTAAAATTGGTTGCAAGCATTTTGAATCACTGTGTGATTTCTTATCGAATTTTTAATAGCCCTGTATCATGTAGACCCACCTGGAAAAAAGGGCAAAACACCTTTTCTGGGGCTCGGGCCACTCCCTGAGATCGCGATGGCCCTATCCGCCATGACCTCAGAGGGGGTCGCGACACCAGGACCGTCGTGATCTGAAAGCGACAGGTCGACTGGTCGCGATCTGCTCGGGTTCACCCCCAACGCCGGTTCGACTGAACGCGACATGCATGGGAGTCGCGATGGCCTTAATGCGACAGCCCAGTGGACCGCGACCTGAACTCAGATCGTGCCAGACTCCTGCGTCGCGACCTGATCGCGATAGTACCCTGCGTCGCGACCTGACTGTTGCGGCCAGAACCCTAATTTTACCATTTTAACCCTACTATTGTGCTATATAAACAATGTTTACCCTTAATTAAGTGCTGTCACGCATAAATTAGATTTGTTAATTTAAAATGGGCAATATTATGTGAGATTAATTTATGTAAAAGATATGTGCACAATCATTCATGTCCTCTTGATTTCTTACACTTACACACACTTAACCATCATGTTTGCCATTAAACTTTGTTAAATTATTCAATAAGATATCTCGTAATTTAGCGAAATAATTACTAAATTCCCTATTTTTAAATAATTACACTTGTTTCGTTTCACTCATGCGTTTTATACCTCTCCACCGGAAGACTCCTGACTGGACCAGGGAATCCTTGTCAAGGCCTCCGTAAGTCTTCTTGGCTTTGGCGCTCGTCCTTAGCCAACGAGCTGGTTGTACCATAAATCCCGTTACACCCTTAGGGATCAGTACGATCCATGGCCTTAGTGTGTTCGCTCCTTATCTTGTGTTCATGCCAAACCGTTTAGGCTCGTGTTCACGGCACGGCTAGTGGGTGGTTGTGACTTCTACCAGACTGCCGGTACCCGACCTGGTGCCGCGCAACTGTTATTATCGGTGTTACGTTGTTTTACGATATTGTCCCTATCTCGTTTACTATCTATCCTCTCATCTATTCATCTACTACTCTCATATTTTCTTGGTACTCTCTTGGCCATTCGTGTGATTGTCTAAGATAAATAAATGACTATGCCAGCGCAATAGGGCCCGATCTAGTTCTGGGAGGAGCACCCGAAAAGTGCCAGTGCCCATGGGAGTTAAAATGATCAAGGATGTGTACGGCATGCATCCAGCGCCATTATACTATCTAGATAATCTGTGACAATCAAAGTGCTATCAATACAAGTGCAAGCTAGTCAAGTGCTATACAAGTGCTATCGTTACGTGCTATTATCGTTACATGGCCATTCTGTTATTATTCTCGTTGTGCTATTTTCCCTGTACTAGTGCTATCGTTCATGCTATACATGACTATTCTCTCTAGATATCCTGCAATTCAAAACATTAACTATTTAAAGCATGCTTGTTCTCATGAGATATTAAGTCCTACTGGGCGTTATTCGCTCATCTTGCGTGTTTGTTTCATGTGTTCAGGTGAGTCGGATGATGACCACACTCACGTGGATGGGAACGAGGACGACGTCCAGGAGTGACCCCTTTAAGCAACCATTTTCTTTGTAGTTAGTTAGTATAGTTATGAGTCAGTTAGCTCTTATGTATTAGTTTGGTTTTCAATAAAGTACTCTGGGCCCTAGTTTTGGCTCTGATACGTTGATGTAATATTAGTTCATGAAGTTTGATGAGTTATTAGTGATTGTAATGGAGAATTTTGGATTTTCAATAAAGATGAAGTTTATTTGGTATTATTCCATTGTGCAATGGTTTTATTTATTTTTCTTTCTCTGTACTATTTAATAACTGTAATCCCGCTCCGATATTCTGCATTAGGACGTTACAGTTTTATGTATACAGAGCCTAGGTTATTCTTAAGTATAGGATGATCTAGGTTTGACCTGCCTCGACGTAGAGTCTAAATTCCGTACCTATGTGAGAAGGGTAGAACCAAGGGTAATAAGATAAAATGAACTCACACACGCACAAACTTAGTGCAAAACCATCATCTTATATACATTCTCTTTTGAAGGAACTTAAAACCACAACAATGGCAGCGGAGCGTGCACAAAACTCCGTGATATGCAGCACACCATTCAGCAGCTCACACAGGCACTACTTCAAATGTTGAAGTTAATAACATAATAACGAGGAGCTGGAGAACTACACAGGAATTTTTGCAACTTGAACCCACCTCGATTCAGCGGGACCACTGATCCCGATGAGGCAGAGAATTGGCTCAAGGAGATTGAGCATATCTTCCGCGTTATGCAATGCGCGGATGGAGATATACTACTGCTAGCCACTTTCCAGCTTGACCGGGATGCCCGTGTGTGGTGGGAGTCCCTTGAAGCTACACGGGCCGATGCACAATTCACTTGGGAAGAGTTCAAGGAACACTTTAACTCTAAGTACTTTTCAGAGAGAGTTCAAGAAAGAAAGGCCTCAGAATTTGCAGCATTGAAATAGAGGAACCTGACTGTTGCTGAGTATGAGGCTCAGTTCTCCCGATTGGCGCGCTATGCCAATCATCTGGTAAGCACGGAGAGAATGAAGGCGAAGAGATTTCTTAATGGGCTCAGGCCCGCTTACATCACACAGTTGGCACCCATGGATATTCAGACCTATCCAGAGATGGTCAAAAGGGCGCAGCTACTAGAGGATGCGACCGATCTCACAGATTGCATCAAGGGCAGAATGGTAAAGAAGGAACAGACTTCGGAGCACCGAGCAAGCCTACTAACGGCAAGAAAAGGCCGTTAAGTATCACTGATGGGCCAAGCCAGGAGTGGAAGCCCAAAGTACCCACCCCTACTGCTCTGAACAACAAACCGAGATGCAAACACTGTGACAAGCTAGGTCACACGGCAGAAGAGTGCTGGAGGAAGGCAGGTGCATGCCTTCGCTGTGGGAGCCGAGATCATCGGATTCCTGAATGCCCATTGCTGAAGGAAAATGAGAAGCGTCCTATGGGACAGAAGAAGCCCGACAGACTTCAAGCCTTACAAGAAGTGGAGACCACCGAGGATGGTGGGGTTGTAGAAGGTATTTTACCGGTTTTCTCTCAGTCAGCTTTTGTTTTGTTTGATACTGGCGCAACGCATTCTTTCATATCACAAGTATTCGCTGACACATTAAAGGAAAAACCTGCATCTATGGAATTTGAACTACCTGTCACTACCCCACTAGGAGAGAAGGCCCAATTGAATAAATATTTTCCATTAGCCGAAGTGAGGATTGGTGAACTCAATCTTAGAGCTGATTTGATCTGTATGCCTATGGAAGGCTACGATGTCATTCTGAGAGCCGATTGGCTATCCACGTATGGGGCTATCGTGGATTGTAGAAGAGGGAAGATTACTTTTAGTGAATTCCCTAAGCTGACCTTCAGGACGTAGACACAAGAGGCACTTGTCTCTCGTCTCTGCTATAAGGCACAGAACATGATTAGAAAGGGTTGTGTGGCATTTCTTGCCTCAATTGTGGTAGAAAAGAAAGCAAGTAAGATATCAGACATACATATAGTGCAAGAATACCCCGATGTGTTTCCCGATGAGCTGCCAGGGATTCCACCTGAAAGAGATGTAAATTTCTCAATGATCTCATACCTGGAGCTGCACCGGTATCACGCCAGCCCTACAGAATGTCCCCCGTCGAATTGAAAGAATTGAAGGAACAATTAATGGAATTGCTGGAAAAAGGCTTTATCAGGCCAAGTACTTCTCTTGGGGAGCACCAGTGTTGTTCGTCAAGAAGAAGGACAGATCTATGAGGTTATGTATTGACTACAGGCAGTTGAACAATCTCACTATCAAGAACAAATACCCTCTGCCTCGTGTCAATGAATTATTTGATCAGATATCAGGAGCCAAGTATTTCTCTAAGATTGACCTTAGATCGGGATATCATCAAATGAGAATAAAGGATGCAGCCATTTACAAGACGGCTTTCAGGAGTAGGTACGGTCATTATGAATTTGTAGTCATGCCTTTTGGACTAACTAATGCTCCTGCAGCTTTTATGCAACTGATGAACAACATATATCGGCCCTACCTTGACAAATTCGTCGTGGTCTTCATTGATGATATTCTCATATACTCGAAGACCAAGGAAGAGCATGAGGAGCATCTGAGGATCGCTCTGCAGATCTTGCGGGACAACAAGCTCTACGCCAAATTGAGCAAGTGCGAATTCTGGCTCGAGGAGGTGTCATTCCTAGGCCATGTTATTTCCAAGGATGGTATCGCTGTCGATCCTTCCAAGGTAGAAGCTGTACTCAACTAGGAAAGGCCGACTAATGTTACCGAGATCAGAAGTTTTCTTGGACTGGCTGGTTACTACAGGAGGTTCATAAAAGACTTCTCCAAGATAGCCGTACCTCTTACGCGTCTTACGCGGAAAGAGAACCCCTATGTCTGGAGCAAGGAGTGTGAGAAGAGCTTCCAGACCCTGAAGCAATTGTTAACATCTGCACCTGTCCTCGCGTTACCAGTCGAGGGTGAAGGATTCTCAGTCTACACTGATACATCTGGAATCGGTCTAGGCTGCGTATTAATGCAGAACGAAAAGGTGATAGTTATTCTTCAAGGCAGTTGAAGCCACATGAAGTTAATTATCCCGTCCATGACTTATAATTAGCTGTTGTGGTATTTGCACTCAAGATCTGGAGGCATTACCTATATGGGGAACAATTATTGTCTACTCCGACACAAGAGTGAAGTACTTGTTTTCTCAAACGGAACTTAATATGAGACAAAGAAGATGGCTGGAGTATCTGAAGGACTTTGATTTCAACATTCAATATCATCCAGGCAAGGGTATGTTGTAGAGTTGCACTTAGTAGGAAGCCAGTAGCTTCACTATCCTGCTTAGTCATGGGCGAGATGCAATTACTTGAGCAATTCGTCAGTCTGGATCTAAACATTGAGCAGAGAAGCAATAAGATGATAGTTGCCAACCTTAGGGCACAACCAGATTTTTGCCGAGATCAGAGAGCAGCAGGATAATGATCCATTCCTAGTCGAGTCAGGGAGACCATAGCTGACAAGCCAGATTTCTCCATCACTGAAGATGGGAGAAATTATTCCAAGCCAGGACATGCGTGCCTGACAATGAGAAGCTGAAGCGAAAGCTAATGGTTGAATCCCAAGACCAAGTATACCATACATCCAGGCGTAACCAAGATGTACCAGGACATGAAAAGGTCATTTTGGTGGCCAAACATGAAGCGTGAGGTGGCTGAGCATGCCGCGCACAGCCTCACCTATCAACAGATAAAAGCTGCACACCGTCGTCCTGCGGGTGTACTCAGACCTTGGACATACCCGAGTGGAAGTGGGAAAGTATTGACATGGATTTCATCATGGGTTTACCCCGAACTCGTGGTGGACTTGTGCTATCTGGGTCATTGTGGACCGTTTAACTAAGTCCGCACATTTCTTGGCAATCAAGAACACTTGAAGTGTGGATGTGTTAGCAGCATTATATGTCAAGGAAATTGTAAGATTACATGGAGTCTCTGTATCCATAGTCTCAGATCGTGACCCTAGATTCACATCTAGATTCTGGAAGGGACTTCAAACTGCATTGGGCACGAAACTCAATTTCAGCACTGCCTTCCACCCACAGACGGATGGATAGACAGAAAGGACGAACCAGATAGTGGAAGACATGCTACGTGCCTGCATTATAGATTTTGAAGGCTATTGGAATGAGCAGCTGTCCCTAATTGAACTCGCCTACAACAACAGCTATCAGGCGAGCATTAAGATGACACCATTTGAAGCGCTGTACAGAAGGAGTTGCAGATCACCTGTGTGCTGGAATGAGGTAGGAGAACAGTAATGGCTAGGACCAGACATGGTGTAGAGCACTAGCAGGGATATACAGATTATCCGAGATAGGATTAAGGTAGCTCAGTCCAGGCAGAAGAGCTATGCTGATAAAAGAAGAAGGGACTTAGAATTTCAAGCCGGAGATCATGTGATGCTCAAAGTATCTCCGACCCGAGGATTTCAACGGTTTGGGATGAAAGGCAAGCTAAGACCAAGATTCATAGGTCCATTTGAAGTGTTGGATAGAGTTGGCGAGGTGGCGTACCGACTAGCACTACCTCCCCAGTTCTCCACCATACATAATGTTTTCATGTGTCAATGCTGAGGAAGTATGTGTATGATCCGTCACACGTAATCAGCTATGATGTCATTATTTTGAATAAAGACATGACCTATGAAGAAAGACCAGTGAAGATCTTGGTAAGAAGATGCAACAGCTTCGGAATCGATCTATACCCGTGGTCAAGATACTGTGGAGAAATCACGAAGTTGAAGAGGCCACGTGGGAGCCCGAAGCATTAATGCGACGAAATTATCCGAAGTTATTCAGTAAGTCACTCTCCTCTCACGATCATATGAATTTGGAGACCAAATTCTTTTTAAGAGAGGGAGGATGTAGCAACCTTGATTTTTAAATTCATATAAAATAAAATTTTCAATTTAATAAATGAGATAAATCTATTTAATTAGAATAAATGAGAAATAAGTGAAATAAAAGGGCATTAAATCAAGCCAATAAGTTAAAACCCTAATGGGTTATGTAAACGACTCATTACAAAACAATGGACCTAATTGTGAGGAGCCCATCATGGGATGAGAAATAATTATCCAATTTCAGATATAATTAATTAATAAATAGTAAAGGGTAAGATAAATACTAAAAATCATAATTATCCAAGATAAGAGCCCGTATCCCATCCTAACCCTTTGGCCACGAATTTAGGTCTTCTCTCTGCCCTTTTAAGTGGATAATGATTGGAAAATAGGAGAGATAATTATCAATTTCAGAGTTGGAAGAGAAAAGAGGAGTTTTAGGCATTTAGGACTCTATTAGCCATCAAAACACCTAAATTTGTCCCAACCAAAACCCTAGTTCATGTCTAGAGCCTTGGGAGACGAAGAGGAGGCAATTTTGGAGGTGGAGCTTGGAGGAGAAGGGCTGGAGCTAGGCTATTCTTCTTCATTTTTCGCCACCAAACCCTAGTTCTCTTGTCAACGCAGAAAGGTAGGCAATCTCCTCAAGCACTCAATGTGTAAAAATTACCCTAGGAAGTCTTCATGACCCCCTTTGAAAGCCCTCTTGTTTTGCTCTATTTCGTTCATCCATTAGGGCGAATTAAATGTTTGAATCCTGTTGTTATCAGTACCCGAACCCTATAGATTGCCTTCAATCCTACTTGTACTCAATTGAATGCTGTGGAATATTCTCATAAATACTACTCTTCACTAACTTTCAAACGCACCTAAGTGCCCTAATTTTATCTTGTATCCATGGCGAATTAATTCCTTGTTTCTTGATGTGCATGTTTAGGTTAACGAAATGTAACCTAGTCAAAGCATGCTCTATACAAGTCTGATTCTAATTAATCGTTCTCAGTAATAGATCTCCATGTCTCTTGTCATTTAAAATTGGTTGCAAGCATTTTGGATCACTGTGTGATTTCTTATCGAATTTTTAATAGCCCTGTTCATGTAGACCCACCTGGAAAAAAAGGCAAAAACCTTTTCTGGGGCTCGGGCCACTCCTTGAGATCGCGACGGCCCTATCCGTCGTGACCTCAGAGGGGGTCGCGACACAGGACCCGTCGTGATCTGAACGCGACAGGTCGACTGGTCGCGATTTGCTCGCCGGTTCAACCCCAACGCCGGTTCGACTGAACGTGACATGCATGGGAGTCACGATGGCCTTAATGCGACAGCCCAGTGGACCGCGACCTGAACTCAGATCGCGCCAGACTCCTGCGTCGCGACCTGATCGCGATAGTACCTGCGTCGCGACCTGACTGTTGCGGCCAGAACCCTAATTTTACCATTTTAACCCTACTATTGTGCTATATAACCATGTTTAACCTTAATTAGTGCTGTCATGCATAAATTAGATTTGTTATTTAAAATGGGCAATATTATGTGAGATTAATTTATGTAAAGATATGTGCACATCATTCATGTCCTCTTGATTTCTTACACTTACACACACTTACCATCATGTTTGCCATTAAACTTTGTTAATTATTCAATAAGATATCTGGTAATTTAGCGAAATAAATTACTAAATTCCCTATTTTTAAATAATTACACTTGTCTTCGTTTCACTCGTGCGTTTTATACACCGTTACCGTTTCCCTCGGCCTTCGAGCACTCGAGGCACGACAGCAGTTTTTACACACTTTTCTCTTGGCATGGATCAACTCTCCACCGGGAAGACTCCTGACTGGACCAGGGAATCCTTGTCAAGGCCTCCTAAGTCTTCTTGGCTTTGGCGCACGTCCTTAGCCGACGAGCTGGTTGTACCATAAATCCCGTTACACCCTTAGGGATCAGTACGATCCATGGCCTTAGTGTGTTCTCTCTTATTTGTGTTCACGCCGGACGTTTAGGCTCGTGTTCACGGCACGGCTAGTGGGCAGTTGTGACTTCTACCAGACTGCCGGTACCCGACCTGGTGCCGCGCAACTGTTATTATCGGTGTTACATTGTTTTACGATATTGTCCCTATCTCGTCTACTATCTATATCCTCTCATCTATTCGTCAACTACTCTCATCTTTTCTTGGTACTCTCTTGGCCATTCGTGTGATTGTCTAAGATAAAGAAATGACTATGCCAATGCAATAGGGCCGATCTGGTCCTAGGAGGAGCGCCCGAAAAGTGCCAGTGCCCATGGGAGTTAAAATGATCAAGGATGTGTACGGCATGCATCCAGCGCCATATACTATCTAGATTAATCTGTGACAATCAAAGTGCTATCAATACAAGTGCAAGCTAGTCAAGTGCTATACAAGTGCTATCGTTACGTGCTATTATCGTTCCATGGCCATTCTATTATTATTCTCGTTGTGCTATTTTCCATGTAATAGTGCTATCATTCTTGTTATCATTACATGCTATACATGACTATTCTCTTTAGATATCCTGCCATTCAAAACATTAACTATTTAAAGCATGCTTGTTCTCATGAGATTATAAGTCCTACTGGGCGTTATTCGCTCATCCTGCGTGTTTATTTCATGTGTTTAGGTGAGTCGGATGATGACCACACTCACGTGGATGGGAACGAGGACGACGTCCAGGAGTGACCCCTTTCAGCAACCATTGCTTTGTAGTTAGTTAGTATAGTTATGAGTCAGTTAGCTCTTATGTATTAGTTGGTTTTCAATAAAGTACTCGGGCCCTAGTTTGGCTCTGATACATTGATGTAATATTAGTTCATGAAGTTTGATGAGTTATTAGTGATTGTAATGGAGATTATGGATTTTCAATAAAGATGAAGTTATTTGGTATTATTCCATTGTGCAATAGTTTGTTATTTATTTTTCTTGCTCTGTACTATTTATAACTGTAATCCCGCTCCGATATTCCACGTCGGGGCGTTACAGGGTATGCCCCTAAGGGCTCTGTCCTCCCCCTTTTTACTTGTACTAGATGTGTGTGTGTGTGTTGGGACTCTACCTAGAGCGTTACGACGTGGTCTTTCTTCTTTCTATTTCCGTGCGTGTGCTCCTAGTTTTGTAGTTGACATTTATTTCCTTTACATATTCTATTAGACTTGTGTTATAGCCCTTCTGGGTCCCCGGATCCGTGTGCGGAAACTGCGAAAATTGGGTCCTCGGCTGTGGCTGAGGGTCAGGTTCTCGGGGTTGTTACAGTTGGTATCAGAGCGAGAGTCTAACAGGACTTGTAGTGGATTTAAACTGCAACAGGAAGTCCCAACAGTAGTACAAGTACACTGCTAGCCGCCCGAGTAGTATCATTAACTTTGTTGGTTGTGTGCCATGCAGGATATAGCTCCACATAGGCGTAGGCAGACCAGAGAGCTGATGGAGCAGCAGGGTGAGTCAAATATGCCGGCACCAGGATAGGTTCAGAAGGATGTGTCAGCGGAGGAGTCTGTGGCACAACCTCAGGAGGCAGCAGCAGATGAGCAGCAGCAGCAGTGGTACCAGCCCCCACCACAGCAGTATGCAGATTGGTTCCCTATGGCCGAGCAGTTTTTTAGGGCCATACTCCGGGGGACATGGCAGCCAAGGCAGACGACAACGGGAGGTCAGCCGCCAGTACCTCCCCCAGTAGTACCAGAGCAGCAGGCAGATCCGCAGGTGGAGCATCTAACAGTTCAACAGGCGTCGGGTACTGGGAGTACCCGGGTCAGTAGGAGGAGGACGACTGTCACTGAGGACAAGACCGCTCTCTTGGAGAGGTTCTTGCATCTCCGACCACCGACGTTCTTCGGCGACTATGACCCAGATAGAGCTGAGAGTTGGACGCACGAGTTGGAGCGTACGTTCGAGACCATGGACTACGCCGAGGAGGATTAGGTCAGATTGGTAGTGTATCAGCTCAAGGGACCGGCCCATGAGTGGTGGAGAGTTTAGAGGCAGACACACTCCCTAGGGCAGCGTTTTGACCCAGTTTCTTGGTAGCGGTTCTTGGAGGTCTTTCACGACGAGTATTTTCATGACTATGCTCGACGTGAGAGGCAAGATCAGTTTCATGAGTTGGTTCAGGGTGATCTGACGGTTGCTCAGTATCACCAGAGGTTTGTCAGGTTGTTGAGGCATGTTCCTCATGTTGCCGACAGTGAGCAGGCTTGTGCAGAGAGGTTTATTGTAAGACTGAGGCCAGATTTATATATGGTGGGGCGTGACCGCTCACATGTGTGCCACTTTGGGACTGGCAGTGGCTAAGGCCACCGCCCTGGAGAGAGAGACCTGACAACCACAGTAGCAGCAGCAGAGAGGAGCTTCCTCTAGGACCACACCGTACTAGCGTCCCGTAGGTAGTCGCGGCAGTGTGACTTCTTCTTCTTTGGGCTCAGGCAGTTCTGGCAGTTCCGTTTGCGCTCGAGGTTCAAGCAAATGACCACTCGCGGGGGTGGACGGGGTCGGCAGTAGAAGTGCCAGTCGAGATTCACAGAGCAGTCGGTCCAACAGGGAGCCGAGCAGGGCACGCTGGAGGTGACCTGTTACACTTGCGGTTTACAAGGCCACTACAGGAGGGATTGCCCGATGGGGCAAGTCCAACAGCCACAGCAGCCAGTGCAGTACAGTCAGCGGTTGCCGCAGTACCAGTACCCTCCACAGCAGCAGCAGGCACCTCGTTAGCAGCAGCAGGGGCAGTACCATCAGCAGCCTCAACAGTTTCAGCAGCATCAGCAGCCTTAAAAAGTTCAGCCGTACCACCACCAGTAGTAGTTTCCACAGCACCAGCAGCCGCCGCAGCAGCAGCAGCCCAGCAGGCGCCGCAGCATGGGCGTGGTTGTGGTCGTGTGATGGCTCTCACCAGGGAGGAGGCCGAGGCGTCAAATCTGGTTATAGGTACTTTGCCTATCCTTGGTAGAGCTGCTCGTGTTCTGGTTGATCCCGGTGCTTCCCTTTGTTTTGCTTCCGAGGAGTTTTACGAGTCGCTTGTTCATCACACACTTGAGAAGCAGTGTGATGTGATGGTTGATCTTCCGTCTGGTGATTACATGCGTTCTTTTAGCTACCTTGAGGGTTTTACAGTTGAGGTCCAGGGACAATAATTGCCGGCCAGGTTGTACGCATTACAGCTTCGTGACTTCGACGTCATCCTTGGCATGGACTGGTTGGAGGCTCACTCAGCTGTGGTGGATTATCAGTGGAAGATTGTGCAGTTTGGGATACCCGGAACGCCCGTTCTTTGCTTCCGAGGTATCCGGTCTACCCGTCGACCTTTTATTTCTTTATGTAGAGCTCGTCGTTTGATTTGCGATGGTTGCGTAGCATATCTTGCTTCTGTTTGTTCTTTGGAGCCTAGAGAGTCATCATTTTTTGATGTGCCTATTGTTTGTGAGTTTTCTGATATTTTTTCGGAGGATCTATCTGGGTTACCGCCTGAGCGGGAGGTAGAGTTCTCCATTGAGCCTTTGCCTAGTACAATGCCTTTGTCCAAGGCACCATACCGGATGGCTCCGGCTGAGTTGCGCGAGTTGAAGCGCCAATTGCAGGAGTTGCTTGAGTTGGGTTTTATCCATCCGAGCCGTTCGTTGTGGGGCGCTCGAGTGTTGTTCGTAAGGAAGAAGGATGGCAACTTGAGATTGTGCATCGATTACAGACAGTTGAATCAGGTCACAGTGAAGAACAAGTATATGTTGCCTAGGATCGATGACTTGTTTGATCAGTTGCAGTCAGCCAGAGTGTTTTTGAAGATTGACTTGAGGTCTGGTTACTACCAGCTGAGGATCAGAGAGTCAGATATTGGCATGATAGCTTTATGTTCGAGGTACAGTCACTTTGAGTTTGTCGTGATGCCGTTGGGCTCACGAACGTGCCTGCAACTTTCATGGATTTGATGCATAGAGTGTTCAATGAGTACCTGGACAGATTTGTGGTCATCTTTGTAGAGGACATTCTGGTCTACTCGGCTTCTGAGGAGGAGCACGAGGTGCATCTGAAGATCGTGTTGGAGACGTTGCAGAGTCACCGACTTTATGCCAAGTTCGACAAGTGCGAATTTTGGCTGAGGGAGGTGCACTTTTTCAGACACGTGATCTCAGGTTCAGGCATGGCAGTGGATCCTGCCAAGGTTGAGGCAGTGTTGTCTTGGGAGCAGCCCACTTCAGTGTCAGAAGTTTGCAACTTTCTGGGTTTGGCAGGCTACTACAGGAGGTTTATCCAGGATTTTTCCAGAATTGCAGAGCCATTGACCCGTCTGACCAGACTTGAGACCAGGTTTGTTTGACAGAGGATTGTGAGTAGAGTTTTCAAGAGCTGAAGAGGAGTTGACTTCAGCGCCAGTGTTGATCTTGCCGTTAGGTAGCAGAGGTTTTATGGTCTACACAGACGCTTCGAGATCAGGTTTGGGTGCAGTGCTGATGCGCATTGTGGGGTCGTTGCTTATGCTTCACGCCAATGAAGAAGCATGAGGAGAACTACCCTACTCACGACTTAGAGTTGACAGCAGTGGTGTTCGCTCTGAATTTGTGGAGGCACTATTTGTACGGCGAGGCGTTCGAGATCTTCACCGACCATCAGTTTGCAGTACATCTTCATTCAGAAGGATTTGAACTTGAGGCAGCGCAGATGGATAGAGTACCTGAAGGACTATGACCTTACCCCTCTCCTATCACCCGGGAAGGGCTAATGTCGTGGCGGATGCCTTGAGCAGACGAGTTCGCTTGAGTTCGTTGATGGTCAGAGAGTGGAGATTGTTTGAGGACTTGTCTCAGAGAGTTTTCTGCCCTTCGAGGTACAGAGATCGTGCAGTGATGACCAGTTTGTCAGTTCGCCCGTCAATGTACCGTCAGGTGCTGAAGGCATAGCAGGCAGATTCAGAGTTGGCAGATATTTTGTAGATGCGAGATGTTGAGTTGGACGAGGACAGTGAGGTCAGATTCACATGCAGATTGTACGTTCCTAGTGATGCGCGGCAGGCGCTGTTGTCAGAGGCACATCGGTCGAGGTATGCTATTCATCCTGGTTCCACCAAGATGTACCATAACATGAAGAGGTTTTTATGGTGGCCAGGGATGAAGAGGGGCATGGCAGAGTTTGTCACTCGATGCCTTACCTGTCAGCAGGTCAAGGCAGAGCATCGGTATCCTGGTGGTGAGCTACAACCGTTGCCCATTCCCGAGTGGAAGTGGGACGACATCACTATGGATTTTGTGGTTGGTTTGCCTCGTTCTCCGCAGAGGCATGATGGTATTTGGGTGATTGTGGACAGGTTGACCAAGTCAGCGCACTTCCTTCCAGTCAGGATGTCTTGGTCAGTGGACAGGCTTGCCAGATTTTATGTGGACCGAGTTGTTCCGTTGCATGGGACCCCAGTTTCCATTGTTTTCGATAGAGATCTGAGGTTCACTTCAGGGTTTTGGCACAGTTTGCAGAGAGCTCTTGGTACAGAGTTGAGGTTGAGTTCAGCGTACCACACACAGTCAGATGGTCAGTCAGAGAGGACTATACAGACTTTAGAGGATATGTTGAGAGCATGTTGTTTGGACTGGGGTGGCACTTGGGAGTCCCACTTTCCGATGGTAGAGTTTACATACAACAACAGTTATCACTGGAGCATTGGAATAGCACCATACGAGGCTTTGTATGGTCGGCCGTGCAGGACACCACTTCACTAGTTCAAAGTGGGTGAGAGACAGCTTTTGGGACCATAGATGGTACAACAGTGTGCGGACACAGTCAGTTTAGTCAGGTAGAGGCTTCAGGCAGCTCAGAGCAGGCAGAAGAGTTATGCAGATGTCCGCAGGAGGCCGTTGCAGTTCAGCGTGGGTGACCTTGTGTTCTTACGGGTCTCGCCGACCAAGGGTGTCATGAGGTTTGGAAAGAAGGGAAAGCTCAGTTCGAGGTATATTGGACCTTTCCCTATTACAGAGAGGATCGACGAGGTCGCGTACTGTAGCAACTCTGAATTTTAAAATTTGATAAATGATATTAAATTAGAATAAAATAAGAATACACTAGAATAAAATGGGATTTAATTAAAACTCATTAAGCCAAATTAGGAAATGGGTTACACTAAAGGTCCATATAGGAATTAATAGGCCCAAAAGGAAAGAGCCCAACTTGGATATGAGATATTTAATGCTAAATTCGTACCTAAAATATTAATAAATGGAAAAGGGTTAGGATAATCACTATTTAACTTATAATTATCCAAAAAGGAGTCCTAGTCCCACCCTAACCCCTTGGCCATGAAATTAGAATTCTTCCCAAGCCATTTAGGTGGATAAATGCTAGGTAAAAGGAGATAAATGTTGGAAATTCAGAGTTGGAGAAGGAGGAGGAGTTTTAAGGAAATAAGGAATCTTTAAACAAACAAATACCCTCTCATTTTGTCCCAACCCAACCCTAGACTTTTTCTGGAGCTTGGAGAACGAGGAGAAGAAGCTATTGGATGTGAAGAGCAAGGAGGAGAGGGCTAGGATCAAGGGGGTTTTTCATCTTCAACTTTTTTGCCCTAGGATTTTCACAGCGTGAAAGGTAGGCAATCTCAAGCACAAACGAATTAACTTCGGCCATAGGTAGACCGTGATCCCCTCTTGCAAAGCCCATGTTTTCCCCAATTCTACCATGCCATTCAAGAGTATTTCATGCTCCAATTCCTGTCATGAACATGTACCTGAACCCACTTGTTTACCTTCAATTCATGCATACACTTGAACTCGTGCCTTGCAAATTTTATCATAAATATGCATGATGTTAGGATTTGAATGATCCTATTTTTCCCAATTTTTATCGTGTACCAGCTTTGAATTAAATCAGATTCCATCACTGTGTATGATTTTAGGTCACTGAAATGTAACCTAATCAAAGCATGTACATACCATGTCTACTTTCTAATTACTCGTTACCGTTGATACATATCATGTCTATTTTCGTTTAAAACTAGTTTCAGAATTTTTGGACATGTATACGATTTTATATTGAATTTTGAATGGCCCTGTGTCAAGCCATGGAAGACTAGACCAAAGTCCAAGGTGAACCAGTTCACCTTTAGGGGTTCGGCCAGACCCTCTGAGAATGCGATGGCATGACCCGTCGCGATTCTCAGGTGGGTCGCGATAGAAGAGCGCATCGCAACATGAACGCGACGGCTTGACTCATCGCGTTCTTCCTCCTTGTATTGATTACCCAAATTGCGACAGACCCTAACGTCGCGTTCTTGGATCGATTGCCCGAATCACGACCGATCACCCCGTCCCGTTTGTGCAACCCTCGATTGCCTGAACCTATTCTAATGAATGCGATTGACCTACCCGTCGCGATTTGAAACGCGACAGGTACCCCGTCGCGTTCTTACTATGTCAACCAGAACCGTGAATGTTCATGTAAACTGTGTTAATTACCTCATTTAATCACTGTTTAATCCCTGCCATACACTGTTATGATCAGTAACGACCTAAGTATGAATAATGGGTAATATTCACATGTTTTCCATTAAATAAAAGATATGTGCACAATTATTTCTTGCTATCATGATTACCTTACACATGCACACACTATACATAAATGCTTGCCATGAAACCTTATCAATTTACTCAATAATATATCTAGTAATTAAGTATAATTATTCATATAAATTCCCTATTTATTTTAATGGACTTGTCTTTGTTTTATCCGCGTGTTTATATACCGCTATCGTGTCCCTCTGCCTTCGAGCACTCGAGGCAAGACGGACAACGTTTCATTAAACACTTCTATCTTGGCTTGGACGACCTCTCCGTTGGGAATACTCCTGACTGGACCAGGAACTCCTTGTCAAGACCTCCGTAAGTCTCCTTGGCTTTGGCGGATGTCCATTGCCGACGAGCGGGTTGTACCATTAATACCTATTTTACCCTTAGGGATCAACATGATCCAACGGCTTTAGTGTGTTCTCTCTTACCTTGGGTTCACGCCGAACCTCTGGCATGTGTTCATAGCACGACTATTGGGCGGTTGTGACTTCTACCGGACTGCCGACATACGACCATATGGTGCAACTGTTACTATCGCTTGTTTATCGTTGTTTTACGAATATGTCTCTATTCTCATCTACTATCTCTATACTCTCATCTATTCACATTCTCTCTATACTCTCGTCTATTCATCATTTACTCTCATCTATTCTTGGTATTCTATTGGCCATCTTGTGATTGTCTAAGATAAAAACATGATCAATGCCAGACAACATTATAAAGGGCCCGATCTGGTCCTGGGAGGTGCGCCCGAAAGGCTATAACTTGCGGGGGTTTAATGATCAGGATGTTCGGCATGCATCCAACACATAACTAGCAAGATTTAATCTATGACAATCAATCAATCATTTTTACTTGTACTCGTAGTTGTAAGAATATCGACCAAACATGCTATCGTGACTAGTGCACTTTGTGCAACCATACATGCTATCTCGTTATATGGCCAATTCGTTATCATGCTTGTTGTGTTATACTCTCGTGAAAAGTGCTATTGTTCTCTCGTTATCATGCGACATTACTCTTTGGACTATACTTGATCGTTCTTTCTAGTTACCCTACTTGATAAGACATTAATACTTAAAGCATGCCTGTTTATACGAGATATTAAGTCCTACTGAGCGTTATCGCTCACCCTGCGCTATTGTTTCATGTGATTTTAGGAGTCTGATGGGGACTACTACACGAACGAGGAAGAGAATGAGCAGGACTAGGAGTGATCCCAAGTTTACGACAACCATTGCTTTTTAGTAGTTAGTTAGTTATTAGTAAGTCAGTTTGTAATAGTTAGATTTGAATAAAGTACTCTAGGCCGTAGTTTTGGCTCTGATTAGTGATTGCAATAGTTGGTTGTGGAATTATTAATGAAGTTGGATTTCTCTTGGCGTTATTCCAATTTACGCAATGGTTTGATGTTATTTCTCGCTCGATACTTTATTTAACTGTATTACCACTCCGATATCTGCGTCGGGGCGTTACAATTTTGTCATATCAGAGCCTAGGTTGTTCTTAAGTATAGGATGATCTAGGTTTGACCTGATAGTCTAATTCCATACCTATGTGAGAAATGGGTAGAACCATGGGTAATAAGGTAAAAATAAACTCACGCATGCACAAACTTAGTACAATCTCAATGTCTTACATTAAAATTTTCTCTTGAAGGAACTTAAACCATAGCAATGGCAGCGGAGCGTGCACAACTCTGTGACATGCAGCAAACTATTCAGAAGCTCGCTCGAGCACTGCTTCAAGCTGTTGGAGGTGGTGGCAGCCGAGGAGCTGGAGATTTGCATAGGAATTTTTGAAACCTGAACCCGCCTCGTTTCAGCGGGACAACGAACCTCGATGAGGTAGAAAATTGGATGAAGGAGATAGAACGCATCTTTCGCGTTATGCAATGCACGGACGGTGATAAGTTGCTATTGGCTACATTCCAACTCGAACGGGACGCCCGTGCGTGGTGGGAGTCCGTTGAGGCCACACGGGCAGATGCACAGTTCACATGGGATGAGTTTAAGGAGCACTTCAACTCCAAATACTTTTCTGAACGAGTTCAAGAAAAGAAAGCCTCTAAATTTGCTACACTGAAGCAGAGGAATCTCTCAGTTGCTGAATATGAAGCCCAATTCTCTCGATTGGCCCGATATGCCAAACACCTTGTCAGCACTGAGAAAATGAAGGCAAGGCGCTTCCTTAATGGGCTTAAGCCTTCTTATATTACTCAACTTGCACCCCTGGACATTCAGATATATGCTGAAATGGTCAAGAAGGCTCAGTTGATGGAGGATGTGACCGATCTCACTGATCGCATCAAGGGAAGAATTGTTAAGAAGGAACAAGCGTCAGGTTCCTCAAGAAAGCCCACCAATAGTAAGAAGCGGCCTTTCAACATCACTGGAGGGCCGAGTCAGGAAAGGAAGCCCAAGATCGCTGCTCCCTCGAACACCAACAAGACCAACTGCGAGCATTGTGACAAACCTGGTCACACTGCCAATGAATGCTAGAGGAAAGTGGGCACATGCCTACGCTGCAGAAATCGCAATCACCGCATTTCCGAGTGCCCAGTACTGAAGGAGCAGGAAAAGGAAAAGCGCCCGAATGGGCAAAAGAAGTCTGGTCTATTGCAAGCCCTACAGGAAGTGGAGACCACCGAGGAGGGTGGAGTCGTGGAAGGTACATTGCAAGTCTTTTCTCAATCATCATTTGTTTTGTTTGATACTGGCGCTACACATTCGTTCATATCACAAGCATTTGCTGATACCCTAACTGTTAAACCTGCATCTATGGGTTTTGCACTGCCTGTCACAACACCACTGGGGGAGAAAGCCCAATTGAACAAATATTTTCCATTAGCTGATGTAATGGTAGGAGAACTCAATCTAAGAGCCGACCTGGTGTGTATGCTCATGGAAGGCTATGATGTCATACTGGGAACCGATGGCTATCTACATATGGGGTGTGTGTTGATTGTAGAGAGGGAAGATAACATTTAGTGAATTCTCTAAGATGACCTTCACGGGACGTAGAACAAGAGACACTTGTCTCTCGTCTCTGCTATTCGGGCACAAAGCATGATTAGGAAGGGCTGTGTGGCATTTATGGCCGCTGTAGTAGTTGAAAAGAAGGCATCCAAGATATCAGACATACACATAGTGCAAGAGTACTCCGACGTGTTCCCCGATGAGCTACCAGGCATTCCACCTGAACGAGATGTGAATTTCTCAATTGATCTAACACCTGGAGCTGCACCAGTGTCGCGTCAGCCATATAGAATGTCTCCTGCTGAATTGAAGGAGCAATTAATGGAGTTGTTGGAAAAAGGTTTTATTAGACCAAGTACTTCTCCTTGGGGAGCATCTGTGTTGTTTATTAAGAAGAACGACGGATCTATGAGGTTGTGCATTGACTACAGGCAGTTGAATCAGCTGACTATCAAGAACAAATACCCTCTGCCTCGTGTCGATGAATTATTTGATCAAATATCAGGAGCCAAATATTTTTCTAAGATTGACCTTAGATCGGGATATCATCAGATGAGAATTAAAGATGTGGATATTTACAAGATAACTTTCAAGAGCAGGTACATACATTAGAATTGTAGTTATGCCTTTGGACTAACCAATGCTCCTACAACTTTATGCAATTGATGAACAACATCTATTGGCCATACCTCGACAAATTCATCGTGGTATTTATTGATGATATTTTTATATACTCCAAGACCAAGGAAGAGCATGAGGAGCATCTGAGGATCGCTCTACAGATCTTATGCGACAACAAGCTCTATGCAAAGTTGAGCAAATGTGAGTTCTGGCTCAAGGAAGTCTCATTTCTAGGCCATGTCATATCCATGGATGGTATCGCTGTTGATCCTTCCAAGGTCGAAGCCGTACTCAACTGGGAGAGACCAACCACTGTTACTGAGATTAGAAGCTTTCTTGGACTGGCTGGCTATTACAGGCGGTTCATAAAAGACTTCTCCAAGATAGTTGTACCCCTTACTCGCCTTACGCGAAAAGAGAATCCTATGTCTGGAGCAAGGAATGTGAGAAGAGCTTTCAGACACTGAAGAAATGCCTGACATCTGCACCTGTCCACGCATTACCAGTCGAGGGCGAAGGATTCTCAGTCTACACTGATGCATCTGGAATCGGTCTAGGATGTATGCTAATGCAGAATGAAAAGGTGATAGCCTATTCGTCTAGACAGCTGAAGTCTCATGAGGTCAATTACCCTGTCCATGACCTAGAACTTGCTGCAGTGGTGTTTGCACTCAAAATCTGGAGGCATTATCTTTATGGAGAGTAATTTATTGTCTACTCCGATCACAAGAGTCTGAAGTATCTATTTTCCCAAAAGGAGCTCAATATGCGGCAAAGGAGATGGCTGGAATATCTGAAGGATTTTGATTTCAATATTCAATATCACCCTGGCAAAGGTAATGCTGTAGCAGACACACTTAGCAGGAAGCCTGTGGCATCCTTGTCTTGTTTAGACATGGGTGAGATGCAATTATTAGAGCAATTCGCCAGTCTAGATCTAAACATTGAGTAGAGAAGTGATCAGGTGCTAGTGGCCAACCTTAGAGCACAATCCGACATCTTTGTCGAGATCAGGGAACAATAAGCCAATGACCCATTTTTGGTTCGAGTCAAGAAAACCATAGCAGACAGACCAGACTTCTCCATCACAGAGGATGGGAGATTATTATTTCAGGGCATGACATGTGTGCCTAGGGCTGTTCATTATTTGGTCCAACCCGAAAAACCGAACCGAACCGACCGGTTCGGTTCGGTTTGAAGACTTCATGAGTTCGGTTCGGTTTGGTGTTCAGAAACCAAAATGAACCGAATATATATATATATTATATATATATATATACCACATATTTACACAAAGCGCTTTGTGCCCCAGTTGGTATCGTGGGGGGCGCGACCTCCGCCCTCCATTAGAGGACCTGGATTCGAACCTGCAATCTGATGTTCGCTGGGTTTTTTTGAAATTTCAGTTCAAACAGAATATAATATATAAAAACAAATGATACTATATATAATTACAAAAGACATTGTAGCCTGGTTGGTTGGCGCAGGAGGCGTGACCTTCTTTGGCGCGGGTACGAAACTTGCAGTGCGCGTTTCCTGTTTTTTTTTTTTTTTTTAATTTCGGTTCACCGAACCGGTTCGGTTTGGTTTGGTTTGGTTCGGTTTGCTACAATATTTCGGTTCGGTTCGGTTCCTTAAAAAATAAGGGGTGAACCGGACTGAACCGGACCGTGTTCACCCCTATGTGTGCCTGACAATAGGAGCTGAAAAGGAAGCTGATGGATGAAGCTCATAAGACCAAGTACACAATTCACCCAGGTGCAACCAAGATGTACCAAGACATGAAAAGGTCATTTTGGTGGCCCAACATGAAGCATGAGGTTGTTGAGCATGCCGCGCACTACCTCACCTGTCAACAGGTCAAAGCAGAGCATCGACATCCTGCGGGCGTACTCAGACCCCTGGACATACCTGAATGGAAGTGGGAGTGCATCAGCATGGATTTCATCATGGGTTTACTCCAAACTCGTGGTGGACTTGATGCTATTTGGGCCATTGTGGACCGACTGACTAAGTCCGCACATTTTCTAGCAATCAGAAGTACCTGGAGTATGGATGTGCTAGCTGCTCTGTATGTAAAGGATTGTGATATTACATGGAGTCCCTGTGTCCATAGTCTCAGATCGTGACCCTAGATTCACCTCTAGATTCTGGAAGGGACTTCAAACTGCACTAGGCACCAAACTCAACTTTAGCACTGCATTCCACCCACAGACAGATGGGCACAGAAAGAACAAATCAGATTGTGGAAGATATGTTGCGAGCTTATGCTATAGATTTTGAAGGATACTGGAATGAACAACTGACATTAATGGAATTTGCCTACAATAACAGCTATCAGACCAGCATTAAGATGGCACCATTTGAAGCCCTATATGGTAGAAGTTGTAGATCACCGGTATGCTAGAATGAAGTGGGTGAACAACAATGGTTGGGACCTGATATGGTGCAGAATACTAGCAAAGATATACAATCATCAGAAACAAGATTAAAATAGCTCAGTCCAGGCAAAAGAGCTATGCAGACAAAAGAAGAAGGGACTTAGAATTTCAAATCAGAGACCATGTACTGCTAAAGGTATCCCCGACCAGAGGATTTCAATGATTTGGAATGAAAAGCAAGTTGAGACCAAGATTCATAGGTCCATTTAAAATACTGGAAAGAGTTGGCGAATTGGCGTATCGTCTAGCATTCCTCCTAAGTATTCCATTGTACACATGTTTTCCATGTGTCAATGCTGAGGAAGTATGTGTACGACCCATCTCATGTGATTCGCTACGACGATATAATCTTGCACAAAGATATGACCTATGAAGAGAAGCCAGTTAGAATATTGGACAAGAATTCAACAGCTTCGGAATCGACCAATATCAGTGGTAAATGTACTCTGGAACAATCATGAAGTGGAAGAAGCCACGTGGGAACCCGAAGCAACGATGTGACGGAATTATCCAGAATTATTCAGTAAGTCATCCTTCCTCTACGATCATATGAATTTGGAGACCAAATTCTTTTTAAGAGGGAGAGGATGTAGCAACTCTGAATTTTAAAATTTGATAAATGATATTAAATTAGAATAAAAATAAAAATACTAGAATAAAATGAGATTAATTAAACTCATAGACAAATTAGGAAATGGGTTACACTAAAGGTCCATACATGAATTAATAGGCCCAAAAGGAAAGAGCCCAACTTGGATAAGAGATATTTAATGCTAAATTCATACCTAAATATTAATAAATGGAAAAGGGTTAGGATAATCAATATTTAACTTCTAATTATCCTAAAAAGGAGTCCTAGTCCCACCCTAACCCCTTGGCCACGAAATTAGACTTCTTCCCAAGCCATTTAGGTGGATAAATGCTTTGTAAAAGGAGATAAATGTTGGAAATTCGGAGTTGGAGAAGAAGGAGGTGTTTTAAGGAAATAAGGACTCTTTAAACAAACAAATACCCTCTCATTTCGTCCCAACCCAACCCTAGACTTTTCTGGAGCTTGGAGAATGAGGAGAAGAAGCTATTGGACGTGAAGAGCAAGGAGGAGGGCTAGGATCAAGGGGGTTTTCGCCATCTTCAACTTTTTTGCCCTAGGATTTTCATAGCTTGAAAGGTAGGCAATCTCTCAAGCACAAACGAATTAACTTCGGCCATAGGTAGACCATGATCCCCTCTTGCATAGTCCATGTTTTCCCCAAATTCTACCGTGCCATTCAGGAGTATTTCATGCTCCAATTCCTGTCATGAACATGTACCCGAACCCACTTGTTTACCTTCAATTCATACATACACTTGAACTCGTGCCTTGCAAATTTTATCATAAATACTGCATGATGTTAGGATTCGAATGATCCTACTTTACCCAATCTTTATCGTGTACCATCTTCAAATTAAATCAGATTCCATCACTGTGTATGATTTAGGTCCCGAAATGTAACCTAATCAAAGCATGTACATACAGTGTCTACTTTCTAATTACTCATTACTGTTGATACATATGCATGTCTATTTTCGTTTAAAACTAGTTTCAGAATTTTTGGACATGTATACGATTTTATATTGAATTTTGAATGGCCCTGTGTCAAGCCATAGAAGACTGGACTGAAGTCCAAGGTGAACCAGTTCACCTTTAGGGTTCGGCTAGACCCTCTGAGAATGCGACGACACGACCCGTCGCGATTCTCAGGCGGGTCGCGATAGAAGAGCGCGTCGCGACATAAACGCGACGGCTCGACTCGTCTCGTTCTACCTCCCTGTACTGATTGCCCAGATTGCGACAGACCCTGACGTTGCGTTCTTGGATCAATTGCCCAAATTGCGATCGATCACCCCGCCGCGTTTTGTGCAACCCTTGATTGACCTGAACCTGTTCTAATGAATGCGACTGACCTACCCGTCGCGATTTGAAACGCGATAGGTACCCCCGTCGCGTTCTTACTGTGTCAACCAGAACCGTGAATGTTCATGTAAACTGTGTTAATTATCTCATTTAATCATTGTTTAACCCCTACCATACACTGTTATGATCAGTAACGACCTAAATATGAATAATGGGTAATATTCACATGTTTTCCATTAAATAAAATATGTGCACAATTATTTCTTGCTATCATGATTACCCTACACATGCACACACTGTACATAAATGTTTGACATGAAACCTTATCAATTACTAAATAATATATCTAGTAATTAAGTGTAATTATTCATATACATTCCCTATTTATTTTAATGGACTTGTCTTCGTTTTATCCGCGTGTTTGTATACCGCTATCGTGTCCCTCTGCCTTCGAGCACTCGAGGCAAGACGAACAACGTTTCATTACACACTTCTATCTTGGCTTGGACGACCTCTCCGTTGGGAATACTCCTGACTAGACCAGGAACTCCTTGTCAAGACCTCCGTAAGTCTCCTTGGCTTTGGCGGACGTCCATTGCCGACGAGCGGGTTGTACCATTAATACCTATTTTACCCTTAAGGATCAATATGATCCAACGGCCTTAGTGTGTTCTCTCTTACCTTGGGTTCACGGCGGATCTCTGGCCTGTGTTCATAGCACGACTATTGGGCGGTTGTGACTTCTACCGGACTGCCGACACACGACCATGTGGTGCAACTGTTACTATCGCTTGTTTATCGTTGTTTTACGAATATGTCTCTATTCTCATCTACTATCTCTATACTCTCATCTATTCACATTCTCTCTATACTCTCATCTATTCGTCATTTACTCTCATCTATTGTTGGTACTCTATTGGCCATCTTGTGATTGTCTAAGATAAAAACATGATCAATGCCAGAGAACATTATAAAGGGCCCGATCTGGTCCTGGGAGGTGCGCCCAAAAGGCTATAACTCGCGGGGGTTTAATGATCAGGATGTTTGGCATGCATCCAACGCATGACTAGCAAGATTTAATCTATGACAATCAATCAATCATTTTTACTTGTACTCGTGGTTGAAAGAATATCGACCAAACATGCTATCGTGACTAGTGCACTCTGTGCAACCATACATGCTATCTCGTTATATGGCCAGTCCGTTATCATACTTGTTGTGCTATACTCTCGTGAAAAGTGCTATTGTTCTCTCGTTATCATGCGACATTACTCTCTGGACTATACTTGATCGTTCTTTCTAGTTACCCTGCTTAATAAGACATTAATACTTAAAGCATGCTTGTTTATACGAGATATTAAGTCCTACTGAGCGTTATCGCTCACCCTGCGCTATTTGTTTCATGTGATTTTAGGTGAGTCTGATGGGGACTACCACACGAACGAGGAAGGGAATGAGCAGGACTAGGAGTGATCCCAAGTTTACGACAACCATTGCTTTTTAGTAGTTAGTTAGTTATTAGTAAGTCAGTTTGTAATAGTTAGATTTGAATAAGTAACTATGGGCCCTAGTTTTGGCTCTGATTAGTGATTGTAATAGTTGGTTGTGGAATTATTAATGAAGTTGGATTTCTTTTGGCGTTATTCCAATTTATGCAATGGTTTGATGTTATTTCTCGCTCAATACTTTTATTTAACTGTATTATCGCTCTGATATTCCACGTCGGGGCGTTACACGTACATGTTGTATCTTCCGGCAGAGTTGGCAGGAGTACACAGTGTCTTTCATGTTTCACAGCTCAGGAGGTACGTTACAGATCCGTCGCACGTGTTAGATCACTCGCAGTTAGAGGTTGCACCAGATTTGTCAGTACCAGAGCACCCAATCAGAGTTGTGGACCGCAGAGTGCAGTAGTTGCGCAGGAGGCAGATTCCGCTAGTCAAGGTTGTTTGGGAGAACCGCGTTGGTGGCGAGGCCACTTAGGAGCGCTAGGATGAGATGAGAGAGTAGTTTCCATATTTGTTTGAGTGATCGGTACGTTGTTTTTCTTTATGTTGCTTCCTGTTGAAACTGAGTTTCTTTTGATTTCGAGGATGAAATCCTTTTAAGGGGGGTCGAATGTAAGACTCGGCCCTCTTGGGCCCTTAGCCCTATCCTCTTGGTCGCGACGGACCCCATGGTTGCGACATTGTCACGCCAGAGGAGCCGGTCGCGACATGCTTTTAGTCGCGGCACACCTCGCCGTCGCGTTCTGGTCGCGACGGGAGTGGGCGTCGTGTTTTTGTTGCGGCGTCTGAAGGCGACACGACTCTGGTTCTGACCGTTATGACTGCTGTCCTTTTTGTCAGAACGGCCTTGTCGGGTGTCTGGTGCTTACAGCGTTGACGCACCCTGGTAGGCCGTCGCGTTATGGTTTTCCCGGTCTTCGAGGTTTGACCACTTTTAGTGTCGCGTCGGGGTAGGCGGTCGCTACATGATCGCAACCTGTAGGGCGGTCGCGACAAGGTTGTTGTCGCGCCGGCCCGACCTGTCGTGTCTCTGGGGCCGTCGGTTCAAACCGAGGCACGCGACCTTTTTTCCCCTCTCTCCTTCCTATCTTCTTCTACTCTCTTTTTCTTCCCCCTCCGAGCCCCTTTGCTTCTCCGGTGATTCTTGGGCATTCTTGGCAAGGAGGTGACGCTCCGTTCATGTAGGCAGCATCCGTGTGGTGCTAAGAGCGAGGAGGAGGTGGCCATTCCAACGTGAAGGCCCCAACGGGTCAGCTCTACTCCCTGAGGTAGGGACCCCCTCTTTCCCTCTCATTCTAGCATGCTCCCCTTCCCCTTGAGATCTTTGTTTCTCCGTGGTTCTGGGGATTGTGGGGTGTGAGGTCCATGCTTGTGGTGAGTGAGGTTTCCTTCGAGTGTAGATTTCCTTGTAATGCATGCTTTATGGGGTTTGAGGGTGGTTTGCCTTGATTAGAAGTTTCTATAGTGTTTCCATGCTCCCCTCCCCTTGTGGATGTGTTTTTGTACAGTTTTGGGGTGGTCCTCGAGAGGGTTGTCCCGGGACCCCTCTTGATTGAGGTCGCGACCGACTTAGGGGTCACGATGATGTCGCGACTAGGATGGCCGCCGCGACATCATCGCGACGCCCTAGGGCGTCGCGACATGGTCACGACCGGCCTTGGCATCGCGACAGTGTCGCAACAGCCTGGGGCGACACGACAGTATCAGATATAGGTAAGTTCTTATGAAGTTCCGTTTTCTCGTAGAGTCTTCGCCGTTTTCGGTTCTTTCTATACCCGTGACACCAGTGCTAGTTCCTAGTACGGTCCTACACTAGTCGTTCGTCCGGTGCTTGGCACCTGAGGGCTTGTCCCGTGAGAGAGGTTGTGAATACCTGGGACCCCCATCCTCGTGCGCCTTAGAGGGAGCGTTCGGGGCGACGAGCGTACTCGAGTCACGAACGCTGGAGTAGAGGGGAAAACGGTGGTTAGGACAGTGGCGTCGAGTCATTTGTAGAGCTCTCTTGCTTGGTCTGGGACACCGAGGATGGATGCAGTTCTACCCGGTGCAGGCCAGCCAGTCTTTTTTCTTACTGCCTCTCTCTTTGTGTCCCCGGAACCACCTAGAGAGGCCAAGCGTGGACCGTAGTCCGGCCAAACTACGGCGGTTACTATTGTGTTACTTCGTGCTCCTCCCCCCACTCTGACGAGAGTGGAGGTTTGGACCTGGGTCGAGGATAAGACGTCAGTGGACGCTTCTGACCGGTTGACTAGTGGTAGTGGTTTCCGTAGCTAGTGTTTCTTGTCCAGGCGAGGTTCCCCCTGTCTGTGTTTACAGCCGTGTGGTGGTCACGATGTGCAGGTCGTACGGAGTTTCTGACCGTGGTATCTTTCTGTACCGTTGTTAGTTAGTAGCTTTGCTTCCGCAGTTTTTCGTGTAGAGTAGAATATATACTGTTGTTATTTAGTTTGTTTATATATTCTTTCTCGCCTGTTAGAGCCAGTAGGAGATTGGTAGTCCTTACTGAGTTTCCGTTGTGAAGCTCATCCCTTCTTTTTCCAGGTGAGACTTCTCAGCAGTGGCCGGGTGCACGTCGGGCGGAGGAGACGGGGCGGTAGTCGTTGTCCCCATGGCTAGCAGTGGGTTTCCCCCTTCAGTTGTACTTCACCCTCGGGGGTATGCCCCTAAGGGCTCTGTCCTCCCCCATTTTACTCATACTAGATGTGTGTGTGTGTGTTGGGACTGTACCTAGAGCGTTACGACGCGGTCTCGCTCTTCTTTCTGTTTCCGCGCGTGTGCTCCTAGTTCTGTAGTTGACGTTTATTTCCTTTGCATATTCTATTAGACTTGTGTTATAGCCCCTCCGGGTCCCCAGATCTGTGGGCGGCAATCGCGAAAATCAAGTCCTCCGCTGTGGCCGAGGGTCGGGTTCTCGGGGTCGTTACATTAAATATATTCATGATATTTAAGTTAATCATGAGTTTTGTTATCACCAAAATAAATGATAAAATATAAGAGTGGTTCAACAATCTCCCCATTTTTGGTGATGACAAAACTTATGAAAATTTTCTGACAAAGATACTCAAAACATGGAATAAACAGAAAATTCATAGTTTAAACTTACTCTCCCCCTTTTTATCAATAACCAAAAAGTAAAAAAATATTACCATTTGAATTCTCCCCTTAAGGAATATTCTTACCATGTTGAAGGAGAGACAACAATACATTTACTGCTGTCATTGTTTACTGCTCCCCCTTAGTGTTTGCTCCCTCTGAATGTGAGGCTCCCCCTCAGTGTAAGGCTCCCCTTGATGTGTGGCTTGATGAATCTTCAATCTTCTCCTTGTCTGTCAACATCTTCTGTTGTATTTTCATTTACTGTTCTGTTGGGAGGTCTTTACGAAGTGTCCCTACATTGATCACAAATTCTTACAAGGATATTAGTAGCATTGTAATTTATGGAATAAACAACAAAAAGAAATGTAAGTTTAAAACAAAAATTAAAAAAGAACTAAGGATGACTATTTATTTTTAGATAGGAATGAAGTGAAGAGTTGGTAGTCACCAACCGGATGCTTTTTTAGCATCCTCTTACCATACCCATTGATGCCTCTTTTTTTGTCCATTAAAATCAAATTGGCATTCTCTTCTTCTTCTTCTTCAGTGCTGAGCTGTCTGAGGTGTTATTCCATGTAGTTGTAAAGGTCTTCCTTTTATATTTCTTGTATTTCTCCTCTTTTCTCTTCTTCTTTTTCTCTTTCCTCTTGGCTAAGATTTTTCAGATAATTTCTTATTTTCTGTCAATATTACTGCTCTCACTGGAAGTGGCTTCATCCGAAGTGCTTTCCTCAGCTTTGAATGCATTGTTTGATCTTCTTTTGAAAGAGCTTTCTCCTAATCTCTCCATGTTGATCTCATGAGCCATGAGAGATCCAATAAGCTTTTCCAATGTCATTGTGGAGAGGTCATTTACTTCTTCTATAACAGTGACCTTTGAAGTCCACTCCTTTGGGAGAGATCTTAAGATCTTTCTGACCATATCTTCCTGGCTATACTTCTTTCCCAAATCTGCAAGTCCATTTACAATTTCAGTAAGCTCGTTGTACATCTGAGATATGGACTCGGCTTGTTACATTTGGAACTTCTCATATTTTGTCACCAAGATATCAATTCTGATTTATTTTACGTTGTCAGTCTCTTCATATGTGAGCCTTAGTGTTTCCCACATACCCTTTGCTGTTTTGCACGCAGAAATTCTGTTGAACTCTTGCTTTGTCAGCGCGCAACACATGAAGCTTTTGGCCTTACTCTTCAGAGATATCTTATTTTTCTCTTCAGTTGTCCATTCTTCCTTGGGCTTGGAGATTTAAAGATCACCATATTCTATGATGCTCCAGATTTGATAGTCGTAGCCTTATAGGAAGAACTCCATCCTAGTTTTCCAACATTGATAATCTTCTCCATCAAATAGTGGAGGCCAGAAGATGGATTGGTCTTCTGCAAATCCTTGGGCTGTCATTTGATCTTTGATCTAAGATCATTAGATCTTCTTGATTTTTCAGAGACTAAGGCTCTGATACCACTTGTTGGTATCAGATGAATGAAAGAGCTTGGCTCTGATACCACTGTGGACCCACTTACGGTTGGCAACAAGACTAACCTAGAGCGCGCGGGGGGGGGGGGGGGTGTGGGGTGAATAGGTAATCTGAAAAACTGAAACAAAAATCACCACATGAAAATGTTTGGTTAGTATAAATAAGCGTGTGCAAGGAAATTAAAGATGCGGAAGTAAGCACACAAAACACAAAGATTATCCTGGTTTGGCTCTTCCAAATGGATGTCTTACGTCTAGTCCCCAAGCAAACTCTTGGGATTTCACTAACCACTAAGTAACATTGGTCTTCCTTTAAACAAGGGGCATACAACACCCAGCACCCGAGCTGTCTTCTTCTCTTTCTAGGTAAGAAGACAACCCACTGTTTCACCTCAGTCAGGTGCTTCTTTTACGAGCTCAGAAGCAACTCACTGGTACACACCCCAACAGGTCTTCCCTTCAAACAAGGGGAACACTGGTACAGACCCCAGATGGTCACCACTAGGCGCAAGCTAGTCTTCCTTTCTAATCAAGCAGAATGCTTGCACAGCAAGCCTTCTCTTCCAACCGAAGAGAAACACTTTTGAACACAGAAGCAAGGACTTGAAGCCCCTAGATCAAGCTCAAGATAGACAATGAAATGCTTGATCTGAGACTGAGCTTAAGAAGGAAAGAGTTTACAAGACAAGACTCTCCTTAGGCTAAACCCCCAGCTCTCTCTCCCTCAAATACACAATGACACACAGAGAGAATGAGGAAGAAGGAAGACGGCTTGAATGCTTCAGCTTGAATGGGCTCGAGCTCTCTTCCTTTCTTGCTTTGAGTGTGTATAGCGTTGGATGCTCACTGAATACACACTCCTTGAATGATCTTCAGGTTCGCGCACTATTTCTTTTTTCTTTTGCATCTCTCTTTTATGGAGAAACTTGAACAGATCCATTGACAGATGGCCGTTGGAGGTTCTTGGCTCTCTTCTTCTTCTTCTCACCTTCCTTTAAGTCTAACGGCTTCCTTCTTGTGCCTACTGGCTACTTGGAATGAAGGAAGATGTTCCAGCTAGTACGAACTTTCAATGATGCCAACAGCAGATCCAAGATGTTGACTAAGAGTAAAAGTGAATCTGTAAACATTAAATGCAAGGCAGATGATTAGACTTGTGAAGTCTTTTGTCAGGTGCTCATCTCTTTTGCTTCTGTCTGTATTTCCTATTCCTGCAGATAGCTAAAATAGAATGTAGGTGTTTTTCTTTTGTTGCAGGAAAGAAGAGATCCTATAAGACAGGCAAAAAGATCTTTCGTCAGAGAAATAATAAGTTAAGCATATGAAGTGCTTTTGAGTTTTCAATGGGAGCCAAAGATATTTTAAAAGGTTTCACTACAAGGGAAAGCGGTTACACCGACGGAATTTTTCGACGGAATGTTGCCGTCAGAAAAACTGTCGGTATATCTGACAATAATATGTTCGTTGAAAATATTAGTCGGTTTTTCCGACGGAACTTAATTCGTCGGAAAAACCGTCGGTCTTTCCGACGGAACAAGTCTGTCTGAAAATCCGTCTGAAATACCGACGGATGTTCCGACGGAATTTGTGCCATCGAAAAACCCGCAATTTCTCCCTTTACGTGCTTTTCCCGCCCCCGCTCTCTCTCTCTCTCTCTCTCTCTCTCTCTCTCTCTCTCTTTCTCTCTCGTCTCTGGCATCTCTCTCTCTAGTCGCCGCGACGTCTGCCGCCGTCGCGCCGAGCCCCCCGTCGCCCTGATCGAGTCGCCCTAGCCACCGCCTCCGGCTCGCCGCCCTGCCGCCGCCCTGTCGGTATGTCTCCTCCCCTTGCCTCCGTCCCCCCTCCCCCTCCGTCTCGCGCTCTCCCCCCCTCCGTCACTGTCCCCCCCTCCCGGCCCCCATCGTCCCCCCCTCCGTCCCTCCCCCACCGTCCCCGGCCCCCTCCCCCTCCGTCCCCTGTCCCCCCCCCCCCCTCCGTCCCACTCTCCCCCTCCCCCTCCATCCCGTGCTCCCCCCTTCCCCCACCGTCCCCCCCTCCATCCCACGTACTATCTCCCCCTCCCCTTCCGTCCCCCCCTCCGTTCCACGTACATGGCGAGTGTTAGCAGAGGGGCGTTAGTCGTTGCTCTCGATGTCCATTCGCCCATGAAGAAATGCTGCTTCTGCCTCCGACAGCTCTCCGGGAGGAGGCCCTGTGACAAGGGAACTCAAACAACATAAGATATGTAAGCTAGGCCTCTCGTTAATTTAAAGCATACACAAAGACTACAAAAATCTACATGAAATAGTAAGCAGTGGTCTCTAGTACAGATAGAAAAGTTCCTTCCCCCCCCCCCCCTCCCACCCCTCAATTTTTAATACTGCACGTAATGTGACTATCGTTTCATGTTGTTATCTGCCTTAAATGGTAGTGAGGTCTCTTCTGATGAACAATAATATTTCTCATAATATAATTAGCTTAAATCGTACAGATCTATAGTGAAAGGTTGTAGTTGTGAGCACTAAAAGGTCATCCAAATATGAAGCTTGACAGCCTTGGAATTAAGAAGTGCAGAGATCACGAGGGTGAGATGGTAACTATCTGGAGATATCCCATCATATATGTGCTTAGGCAAATGGGCATATAAGCTTACAGAAACAGTAGTTAGAGCCTTCAAGTAGATCAGCAAGCCAGTTTACTCTTCTGGTATTTTAGCTTAGTATGGATTACTGGCGCCTATCTTCCAAACTGCCATTATCGTTGTTCCGTCCACAAACACACACACACATACACATACTTTTAGAAAATATATAAATAAAATCATCAAAAGAAATGAAATAGAATAAAATTCAATCAGAAAGAGAAGTTAATGGGCTTAAATAATAGCCCATATTAAAATTATTGGGCCAAAATTTAGCAAAGAATAAATGAGTTAAAATATATTTCAACATGTAAAAATAATGGACTAAATTAGGCCCATAAAAGAATTATTGGCTCAAAATAAGAGTTAGAATAATAAAATAATAGAAAATTATTATTTAATTCGTAACAACCATTATTCTCTTATTTAAATGGGCAAGATAAGTTTTAATAACCACCATAATTATCTAAACTTGAGTCATATCAATACCCTAATAAGCTACCCACATTTTTGACATCTATCCCAACCCATTAAAGTTTGAAAGGCTTAAGAGATAGGGATTAACATGAAAAACTCAGAATTTAGATGAGTTATAGTTGTGTTAGGAATTGAAAAGGTTATTCCTATAAATAACCCCCAGTTTTCTCATGGCTACCCTAATACTATCGGGAGTTTCTCTGGGACGTAAAAAGAATCATAGGAGGAGAAATTCGTGGAGAGAAAGAGCACAAAGTGCTCTTCAACTAGTTCATCCTATTTTTCCCTTGTTTCATAAATTTATGTAAAGGTAGACATTTTCTCAAGGAAAACTTAATTAAATTTCTTTGTAAGTTGATCTTGATATCAGAAAAATAATCCCCACATTTCCCCCAATTTTTTCCATCCATACAAAGAGAATTTTGCATTCAAAGTCCCTCCCCCACATTCCCCCCCTCCCCCACAGTCCCCTCCCCCCAATATTCCCTCCTCCCCCACAGTCCCCCCTCCCCACAGTCTCATGGTGTTTAATTATTAATTTATTGTGTATTTTTTAAGGTGTTACTTAATATTCCATGGCATAACAATTGACCATTATTATTTTTTGTCTTAATGTCATGCGTTCTAACATATATATTGAGGTGTTGCATTGCTCGCTATTATTTTTTTTTATGCTTTACATGAAAATAAACAATGTAATGACTTTCTTTGTTAAACATATTGTTTACTTTCACATATTTGTTTAATTTCACACTGCAAGTTAATCCTTCAACATTCATATGTTTATTTGTAGCCATTTGATTGATTCTTTCATATTTACCATATTATGATTTAATTTCATATTTTAAATTACTTATGAATAAATTGTTATCAATTTTTTTCTAATTAGTGATGAGAGTTCGCGATTGGAAATTAGACTCAAAGAAGAAACAAATGTCCAACGTATCAAACTACGTGTTTGTTTGAACGAAAGATATTACGATAGATATTCGAAGATTGCATGATGGTTACTTTTGGTGAAAGAGAAGATGGAGAAAATCATAAAGATTATTCAGAAAGAAGACAGACAAAGTTTAGAAAACAAAAGTGGATTATCTATTATTGTTCAAGATGAAAAAGGACTGTGATATTCAGTAATCTTACGACACAGTTGTGTGGGTAGTATGTACATGTTTAGTGGAAAGACTGATCAAAATTTGTGGAAAATAATTGTGTCAAAGAACTTGACATTCTGAAAGTTATGTCTTCCCATTATGTATGAAGAGATGTATTTGACAAAATATTTAGGGATATCGGTGGTTAGTTCAAAACTAGGAAATCTAATGAGAAGCTAGTGAGTAAAAAGCCGATCAAGTGGTGGGCCTAATATGAAGACATCACGGTCTATATGAACAATAGTCTTTGTGTTCTTTTTAATGTTCAATACCATTAAGTATTTATATAGTGCTCAAATTATTTGATATTCATGTATGCTTACTCTTCATTTATCTTTACGTCAACACTTTGTTTCACCCATTAGCTCTGGGACTCTCCATATAACGTATGTATCATATGTATGGTGTCTGGCGTAGTTGCAAAATAATTATCTGAAAGTAAAAACATGCATGTATTTATATATATTACATTTTTTAACATGCATTAGATGTTTAAAAAAATTATACATTCATCCTACAATGGCGTATGTATTTATATATGTGCTTGCCGTAAATTTTTTAAATATATGTTTAGTTTATGAGTTTCACTATTATAATGAGTTCTTTTTAAGTATTAGAAATGTTATTATACCAATAAACATAATTAGTATACATAGATTATATAATATATATATATATATATATATATATATATATATATATATTATCCTACCTATCATTTTGACTTACTTGAACGATGTGAGGGTGTGGTTAGATTTTAACTCGTGACATGACATTTAATCTGTGTAGGAAAAATGTCTTATGAGAATCGGTCATGGATGTACCGTAGAATAGTTAATGGACTTGTGACAGAGGAGTTTAAAGACGGAGTTGATAGTTTCATTCAGTTTGCAATGAGTAATTCATCAGTAGCAGTTGATCCGATGGGTAACATCCGATGTCCGTGTTCGGTTGTAAGAACAGAAAGTGGATATCGACATGGGATGTGCAGCATCATATGTATACGAGAGTATTTGTTGCCCATTATGAGTTATGGTCGTCTCATGGTGAGTTGAATATTCAGTCGTTTGAACCAGCCAACTTTGTCTCCACAAGTACGTACGTAGACATGGTTGGAGATGCTGCTGGTCCGGAGTTCAATATTCATGATGACCAAACAAATGAAGAAGTGCCGAATGGTACGTGGAGGACGGAGTCGGACGGTTTCCACCTCCGTAGGCCGAGGGTCCGCGTCCCCGTCCACGACAGGTATATGTATATGGAAACACAAAACTCTATATATTATTGTTCATATTAAATTTACGAGATCTAAGGTACATACAATTTTTCAGGGACTGCCTCCCCATCCACGTCGGTCCTCTCGTCGACAGGTATATGTATATGTAAACACAATACTTTTTATTATTGTTCATATTAAATTCATATTTTCTAACGTACATACAATTTTGCAGGGACTGCCTCCCCGTCACGCCGGTCGTCCCTGCGATAGGTATATGTATATGTAAACACAAAACTCTATATATTATTGTTCAATTTAAATTCATATTTTCTAATGTGTATATAATTTTGCAGGGACCGCCTCCCCGTTGAACCACGCGAGTAGCACCACCTTTCCCTTCTTCCTCACCACCAGGTACATGTATGTTTCCATAGATTAGTACGTTCTTGTCTTCCAATTTATACAACAATAGTGTACTTAATTGTTTTCAACAGAGGTGGAGAGCCAGCATCCAGCAGCGGATGAGGAGGGGCTCAGCTACCTGGACGGCAGCCATGTTGGATTTCAGGGTAAACTTGATCACTTCAAACTTACTGTATTTGTTATTTATGTTATACAGTTCATGTACAAAATTAATGTGCAATTGCAGGGGGGAGATAGATCCCGGTTCTGCTTCCCGCTATATTACGACGCTAGTCCACACACATATTCCAGGACCAGTGGATGCATGGAGAGAGTTCCCGGTGCCCGCCGGGATTATTATTTGACATGTTACAGTATTATTATTTTTACTGATTTAAAGTCATTTATTTAATTACTATCTCTGTTAGTGCAGAAAGTTGAGTAATTTTATTTCTTTATAGCGGAGGTACGCGTTCACGAGACCGAGGATCTCCCTCGAGCCGTCTAGGAGTCTACTGCCTAGACTAATTTAAGAAAAGTCGATGTGGGAGGCCGGGACAAGGCAATGAAGACCACAGGCAACCGAGATCCTATGGCTTGGCTGGATTACGACCCTGTTTGGCTGAGGAGGGACTATTGGGAGTCCCTTTGTGAGCGTTGGGCTACTGGACCATGGCAGGAGCGGTCACAGGCGGCAAAAAGCAATCGATCAACTCATCCGAAGAAGAATGTGCATACTAGTGGGTCCGTATTTATGCGACCCATAGCCAAAAATTGGTAAGCATATTATTGTTCAATTGCTTAATACATTGATTATTATTGTGAAACTAACTAATTTTGTTGAATTGTAAGCATCATGAGCTCGAGCGTGCCCTACTTTTCGCGAGTTATTTGATCGGACTCATAAGCGAAGGGGACGGATGACTATGTCAGCGAGAGTGCTCGCACGATTGCTGTAAGTCAAGCTATAAATTTTGAATTCAATTAAGATTTAAAATAATTTGTTTTCAATAATTTAGTTTAATTTGTTCTGCAAGAGACCTATTGATAACCACATAATTGTTTTGAGTTAATTTCATACATATAGTAATTTTAGACAACCATTGTCTATAAATAATGTGCACATTGATTTTAATTTCTATTTCATCCATCCATACATAATTTGTTGAACATGTTAGTTGATATTTGGGGTTAGAACACATGTTAGATTTTCATTTAATAAATCATTGCTTTTAGATTAGGTTCATATTGAAAATAAAGATCTTTGTAAATAAATGTTGTAAGTAGTAAGTGTAAATTTGTAAATAAATAAATTTTGAATATAACACCCTCATACCACATACCCCCTCATAATATACTACATATTCTTTCCCTCACTTCACACACATAGGACACATCCCCTCCCTTATATGACCATTATATTTTTTTCTCATCTCACCATAAGTGGCCACATACCCCACTAAACCTCCTTTATCTCTCGTCCTAACAGGAGTCTGGGAGGCAGTGGAAGCTTCACGAAGAAGCTGGAAAGAGCTCTGGCGGTTTGGGGCTTGGGCATGGAGGTGCGCCTGATGTGCTCTGATGCAGGTGGAGACGTGGTGATGGCGCTGGCGGAAAGGCTGTGTGGTGCGGCGATGGGTGATGGCAAGGAGCTGCTGGCGCGGCGTGCGTGGCCTGCTGGAGGTGAAGCGGCCAACTGGGCTTGAGCCCAGGCGGTCTTGTGTAGATGCGGCTGGGCGGAGGTGTGTGCTGAGGTGGCGGCCAAGCCAGAGCTATGGCATGGCGGTTTGATGCAGAGCACGGCGCCTGTGCGAAGCGAGGCTGGGCATGCAGTGGCCGGATCCGTTGAGGAGCTCGTGCTGAGCTGGAGGTCGTGCGACGTTGGCGATCCGGGTGTGGAGTGATGGCGATCCTGGAGCGTTGGTGATCCGGGAGGCGCCCGGGCATCTATAAAAGGACCCGAGGTCCTCATCTCCGGGGCTCTCTGGTTCGATGCTTAGAAATTTTTTTTTAGTTTCTTCTTCCCTGTATTTTCCCTGTTTGAGCAGAGCAGTGAGGGATGGGGACACCAGGGGGTTCGAATTTTGGAGGATTTGTTTTCTTTTAATTTCCATCTTCCTTCTTCTTCTGTTGGCAGAGAGAGCAGTGTGGGGTTCGAATTTGTTTCAGAATTGTTACAGCTTTAGTTACTTCTGTTCTTCCAGTATTAGGGGATGGAGATGAGCTTGGCCGGTTGCAGTTTTTAGAATATTTTTAATTTTTCTGTTCTTCCAAATGTTTGGAATTAGCTAGGTTTCAGTTTTATTTGCCTTTCTCTTGGAGATCAGATCAGTTCATGTTCTCTCTTTCTCATGTTCAGCAATGGAGTTCTCTGGTTCGGATTTCTTAGAATGTTTCATTTTTTTTAAGCAGTAGAGCAAAGCATTAGAGTTCGAATTTTCTTGGATTTTAATCTCCATTTGCTGTAATCTTTCTTCTTCTGTATTTTCTTTGCATAGCAGTGAGAGCAGAGATTGTTGGGGGATTCTCTGGTTTGGCTCGAGTAGTGAGAGCATTGGAGAGTTCTACTGTTTTTGGGATTGGGCTAGAGAAATAGATTCAGATAAATTGTTTTCGTTCTTCTATCTTCTGTGCAAGCTTTCTTAACCCAATTTCTTCGGTGCAATTTTCATTGGAGATCAACTGTTCTAACCATTTCTTCTGTGCTATTTCCATTCCTTATGTGCTGCTGAGCTCAATCCAATTTAGTTTCCATTTTTCTTCTGTTTAGATTCTACTATTTCATCTGGGTTTTTCATGTTTTGTGTGAATTGTGGTATTTCTTCTACATCCGGGAGGACCCCAGCAGCAAGGGGTTTCTCTGGTTCAGCAATTATAGATGGGATTTCGGCTATTGTGAGTTCTGTTGTTGTTTTGTTCTTACCGTTGAGAAGGTGAATAACTTGGCTGCTGTGGGAATGGATTGGTTGTGCTGAGGGAGATCGATCCCGTGATTACTTCTTTCTTGGTTCGACGGCTCCGAAAGGGATTTCAGAAGTTTACACAGTTCGATTTTACAATTGAGTCATAAGATCAGTTCTTGTTACAGCAGATTTAGCTTTGACTTCATTAGAGATTTTGGAGTTTCTTAGTATTTTTTTTTGTGTTATTATTTCTGTTCTTCATAGTTTGAGAATTCCAATTTAGTAATAGTACTTTTCTGTAGGCATCAGTAAATTCTTGTTACTTGTTCTTCTTTTTGTATGATCCTTGAACTGTAAGGAAAGTGGTCTGATATTTTGATGTGAGTTTACTTTTGTTGACCGTTCATCCCCTGAGCTATAGGGGTAAATTGGTTTGTTAGTTTCTAGCTCAGATTTTTGTCGACCTGTTTGATCCCTCAATTGAGAGGGTACAGTGATTCACGTTTAATGCATTATCGATAGAGATTTCAAATCGAAGTAGTTTTAATTCAAACTTTATTCTGCCTCTCCGTGGATATGACCTGTACTCACTATTGTATGAGTTCATCTTTGTGATTTTAATTTTGTGAGACAGTTTTAGAGGAAGTGCGCATTTTGACTTGTGCGAGAACTCTGGACAACGAAATACACAGTCAACTATGCCGCGCGTTCATCTTGGCGCCGTTGCCGGGGAGGCATTAGAGTTTGATTTAATTCTGCTTTTGATTTGATTTCATTTGCATTGGGCTTTTATTGACTTGTTGTTGGGCTTTCATTTCAGATTTGCACAAGGGAGGAACTTGGCTATTGGGCTTGACCTTGAAGCCCATTGGAGGAGGAGCTTGCTGAATTTTTTTTAATTGCTTTTAATTCCGAATTTTAGATAGAAAGAGTGTGAGTGAACTTTGTAGTGAGGCTTTGATGTATTCTCTGTGCATGTACAGAGATTTATTTCCCGTTGGCATGTAATAATTGGCCTCTTTTGTAGTTTGTGTGGTTTGAGAACTAGTTTATAGTACACCTTATATTTTCTTAGTTTCATTTCATTTAATTCAAAAAAACCAAATAAAATTAAAAAATATAAATCTAAAATTCTCAAATCGCTCTTTCATGTTAGCCGTTTGTTTTGTAAATAAAATTTCATCTCTCAAGATTAGAATCCCATGTTTTAGGACATTCATCATCTTAATTGTCATTTGAATTTCATTCTCTTGCATTGAAGAGTGAGGGGGAAAGGTAAGGTTTCTAACTTTTGTTTCATGCATTAGACTTAGCATTAGAAAATTCATTGTTCAAATTTGTTGTTGCACTTCACATTTTTAAATGGGACTGCTTAAGGCTTCACCCATTAGAATAAAAAGATAAGTGAGGATTTCATCACCCTTTCCTTTGCCCAAAATCACAAAAATTCCACATTTTTGCATTTACCTCAGCTTTTAATAAAAACCAGTAGACTTGCCCTAGGGTTCATCATTAGATTCATCCTTTCTTGAATTCAAACTTCTCTTTAAGTCTGGTGTCTAGGATTAGAGGTTAAAAGTTTACGCTTAAGCGAGCTAGAGGTTACTTATTGGGTCCTTGCGAAAGCAAGGGGGGCCTCCCTCTACTCCACCTCTTACCTGGCCGGTACAAGAAGAGTTAGGATTGGACTTAAGCAAGCATAAATCTGATTTTGAGAAAAATAACATAAGTCCAAGGAACACTTAGTGGTTAGGTTAATTTGTTTTGAAAGTGTTTGTTTGTTTGTGTTGTTCATAAAATTTAATAAAAATCTAAAAATTAAAAATCATAAATAGAGAGGCTTTTCATCTGTGCATGCTTGGTAGACGTTCCCAGAATTTAGATTTGGCCCAACCTATAGACGAGATTGAAAGATTTTTTCATAGGATGACCAACCAAAACCAAACCAAGTTGCTAGAAATTTAGAAGAGGCTGCACCCAGACAGATGAAGGAATACTTCATTCCTTCTGACTATCAACCTGCCACTTGCATTAGGCCGGAAATTCCGGCAAATCATTTTGAGATCAAACCTGGAACCATTCAGATGTTGCCATCTTTCTATGGCAATCCCATGAAGACCCTTATAGGCATATATATAATGAGTTCCTAAGATTTGTTCCACTGTAAGGATCCAGAATTTCACTGAAATGCCTTAAGATTGACCCTATTTCCATTCTCTTTAAAGATAAAGCCAAACATT
>CM024758.1:122769441-122796898 GCA_014218235.1 Colocasia esculenta | reverse complement strand
AATTGAAACAAAAATCAACCACTTGAAATGTTTGGTTAGTATAAATAAGCGTATACAGGAATTAAAGATGCGGAGTAAGCACACAAGGAACACAAAGATTTATCCTAGTTTGGCTCTTCCAAATGGAAGTCTTACGTCTAGTCCCCAAGCAAACTCTTGGAATTTCACTAACCACCAAGTACATTGGTCTTCCTTTAAACAAGGGCATACAACACCCTCACCCTAGCTGGTCTTCTTCTCTTTCTAGGTAAGAAGACAACCCACTGTTTCACCTCAGTCAGGTGCTTCTTTACGAGCTCAGAAGCAACTCACTGGTACACACCTTACAGGTCTTCCCTTCAAACAAGGGGAACACTGTACAGACCCCAATGGTCACCACTAGCGCAAGCTGTTCTTCCTTTTCTAATCAAGCAGAATGCTTGTACACCAGCCTTCTTTTCCAACCGAAGAGAACACTTCTGAACACAGAGTAGGACTTGAAGCCCCTAGATCAAGCTCAAATAGACATGAAATGCTTGATCTGAGACTGAGCTTAAGAGGAAAGAGTTTACAAGACAAGACTCTCCTTAGGCTAACCCCCAACTCTCCCTCCCTCAAATACACAAAGACACACACAGAGAGAATGAGGAAGAAGGAAATGGCTTGAATGCTTCAGCTTGATGGGCTCGAGCTCTCTTCCTTTCTTACTTTGATGTGGTATAGCGTTGGATGCTCCTGAATGTACACTCCTTGAATGATCTTCAGGTCGCGCACTATTTTTTTTTTTTTCCTTTGCTTCTCTCTTTTATGGAGAAACTTGAACAGATCCTTGACAGATGGCCGTTGGAGGTTCTTGGCTCTCTTTCTTCTTCTTCTCCCTTCTTTAAGTCTACCGGCTTCCTTCTTGTGCCTACTGGCTACTTGGAATGGAGGAAGATGTTCCAGCTAGTGCGAACTTTCAATGATGCCACAACAGATCCCAGATGTTGACTAAGAGTAAAAGTGACCTACAGACATAAATGCATGGCAGATGATTAGACTTGTGAAGTCTTTTGTCAGGTGGCTCATATCTCTTTTTGTCTTCTGTCTGTATTTCCTACAGATAGCTAAAAATAGAATGTAGTGTTTTTCTTTTGTTGCAGGAAAGAAGAGATCCTATAGATGACAAAAGATCTTTCGTCAGAGAAATATAAGTTAAGCATATGAAGTGCATTTGAGTTTTCATTGGGAGCCAAGATATTTTAAAAGGTTTGAAATATAGAGGCAATCGATGATTCATAATGGTAGTCGATGTTTAAATGAAGAGTAATCGATGTTTGATTTATAATGGTAATTGATGTTTAAGTGAAGCAATTGATGTTATGAGGTAATCGATCTATAAAGAGGCAATCAATGTTTAAGACAATCGATGTTTGAACATAATCGATGTGAAAGTAATCGATGTTTACACGTAATCGATATTTGAACATAATCGATGTTTAAGCATTATTGATGTGAAAGTAATCGATGTTTAAACGTAATCGATGTTTGAACATAATCAATGTTTAAGCATAATCGATGTTTGAACACAATCGATGTTTAAGCATAATCGATGCGATGTTGAAACAAAAATTGATGTCAACTTAAAACAGTAATTGATGTGGAATTTTATTCTCCAATCGATGTGGCACTTGGTCAATAATCGATATGTATTGAACAACAATCGATTGTGCTTTCCAATGCAAATCATGAAACGATAGTGCCATAATTTATTACATTTATGGGGAGAACATGATATTAAATATATTCATGATATTTAAGTTAATCATGAGTTTTGTTATCACCAAAATAAATGATAAAATATAAGAGTGGTTCAACAAGTTGCACTGACACTAACCCATAGAATTGAGGACAGAGGCAACAAAGGGGTGGACAGAAGTCTGAACCCCAACTTAAAGGCCAGACGATAGAGACAGAACTCCCCAAGCTAAATGGAAGTATTGTGTTCATCGTCGTTAGGGGTAGAGAAGTGGTAGTAAGAAGGGACCCGATACCAAAATGAGAGGTCTTCCACCTCCTAGTTTGTGGTGGTGGTATATTCCTCAAAGCATGTAGGGGCATCATCTTCCTCACCTTGGACTTTCACTTTCTCTTTATCCTTTCCCTTGACCTTTGAGACTCTCCAAACCAAGGGGACAAAGTCAGTGGATGAAGTAGAGAAAGCCATAGTAGAAGATGAAGACTTATTAGGAAAGGTAGCCTTCATAGGATAGAGGAAGGGTTCCAGAGGAGGACGATGATAGTCAGAGCAGAAGACGCTTGGAAGAAGGAAAGAGGGAAACTCTAGCAGACTAAGACGACGAAAAAAGGAGAAAGGCAGGTTTTGCACGAAGGGCACCTATTTATGGAGACAAAAGGCATGTAAAATATCGAGAAAAAAGTGGGAAAAATTAGAATTTCAAGTCTTCTTGAAATAAAAAAAAATTGGTTGACTAGATTACAGTGGTCGATCGACCAACTAGGAAATTGAAAGAGATAGTCAATCATACATAAGACATGACCACTTATAGGAAACCTTTAAATCCAATGTAACATTCATGACATGTTCAGTAATCGTTGTAATTTAAGGCAAGTGGTTACCAATCGGTGTAAAACAACAGTAATCGATATTGTGTTCTCCAATCGGAACTTTTATAAACCAAGTAGAATGAGAAATAAACACTTGTTCACCAATCGGAAGGAAATTGAACCTTTGTTCACTAATCAAAATAATTTAAACACTAATCAATATAATATTGAACCATTGTTCAATAATCAGAACAATTATAACACCAATCGGTAAAGTTGTTATCCAATTGGAAGAACACCTAAACGTCAACCGATAGAAGTTTTTATTCTCCAATTGACAGAAGCTTTTGTTCTTCAATTGATAGAAGGCATCTTCAATAATCAATGTAGAACACATACCGATTAGTGAACAATTTGCACATGGCGAAGTGAGCTTTATCACTAATCGGTAGAAACCTTCAATTTCTTGTTCATAAATTATCTTGAAAAATATTAATAGATCATGATATTTACCAGAGAAAATATTATTAAATATACTTATGATATTTAGTTGTGTATACTACGTAATTACTTGGCCTATAATTCTTAAGGGTTAAGAAAGGTTGTGTGTCGAATTTCGCTAGTCTCTATCTAAATAGAATTCATGGCTTCCGACGGAGAGTTTGAGGATGATGAGGACAATTGACTCATCACTTCACCCCTGACGTGGGTGAATGCATGAGATCGCAGAGCCTTATAAATTGCCTCCTCCAACCACCTTCTACTCATGAAACCTGGACTCACCTTCTGTAGACATCGCCATCATCCTTTCTCATTCTTTCCTTTTCTCCCCACACCAAACTACGCCTCTACTTCCTCTCCTCCTCCTCCATACCATTACCATCGTACCATCTTCAAGAAGAAGGAAGATAAAGAGGGAAGAAAGAGGAACGTAAGGAAGACTACTGTACATCATAGGGAACCCGTCTCGATCCGAGAATTCTGTCTGATCATAAGGTAGGTCCTTCTAACCCTTTTCTTAATCATTAGCTATAATTAATGATTACAAGTAAAATAGGTTCTGCCTATGATTCTTGATTGTTAATTTCCATTCCTAAGCATGTTTTAACTCGTGCGATTCAAGTTTTACGATTCTAGTCTTCACGAAATCGGTCGATCAAACTCTTGTTTTGGTTGACTGATCCTCACACCTGAGAAGAAAATGACCGATCTGGGAAGAACGATCGATCGACTTTTCCAGTTCAGTCGATCGACTTTGTCAGTTTGGTCACCCATTTTATCCGGTTGGTTGACTGACCACTGTAAACTGGTCGATCGATTTTGTCACAGAATATCTAGTATACTTTGCCATCAGCTTGACCCTCAATTAACTTAATTTGTAATCTTCATATTTTGAACTCTTGTCATTGCAGCCATCTATCTTGAATCCCTAAAATAACTACGTACTTTAATAGATTGTCAGCAAGTGTGTTAAACTGACCATGCTAGTTATTGGCCTCTGATCCAGTCTTGGGAAAGGTTCGTGTTTCCATCGGTCCTAGTTGGCAGATGACGGCCTGATCACGTGCATTCTAGGTTTTCTTGCTACTCCATTAATTCGTGCAAGTGTATGTTATTCTTGACCATTCATCTTCATGTGATTACATATGTGGCTCTTTAGTGTAATTACATGTGTAGTAATCCCTTTCCGGTACAAGCGTGCTAGTCATTCGTTCTCTTGTCATAACATGCGGGAAAACTCATTTACGTGTTAATACATGTGTGTTATTATAATAATTCATTCTCATACTATAATGTATAAATGATACAAGGATTAATCTTTAGAATTATTTAGTTCTATTTAATCTTAGACATCATGAAAATCTTGTACTATCCTATTAAGAGAATTTGTTGTGCTTATCACTTTAATAAATTGTGCACCACTGTTTCTGAATCTCTACCCCTGTCTTATTATCATTATCTTTCTTATCATTAATAAAATTGTTAATTGCTAGCTTGTGATTTAGAATTGTTTAGAGGGTAACCTATTGAGCATTGTTATTGTGCAGTCCTCGTTGTTCAGACCCGTTAACTTAATAACGTGCCTGATTCAACTCCGCCTCCCACGAACGAGCTGAAGCCTCGCAAGGGATACCATTCAAAAGTCCATAGAAATATAAAGGAAAAACTGCTCAATATATATAAGATTAGCTTCTCCACAATATTTACATGAAATATACATAGCCATTTCTCACTGTAGCCAGACACAACTACAACAGCAACATGGGGCATACCTTGAGTGCACAAAGAAAGAAGATTACACTGTTGGAGGTGCAGACCCTGCTCCGCTCGATGCGGCTCGGAACTAGATGAAGGATGAGAAGCCTCCTGCTCTCCCTCACCTGAAAGGAGTAGAGGTGAGCCTTACAGTCACTGGCTGAGTAGGGTAACTCCCCTAGAAACTGAGCAAACAAACTCACAATAACAAAGCAAGAAACTACGCTAGCATTTATAGAGCTATCTAGGCAAGATAATAAAGCTGTAACTCTACTTACCACATGCTATTAATAAAGCAGCTTTAATAAATAAGACAAACCATAACCAGGTGTACGTGCTAAAGTAGGAAAATGCCACACTCGAGCCACGAAGACTGGTTCACAACACCAGCTACTACCCGAACAAACCACATAGGACTACCTCTCAGTCTCGCAGCCACGGACGAAAGGTCCAGCTGCAGCTCCACTAGAACAAGCCAAGAAACTATGGAGTCCAACCAAACCTCTCCTACGACCACACTGCCGCAGGCCCATGCCTGACACCTTTAGAGGCTCCGGCCCGAGCTCCCTAAAGTGAGGCACTGGAAAACAGACTAGCTAGGGGCCACACGTCTACTGGTGTCCGTACCCCCCACTACGAGGCGCGACGCAAGTGACAAAACACAAACTCTCACAGTCGTTGTCCCACTGAGGACGTACAACTCTACATGAGTGAGGGTGTCCAGGAAGATGACACAGACCTCGACGGTACACAAGTACCGGGACAAGTCCCGAGCACTCACGTGCCTACTCACACAAAACTTGGGGCTACCCAACTGAAGAGGTAACCACGGTAGGCGTCGTACTACTCGCCACTCACACAAACCACGTGCACACCGCACAAACAATGTGACACCACGTCAATCTCGTAACGCACACTAACCATGCAAACATCATGCTCAACACGAGTGCTATAGGTGCCAATGCACCGCTTACTTTTACCAAGTAACAACCCACGATAATCGGATAGCCATGTCAACATGCACAAACATAAAACCCCTCGGACCTGTTAACGCGACAGGGTCCCATGTCGCCTTCTGAATGCGGCACCCAGATAGGTTGCATTCAGAAACCTGAACACGACGGGTCCGGCCTCTCGCGTTCAGAACGCGACAGGAGGGTCCGTCGCCTTCACAGGTAGGACCCCTAATCCTGAGACCCCTCGCTGGATCTTCCCCTCAAACCCTGTAAACCGGTGTTTAAACCCATTTTTCATGTTCCTCTCAATGCCCTAGCATGGTATCTACCGTTTATAAGCATTAACAATCTAACATGCACCACATGCAATCCACGCAATAAACGAGGTGGAATCTCCCTACCTCCACGAAGAACATGAAGAACAAGATCACCCGCATTTTCCCGCCCCCTCCATACGACGTCCTCGGGCGAGAACATGCCAAAAACACTTCCAAATCGTCGAATCGCCCAAAGAACCTCCGCAGCAACCTCCCTTGGCCGAGCAGAGCTTGTGGGAGCTCTGTTTGGCCGACCTTACATAAAAACGCATCGCAGTTAAGAACGTGACGTAGCTCTCCATCGCGCCTGAACGCCTGTCGCCTTCCCAAGGCCGACGTCATCAAGTCACCCAATGCATGACACGCGGCGTGCTTGTAGACGACGACCGCCAAATGGCGTTTTCAAGAACGCGACACCCAGGGCCGTCACGTTCAGAACGCGACGCCCAGTACTGTCGCGTTCACAGACAGTGAACTTGTGAGTGCTTTGGGCCAAATCTGCCTACCCATGAAGTCTTACACCTGCGTAAACACCTGAAACACACACTAATGGCCACACACGGGCCTCCATAACCATTAATCCACTATTCTAATGGTCAATAACGCTACATTACTATCACCTAAAAGAAATTTCATCTCCTCGAAATTTAAGACGAAAACACAACCACAAAACTTTCAATTAAACACGCAGGGTACTATCATCTAAAAGATTAAAAGCTTACTCAAACAAGTATGGATACACTTTCATCATTTCATCTGCTAGTTCCCACGTATCTTCTCCGCCTTGCCTGTTTTTCCCATCTGACTTTCACTAGTTCAATTTCTTTATTTTTGAGCTTCTGGGTTCTGTGACCTGTAATCTGCACTGGATATTCTGGCATAGTCATGTCTGGCTCAATCATCTCTTTGATAACTAACCACCTGGGTAGGATCTTTAATGTATTTTCTGAGCATTGAAACGTGAAACACGTCATGTGCATCTATAAAATCTGCTACACAAAACTTTATACTTTCTCCTTTTCAAGCAAACCTTGAACAATCTGCGAATATTAAATCTTTCTTTCTTCAGCTTCCGCAGCGCTACTCTGATCACACTGAACACTTTGCAAAATATTCCACAATTTCTGTTCTCATTATTACTTTCAATTACTTCTTCTGGCTTCACTTTATTCATTTCTAACTTTAACTGCTTCTTAAATCATCTTATTCAATTAATTCATGCTGAAAATATTACTGCAATTTCTGACTTGCCAACCGCTATTGACATGTTTTACTCTTCATATACCTTTCTTGCTTTACTGACATGCTTCTGGCTAATCTCATAATTTGTTCCATAACCTTTCCAATATTCTTTAATTAGTATGTTCCTAGTCCTGCATGAACCTCTGGAATATCTTATAACACTCCATTTCTGCTCTATTGAATCATTTCTTTGCACCGATATGCAAACTCTAACTGACATTTCCTAACTCATCTAATTTTATTCACTTCATCATTTGCTAAATTCTTCTTTTCTCTGGTTCATATTTCTTTTTTTATCTAAACTATCATCATCTAATCCAACATCTTTCCCGCAAAATACTTCTCTTATTCATTGCTGCCTGGCTAATCTTGCTATACCGTTCATACTATAAATCTTTCTGGTATCTAATCATCCTTCTTTAAATACAAAAAAATTCAAATTTGAATACCAATTTCTTTAAATATATCAACTTGCTCTGTCTGCTTCCCTTATTCCATTAAATGCTCTTTTCTCAAATAACATAAATATTACATCTGCCTTGCTGTTTTTCTCAACTCAATATTTATTAACTCTTCTCCAAATATCTTCTTTCCATTCTATTTCATTTTCCTTGAACTCATTCCAATATACTTAACTTTAATTTTGATTTTCCTCAATTGCTCATAGTTACTAACTTTCACTGCTCTTATCTTTAGCACAATAATCTTTACTAACTCTCTCGAAGAATTCCTCATACCTACCATTCATCAACTAAATTTTTCTTGTGCAATTCTTAGAAAATCTCTTTGTACACTTATTCTCTTCTTTTCTCTCTTTCTTTATTCACTGATCCTTGCTAAACTATTTATACAAATCCTCATATCAACTTCATATTACCATCATTATTCATAACAACACTTTTTTTTTCTCAAATTTCTGATCTTAGGCATATTTAATCTATCTGCCATAAACCACTGCTCCCTTCTGTACCAGTACTTTTTTTTAAAAAGCTGATCTGCCTTACTTAATCATGCCAAATTTTTCATAACACAAATCACATTCTCATTCATACTATTTCTTGATATCATCTGACTTAAATCTCTGATGCCACAATACCTCTGCTGAGGTTCTCAACTATATTTTGCATATTTAATCACTTCTAACACACACACTGACCCTGTTCCTCATCACCTTGTTACCATATACCTGTCTATGCTAACTCTGTATCTCATTATAACTTACTTACTGAATTCCATATCCAAACTTGTTAATCTCATCAATTCCTTTAACTGCGAATCTTTAACAACCAAACTGATCTATCACAAACCAGCACGCTGGTATAATCACATAGATTATACCACCTCTAATCACCCGACTTTCAATAACTACTAACACTAAATTTCTCAACACAAACACATTTTATAGAACAAATTCAGATAAATACTACCTTAACCAACACAAAACCGCAGACTTACTACCAGCAGTGGACATTAATCCATGTATTGGGACATTGTACTCTCAATGTCTTTTCATATTCTAACTGGACATTTGCTCTGATACCAACTGTGATAGCCCTGGATATTTATGCCTATTAAGGCTCCATATCCAGATCCGCCTCCCGCGAACGGACCGAAGTCTCGCAAGGGATATCTTACACAAGTGTCCAGTAAGAATATAAAAGATAACTACACAGTATAAGACACAAGAAAGTACATGTGCTCATACCTGCATATAACAATTTACAAATGTCCCATTACATTATTACATGTCCAATTAAAAAGTACAACTACCTGGGGCATACCCCGAGGGAGCACAAGCTCACACAAAAACTAACTACAACTCAACTGCTGGTGGTACAAGTCTGACACACGTCTCCACAAGCCGAACCAACGGTAAGCCCTGAAAAGACTGTAGGGGAGTGAGCCTAAACAAGTCACAAGCTCAGCAGGGCTACCCAAACAACACAACTATGGACACCTCAACCCTAGAGGGTCTCATTGGCAACACCAATAGCCAAACCATTTCATGCTCACAACATTGAATTAAATTGCAATTAAATAAACACATTAACTATTCACAACCTTGGAAAGTAAGAGGGAACAACATGACTAGCTCCACACCACTAGTCCGCTCAACAACAGTAACCCCTAGGCCTCAAGCCTCACAGACAAACCAGTCCAACCAATCATTTAAGCTATAAGCCGCACAAGAAACCACTGCCTAGCTATAAGCTTCACATGCGAGTCTCAAGTACGTGGGTAACATGACTGCTAACCAAAAGCTGGCCCTTTATACCTCAAACCACAATATTTGGAAGCCACACACAAACGGCAGGGCTGGCTACAACAGCCAATCCTTCACACACAAAAACCATATTCGGAAGCTTACTCGAAGAAGGGTAAAGCACATTGAGTGGAAGGTCACACCACACGACCTCCACGAAACACAGTTTCATGTCAACACCAGAAAAGACTGGTATACCACGTACCACCACAAACCATTACCCACATGGGGTACATGTACCTATTACCACAAGGTACCAGCACGGAAACCGCAAGCAAACCAGTGTTGTAATAGGGCACACTATAGAGAGCTAAACCACATTTGGTGAGTCAACACTCACCAACCATAACCAAAACTGTGCCACCACTTGGGCACACCACAAGCTACAACCGCACTCACAACTGTGCCAACACCAGGGTACACCTCGAACGGGTCAAACCTCGAGTACGAGTCACAAACTTACGAGCCACAGCCAGTGGCAAAGCACGAGTCAGAAAGGAATGACGCCACCACATGGGAATGGACTACTGGCTGATCAGGCCAGTATCCAACCTGGACAACACAACACAAGAACAACCTCTCTCTAGCTACAGCTCCACAAACTCACAAGTCAAGAACTAACTGTGGAGACTAACAAACACCACCACTACCTGCAGTCTCACACACTGTAGGCCCATGCCTGGCACCTTTAGGGACTCAGGCCCGAGCTCCCTAAAGTGAGGCACTGGAACAGGACTAGCTTGGGCCCAGTACGTCTACTGGTGTCCGTACCCCCAACCACGAGCGCGCTACAAGCGACTGCACACCCACAAAATACAAGCCGCTGCCCTACTGTCATCTTTCCCTCAGTCGGACGTACAACTCAAACACCGGAGTGAGGGTGTCCAGGAAGACGACACAGACCTCGACGGTACCACACTATACCGAGACAAACCCCGAGCACAACAAACACACGTGCTTGGCTCACAAGAACCTGGGGGTACCCGACTAGAGAGGCATTCCAGAATAGGTGCCGGACCACCACACTCGGCAAGCTCAAACCACGGTATATACACAAACAGTTTTCTATTACCAATTATGGTACATATGTTAGGATAGCTTGTTCCAGTCACCTTTGACTTACAAGCTAACCTACACAATCACACACATAAACCATATTAATAATAACACCCAGCCTGTCATCGGTCACCTTGTGACCTCCATTGCCACACTAAACACAGTACACGATAATCACGTAATAACCATACTTATACTTTACTAATTATCCATCGAGGATAACTTATAAAAGATCCTAAAGGATCGAGTCTAGGTTCAAACGTGAACCTCACTGCCACAACACCACGTAATTAAGATACAATAAACACAATAACGTACGATGTGCCATGCACACACAAACCACATGCACGACATTCAACCACGTAGACACCACGTGTATAATACACCAGCAGGTGCACTACATGTCATTCACATAAACAACATGTCCAACACATGGACAGTACGCTCCAAGAGCGCTACAGGTGCCAACGCACCACACATACTACGTAAACACCAAGCCGATTACGTACATAACACATTACCACATATAACATGCTCACCTTGTGAGCAACACGCTCTGTGAGCGTAACAAGTGCACTGGCTCTACCTGTCATTGCCATGCACAACAAATACACTAACCGGATATTCAAAATACAGAAAGCATGCATAACGGGACCTCTCAGCTGAGGTCGCGACAAGGGGCCAGGTCGCCTTCAGAACGCGATGCCCCGACATGCCACCATAGAAAACCACAACGGGACGGGTAAGGCTGTCGCAACCTTGTCGCGATAGAACCCTTGGTCGCCATCTGTTCGTGACCCTTTAATATGTCGCTTTCCAAATCGGAACGCAACGCATCGGGCTGTCACGTTAAAACGCGATACCCAGGGTCGTCACCTTAGCAGAGCGAACCCTAATCCGGAAGCAACTCCACGACCACCATTCCGGACCATTCAAACCCATACTTAATTCACATTTTACATGCTTTAATGGATACCCTAGCATGGTATCTACAGTTTTCAAGGCAATAAACGAACTAACATGCAATTCACAACATGAAACAAGGTAGTACACCCTACCTTCATGAAGAATGCAAAAATCGGAGATCCCTTGGCGTTTCCCCACTCCACACGATGTCCTCACGGCGAGAACACGCCCCACGCACCTTCAGAACCTCGAGCCGCCTAAAGGAACCCCACAGCAGCTCCCCCTGGCCGAGCAGAGCTTGCGAAAGCTCTGTTCATCCAGGGTTCCTTAAAAACACATTGCAGTTGAGAACGCGACGTAGCCCTACGTCGCAACCTGAACGTGACGTAGGCGACCGTCGCCTTCCCAATCCTGACATTAGCAAGCCCTGCCCTGCGCGTGACACGTGGTGCGCAAGCAGACGTCAACCCAAACAGCGGCAACAGGATGCGACCACCAGGGCTGTCGCGTTCAAACGCGACGCACACCCTGTTGCATTCACAGGCAGAAAACTTGTGAGCACTTTGGGCCCAATTTGACGGCCCACCAAGCCTCACAACATGTGTAAACACCTGAAGCATGCACTAATGGACCACACATTGGCCACCAAACCCACTAACAGGATCCGCAAAGATCCGAAAAACGCGCGATGTTACATTATTATCACCTAAAAAGAATGTCGTCCTCGACATGCAAAGCAAATTACAACAAACTGGTTATCACCTAAAAAAGAAATAAAACCATATATAGAGCAAGTAGGATACGCTACTTTGTATCTTTCTCTTTAATTTCCTTTGTATCCTTCTCTTAATCATCTCGCTAACTGATCCATCTGTTCATTCCCATGTTTGTTCTGCCTTTCCTTTCTTTTCAATTCATTCCACAACTGCCTTATTTTGTAATTTCAATCTGCTATTTCCTTACCTTTTATCCGTAGGTGATTCTATCTTGCTGTAGTGCTTTATCTCCTTGGATTGAACCTACTTTCACATTTTTTCGGTTGTGTTGCAACATTTCTTTCAAAACCGCTTTACCTTTCTCGAGTATCTTACACTGTATACTTTACCATGCTATAATCTTTCCAATTCTTGAATTTTCCGGTGCCATTTTCTTTTTCTATTTATCATTGCTTACTGTTACCCTGCCTTATCTGTATTTACATTCGCAGCTTGCCATTTCTTCAAAGAAAACCAATCACCATCTTTGAATTTCCTGCCCTTTTCATATTATTCTGCCCATACCCGCTTTAAATCATTTCTGATTAAAAACCATAATAACCTCTGTTCCTTTATTCGCTACACAAACTTTATACTTTCTCCTTATTCAAGCAAACCTTGAACAATCTGCGAATATTAATCTTTCTTGCTTCAGCTTCCGCTGCGCTACTCTGATCACACTGAACACTTTGTAAAATATTCCACATTTCTGTTCTCATTATTACTTTCAATTACTTCTTCTGGCTTAACAGTATTCATTTCTAACTTTAACTGCTTCTCAAATCATCTTATTCAATTAATTCATGCTGAAAATATTACTACAATTTTTGACCTAGCAAACCGCTATTGACATGCTTTACTCTTCATATACCTTTCTTGCTTTACTAACATTCTCTGGCTAATCTCATAATTTTGTTGCATAACCTTTCCAAATTTCTTTAATAGTCTGTTCCTGCTCCTGCATGAAACTCTGGAATATCTTAATAACACTCCATTTCTGCTCTATTGAATCATTTCTTTGCACCGATATGCAAACTCTAACTGACATTTCCTGACTCATCTAATTTTATTCACTTCATCATTTGCTAAATTCTTCTTTTCTCTGGTCCATATTTCTTTTTTATCTAAACTGCCAATCATTCTAATCATAACATCTTTTCCGCAAAATACTTCTCTTATTCATTCTGTTGCCTGGCTAATCTGCTGTACCGTTCATACTATATATCTTTCTAGTATCTAATCATCCTTCTTTAAAATACAGCAAAAACTCAAATTTGAATACCAATTTCTTTAAATATATCAACTTACTCTATCTGCTTCCCTTATTCCATTAAATGCTCTTTTCTCAAATACATAAATATTACAATCTGCCTTGCTCTTTTCTCAACTCAATATTTATTAACTACTTCTCCATTAATATGCTTCTTTCCATTCTATTTCATTTGCCTTGAACTCATTCCAATATACTTAACTTTAATTTTGATTTCCTCAAACTGCTCATAGTTACTAACTTTCACTGCTCTTATCTTTAGCACAACAATCTTTACTAACTCTCTCGAAGAATTCCTCATAACCTGCCATTCATCAACTAAATATTTTTCTTGTGCAATTCTTAGAAAATCTCTTTGTACACTTATTCTTCTTTTCTCTATTTCTTTATTCAACTGATCCTTTCTATACACTATTTATACAAATCCTCATATCAAACTTCATATTACCATCATTATTCATACACACTTTTTTTTCTCAAATTTCTGATCTTAGGCATATTTAATCTATCTGCTATAAACCACTGCTCCCTTCTGTACCAGTACTTTTTTTAAAAGCTGATCTGCCTTACTTAATATGCCAAATTTTTCATAACACAAATTACATTCTCATTCATACTATTTCTTGATATCATCTGACTCAAATCTCTGATGCCACAATACCTCTGCTGAGGTTCTCAACTATATTTTGCATATTTAATCACTTCTAACACACACACTGACCTGTTCCTCATCACCTTGTTACCATATACCTGTCTCTGCTAACTTTGTATCTCATTATAACTTACTGACTGAATTCCATATCCAAACTTGTTAATCTCATCAATCCTTTAACTGCGATCTTTAACAACCAAACTGATCTATCACAAACCAGCACGCTGGTATAATCACATAGATTATACCACCTCTAATCACAACCGACTTTCAATAACTGCTGCGACAACTAAATTTCCTCAACACAAAAACACGTTTTATAGAACAAAACTCAGATAAATACTACCTTAACCAACACAAAACCGTAGACTTACTACCAGCAGTGGACATTAATCCATGTATTGGGACATTGTACTCTCAATGTCTTTTCATATTCTACTGGACATTGCTCTGATACCAACTGTGATAGCCCTGATATTTATGCCCATTAAGGCTCCATATCCAGATCCGCTCCGCGAACGAACCGAAGTCTCGCAAGGGATATCTCACACAAGTGTCCAGTAAGATATAAAAGATAACTACACAGTATAAGACACAAGAAAGTACATGTGCTCATACCTGCATATAACAATTTACAAATGTCCCATTACATTATTAATGTCCAATTAAAAAGTACAACTACCTGGGCATACCCCGAGGGAGCACAAGCTCACACAAAAACTAACTACAACTCAACTGCTGGTGGTACAAGTCTGACACAACGTCTCCACAAGCCGAACCAACGGTACCCTGAAAAGAACTGTAGGGAGTGAGCCTAAACAAGTCACAAGCTCAGCAGGGGCTACCCAAAACAACACAAACTATGGACACCTCAACCCTAGAGGGTCTCATTGGCAACACCAATAGCCAAACCATTTCATGCTCACAACAATTGAATTTAAATGCATTAAATATACCACATTAACTATTCACAACCTTGGAAAGTAAGAGGGAACACATGACTAGCTCCACACCACTAGTCCGCTCACAACAGTCACCTAGGCCTCAGCCTCACAGACAACCACAGTCACAACCAATCATTTAAGCTATAAGCCGCACAAGAAAACCTGCCTAGGCTATAAGCTTCACATGCGAGTCTCAGTACGTGGGTAACAGACTGCTAACCAAAAGCTGGCCCTTTATACCTCAAACCACAATATGTTGGAAGCCACACACAGACGGCAGGGCTGGCTACAACAGCCAATCCTCACACACAAAAACCATATTCGGAAGCTTACTCGAGAAGGGTAAAGCACATTGAGTGGAAGGTCACCCACACGACCTCCACGAAACACAGTTTCATGTCAACACCAAAAAGACTGGTATACCACGTACCACCACAACCATTACCCACATGGGTACATGTACCTATTACCACAAGGTACCAGCACGGAAACCGCAAGTAAACCAGTGTTGTATAGGGCACACTATAGCGAGCTAAACCACTTTGGTGAGTCAACACTCACCAACCATAACCAAAACTGTGCCACCACTTGGGCACACCACAAGCTACAACCGCAGTCACAACTGTGCCAACACCATGGGACACCTCGAACAGGTCAAACCTCGGTACGAGTCACAAACTTACGAGCCACAGCCAGTGGCAACAACGAGTCAGAAAGGAATGACGCCACCACATGGGAAGGACTACTGGCTGATCAGGCCAGTATCCAACCTGGACAACACAAACACAGAACAACCTCTCAGTCTAGCTATGGCTCCACAAACTCACAAGTCAAGAACTAACTGTGGAGACTAACAACACCACCACTACCTGCAGTCTCACACACTGCAGGCCCATGCCTGGCACCTTTAGGGACTCAGGCCCGAGCTCCCTAAAGTGAGGCACTGGAACAGGACTAGCTGGGGCCCAGTACGTCTACTGGTGTCCATACCCCCAACATGAGCGCGCTACAAGCGACTGCACACCCACAAACACAAGACGCTGCCCTACTATCGTCTTTCCCTCAGCCGGACGTACAACTCAAACACAGGAGTGAGGGTGTCCAGGAAGACGACACAGACCTCGACGGTAGCACACTGTACTGGGACAAACCCCGAGCACAACAAACACACGTGCTTGGCTCACAATGAACCTGGGGTACCCGACTAGAGAGGCATTCTAGAATAGGCGCCGGACCACCACACTCGGCAAGCTCAAACCACGGTATATACACAAACACTTTCTATTACCAATTACGGTACATATGTTAGGAATAGCTTGTTCCAGTCACCTTGTGACTTACAAGCTAACCTACACAATCACATATATAAACCATATTAATAATTACACCACATCCTGTCATCGATCACCTTGTGACCTCCATTGCCACACTAAACACAGTACACGATAATCACGTAATAACCATACTTATACTTTACTAATTATCCATCAAGGATAACTTATAAAAGATCCTAAAAATCAGTCTAGGTTCAAACGTGAACCTCACTGCCACAACCCACGTAATTAAGATACGATAAACACAATAACGTACGATGTGCCATACACACACAAACCACATGCACGACATTCAAACCACATAGACACCACGTGTATAATACACCAGCCAACTGCACTACACGTCATTCACATAAACAACATGTCCAACACATGGATAGCACACTCCAAGAGCACTACAGGTGCCAACGCCCACACATACTACGTAAACACCAGCCGATTACGTACAAACACATTAACCACATAAAACATGCCCACCTTGTGAGCAACACGCTCCATGAGCGTAACAAGTGCACTGGCTCTACCTGTCATTGCCATGCACAATAAATACCACTAACCTTCTATTGCTGTGACCTTTGGGGTCCATGAGGACGGTAAGGATCTAAGTATCTTCCTCACCATGTCTCCTATCTCATAGGTTTTCCCCAGACTAGCTAGTCCATTTGTGATGTCAGTGAACCGGCTGAACATTTGAGTTATGGACTCACCTGACTGCATCTGAAATCTTTCATATTGAGTGACAAGAATGTCGATTCTTGTTTCTTTACTTTGTCTGTGCCTGCATAAGTATCCTGAGCTTTTCCCACATTTCCATTGAGATTTGCAGGCTGAGACTCTGTTGAACTCCTTCTTACTTAGAGCACAGCATAAGATGCTTTTGCTTTGCAATTCAAGGAGATCTTCTTTCTGTCATCATCTGTCCATTGAGCTTTCTCATTTGTGACTCACAAATCATCCTTCTTCTACTATGGACCAATTTGATAGTCGTGGCCTTGTAGAAAGTATTACATTCTGGTCTTCCAGTAAGGATAATCTTCACCATCGAAGAGAGGGGGTCGGTTGACAGACTGACCTTCAAAGTTACCTTAGGCTGCCATGGATCTTTACTCTCTTCAGATCGTTGGATCATTTCTTTGTCGAAGAGACTCGCTCTGATACCACTTGTTGCCCAGTTGACGAGCCCAGAGGGGGGTGAATGGGTCTTTAAAAAATTAATCTATTAATACCTGTAAATCAAAAACATTCACACAACAACGTTCTTCTTCGATAGAGATTAGTAGCAGTTAGTTCGTAAGAGAATCACACAAGGAAAACAATCACACAACACAAGAATTATCCTGGTTCAGACCTCCTTTCCTTAGGAGTCCTACGTCCAGTCCCTGAGCAACAACTCAGGATTCCACTACTACTAGGGTACAGTCCCCCTAAGGACGCTACAACACCCAGCTCAGCTGGTCTTCCTTCACACCCGAAGGGAAAATAACACCACCCTGGATACCCCACCAGGTCTTCCTTCACAACCGAAGGGAACAACACCCTGATACCACCAGGTCTTCCTTCACAACCGAAGGAACAACACCAAGAGAATGAATGAAATTCAAGCCCCTAGATCAAGCTTTTGACAAGCAAGGATCTGAAGCAACTAGAACTGAGAGGAAGAATTTAAGCTAAGCACACTCTCAGAACTACACAGGCTCTCTCAAGATTTTCACAAACCTAGTGGAGAGCAAGAGAAAAAAAGCTAAGAGGATGAAGTTCTTTGTAGCAACCTGAATTTTTACGAAAAATAAAATTTAAATAAAGAATTTAAAACCTAGCTAAAGGGATATTTAAATAGAGCATTAAATAAAACTCATTAAATGGAAAAGAGTAATGGGCTTTGCTTAATGGATCTTCTAGAATTTATTGGGTCAAAAATATGAATTTGAAAGGGGAGAATAATAAGAAAATACCATAAATTCGGAGTTTAATTATATCATAATTGGAAAGGGATATTTAATGCATTAAATAAGCAATTAGAGTAGGAGTTGGATTCCTAAACCTACCCCATATAGATTAGCACGAATTTGGATCTCTTCCAAGTCTAAATAGAGATTGGAAAGCAAGGAAGGAATGTGGGAGTAAGAAAATCTCAGAATTAAGAGGAATTTGAGTAGTAGTAGGAATAAGAACTTGTGTTTACATAAATACACCTCTTAAACTCTCTTGGGCAACCCTAGCTCATTGCCAAGAGTTGCTGGACGTGGAGAAGAGGCTAAGGAGGAGAGGATTTCGTGAGAGAAGAAGAACTTGAAGCTTCTTCCCCGTTCTTCAAGTTCTAGCCCTAGAAGAGGAAATCGAGTCAAGGTAGGCATTCTCACAAGCATAAACCATGAAACTTTTTCTGTAGGTTCTTCCTACCCTCTTGAACGAAACCCCAAGTTTCATTTTTTTCCATCCATCCTATCTTTTGTTCTTAATTTTTGAAGAACTGCAAACATGATAACCCCGAGGTGTCATGTTTAATTCAAATCTCTATGATACTTGACCCCATGCTACGAACGTTTTGCTGTAGATACTTCAGGTTGTTAGGGATCATTTGCCCCAAAAAGCCTAAATTTCATTGAGCATGTTGCTCGAATTAAATCAGTCTTGCTCTCTATGTCATGTTCTGTGTTACTCGTTGTTGTTCGCTCAAACCATGTTCAACCACGTTCTCTCTCGAATCCCTATTTATTGAAAGTACCCTTACATGTCTAGTTTAATTTGCAACTGGTTCATGATTTTTCGTTCACTATACAATTAGTTATGATTTTTCAAAGCACCCTGTATCATTAGATTTCAAGTTGGCCCCAATCCAAAGCCTGGTCTGAATCCTGTCAGAGCCAGGTGCAGACAACCAGATTGCGACAGGCCGATATGTCGCCTTTTGGGTCTGATTGCGACCATCCACTTGTCGCTTTCTCAAGCCATAGAGACGCCTTCCTTGTCGCTTTCTGAATGCGACAGTACCTACGTCGCGTTCTGGCCGCGAACAGACAGCCATGTCGCAACCCGTACAGGACCCTGTCGCGTTCTGCCTGGCCCCTGTCGCAATGCTCATTGACCTATGTCGCCTTCTTACCGTTATACCCCCAGTAAAAACCCTACTTAAAAATGGTGCTATATTGAATGATTTAAAATACATGTTCACGACTTATTTCTATCTATGATTTCTCTTGCACTTGCACACACTTGAACCATCCATTTATGGCTGAGATCTTGCAGAAAATATCTCATAATGTATCTGGCAATTTATTGCAATAAAGTATATTAATTGCCCTATTTTAAAGGACTTGTATTCATTTCTTGCGTTGTTTATATACCGATATCGACGCTCCACTGTTCTAGAATTCCTCTAGAACGTCGAGCACATGTTTTATATACACACTTTACTTGGCTTGTGGTGAACTCTCCGTCGGATATTCCTTTCGCCGGACTAGTGAACTCTTGCACAAGGCCTCCGTAAGTCTCCTCTGATCATGGATTCCCAGGTCGACGAGCCGGTTGTACCATAATACCTATGATACCCTTTAGGGATCTATATGATCCAAACGGCTATTAGAGATTCACTCTCGTCTTAAATCACGCCGGACCTCTGAACCTGTGCACAAGGCCAGTGGTAGGGTCGTGAGTTCCACCTGACTGCCAACACCAAGTGCGCGTGTTGTGCAACTGTTACTATCGCCTGATTACTCGACGTATTACGTGCAATGTCCATTAGCTCTCATCTATACTCTACTCGCTCACCTACTCACGTTCACTCCACTATCTCATCTATTCATCTAGTGCTCTTATCTATTTCTTGGTACTCTATATTGGCCATTGACTGATTGTCTAAAGATAAACAATATAACCAATGCTTGGCAATATATAAAGGCCCGATCTGGTCCTGGGATGTGCGCCCGAAAGTGCTAGTGCCCATGGGAGTTAAATGATCAGAGTGTTTGGCATTACACTCAAGTGCTATCTATCTCGACTATCTATATGACAAAAAACACAAACGTGCTATACTCTCTCGATGTCTAGAATGACAAACAAGTGCTATACTCGTCGTGCTATTACTATACTTGTGCTAGTTATGCTATGGCCATCCTGCTATTCGTGCTATATTTGATACTTGTGCTGTTTTGGAAACCATACTCGATCTCGTGCTATTGTGCTATCTTGTTACCTGTTGTGCTATCTCTTACTATATTTTGACTCTCTTGTACCTGCTATCTCTAGACACTCTGCTATTAAATGCGTTAATTATTTAAAGCCTGCTTGAGCCTGAGATTTAAGTCCTACTGGGCGTTATTGCTCACCCTACGTTATTGATGTTGTGTTCTCAGGTGAGGCCGAGGATGACACATACACTCACGAGGAAGGGAATGACCAAGAGTGAAGCCAGGAGTACCCTCGAGTCGTTATGTTATCTTAGAGTCGTAGTTAGTTATTTCCCTTTTATTGCAATGTAATTGGGCCCTATAGAATGGCTCTGATATTAGTGGTTGTAACTAGACATTGGAAAAGTATTAATGAGAAAGAATTGCTTTAGTATATTCACTGTGCAATGGTTTGATGTCTAGTACTCGCTCTATACCTTTTTCTTGCAACTGCCTTCGCACTCCGATATTCCGCGTCGGGGCGTGACATTCTTGGCTCTGGACTTGTTGCCGAAGAATTTGAATGCTTGAATGCTTGAATAATAATGCTTCTTTTCTTCACTTCTCTTGTATTATTCTTCTTTGAAATATGTCCGTTGAAGTAACCGTTGTGACTCTCTCTTGAGTAGTCGTTAGACTGTTTGACATTTGGAAACTCCAACTATCTTTTATCCATTTGAGTACGCAAAGAGATAGGGTCTTCTGACGTCTAGGTCCAACGTTGTATGATAGAAAGTCTTCAGGACCCTGCACATATTAAATGCTGGACAGTAGAAAACTCAAACTGTCTCTTGTTGTCAGTATACGTTGATGTGAGTATTCACTAGAGTAGCAATCCCAAATAGCTTGTTTTAAAGGATGTATACAGAGTAAGTACAATATTGGACGATATTGTCTGCATGCATGCAGAGATACGTTCAGAACTCATAAATGCAGGAGTGACAGATAGATATATGCGTGACTTTGACTAGTCAATGCTTCAAGAGATAAGATAAAAATCAAGTTGATATAAGCTGTAAAGTTGATGTCTATATGACTTATGAAATCGTTATGAATATTAACAAGTCATTATAGAGGGAAAATCGTTGTGAACACTTATCAAGTCGTTATGAACTCTAATGAAATCGTTGCGCAAAGCAAATCGTTGTGAGCGCTTAAAGAAATCTTTGTGCAAAGCAAATCGTTATGAACGAGCAAGTCATTGCGAGTTCTAAAAAAGTCGTTACGGTAACTTATGAAATCATTACAACAAGCAAGTCGTTGCGAGTTCTAAAGAAATCGTTACGGTAACTTATGAAATCGTTACAACAAGCAAGTCGTTGCGAGTTCTAAAGAAATCATTACGGTAACTTATGAAATCGTTACAACAAGCAAGTCATTGCGAGTTCTAAAGAAATCGTTACGGTAACTTATGAAATCGTTACAACAAGCAAGTCGTTGCGAGTTCTAAAGATGTCGTTATGGTAACTTATGAATCGTTACAATAAGCAAGTCGTTGCGAGTTCTAAAGAAGTCGTTACGGTAACTTATGAAATCGTTACAACAAGCAAGTCGTTGCGAGTTCTAAAGAAATCGTTGCGACAACTTATAGAGTCGTTATGACAGGCAAGTCGTTGCGCTTTCTAAAGAAATCGTTGCGATAACTTATAGAGTCGTTATGACAGGCAAGTTGTTGCGCTTTCTAACGAAATCGTTGCGATAACTTATATAGTCGTTATGACATTGACTTGATTGAAACAACAAGACTTTTCGGTCTTATAAGGAAATCGTTATGAATTTCAACAGAAATCGATATGAACTTAGAAAAATATCATGTTGAAAAGATTAAAGCTTCAGAGAAGTAATGCATACCTTTATTGGCTTGATTGACCTTGGTATTTTTCATGTACTTTAAGACTTATGAAATATTCATTAGATATTATTTATAAAAACTAGTTTAGTTTTGTTAATCACCAAAATACATTAAAATTACATGGGGACAGACTGATCATCAGGTTCCACTGCACTGCTTGCTAATATTGCCCGCCACTGACTATTAGTCCCATATAATGAATTTTCTGCCACATTTTTATACAATTCCATTCTCTGATCATAAGTTGATTCATAACTGCCTTTCTACTCAGTGCATCTGCCACTACATTAGCTCTGTCTGGATGGTATGCCAAACTGAAGTCATAATCTTTCAAATATTCCATCCACCGACACTGCCTCAAATTCAGATCCTTCTTAGAGAAGATGTACTTTAAGCTTTTATGATCAGTGAATATCTCGAACCTCTCACTGTATAAATAGTGCCGCCAAATCTTTAATGCAAAAACAACTGCTGCTAACTCTAAATCATGCGTTGGATAATTTTCTTCATGCTTCTTTAACTGCTTGGAGGCATAAGCTACCACCTTGCCATGTTGCATCAACACTGCTCCCAAACCTCTCCTTGATGCATCTGTGTACAGAATAAATCCACCCCTGCCTGACAGAATCTCCAGTATCGATGTTGTGGTAAGCCTCTTTTTCAACTCTGCGAAACTACGCCTGCAATTTGAAGACCATACAAAGGGTACTCCTTTCCTTGTCAACCTTGTCATGGAGCTGCTATCTTCGAGAAATCTTGGATTAACCATCTGTAATATCTTGCAAGTCTCAAAAAACTTCTAATCTCTGACACTGTCTTCGGTTCTTTCCATTTCATTACCACCTTAACCTTAGATGGATCAACTGCAACTCGTTCTGCTGAGATAACATGACCCAAAAACTGAATTTCTTTCAAACTAGAACTCGCATTTGCTAAACTTGCCATACAACTGGTGATCTCTTAATGTCTGCAAAGTGATCCTTAAGTGTGCTGCATGCTCCTCTTCTGATGCTGAATATACCAAAATGTCATCAATGAAGACCACAATAAATTGATCCAGATACAAATGGAATATCCTATTCATCAAATTAATAAAGGCTGCTGGCGCATTTGTCAAACCAAACGGCATCACCACAAACTCGTAATGGCCATATCTAGTCCTGAAAGTTGTCTTGTCTATGTCTTCTTCTTGATCCCCAACTGGTGGTACCCTGACCTCAAATCAATTTTGGAAAATACCTTGGCTGACTGGAGTTGATCAAATAAATCATCTATTCTGGTAAGCGGATACTTGTTCTTAATGGTGACCTTATTCAGCTGCCTGTAATCAATGCACATTCTCAGACTGCCATCTTTCTTTCTGACAAATAATACTGGTGCTCCCCATGGTGAATGACTGGGTCTGATAAAGCCTTTCTCTAACAGTTCCTGCAACTGTTTCTTCAATTCCTTCAACTCTGCTGGTGCCATTCTGTATGGTGCCTTTGATATCGGCATACTGCCTGGCTGCAACTCAACTGTGAAGTCCACCTCTCTGTGTGGAGCCAATCCTGGCAAGTCCTCTGGAAACACATCTGCAAACTCTCTAACCACGGGCACTGACTGTACAGACTTACCGGACTCAACTAAGCTAACTGAGGCAAGGTACGCTACACACCCCACATTAATCAACCTCCTAGCCCTAAGTGCAGAAATAATAAGCTTAGGAGTGTAAAAAGGCATACCTTGAAATTCAAACACTGCCCCACCAGGCCTGCAAAAGCTGACCCTCTTCTTCTTAAAATCTACCAGTGCCCCATAAGCTTCCCCAATATCACATCATAATCCTTCAATGACAGAGCATACAATCTAGCTGGTAACTGTGACGGTCCATGCCGTTCAGGCCCGTTAACCCAATAACGTGCCCGACACGACACCGCCTCCCGCGATCGGGCCGAAGCCTCGCAAGGGATATCAACTACACGTGTCCATGAGAATACAAAAGAACGTGTTGAACACATAAAAGCTTTCATTGCTCACATATATCCATATGAAATGTACATATTCAATTCCATACAAAGCCATAATAAAGTACAACGGCCTGGGACAAACCCTCCAGGGCTCCACAAGTAAGAACAATTACTCTGCTGGTGGCGAGGGCCCGATTCCACTACGACGTTGACCCGAACTAGAGGAAGGACGTGAGTCCTCCTGCTCTCCTTCACCTGGAAGAAGAAGGGGTGAGCCTCACAAGTCATTGGCTCAGTAGGGTAACTCCCCCAAAGCTGTAAAACACAGTTTATAGCAAAGCTGTAAGGCATTTAAAGAATGTAAACACCTATACATGATGCTACAACTGAAAGTAAGTAAACAACAAACCACACACGAGTGCACAAGCCACAGAAGGGTACGCCGTACACGAGTCACGTGCATTGGTTCGCGACACCAGACACAGACCTGGACAAAGGACACAAGTACACCTCTCAACCTCGCAGCCAAGGGCGAAAGGCCAAGCTGCCGCTCCACCTCAACAGGTCAAGAAACGTGGAGACAACAAACCACCACACTTGTGGACTACACCGCCGCAAGCCCAAGCTTGACACCATTAGGGGCTCCGGCCGAGAACCCTAAAGTGAGGCACTGGAAACCGGACTAGCTAGGACCAGTATTTGGGGATCGGATAGGTGACTTTGGTAAATGAACAACGAGATTGTGTGAATAGCAGCGGAATTAAAATGAGTAAAATACACAATTCGATCAAACCCAAGTGTGGTGTGTGAGACTAGTGATTGAGAACAACAAACCACACAACAAACCACAGTGCACTGAGAATTTTAAGGTGGTTCGGAGAACACAACTTGTGTCTCCTACGTCCACCTCCTCACAACGGAGGAAACCACTAACACAAGTGCAGTACAACCTAGAGCACGGCGACTCTAACCTCTTTGATTTCAACAACTCAAAGAAACCCAGGAGATAGGCACAACGACCTACTCCAAAGACCACTTGTGAATTCAGTAAATTCACAAGCCCTTGAGCACTACGGCTCAAGCACCAGAGCACACGGCTCCAACTCAGAGCACTAGGGCTCCAAAACAGAGTACAAAGTACTCAAACCTCTGGATCACAATAGATCCAAGTTCTGCTAGACCAAGCACAATTAGAGAATAGATCCTCTAACACGATCTATCTCAATACAATAGAATTGATGAGGACAAATAGAATTGGATCTGTGTAGAACACATACACAGATTCCCCAGAAAATTCAGGACTCTGACCAATTACAAACTCGTATGGATCTCCTTCTGGACCAGCACTCCTGCAATCTCGAGCTCCTCCTCTTCTTATCCTTCTTCTCCCCTTGGCGGCGCTGCTCTGCTCCTCGGGATGCAGATGCCTCTTTCCCGCTCAAACTCCTTTTTCCAGAATGGTCTTGGTTTGCTCTTTCGTGGGATGTATTGAAGTGCCAAGGGCAAGGGTATTTATACCCCCACAAGTCCATAAAATGCCTTAGGGTACGTGGGCACAAAAACCTAGGCAGATCCCCTTGAAACCCAAGCGGCCACGTGTCTAGATGGAATTCCCGATTTTAAGTTTTAGCCGGTGTGTGTCGACACTACTTCAGAGTGTGTCGACACACTGTCCCAAACTGGCATAATTGGTTCTCTGGGAAGAGACACTAGTGTCGACACTACTTTAGGCAGTGTCGACACACTGTCCAGAACTGCCAAACAGGTCTTCTGGGAACTGGATCTAGTGTCGACACTACTTGAGCCTGTGTCGACACTACCATGCAGACCTATCAACTGGGATCTCTGGAATCTGGGACTAGTGTCGACACCACTGATACTATGTCGACACACTTGACTTTTTCTTCCTCATTTTGCCTTAGGGTTTGAAACACTGTGTCGACACCAGTAAGGGGTGTGTCGACACTACCAAGGCAAAATCTGTATACACCTGCAAAATTAACACATTAATCATTAGTACAAGATATTATCATTAAAATATGAGATATTAAACATCAAAACATGTTGTTTGAACATTAACATGTTTCACCCATTAGCATTGAAATCACAACATGTCATCATTAAATCACAATGTGTCATCATCAAAATCAAAGTATGAGTGATGTTCATTGGTTATCATTTAAATACAACTTTAGGAAATTCCAACACACTCACCCAACAATATCCCTCCCCCTTTTGATGATGACAAAACATATGCACAATCTCCCAATAACCTGACTTCCTAGACTGCACAACTCCCCTTGACCATCATTACACCTTTGAACTTACTCCCCATAAAGACTTTGTACACCTTTGAACTTACTCCCCATAAAGACTTTCTCCCTCTAGAGACTTCTCCCCCTTTTTGACAACATCAAAAAGATAGATAAGAGAGAGAGAAAATATTGTAAGAAATGAAATGAGGGAAAAGAATGGACAGAAATGATCAAAATAAATGAGGCAAAGTGATATTGACATATGAGAGAATTATTGTGTTTTTGTTATTGTGCAACAAAGTTTAATCACAAAGACACACTCAACACAAAGTATAGCAAAGAATAATGATCTGAATGTGGTTAAAATAATGAGACAAATGTGAAATGAAGTGACCTATATGAGTGAGCAGAAATATTTAACAAGGATGTTAGGAGCTTTAAGTTTAACACAATGTAAAAGAATAGGTCTAAACTCAGTAAACATGAACTTTATGAAGGTCTTAAGCTTTTTCATCCTGTCAATTTGATTTTCTTTCATTTTTTTTACATGGAAAGAATACAAGAATAAATTAGTTAAATCTCACTTTTCAGTGCAAGAGATCACATTGATTAGATGCAAGATCTCCTGATTACTCAGTGGTTTAACTTTCATTATCTTATACAGAGTTGAAAACTTTTATTTCACATTTTGACGCGAAACAAATCACTTTTCAGGTGAAATGGCCCGGTTACTCAGTGGTTCAAGAATTTGCATTGCT
>CM024758.1:122641540-122769341 GCA_014218235.1 Colocasia esculenta | reverse complement strand
TATTTAATTTGTGCAGGGTCCTAAAGACGTTCTGTCATACAACGTTGGACCATACAGACGCCAGAAGACATTATCTCTTGCGTGCTCAACTGGATAAAAGATTGTTGAAGCTTCCAAATGTCAAGCAGTCTAACGTCTACCAATCTAAGAGACAACGGTTACTTCAACGGCTGTATTTCAAATGGAGATATATATATACAAGACAGAAGTTTAGAACAAGACGGAACGAACGCTCAAGCTATTCAAATCTTCTGATAGAATTCTAAGAGCCAAGAACTTCATTCCTTCTCGTGTTGCTCTTTGCTCTCCACTCTGTAGTAAAAATCTTGAGAGAGCTTGTGTAGTTCTGAGAGTCTTCTGTGTTTCTATATCTTTTACTCTCAGTTCTTCGTGCTTCAGATCTTAGCTTATTGAAGCTTGATCTAGGGGCTTGTTCTTATTGCTTATCTTTGTGGTGTTTTCCCCTTCGTGTGTGAAGGAAGACCTGGTGGGATCCAGGGTGCTGTTTCCCTTCGGCTGTGAAGGAAGACCTGGTGGGTTATCCAGGGTGTTGTTCCCTTCTGTTGTGAAGGAAGACCTGGTGGGGCATCCAGGGTGGTGTAATTCCCTTCGTGTGAAGGAAGACCAGCTGAGCTGGGTGTTGTAGTGTCCTTAGGGGGACTGTACCCTAGTTAGTGGAATCCTGAGTTGTTGCTCAGGGGCTGGACGTAGGACTCCTAAGAAAGGAGGTCCGAACCAGGATAAGTTCTTGTGTTGAATGGTTGCTTATCTTGTGTGATTGCGCTTTGAACTAACAGTTACTAACCTTCATCGAAGAACGTTTTGTTTTAATGTTTTAAGTACAGGTATTAATCAAATAATTTTAAAGACCCATTCACCCCCCCCCCCTCTGGGCTTGTCAACCGGGCAACAGTTGTGAATCGCTCAAAGGCCAGAGTCGAATCGACCCGCCAGGGCAGCACCTATCCCCTAAGACGAAACCTGCAAGCCTAAGATGGCCAGGGTACCTCTTCATCAAGAGGTTGATCATTTCTTTTTTTTAATCTTTATTCGTCCCAAATTTGAACCATCCATGTATTCTGTTCCAGCCATGTTCGAAGACCGGATAATTCTCGCTACTTATTCGTTCAGATGGTGTCTCTTTACCTTGATGCTCGCTTTTCATCTCGTTCCACTTCATTCTGCTACATCGTCATTTCATGTCATCTCCACTCCACTATCGCTCCACTCCCTTGCAAAGCAGGCATCAAAGAGGGGCAATTTGTAGACACCCATTTCTGGCCCATAAGTTGAGCCAAATTTCTTGTCATATCATTGACGCCCCACGTTGGCTCATCATCGCCTAGCTGGCTTTATCCGATCATGGCATCTTTCTCATTAGTTCATCGCCCTGGTGGGTTCTTCCTGGTCACATCAATCAGTCTTCATCATCATCTCGTAGCTCTCTGAGTTGGGAGTTCGACGTTTCAAGCTGCACGTCAATCTGATACCTATGCAAGGAGATCAGACCCTTTGTATGAGCCATATGCTGAAAGACTTTGAAGGCAACAATGTCCTTGTCACATTCCGATTCATAAGGCGACGTCCTTCATGTCGTGTTCCTCCTCACACTGATTTGCCTTCAGACCTGAATCGATCTCCTTCAGAAGGCGACACCTTGATACGTCGCGTTCTTATTTGGCACCTTAATTCCCTGAAAAATCGCCAGAAAATGCTTAAAAGCTTTCCTTCTATGGAAGGTGATGTATCGAAGCATCGCGATCCTGATTGCGACCATGAGGCCGTCGCGTTATGGTTTCCATACAACGTGTCCTTTCCTAGTCAGACTTGGACCCCTACTATTCATGAATAATCTGTCTTTTAGTAGGTCTAGAGGCGTCCAAATCCTTTCAAACTCAGAGGAAACCTTCCTCAGGGTGTCCTTTCCATGTTCTGACTCCCCTTGCCCGAGTACACTTACCCAAAGTCGGACTATGCCTCATTATTCCTCTCCCAGCCTGTTCAGGAATAATCACATATAAATCCCTTCATAGAGTACGGTTTAAGGCAAGGCTAGCGTCTGCTTCTTCCTCTCCCAGAGAGCTTCGAATTCTCAGAAGACCTCTTAGCCTCCAGACAACCAAGAAGTGCCCCCCAGGGCGATTTCTCCTCATCTACACTTTCGCTCTCTTGTTTTTCTTGATTTTTCCTCTTCATACATGCATGTTTAGATTCATTTTTTCGTAGATCTGCTTTAGAACACTCCACACACACCTAGTTTAATCACCCAAAGGGGTTAAAACCCCACCCCACGTGAGTTCCCTCCAATTATTTCATGTTCTTTCATGCTTTTGGGATAGATTCTACACAAAACTTTTGTCTAATGGGTTTTCTCTTGTTTTGATGTTCTTGGCAGGTGTTAGAAAATAGTAGCAGCACGAGGCTCTTGCCCCTTGGCCGGTTGAGGAGCAGGAAGAACAGAACCCATGATCTTCATCTTCTAAAGCAGAAGGCGACACACACCTGGTCGCGATCTCCAGAAGGCGACGGACAGTGAGTCGCATTCTGAGAACCAGAAGGTGGCACCTTCCTCGTCGCGTTCAGGACAAGGCGACGGCTTGCTTGTCATGTTCACAGGACCAGGTACCTTTCTACACTTTTTTTCCCTTTTCCAAGGTAGTTAGCAGTCCTTTCATCTGTTCATCTCTTTTGCAACTACTTTGGTGGCGATCACAGTCTCTTTTCCTTATTTTTAATCATCATCTTTGGGGAGCAAATCCCGTGATTATAGGAAGCGGATACTTGTTCTTAATGGTGACTTTATTCAGCTACCTGTAATCAATGCACATTTTTAGACTGCCATCTTTCTTTCTGACAAATAATATTGGTACTCCCCATGGCGAATGACTGGGTCTGATAAAGCCTTTCTCTAACAGTTCCTGCAACTGTTTCTTCAATTCCTTCAACTCTGCTGGTGCCATTCTGTATGGTGCCTTTGATATCGGCATACTGCCTGGCTGCAACTCAACTGTGAAGTCCACCTCTCTGTGTGGAGCCAATCCTGACAAGTCCTCTGGGAACACATCTGTAAACTCTCTAACCACGGGCACTGACTCTACAGACTTACCGACTCAACTAAGCTAACTGAGGCAAGGTACGCTACACACCCCGCATTAATCACCTCCTAGCCCTAAGTGCAGAAATAATAAGCTTATGAGTGTAAAAAGGCATACCTTGAAATTCAAACACTGCCCCACCGGGCTTGCAAAACCTGACCCTCTTCTTCCTATAATCTACCAGCGCCCATAAGCTTCCAACCAATCCATCCCCAATATCACATCATAATCCTTCAATGACAGAGCATACAATCTAGCTGGCAACTGATTGCCCTGAACTACTATCGGAACCTCATCCAGGAAACAAGAAGTGAGCACGTAACCACCGGAAGGAACTTCTACTACCAACTCACATTGTCTCTCTTCTAGGGGATGTACCATGCTATCCAAAAAATCTTCGGAAATAAACGAATGGGAAGCACCCGGATCAATCAACACTCTAGCAGAAAAGTCAAAGAGCAGTAATATACCTTCAATGAGATTGGATGCCTCCACCTGAGCTCTAGTGATTGCCATCACTCGTCCCCGTCCTCCTCTCTAGTACGGTGCACCTCTGCCTTGCTCTGCTGGTTCTGGTATGCCTGCTGCTGCTGCTGAGTCCCTCTATCGTAGTTGTAACCTCGAGACTGCAGACAATTTCTGGCTAAGTGCCCTGGCTGACCACAGGTGTAACACCTGAAACCTGGAAAAGCTGTGGCTGCCCTATTGTGCTCTGCTGCGACTCCTCCAGAGCTGGCATATAACCTCGGCCCTGCTGAAAACCCTGTTGGAAGCCCTGCTGTCTGCCTCCACCTCGACCACCTCCTCTGAAAATCTTCTTCAGCTTATTACCCCACTTTTCAAATCCTAACGATGATGAAGCTCTTGAGGGTGCCTTACCCTTGTTGATGCCAGTAGACTGCTGGGGAAGCCGGAAACTACCTGAACTGCCTGCCTGTGACTGTCCCTGTCTGGCTCGAATAGTCCTCTCTAATATTGCTGCTCTCTACGCTGCCTCCTCCACCGTCCTACACATGAGGGGAATCACTACATCCTGCAACTAGCTTGCAAGCTCTGATGAAGTACTCCACCATCATAGTATTATCAGTCACCACATATAGAGCATATCTGCTCAATGCCATAAACCTCATCTGATAGTCTAACACCGACAAATTCCCTTGATGTAAAGTCCAAAACTGCTCCCTCTTCGCATACTGTATCTGGACTGGAAAGAAAGTGTCGTTGAAAACCGTCAAAAACTCATGCCAAGTGATGGTATCCTCTGGCCTCCCTGCAAACATCGTCTGCATTTTCAATCTCCACCACTCCTATGCAAAGCCTCGCAATTGGTGGGTGGCAAGAATCACCCTATCTGTTTGTGAACACCTCATCGTCACAAACACTCTCTATATCTCGTGCACCCAATGCTCCGCTGTGTCGGGGTTGGGGCCTCCTGAGAACGTAGGGGATGCAACCTCAAAAACACTCCACAAGTGCTGTAGGCTCCTCTGCACTGACTAGTCGTGCTGGTACTGCTGGGAGTATGGTACTACAGGGGGTACCTCTACTCCTGGTGGTGGACTGGTGCTACTGGCACTGCCTCTTCTACAACTGGTGGTGTCGCGGCTGCTGGCTGTACCGGTGCCTGCTGGTCCAACCTCGTCCAAATATCTGTAAGACTTTCTCATATTCTCTCTATCATCTGTTGTGTAGACTCCTCTCCCGATTCATCTCCACCACCTCCCCAATCCTTTCTGTCTGCCATTTCTAATCCTGCACAAACAATATTCCAACCACACATATACAACTAATCAATACAAAAACTAGGGTCACTACCAGTAGTGGGCTAAAGTAGAGAATAGGCTATGCAGATTTTCGATTCCTTTATATCCACACGGACCTTGCTCTGATACCAACTGTAGCGGTCCTCATCGTTCAGACCCGTTAACTTAATAACGTGCATGATCCAACTCCGCCTCCTGCGAACGAACCGAAGCCTCGCAAGGGATACCATTCACAAGTCCGTAGAAATAAAGAAAAACTGCTCAAATATATATAAGATTGCCATCTCACAAATATTTACATGAAATATACATAGCCATTTCTCAACTGTAGCCAGACACAACTACAACAGCAACCTGGGGCATACCCCGAGGTGTACAAAGAAAGAAGATTACACTGCTGGAGGTGCAGACCCTGCTCCGCTATGGTGCGGCTCGGAACTAGATGAAGGATGAGAAGCCTCCTGCTCTCCCTCACCCGAAAGGAGTAGGGGTGAGCCTCACAAGTCACTGGCTCAGTAGGGAAACTCCCCTAGAAACCGAGCAAACCAAACTCACAAATAACCAAAGCAGGAAACTACGCTAGCAATTTTATAGAGCTATCTAGGCAAGATAATAAAGCTGTAACTCTACTTACCACATGCTATTAATAAAAGCAGCTTTAATAAATAAACAGCAAACCACAACCAGATGTACGTGCTAAAGTAGGAAAACGCCACACTCGAGCCACGAAGACTGGTTCACGACACCAGCTACTGACCCGAACAAACCACACAGAACTACCTCTCAGTCTCGCAGCCACGGACGAAAGGTCCAGCTGCCGCTCCACTAGAACAAGCCAAGAAACTGTGGAGTCCAACCAACACCACTCCTGCGGACCACACTGCCGCAGGCCCTGCCTGGCACCTTAGGGATCCGGCCGCCCGAGCTCCCTAAAGTGAGGCACTGGAAAACAGGACTAGCTGGGGCCCAATACGTCTACTGGTATTCGTAACCCCCAACTACGAGCGCGCTACAAGAGGCAAAACACAAACTCTCACAAGTCGCTGTCCCACTACCGTCTTTCCCTCAGCCGGACGTACAACTCTACACAAGAGTGAGGGTGTCTAGGAAGACGACACAGACCTCGACGGTACACAAGTACCGGGACAAGCTCCGAGCACTGACGTGCCTGGCTCACACAAAACCTGGGGCTCCCAACTGAAGAGGTAACCACGTTAGGCGTCGTGCTACTCGCCACGCACACACAAACCACGTGCACACCGCACAAACCATGTGAACACCACGTCAATCTCGTAAATAGCACACTAACCATGCAAACATCACACTTAACGAGCACTACAGGTGCCAATGCATCACTTACCTTTACCAAGTACAACAACCCACGATAATCAGATAGCCATGCCAACATGCACACACATAAAACCCCTCGGACATGTTAACGCGACAGGGTCCCATGTCGCCTTCTGAACGCGGCACCCCGATAGGTCACATTAGAAACCTGAACGCGACGGGTCGACCTGTCGCGTTCAGAACGCCACAGGGGGGTCCGTCGCCTTCACAGGCAGGAACCCTAATCCGGGAACCCCTCGCCGGATCTTCCCCTCAAACCCTGTAACCAGTGTTTAAACCCATTTTTCATGTTCCTCTCAATGCCCTAGCATGGTATCTACCGTTTATAAAGCATTAAACAATCTAAACATGCACCACATGCAATCCACGCAATAAACAAGGTGGAATCTCCCTACCTCTGCGAAGAACACGAAGAACAAGAATCACCCCCCCGTTTCCCCCTCCATACGATGTCCTCGCGGCTAGAACACGCCAAAAACACTTCCAAATCATCGAATCGCCCAAAGAACCTCCGCAACAACCTCCCCTGGCCGAGCAGAGCTTGTGGGAGCTCTATTTGGCCGACCTTACATAAAAACGCATCACAGTTAAGAACACGACGTAGCCCTCCGTCGCGACCTGAATGAGACGTAGGAGGCAGTCGCCTTCCCAAGGCCGACGTCAGCAAGTCGCCCAACGCGCGACACGCGGCGTGCATGCAGACGACGACCGCCAAATGGCGGTTTCAAGGACGCGACACCCAGGGCCGTCGCGTTCAGAACGCGACGTCCAACACTGTCGCGTTCACAGACAGTGAACCTGTGAGTGCTTTGGGCCCAATCTACCGACCCACGAAGCCTCACAACCTGCATAAACACCTGAAACACACACTAATGGGCCACACACGAACCTCCATATCCATTAAGCCACGATCCAAACGGTCCAATACGCTACAGTTATGCTCATTATGTTTTATTAACATTTTATAGGAAATTTTTAGGTATATAAGGATGTGACGAGAAGTGTGTTGAGCAACTAAACTCTCATAAGTTACTTTTTTACTCATTTGTTGCACCTTGATATTATTCCACTGCTAGCGAGACGTGACAGCTGCTCTCCATGAGAGGGAGGGCTCACTTGCATGACGTCTCCGCCATCTCCTCTGCCTCCTCTTCATCACCCACCTCCCTCGGCTATCTCCTCTTCCTTGAACCACCGTGAGGACGTGAGCACGATTAGTGGGGGGGAAGCCAAGCTCCACCTTTGTCTCATCTACAACCGCCGCTTCTTCTAGTGTTCCAAGCTCATCAAGAGAAAGAAGGGGAAGTTGGAAGCCCATCGGAGGAGGTGGGGGAAGTCCACGATCTATTTGAAAGAGGAGGCAGCTATAACAAGGTCTTCTCAATAGAGGAGGTGTTGTCTAGGTGGCCTCGATGTCAGAGACATGATGCAATGGTAGATATGGCAATGAAGAGGCTAGCAAAGAGGGGATCTAGAGGCTCCCCCTCCCAATCATCGCTAGGGTGGTCCTTGTCCTTCGAGGACCTTTGATCGGGGCAACGGCGACGATGGTAGCAGGATGGGCATCCTCCTCTCTAGGATCATGTTTGCCTATAGACGGGGGGATTTGACAAATGCGGTAGACCCCCGGCGATGCAGTGCGCCACGCCACTGATGCTGCTGAGGTTACGTCCCCACAGGAGTAGCAAATAGTCCAGGCAGTATTGCTGCTATCCAACTTGGCACTAGACCCATCCCTCTACCTTAGCGGAGTGGATATTGGGGTGGTATGAGAGGGAGGGCACTCGGGTTCGAATTCGGGGTAGGGTTAGGGGTTTTTCTAGTGGCTTAGGTCACTAGGTTTTTCCAACCACAAAAAAAAGCACTTGGCATTGGACCCTCCTCTCTTGGGGAAGGAAGGGGGTGGAAAGGGGCGGGCTTGGACAGTGAGGAGCAAGAGAACAAAGCTCCTTTGCCCATGCCACAACTCCAGCAAATTGGCGATGACTCTAGGGAGTTCTTTGTAGGGCTGCATCGTGGACTGTTAAAGAGAGAGAGAGACGCGTCTGATACCGATCGATATCATACCATAAAAACAATTGGCTAGTCCTGTCCGACCAACCTTGATAGGAATTGCTATTTTATTATGTAAGTTATGATAACCTTTTTTTTAACCCGGTTCGCTACATTGCTATGTTTAAAGAACCTACTTGTATAACCCCTAGAATCCATAAAAATATGTCTGATCACCCCTAAATCTTATGCCTTGTCAACAAGACATGTCATCTGCTGGTCTTAGGTTTTTCTTTGGTTTCTTTATTGTCAGGTGGTCAGGTACTTCCCATTACTTCCTCACCAACATGGGAATTAATGGAGTAGGCACAATCCCCATGCACTCAGAAGTTTCTTTCTTGTGGGAGCTTGATGGTAGTAGACTTTACCATCTCTACTAGGCGGCAATGGAGAGTGCCCAATTTTACACACAGACGAGACAGGGAAGGCTACCTAATTGTCCAAGGAAAGAGCCCAACGCGGACTTTTTCCAGTTAGGTGGGTTCCCAATTCTCATACAAGTCCAGGGCTGGAAGGCTACTAATTAAACACGTAGTGCGGTTCTCCGAGGGACACTGCAAGCTGAAGCTGCACATTTTGTTGTGCAGCTCAGCCTAACAACTTTATTTTCTACGTGCCGGAAAAGAAATATATTTTTTAAAATTTTAATCTTTATTAGTCTCTGTTACTTGAATATTTTGTCTTGAGCCCCCAAAATTAGCTTTCTACATAGAAGCAAGGTATCCTTGAAAAGAATCTACTGATACAAAAAGTTAAAGTTGTTTAAGTTCAAGGCTAAAAATCATTAAGTTATAAAAATTAAAAGCCAAGGGCGGGACGTTTTTTTGATAGCGTTGCGTTCGTGCCTGTTTGCTGAAGATAGGGTTTTAGTCCTAAAAATTAATATATACTATATATTACATATTTGCTTTGCACCGAATATTTCTCATTTTTGAGCCTTCGGCTAGTTGGGTGGGGGTACAAGTACAACTATATATAAGAACCATTTACTAATGGTGCGCACGACGAATCCAGCTTGCGCAGATAAAAGATCTCAAGAGGACTTTCTCTATACCATCGGATAATCCAATTGTACATGGTTGTTCTCTTTTCTCTAATGAGTATATTTTGCTCTCATATGTGAGAGAGTTTTTATTCTTGTTGGACAATTAGATGATTCTTGATTGATTATCTTTAGATAGAGCACAAATTCTCACAAAAAATAACATCAAATATTTATCATTACTCAATAAAATATATAAGTGAAACAACTATGTACATAAGTGGAATAAATTTTTTTTGTTCCATTTATCTAATTATTTATTCCACTTATTCATTTATTTGTTCCACTTACTTATCTAGTGGAACAAACATGCGAATAAATAGAACGAAGTGGAACAAATAATTGTGTTTCACTTATTCACTATTTATTTTATTTTATTATACTTATTTAATTATTTATTTTACTTATTTATCTATTTATTCTACTTATAAATGAATCAAATAAATAAACAAATAAATACGTGAGTGGAACAAATAAATTTATTTCACTTAATTATCTATTTATATACTGATAAATATTTAATATTATTTTTATAAAAAGTTGAGTTCTACCTAAAATTAATCAGAGTCACCCACCTATTTCAACAAGATAAAAATTCTCTCGTAAACGAAACGAGAGAATAATATTTCTCTTCTCCAATTATACATGACAGCAAGGCACCAGAGGGTTTCCATCTCGTCGCCCGGGATCTCCTCACCCGGTCCGCACGTGCCAGTGCGAACCTCATCAGCGCCAGCGCCGGCCGCGCGTGGGGGCCACGCCTGCCGAAATCCGACGGCGCACGCATCGGATTCCTTCTGCCGCCGACAGCACCAGGGGGGAGGCAAGGCGGAAGGACGCTAACTGGCCATGCTTTTTTGCCCCTGCCTTTTCTTCCTCCTGCGCCTACCTAGGCGAACGCCACTCTGCTGCCGGAATCCCAGATCGGGAGGAGTTGTGATCTGGTGAGGGAAGGGAGTGGGTGGTGCAGCGGTGGCGGGCAGCTCCGGGAGTGAGGCATGGAGTCGATACTGGCGAGGGCGCTGGAGTACACCCTCAAGTACTGGCTCAAGTCCTTTTCCCGGGACCAGTTCAAGCTCCAGGGCCGCACTGCGCAGCTATCCAATCTTGGTAGGCCACCGGGATCTCTTTTTACGTCTCCACCCCCAGCCATGGAGGATGGAACGATAAAGGGATGATTTTGTCACGGAGTTGAGCGGAAATCGCCTTAATTTTGATGTTTTCCTGAGTTTGCTTAGTTATTTTTTATGATAGATATAAATGGGGATGCCCTGCATGCTAGCATGGGGCTGCCGCCGGCATTGAGTGTCACGAAGGCCAGAGTTGGAAAGTTGGAAATCACGGTAAAGTTGAAGCCTCTCTTCTTCTTCTTCTTTTGTTCGTTTAAGATTTTTCATGTGGAAATCATCTTTGTGGCTAGTTTCTAGTATCACTCGTTGTTGAGAATATGATCTACACCTTTTCAGCTTCCGTCCGTGTCTAATGTGCAAGTAGAGCCAATTGTTATTCAGATCGACCGGCTTGATGTGGTTCTGGAGGAGAACACTGATCCAGATCTTGTTAGGAGTTCTAACAGGTAGGATCATGCTTGGGCTTTCGTAACTTTCTGGAGGTTTTGGGTTTAACCTATCTGGAAATCTTATCTCCTGGTTACTTATTCTTTTGAGCAACCTTTCCAGCAGTGCTCAAGCATCAACCAGCTATGGGAAAGGCAGTGGCTATGGTTTTGCTGATAAGGTAATGCATGTGTTGAGTAGCTGTATCTGCTGTTATGTGGAACTTGATTTTGTCCTAAATAATTCTCTCACACATCTGGCAACCATTTTCACCTGTAGTTGATGGAAAAGGGATGTTAACTCTTCATTTTTTAAGAGAATTTTGGTCAGTGGTCAGTGTACCTGAGTGCATGTGGAAGTTTGACATTTATGTGTCTCTTAGATTGCAGATGGAATGACTATAGTTGTGGGCACTGTCAACCTTTTGCTTGAGACACGTGGTGGTGCCAGGCAACAAGGTGGTGTAGCATGGTACATTCATTACTCTTAACTCAGTTGTGTTTTTGTGTATCATTCTCCCCTGACATGGTCTTTTGACATTATTGATGTGTTCTCTTGCTTTCATGCATGACATTTTGGTAACTTTTATGTGTATTGCACTCGTAAGAATCCTTGTTCCCCTGGGAAAGGCTGCTTGTTTTGTTTCCATTTGAACATGCTGTATGAGATGTTTTAGGTGCTTACTTATTTGGTGATGATCTAATTCTTTACTCAAGTACACAGTTGGCAAGTTAAATGGTTGGGTATTAAGGAAGAGATTAGAAACCCGGACTTCTCGGCAATTTTAGTTTAATCATGTGTCGTGGCAGGTGCTCAGAGGCGAGAGTATGATTATGCCAGCTAATGGAAAAAATAGGATGTCAATATGTCATTGGATTTATGTCTTGACAACAACGTAATCATCTTAATATGGGATATTTATTATAGACAATTTATTGAAGACTATGCTCTCTTACAAAACTACTGGTGCCTTAATGCAAATTGAATCTAGAGCTAGAAAGTTATATTGAAGTTGAATTACATTGGATACTGCAAGATATATGGCAATTACCTTTATCGATTACATTGTCATAATTAGCTGTGGTAGGTGCTTGTAGTGTGTGGTATTTTTTTACAGAAGCATCAACAAGGAGATCTCATTCTTCTGCAAACTTTTACCAAGCTTCTTTTTGTTTTAGCCATTTGGAGAGGCCATGTTTTGTCATTGTTTTAATTTTTGTTTATAAGGTTGAAATACAAATTTATATTCTACCACATGCCTATTTATGTGAAATGCCATTCTGCCACTTTCTTTGGCAGGATATCACCGATAGCTTCTCTCACAATCCGCAACCTTCTGCTCTACACGACAAATGAGAACTGGCAGGTATTACTTCTTCTTAGATATCATCAATGCTCGATTCTCCTCTGGCTATTTGACATGTCATCTTCTTCGCCAATAGGTTGTTAACCTGAAGGAAGCAAGAGATTTCTCCAACAATAAAAAGTGTATCTATGTCTTTAAGGTATTTCTCTTAATTGATATTTTTCTTTATTGCTATCTGCTTAATTGATTTATTCTTTCCCATATAAATGTAAACTAAAAGTACATATAAGTAGATGCTTCTAGATTATTTTGGCCTTACTTTTATAGAAACAATGTTTAATATACGTATGCTCCTTACAGAAACTGGAGTGGGAATTTTTGTCCGTTGATCTTTTGCCGCATCCGGACATGTTTACTGATGCACGCTACATGTCTTCCGAGAATGGAGGAAATAGTAGAGATGATGATGGTGCAAAGCGTTTATTTTTTGGAGGTGAACGATTTTTGGAAGGAATATCAGGATATGCTCATGTAATGCCAATCAGCTAGTTCAGATAAAATTATAACATACATTTCTTGCAGCATTGTATTTTTGTTGTTTTGTTTTCTATCCACCTTCAAAAGAGTACCTATTGTTGTTCTAACAATCACTACGCTGTGCTGCCCCTTTCTTAACCACTAAGTGTTCCTATTCAGATCACAGTTCAAAGGACCGAATACAACAACCCTCTTGGGCTTGAGGTTCGACTGCATGTTACAGAAGCCATTTGTCCTGCTTTAAGTGAGCCAGGTATTGATAGTTGCTTTTATTAAACTGTAGAGCTTTCTTAAAAGCCCAATGCTACAGAGTTAATTCAAATATGAGATGGAGCAGGTCTACGTGCCCTTCTGCGGTTCATGACAGGATTGTATGTTTGTCTAAATAGAGGAGACATGGACCCAAAGGTTCAACAGGTATTAATGTTCATTAAACAATATAATTTCATGCTTACTTTTGAAGAAAACATGCTAGATTCTTATTAACATGGCATCTCAAATTCTTGTACAGCATTGTACGGAAGCAGCTGGCCGTTCTCTTGTCTCAATAATTGTGGACCATATATTTATCTGTATTAAGGATGCTGGTAAATCATCTAGACCAAGAATATATTAATTTTACTGACTCCTTATTTACTTTTATCAAGATGGTGGTTTTGGTTCGAGTTATTGATTTCTTATCACAGCATAGATTGATACGTTAATCGTTAATCATCCTGTTTTCTCTCTATTGTTTTACTTTCCTTCTTTAGTAGCTTGTATTTCTTCTGTTCTAAGAAATAGTTTTATTTTCAGAGTTTCAGCTTGAGCTCTTGATGCAGTCACTCTTCTTTTCCCGGGTAGGTTCATATGTGGAACTCCTTTTTCTCGAGGATCATTGTATTTTCTCTCTTGAAATTCCATTGGTTTTCAAGTGCTGTTTGTTGAGTAGTGGGAAATACAAGTTCAATTATCTGTCAGACTGTCAGTCAAACATGTCACCTTATGGACAGATATCAAATGACTCATAAGAGAAAAAGTTTGTCATTAGTCACTAGATATCCTCATTTCTTTGGCATGCATCACTTGCAGGAAACCTTGGCGCAGCAGTGAGGTTGCTCTACTATAACTTGGAGCCCTGGTTTCAAAACTAGAAATAGGCACTTTGGAAAATAATAAGGATAAGGCTGCATCTAACTGAAGTGAACATCCCTCATCGGTGCTGGGGTTGGCAAGGAATTAAAAAGTTGTCTGACGAATTGGCTTGGTTGTAGCCAGTTCCACTTCTGGTTCCAAGGTCAATTTTGGCCAAAAGATGGTTGGTGAGTCGGTTCGGACAATTTACACCCACTGAAGTCAGACAAGTTTCAGTCAGTTGTGATTCAGTTCAGCTGGTTCTGGACTGCATCAACTGATTTTAGTACCATGGTGATGGGAGCCTCATGGCACTGAGCTTATAACTATCAGCTGTTTAAACCATTATTTTCAATGCAACAGTACTGGTTTTACTCCCTCAAGGTTAAGTTTGTACCTATGTTAATATGTCATTTATGTGAATGGTTTAGGTGGAAGGTATCTTTTTTTCTTATGACATTGGTCACATGATGTAGAAACCAAACAATTGAAGTAGGAACACCTGTTCTATTATTTTATTATGACATCTTTACCATTAAAAGTGTGTTATTTTCAGTCACACCTGGTCTATTAGTCTATTATAACAACCTTATTACTGTGCGTTGTTTTCAGTTACCTCCAAGCTCTTTGAATACTTGCTTGTCTGCTCTTTCTACATTTTAGTCATTGCTTTTTATTCATCTCCTTGTAGGCAAGTGTTTCTGATGGAGAGAATACCAACAACCTATCTCGTATTATGATTGGTGGACTATTTTTGAGGTAATTTGATAACATTCTTGCCATTTGAATGTCTTTATATTTTTTAAAATGTTCAAGTATGACCTCTAAACAGATGACCTTTGTACATAGGCCCCATCAATGCAGATTGCCATAGTTATCACCCCATAACATAAAAAGCCCCTCTTTACTTGTTTAGGTTATGTATTTGTCCCCTTTATTTGTCTATTAAGTTCTTTTAGTGGTAGTTCCTGCTGGTAGGTGGATGGACATTGGGTGGGGTGGGGAAGGGAGGGGGTTGGGGGTTCAAGTTCAGGCGGGGTGTTTGTCTGTGGCTTGAGCCAATTTTTTAAAGAAAAAAAAGTTCTTTTTGTGGTAAACATATGCCTTGCAGTGCAGCATTTAATATAATTCTTTCAGCACCATATATTGGTATATACAATTATTGTGTGCAACAGACCTAAAGTGCAAAGAAACGATAAGAAAATAGTGACAACTTTGACCAAAAAATATGGAGTTGCAGGACAACAATTTAGAGAGGATGTTGGCCTTTTACATTCTTGTGTATTTTGCTTTGAGATTTCTTTTGCAAAAAAACCTTCACAAGTTTATTTGCGGAATGACTGACTTATTTTTCACCTGTTTTTAGTAACCTCCTTACATGAAAACAATGTCAAAGATACCCTTGTGGTTAACTTTTATTGAAGATGCAAAGAGTATTCCATTTTGATCTATAAAATTGATGCTTTTGGACAAAAAATACTCCTGTGAGAAGGAGACATTTTGAGTGGAGGAAGAGATAAGGAGGTAGATAGATATAGCAAGAGAAAGAGCTTAGGAGAGAAGAGGGGTGTTTTGGACCTTCAAATTTGGTGAAGGGGTAACTAGGGTTAAATAAGAAATTTTAATGGAATGCGAATGGCTGGCGATGGCAGTGAAGTCTGCAAAGATTGGCTGTTAGAAGCAATGTGAATAAACTTGTAAGGAGGGGAATCTTGGCAAAATGTTCTTTATTTAATTTTGTTGATATTGCAGATAGCACTTTGTGCCTTCTATTATCTTCTATCTTGCATGCTGCTGCATAACTTGATATCTTGTGGGCAGGGATGCCTTTACACACCCTCCATGCACCTTGGTTCAGCCTTCTATGCAGGCCGATGTGAAAGAATGTCCACATGTCCCAGAGTTTTGTAGGTCTTACTTTTGATTGTTTTTCTTTTATTTCTTTAAATCTGGTAACTGATTTTTCTTGTTTGATTTTTCAGGTGATAACTTCTGTCCTCCAATTTATCCTCTAGGGGATGAAGGGTGGCATTTCAATGCAGGTGTCCCTCTGATGTGTCTCCACTCCCTTCAGAACAAACCATCGCCTGTCCCTCCAGCATTTGCTTCTCAAACAGTCATTCACTGCCAACCTCTTACGGTATAACACCAACACCACCACCCTCCCCTCTTCCCCCCCCCCCCCCCCCCACACCAAAAGATGAGAAAAGAACGCAAAAAGAGGGATGGAATATGGTACTTTTGAATTCACTAGTATGATTGTGCCAATTTTATTTCTTTTTTTGCAGATTAATCTTCAGGAGGAATCATGTTTGAAGATCTGCTCATTTTTAGCTGATGGAATTGTGGTGAATCCTGGTGCTGTTTTGCCAGACTTCTCTGTCAGTTCCGTTGTTTTCTCTCTGAAGGAATTTGATCTCTCAATTCCTCTGAATACAAGGCAGACATCTGATTTAGTCTGTCATAGAAATTATCCTTCTCAGCCATTTTCTGGAGCAAGACTTCATGTTGAGGACCTTCTTTTCTCACATTCACCATCAGTGAGATGCAAGCTTCTGAATCTGGAAAAGGATCCTGCGTGCTTTTCTCTCTGGGATGGACAACCAATTGATGCCAGTCAGAAGAAGTTGATCACTCAAGTTTCACATCTTGCTATCTCACTTGAAACTTGTGGTGGCTTAACAGAGCAAAAGATTTCCTCTTACTTGTCTCCAGGTCTGTGGACATGCGTTGAACTGCAAAAGGCTTGCTTTGAGGCAGCTATGGTGACTGCAGATGGGAGTCCACTGGTGGATGTGCCTCCTCCAGGTGGTATTGTCAGAATAGGTGTTGCTTGCCAACAGTATTTGTCGAACACATCTGTTGAGCAGCTGTTCTTTGTTCTAGATCTGTACACATACTTTGGCAGGATTAGTGATCGGATAATGAAAATAGGTAAAGTCAACAGACAGGGAAGTGTAAGTGTTGCATCACATGAAAGACTATTGGAAAAGGTTCCTAGTGATACTGCTGTGAGTTTAGCAGTCACTGATCTTCAGCTGAACTTTCTGGAGTCATCTTCTGCTAATATGCAGGGAATGCCCTTAGTGAAGTTCAGCGGAGAAGATTTGTTTGTTAAGGTTTCGCACCGCACCCTAGGTGGTGCATTTGCAGTGTCCACGAACTTACATTGGAGCAGTGTTGAAGTTGAGTGTGTGGATGCAGAGGGGACTCTTGCACATGAGGATGTTATACATAATCCTGTCAGACATGACTTGTTGGCATCTGCCAATGGAGGTCCACAGATGAGATCTGTTTTCTGGACTGACAGCTGTAGTATGGATTCTCTAAAGCCTGTCCCTTTCCTAGAGATAAGTGCGGTGCATGTGATGCCCTACAATGTACAAGATGTAGAGTGCCACAGCTTAAATGTGTATGCCAAGATAGCTGGTGTACGTCTTGGCGGTGGTATGAATTATACCGAAGCCTTGCTACATCATTTTGGTATACTTGGGCCAAATGGTGGTCCTGGTGATGGTCTATCCAGAGGATTAGAACATTTATCGTCAGGGCCATTGGCAAAGCTTTTCCGAGCATCACCACTTGTTGAAGCTAATCGAGAGGAAGGTATTGGATGAAGGCACTAGTGTTTTCTCCAGCAGTATAAATTTCTGTATTATATATGTTCACACATGTGGTACACGAAGATGAGATTTACATAAATTGCCGATTATAAACTTGTCACTGTCAACTCCTGGCTTCACATCAAAAGGAAAAGGAAAACATTATGTTCAAATCATTAACTCTTGGCATATCCATCTAGATCTTCCTAGGATTGAATGAAGTATGCTAGACCTGAAATTTGGGCAAGATATACAGCCAGCTTCCTGTTTGTGTCCATGTCCTGTTGCTACCATCATAAACTTGGCATGTACCTATTAGAAAGAGGAAAAGATGAGCCAGATATGGGTACTATGGCATGGTACCGCATTGAGATTAGCTGCCTCTCTCTCTCTCTCTCTCTCTCTCTCTCTCATCCACCCAATTTCTCTCTCTGGGAAAAGAAACAGTAATCAAGGACCAAAGTGCACAAGAAAGAGCCACTGCAATAGATCAATTCAACCGAGCATCAATGTAGAAAATAATGCTGAGAGATGAATATTGCAAGACGTAAAGCAAGGATATTAGATACCAATGGGTAAACTTAAGGCATGGAATCATTCAAATACCACTAGCAACTATCTGTTTTCTGCAGTACAAATTATTTAGGGCCATCCCTATATGAATTCTAGTTTCATCCATGTCTTCTGTGGCCTACATTTTTTTTGTAGCCTCTTCAACTTGAATATATTTCCTTACCGCTGGTATATTCAGCTGAATTTTCGAAGGCACATTATCCTCTATGCTCCTATTTTGTGCTATTATGCTGTTCCAAAAAACCTGTGATGCCGCTCTCATTTGTCAAGCTCTGTCCACTAGTTCTGCATTTTCTTCACATCCATATATTCCAAGAAACATTAGCTAAGAGTTTGATAGCCATCTGAAACACATATCATGTACATCATTGAAATGCCTTTGCATTGTGAATTTGGAATTTGGATATATAAGTATTTGAAATTTTCATAAAGTTTTAACCTCTACCAATTTCTTTACCACTGTCAAAACCCAGGTGGCAATTATTCATGTTGTCATTGTCCATATTGGTTTATTATTATTTTCTACTTTTTCCTTCTAATTCTATAGAATGTGTTCAAGGTCTTCCACATGTCAAGGGTATTTTGTTGCTTTGTGTAGCAGTTGGCATTTCTTGTTTCGATTATTGAAAATTGCTGTAACAGCATTACATGACATCACTGGATTATGTTTTGCTTCGTTGTAATATCTGTTGCAATCTTTCTGCTGCTGATGATTAGTGTCTGAAAGGTAGACATGTATTTACACATAGTATTTCTTCCTTTTCTTAGCTTTATAAAACCCAAAGGAATTGACAGGGGCCCCATAAGTGGTGGAGCTTGTGGTTTAATTCAACGCAAAGGAAAGAACCTTAGACACTATTCTTCCATTTTTTCCATTCTACCTTTTCATTGGTACTGGTCATTGATACTGGACGGTCATTTCATTTAAAACTTCTAATCCTTTTCTTCAATCATATCACCAGATACTTGGTATATCAATATCGATTAGATCCGATATCTGTTATTGAATTGCTAGGAAGTCATTGATAGTTGGAATATATTGATAGTTCTAGATCTGGGCCAAGATGAACGTGTAGACATGTATTTACTCATAATATCTCTTCCTTTTTTTATCTTTATTGTGATTTGCTCCTGAGCTCATTGTTCTTTATCTGATATTGTTTCAGATGGATATTTGAAGGAAGAACTCGGTATTGGAGGTTTGGATTTGGGGAGACCAGATGACATTGCCATTAATTTGGAAATGGAGGACTGGCTTTTTGCCCTTGAAGGTGCACAAGAGGTTGGGGAAGAGTGTTTATCATACAATGGGAAGGACATCAGGAGAGAAGATAGGTGTTGGCATACAACATTCCAAAGCCTAAAAGTAAAAGCCAAAAATAGTCCAAGAGATATAAGCAATCAAGGAACATCATGTGCAAGGAATAGATACCCTGTAGAATTTGTTACGGTGAGGTTCTTCACTCTGGATTGAATTTTATTAGATTCACTGTTTGCTGTTGATTTTGTGACAATATTTTGCCATGTTCAAATCATAGTTGTCAATTTGTGTCAGCCTCTTGAGGATGATGCCCATTCTAATGTTCTTATGGGAAACCATCGTTGCCAATATTATGTGAAAGGATTATCACAACAATTTAATATGCACAAGAAATATATCAAAGTAGTTTGATTTATTCATGCATCATTTTTAGTTGCAGAAATATCACCATGGCTTCTGCCAGAGAGCATTTGACGGAAGTCTGACTTTAGGTTTTTTGCATACTTACCCTATTAAACTCAGAAATTGCATAAAACCATCATATATTTGCACCTGCATGTATATCCTTTTCAGATGGATTTAATATCACATATGCGCTTCAATTTTATTTTATAATATCATTTTCTTTTATAATATGTGGTACTACCCACTTAAAAAAAATATCACATATGCCCTTGAAACATAACGCAAAATCCATGGAACATTCCTTCTTCATTCTCATTAATAGATTTTAACATAATAGAAGGTTATGGTAAGGACATGGGTGTCACTTAATATACACATGTAAATGCAAAACTTGGCTGGATCCTTACGCATTTTTGTTTCTATCAGGGGTATAAATGCAAAAAGGTTATCAAATCACAATTTTGAAAGCTAGTTTATGGGATGGAAAGTGGAGAAACAGAATAGTCGGCTGATCTTGCCTTTTGTAGCAATAGGAGAATAGGTTGGTGGAAGAGGTATGGGATTGATTACATGTACTCTACATAAATTGAAGGATCAGGTCCTGGTATCACATAGATAAAACTTTACCCTTGTGACCTTCCATAGAACATTCTATAAATGATTATTATTTTTTACCCACTATGCATCTCTGATTATGGAGAAAGTTGATTTTGACCTAGGTACCAAGAATCCAGATTGGGGATAGGCCAATCATGGTCATTCTGGATCAGCCAATCCCAAATCCCAATCTCATCTGGTCTGAGCTGACCCTAGCCAATCTAGTCTAGTATTGGACAGGATCTTAGAAGCATGGAGGGGAAATCGAAGCCATGATAGGACCTAGATGAGGGTGAATGGTATTGGCCTACAACTTATCTGTATGTTAGGTGTGGGAGTGGATAGGAGCTCCTTAGGAGAGTGCGTTGATGGCAAAATGGGTGAACCCTGCTCTAAGTCCAGGATCAATCCTATTCTAGCTTTGCCCCACCACAAAAAGCTCAAAAAATGCAAAATAACTATTACTAATTATAAAATTGAAGTAAATGTACCATGAGAAAAAATTTTAAACATAAACAATGTCCACACATTTCATTGGCTATCACATATGAAAAGAAGCTGAAAAAAATCCACTGCTACAAATGAATCATTAGATGCAAAGAAACTCTAGCAAAACTTTATGTGACAATATGCCAATTGCAGACTGGAAAAGAGTATTGCCTCCATGATGTGTTGAGGAGGGTGTGCTTGGATGGTAGGAAAGAAGATGGGGATAAGTGGAAAAGCTAAAGAAAGCCTGCCAAACTTTAACAGGTTATCTAGATGTTCTTTCCTTCTAATTTTCTTTGGTCTTCTTTATACCTTCCAACGATGTCTCCCTTGGCAAGAACCGTTGACAATCCCCCTCTTGCAGTTTGTTGTATAAGGTAGATTGTGGATTTTTCCTAAGGTTCTTTTACATCTCACTGGTAGACAACTATTTTCTTATTTTCTATTCAAAATTCTCACAAAAAGGAAGAAGCAAAAGAAATCGAGAGAGGAGAAAAATGAGGGATGAATTTATTCTAGATGATGAGAGTCTGATAACTGTTAGAGGAGTAAAAGTAAGAAGAAAAAGCACTTTTGCTGCTTAAAGAAGGGGCAAATGAGTGGTGCATATAGGGACATTAAAAATGGATATTGTTTGGAGGGGTCAGGAAGGGTTGCCACTGAGAAAGAGGTAAAAGAGATTGAGAGGGGAGATAGGGTTGTGAGGACAACTGGTGTCTATTTGTGGCCCTCATAACTTCTCCCAACCATTTGGAACTGGATCAGCTGATCTTGGCTGTTGTGTGGCAGGATCTGCCTGATCCATCAAGGGGATGGGATGGCGGGACTCAGATTTGATCTGTAAGGATAAAACCTGATCCTATTGGGTAACCTGGCCTGATCCGATCTATTCAATGAACTCTTAACTCCAGTTAGCACTTAGCAGCGTATCTATGAAGCAGCGTATCTATGATTCTATGTGGCACGTTTCTGTGGCCCAACCTTAACCTTTTCCTCTGTCTACTGTGCCAAGAACAACGTCATGGGAATTTGTGTTTTTCAAATAATTCTTTTCTTTTTGCATGCTCATTCCAAATCATACATTTCAGCTTTTTGTTTGCGAAACTGAGTTTGTTGTATGGTTTCAGGTCTGTGTAGAAGGTCTGCGGGCATTGAAGCCTTGCACTGCTAACATCCAAATGGAAGTTTCTCCAAGAGAAATGGATTCCATCATTAGACGCAAAGGAACTTCAACAGGTACAATTGAGACAAGTGGAGGAGTTAACCTGGAAGTCAACATGGTGATGTCTCAGGATGAGGAGAGTGTGGAAATGGCTAAGTGGATGGTAGAAAATTTGAGGTTTTCGGTTAAAGACCCGGTAACAACATGATGCCTCCATCCATTTCTCTATTTCTGGTTGTATGGAACAAGAAAGTCTTATGTCCAAATCTTTCCATGCAGGTTGAGGCAGTTGTTACAAGGGATGAACTAGAACACCTTACGTACCTTTGCAGATCAGAATTTGATTCTATGGGAAGGATTGCAGCAGGAATTTTGCGTCTATTAAAACTTGACAAGTCAATTGGCCAAGCAACCATAGATCAGCTTAGCAATCTGGGTAAGTTACAATTTCAATTGGTGAAAAAGTTTTCTGACATCTGGGTACCTTGTTGGAAAAGATTGAGCTGTTGTACAGTGGTCTTGCTTTTTTGAAAAGTGGATGGTACCATAGATGTATAAATAAAAAGAGGAGAGAATGTACAAGTATAGGCACTACAAAAGGCTCAAAAACTGCAGAGCCCACCTATACACCCCTAAGCACATCCACCACACAACCTTTCACTACCCCCCCCCCCCCAAAAAAAAACAAAAAAAGAAACAAAGCAAAAAGAGACGAATTAAGATGATTCACAATTTCACATTGCATAGCTTGTCCGCCCACTCCTTCACCCTACTACAAATGACAGCAGAAAGAAACGGAGCATCCCTCACAGCTCTACCAAAAATGTGATGATTTCTTTCTGTCCAAATCATCCACAGCATTGCATGAAGAATGAGCCACCAAACTGTGTTATCCCCTTGATAGACCAGTGTCTCCTCCACTTCTGAATAAAAGAGAGCATATCACCTGCAGGAGGAATCTCTCCTCAAGAAGCAGTCGCCACTGCCTCACACCAACCGAGCATAAGGGGAATCCACGAACAAGTGATCAATAGTTTCCTCATTCACCCCACAAACACACACCGTCGGCAGGTCCGGAAAGAGAAGGAAGAGTCTATCCCTAGTAGGGAGACGTCTATGAGAGATTCTCCATATGAGAACTTTCACCTTGAGTGGGCTCCTAACCGTCCAAACCTACATCTGGAGCCCATGGCGTAACCCACAATCTGGGATGATCGGATAAGCTAATCTTACTGTGAAAGCACCTCTCTTCTCCCACCTCCATGCCCACCGATCGTCAGAGTCTGAGAAAGAATAGGACAACCAAGCAAGCAGATCCTCCAACTGCTCAATCTCAAGCTGACACAAACTCCTCTTGAAAGTAGGTGCCCAAACCTCCCAGGTAGGGAAAGATCAAGCACCTGAGAGACTCAAGAAAAAGAAGTGCCGCCACCTGGTGATCAGGGAACTCCACACAAAACGGAAGATCCCCAACCACCTATCCGTCCAAAACATCGCCAAGTGGTCTTGCTTTAATCTGTTGTGTTGAGAGTCCGGAGAAGGAGGCATGATCAGGAAGCATTTATTCAAACCCTAGATAGAGAACTTTTTTATAGGTAGTGGTACCCTTCTAGAGTCCACTTTTCCTTCTTTCAGTGCTTGGGATCAAGACAATGCATTGGGATCAAGCACTCAGCAGAAATTTATCCAGATTCCAAAGGAACTCTGTTAGAAACAGCCCCTACTTTTGAGTCCTATACCCTGTGGATCATCAGAATTGGTGTAAGCTGGTCACTTATATGTTATTCTCCTTGGGCATTATTTGAGGGACTTAAATCCCCAATATGTAAGGGTTGAAAACCATTTATTTGAGGGGCAGATGCAGGACGAGCAGGTTTCAGGGAAAGGGGTTGTGGGGGTCCAGGGGAAGGTTGGTGACTGGTCCCTGTGTGCATCTCTTGGGGTGACCCCGCTGATCATCATCTCTTATGGAGTAGGAGGTGAAGCTCAAGGCATGGAGGCTGAGGCCGGCAACTCTGGCGAGCCCCTCCTGCCCAGTCAGCAGGAGCAGGACCACTTCGCATTGATGGTGTTGCCTGACCTGGAGGAGGGGGAGGTCCTGTCCCAAGCTGCCCCTGGGCAGGATTAATCCTCACGTGGGCTGCTGCAGAGAAGGATTCAAGACTGTGGAGGTGACGAAGATGACTCCAGACATGAGGATGGATTTCATGTAAGCTCTAGGATGGGGGCAGAGGCTGTAAAGGCCCGTCTCAAGGAGGTCAAATACGTGTACAGAGTAGGCTAGGGAAGTGGCTGAAAGGTTGGGATTTCCTTCTCGGAAGAGGAGAAGGACTTGAAAGGGGTTTTCTCCAAGATCAACAAGTGGTGGAGTGCTAGCATCTAGGTTGGGGTGGGGAGAGGTCTTTGATGAGGGAAGGTAGGGTGGGAGTGGAGGAAGGGGAGGAGAGGGCTGCCATGTGTTTTCAATAGGAATCCTTTCATGGAATGTGGGGCAGAAAAGAGAAGGTCATTAGGAGGTGTAAGGTGGACATCTTATGTATCCAAGAGACGAAGTGGGAGGGTGATGGTAGTGAGCTCTTGAGGGAGGTTGGAGGGATACGCTTGTTTATGGGAGTGGCCTCCTCGGCTATTAGGAGATCTAGAGATATCCTCATCCTCTGGAATCCTTTTAAGGTGGAGGAAGTGATCACCGATAAGGTGGTGGGTAGGTGGGCTATTATTGTGCATCTTAGGTGTGTTAAGGATGGTTTCTCTTGGGATTTTAATGGGAGTGTATGGTCCTCAAGACAGAGAGGAGAAACGACAGTTTTGGGATGATTAGACTTCCCACCATTTTTCGTCTAGTCGGCCTTGGTGTGTGAGTGGGGATTTCAATGCAATGGTTGCACCCTCGGAGAGAACAGGGGTTATAGGGTTTGATGGAGATATTCGTACTTCATTTAGGAGGCTGCTTTGGTGGACATTGGCATGACCAGTGGCTGCTATACTTGGTCCAATCTTAGAGTAGATGTCATGTGCTCTAGGTTGGACAAGTTCTTTGTCTCCGTGGAGGTTCACTTTCCTCATGCACAAGTGGCCCCTCTGGTAAGATCAGTGTCTGATCATAAAGCCCATTCTTTTGCAGACTAGTCGGATGTAGGATAGGAAGCACAACTTCAGGCTTGAACAGTTCTGGTGCAAGGAGGATGACTTTTTTGCCACGGTCTCTGGTGCTTGGTCTACTCAGCTTGCACTTAGTTCAGCCATGTCTACTCTAGTGAGAAGATTGAGGCGCACAGCTCAGGTCTAGCAAGACCTTGCGGAGGAGGGTAGTGAAAGATAGAATTCTTTAGCACATTGAAGGGCTGGATAGTTTGGAGGAGGTAGGGGTTATATAGACGATGATGAGAGGCTTCTCAGGGTCTTATTGAAGGAGCAATAAGAGGAAATTCTTCTTAGAGAGGTCTACTGGAGGCAGAGGTCCAGAGATAGATGGATCAAAGAGGGGGATAGGAATACGACTTATTTTTAGCAGTTTGCGTCTCAGAGGAGGGTAAACTCCATCTCCTTTTTTTTTTAGAGTGGATAGTACCTATGTGTATATATTGTGAAACAAGAAGAGAATGCACAAATATAGGTGGGTTGTTCAAAAGACACCAAGACAGTGTAAAGGACACTAATCTCCTACAAAGCCAAAAGTAGGAGACAACAACATATTTACATTAGACAAAATAAGTGCCCACTTTTTGACCCTTTCCCAAATAAAATGAGCCAACACCTCCTCGGATTGGGACTCTCTCTTGAAGATACGATGCCCATAATGTGGCATGGAGGATAAGCCACTATACGATCCTGTCTGTCTTGAGTTTCCACTGTCTATGCCAATCTCGGAGCAATGCAACAACATCACCTTGTAAGGTGATAGAATGATCGGTCCTCTGAGCAATCTCCCGCCAAAGTCCTTGAGAGTAAGAACAGTTAACAAATAGATGATCCAAGGACTCTTCCTCCATGCCTCAGAGATAGCAAGTAGTACTCACATCAGAGAGAAATTGGTTTAATCTGTCCCTAGTAGGAAGCCTTCCATGAGCGATCCTCCAAACCAAGATTTGAATCTTGAGAGGGCTGGGCATCCTCCACACCTCTTGGAAGAAGGAAAACCACACACCACCATTTGTGCAAACCTCAAAGGCTGATTTAACAGAAAAGGAGCCATACTTCCCCCATCTTCAGGTTCAATTGTCCTCCTTTTGGTACAACTACCAAGGATGGATGAAAGAGAGCAATCTTTGAAACTGCTCCACCTCCTCTTATTGGAAGTGCCTCCTAAAAGTGGGGGCCCAGGCACCACCTGGGATCTGAGGATCATAAGCCTACCCCACAGAGCCAAGTGGAGACGTCGACAAAAGCAATAAGGCTGGGAAACAATGTCTCTAAAGTGAAGTCGCTACACGACCTATCTTTCCCAAAAAGACATTTCTGGCCATCCCCTAGTTTCACTCGGATCCTAAAAGTAAGAAGGTCCCTGTAGGAAGTGATACCACACCATATGGAGGAAGTCATGTGACGAGACGGTGCTTCCAAGTCCCAGTTGGAAGAAGAAAAGTAACGGTCCCTAATAATCTCAACCCACAATCCTGCTTCCCTACTTCCCAACCCCCAGAGCTACTTTGTCAACAATGCAAGGTTGAAATTATTGACATTTTTTAGACCCAGACCTCCTTGCTTCTTTAGGAGAGTGATCCTTCCCCATGCAATATCATGACAACCCCTACATTTGTCTCCCAATGTATGCCAAAAGAATCTACTCTGAATAGACTGAAGTTTCCTGGCCACTGAACTAGGAATGCGAAATATGGAGGGAAAATAGATAGGAAGGCTGTCCAACACTGAGGAGCAAAGAGTGAAACTCCATCTCTTCTATTAGGGTGGGCGATCTATCATCCTTTGTTGCGGAGGAGGATATTAGAGAGCAAGTGAGAGAGTTTTATTCAAGGTTTGTTCTCGGAGGAGTTGTAGGTTCGCTGCATCGTCAATTCAGATCGAATCGGATTTTGCCTAATTTGATCCGATTAGGGAGAATCGGACTGATTCGGTCTGATTCGCATGGGATTATTTTGTATATATTTTATATAATGTATATTATGTATGTATATGTATAATTGGATATAAATCATATATGTGTGTATATATAATTGTATATGTATTATATATAGATATATATGTATATACATAGTGTATATATATATATATAACCTATGTGAAATACCTTATTTACTTGAATATCATTTAAGTAAATTTCATTTACTTAAGATATTACATATAAATAAGGAAGTACCTCTCATTTGAATCTAATAAAAATATCAAAAAAATCATCTCTTATCAATAAAAAGTCAACTCTCTCATCAAAGAAGAAAATCGTGATTTTGATGATTTCATCAAAATGTCGACTTTCTAATCCCTCATAATTTGGCTTAACTAAAAATTTCATAATTCAAAAAAACTACATAGATTACTAAAAATTTAAAGTCAGGTGAAATAAGTCAAATGTACATATAACTTTTCCAAGGGATTCACTCTCCTACTGACAGTATTTAGTCCACAGTCAGTTATAGATCCTTGATAGTAGACGACCTTCTTCCTTCGCTCTCTCTCGAGGAGAGGGAGGTCGTGGAGGAGATTCACCAGGCGATCTTCTAGCTTCTGGAGATAAGGCACCTGGTTCGGATGGTTTCCCTATCGCTTTCTTTCAGAAATATTGGCCCATCATTAGAGGCAAATTGGTGTCAACTGCGAGGGAGTTCTAGGAGGAGAGGGCACATATGGAAGGTATCAATAAGTATGCTCATCCTTAAGAAGGATGCTTAAGAGTTCTTGGATTTGAAACCCATCATTCTGTTGAATGGCTCGTATAAGATCATCTCCAAGCTTTTGGAAGGAAGGTTGGTTACGATCATGGACAGGCTGGTTAAATATTTCCAAGGAGCTTTTATTAAGGGGAGTCATATTTTCGACATTTTTCTAGTGGCCCATGAGTGTTTGTTCGCTATGAAGCATCAGAAGAGGTAAGACTTGGTTTTGAAGGTAGATTTTGAAAAGGCATGGGACAGGGTGAATTGGCAATACCTTCTGGATGTCTTGGGTAGGATGGACTTTAGGGACAAATGGATTGGTTGGATCAGGATGTGTATCTCCTCAGCATCCTTTGTGGTCCTCATCAAATGGGAAGCCTTCTTCTTGGTTTCTTACGGGGTCTCCGCCGAGGGGAACCTTTGTCCCCCCTCCTTTTTGTTGGTCGCCGGTGTGTTGAATAGAGAGTGGCAGAGGGTGGAAGTAGCATGACTGATCACAAGATTTCGAGGTGCTAGAGGGGGAGAGGCCATTTCTTACTTGCAGTATATACCATTATGTTCCTTGCCGAGGGAGAGCACCTATCGCGCATGGCCAGATTTTTATTGGAATTACTGGAGGAGGTTACAAGTTTCAAAGTCAACTTCAACAAGAGTCTCCTGAGAGGAGTTAATTTTGAGGATTGGGCCCTGTGGAGGGCTGCTTGCTTGCTGAGGTGTAAGATTGGCAAGTTCACTATCCCATACTTGGGACTTCCTCTTACCCCGGGTGCTTTTAGGTGTGTAGATTGGTAGCCCATCATGGATAGGTTTAAGTCTAGATTGGCAAGATGGAAGGCTAGAGCTCTGTCTTTTGGGGGGAGATTAGTATTGTGTAGTTCGGTGTTGGATAGTTTGCCCACCTATTTTCTATCAATGTTCAGGATGCCGAGGACAGTGGTAAAGAAGATCGAGTCCATCCAGTGCAGATTCTTTTGGCATGGCAGTGGAGGGAGATGCAGGGGCTGGCATGATATTGCATGGGGGAGGGTGGCCACTAGCAAAAGTCGGGGTAGCTTGGGTCTTAAAAACATTAGAGATTTCAACTAGGCCCTACTGTGCAAATGGTTATGGAGGATAGGGAGTAGAGAGGAGGGATTATGGGGATAAGGTGCTTAGACAAAGCTACTTTGGTAGGAGCTGTCGTTGGGACATGCAGCTTGCTTCCAGCACCTTTCCTCTCTGGTGTGATATTCTCTTATGTAGGGATGCTATTTCTTCGGGAGCCGTGTCTTGGTAGGGCGGACAAGTCATTTTTTTGAAGGATAGATGGTGTGGGGACTTTGCATTGCAGGATCTATTCCCTTCTCTGTTCCGGATCTCGACAGACACCCTGGGGATAGTAGCCTAGGCGTTTGACCTGCTCCTGCTGAGTGGGGTTTTGACGCCTAGGCATTTGACCATTATTCATCTGAAGAAAAGGAACAAAAACTAGATGTGTCTATCTAGAGATGTGTCTATTTAGCAGATGGAGATTCACGTTACCATATTGTTCATTATTTGTCCTGAAAGATACATATCCACGTGAAAAGTAGCCAGTTTAACCACCATTTCTCAACTGAGTCATCTAACTTAATTTAGTTTAGACTAGGCTACTACCCTGGCAACTCCCAGGTTAGTGATAAAGAAAAGAGAGAAGACATTTGATTTCTCAAGATACATGTCTATCTGTCAAGATAAATGGGAATCCAGTCAGGGGGTCTGCTTCCTGGGAGCCACTTGTGCCAATCATATCAATTGCCTCAGTTTTATGAAAGTCCGATGGTGACTTGCTGAGTCTTGTGCATGTTAGTTGGATATTTTTCCATCCCAAACAGGCAATAATCCTGTTCATCTATAGAGTGGGATCAAAGTCAGATATGTTGCAAGTTAGCCATTTTCATCTGATATAGAAAGTCTTGTTTCTTATCTCATTTATGACCTGGTCATAATAAACAATTCGGTTCTTTGGGTGGATGCGGTTAATTTTGGCCGGCCCTGGTCTTACTTTTGTTTTCTTTTCCTTCACTTTTAAAAAATTATTGCAGCTTAGTTGAAAGAATTTGGGCTTGTATCCAATGCATAATTTAAACTTATGATTTTGCAGGAAGAGAGAGCTTAGACGGGATATTCACCCCAGAGAAACTCAGCAGGTGCAGTAGTGTCCGAAGTGGAAGTATCAGTTTCACCCCCACGTCAAATGCTGCAACCAGAAGCCCAAAGAACAGCCTTGAATCAACAATGGCATCTTTAGATGCCATATTATCTGATTCACAGGCCAAGTGCTCTGCATTGGTTGTGGAACTAAGCAATCCAGAATTTGCTGTACAACATCTTGCAGACATAAAACAAGTCAACCAGAACCTTGAGAGCATGCAGGTTTTACTAATGAGATTGCGGACTCAAATTTGAAGCGATAGTGGTGTCCTGGATGTTCCATCTACCACAGAGAAGAATTTCCCACCCTATGGCATTCCTCATGGCAGAATCAAACAATTGTTTCCAATGGACGGCATCCCGCTTTCCACCGATGCAGTAATTCGGTTGTAGGGCAGATGTTCAGGTTCTACGGTTACTAATGCATATTTAAATTTGAAGCAATTTTGAGTTTTTCTCATCATAGTGAACTGGGACATAAGAGTCCCCTTCACCTATTGGCCATTCTTTTTGTACAGCAGTTCGGCATGTGATCTTTTGAGTGTATTAGATGCTTCCACCCAGGAAAGGATGAAGTGTACAGCATATTGGAAGACTCGGATATCTTCATGAAATTTGTATCAATCAGTCAAACTTGAAATTTTGTATTCCGCTGCTACAATGTATGAATCTGCAAGCAAAGAGAAAAGAGTGAGGTTCGCTTTGCCCATCATTCTACAATCATTCATCGTTTAAGTAGATTTTGTCATGAGATATTTCCAAGTGCTGAGATGTCTACTTGATCATGATTAACTCCGGCGGGAGCAATGTTCTTGCTTAGTTATAAGTTTTGACGCATCTGGTAGACCCCAGCCGGACCGACTATTTTTATACCCATACTTGCTTGCTAGCCCTCTTAAAGGAAAATTTACGAGAAAAATCTATCCTAAATTTGTATTCACATGTATGCCTTTCTTACATGAATTAATTGCCCACATTTACACTTTCTCATCGCTTCGGGTTAGTATGATGTGGAGAACTACTTATTGCATTTTTCCAATTGTATTTTTGAGAGCACTTTTGACTTTTCATTGGGTGCACACAATTTGCCACTAATACATTGATCAAAAGTGCACTCAAAATTACAATCGGGAAATACAATAAATATGTCTCGTGACAATTAATTCATGGACAACCTCCCAAGTACGTTGAAAACAAATATGAAAATGGTGTCAACCTTATCCTGCCCACGACGAGAAACGACCAGGCAAAAACCAAAATCTCATATTACGATATATTCCAAAATTCTGTCAGAAAACATTATACACAGGAAGCTATCTCCTGAGATAGGGTTTTGAGGTAAGTGGACAAGGCCGAGCCATCAGTATCCAGAGCAAGCTAAGAATATCTAGACAAAAAAGGATGCCTGGTCCCCGCTGTACATGGCCATTTCGCCGAACACCTAGACTTCAATGCGACAGTGTCATCGATAAAGCTTTACTTAGACCTCGATTTCAATATCACTGTTGCCGTCTGCATCTCCCATGTCAACATCAACCTCTTCCACATCAACTTCTTCATCCTCTCCCTGATACTGAAAAAAGGGGAGAAAGAAAAGAGAAAGCCAGAGAGTTCCATACATAGACAATTCAAATATTTCCATGTCAGAAAGGTAACACATAAGTCTGAAGAATAATTGCAGCATAAATTATTAATATTCCCTTTTCTTGGAGAAAGAGAGAGAGAGAGAGAGAGAGAGCATTCCCGCGACAAGCAAATATGGAGCGATAACTACAGGTAACCTTTTCCCCTTTTCCTAGGAACAGAGCAGCTACGTGCACTTGGCAAGGCAACCAGGCGCCAAGCCTACCCATTCCTTGGGATTGCATGATGACATGCTTTTAGAAAAATCTGGCTGTGAACAAAATAGATAACATGTGTGCAGCAGATGCCACTGGGTGGAATCGAACTACAGAATTCAGGAACAAACCAAATTTACTAGGCAACTTGTCCAAAACTACTAAAAACATGTTCATATCTTATTAGTTACATATCCATTTTTCACTGGTTGGTAGACAGATGAAGCAACACAGGCAGCAGCCGAGCGTTCTAACCTGGTTGTAATTACTCTGCGTGACTTTGGGAGGGAGAGGTGGCAGGAAAGCCAATCCTGTCTCATTATCACCTGTTCCACTCTCAAATGTGAGAATGGCGTCTCCTGCTTCAGACTTTTCCTCCCTCTCCATGGCCTCAATGAAGTCATCTACTTCATGGGCAGCCATACTGGTAGAAGGCAACAGATGTGAAGAATCAGAGCCCCTCACCTGTGGATCACAAAAGAGAGCTCTACATGTTTGAGAAAAGGAATACATGATTTTTATTTCTAGACAAACTGACTATGGATGATTAAAAGGATTGATCAAACCATCACCGGACATCCCAAAAAGTATAGTCCTGGGTATCTATTGAGTGATTATACACCAACAAGCATTAAGATGAATTAATGGAAAGGGTGCTAAAATTTGATAAGAATTCATGTGAGACTGAAGCAGCCGAAGAGCTTCAACCACATCCTAGGAATCTTCAAATACTTCAACGATATCAGTCTGATGTCACAGTCATCTACGTAAATGTGCCCTTCTATTCTTTTCTTACTTGACTGGGCCTCGTGCAGTGGGTTCATGCTTTAGTCGGTGCATAACAGGCTCCAAAACCACAAAATGTCTTCACTGGGATCTATGCTGGCCCTGCATCTACATTTGTCAGTCAATGCAGGCCCAAAGGTTCAACCGTTCTACTTTCAATAATTTCTTTGTGCGCATTTGCATGTGCCCTTGATAATTGCTGGCCTCTACAACGTTAAAGTTGCTATCCAGGGAGGTACAATAGGATAAATAACAGAGTCCAAAACACCTAGAAACAATTGTATGACAACAGAGTATAGACAAGATATACCTTCCCCAGCACAACAGCAGGCGAACTATTAATATCCTTTTGTGTATGATCATCAACCAAATGTCTCTGTACATCATTTTCAAGCAGTCCCTGAATTGTAATCCCAATTTCCTTGTTTTTGTTTTCTGATTCAGATATGAGTACTTCAACCTGTGAAAGCTTGTCTAGCCTTGTTGATGTGCCAAGAGATCTTTCTCGTTTCCACAAACTCCCTGAAGAATACAAAGGTAATCATGACATACCAGCATGATTAAGAAGTATTAAACAAGTAACCTGTTACATAAATAGCAAAAAGGCAAAAATCAGAAATCTTGCCCAGAATACTAATGCCACCTTTCCGTGGTGCCAAACTGAGTATTATTCTGGGGATTGCAGTCATGACCAAAATCTTTCAGAATTTCAAGCAAATTCTAACTATTAGACAGACACCAGAATGACCTTAGGTCCTCAACAGCTTACATACGCGGTAACTCCTAAGACTATGAATGGAAGTAAAAACTAGGTTCTGATGGCTTTTCATCAGGGAATAACAGCTCCTCCATTTCATTATAAAATCAGTGTGAAGCAATTTAAGGAAGGCTAGCTTTTCGTCACGGAATAACAGCTCCTCCAGTTCATCATTTGGTCGTCTCGGGGTACAAATACATGCAAATGCATGCACATGAACATCAGCACACAGACACAGAAACAGTTGGAGGGAGGGATGAAGGCCAAGGCGTATAAGATTTCCAAGAAGTCCAAGGGGGACTGTGAGGTGGAGGAATGGATTGGTGAGCGGTGGCGGAGATGTAGAAAAGATGAGGGGATTAGTCTCCTTTCCCAGTGAGAATCATTTCTTGGAATGTAAGGGGATTTTTTTTTTTTTTTGTGAGGACTTTATGAGGGAGTTAGGGGGAGGTAGACTGTCATGGGGGGTGTCTTCTCCAGCACTGCAGTGGGGAGGGCAGGTGGAACTATGATTTTATGGTACTCTTTTGAGGTGGAGGAGGAGGTGGTGGTGTCACGCTCCAACTGCGGCGAAATATGTAATCGGGATGCGACAGATAGAAAGAGACAGGCAGGGCCATTTAGGCAATTGCAATCATGGATGGCAAAATCGGCCAAATCGGATCGTCGATTCAAACTGGAATCAGCAGGTGTCGATCTGATTTTGGGGAGGGGGATGCCGATCCCCCACCATTTTAAGTGGAATTGGGGTGGGTTGATTTGTAGTTTCATTTACTTAAGATATTCCATATAAATAAGAAAGTACCCCCCTATTTGAATCCAATAAAAATATCAAAAAAAATCACATCTCTTACTAATAAAAAGTCAACTCTCCCGTCTAAGAAGAAAATCACGATTTTGTAGATCCCATCAAAATGCCAACTTTCTAATCCCTCATAATTTGGCCTAACTAAAAATTTCATAATTTAAATAAACCACATGGAATACTCAAAATCCAATGTCTGGTGAAATAAGTCAAATATACATGTGACTTCTCCAAGAGACTCGCTCTCCTACTGACAGTAAATCTGATATCATTAGCACCTAATATGTAGTGCTGCAAGAATCCTGATTAATATTATTTGTTTGTGTTCTCTTGTGCTTTATTTGTTATAGAGGTATTATTATTTTTCCTTTTTGCTGTTTTGTCCTTTCCATATAATTCTTTTCCTTTTACTGATTTTTTATTCCAATTTTCTAGTTGTCAATAAATGATTGCATTGGATGATACTATTTTGTTGCAAAAAGTCTGCATCATAAAATAAGATCCAATAGATCACATCAAAATCAACCTAGACCCAAAGAATGACACTTAGAACATTTGTTCTTATTTCCTTGGGAAATAGTTCTCGGTTTCTTGTAAGCATCTTTTCCCACCTTCGCATGACCTACGACATCTCGAGACATGCAAAGAAGATTTCAAGATCTCGCCAATTCTTTGTTTGGCTATGGATATACCAAATATGTGCATTAGACTATGGGCCATCTACTCAGTTTCATGAGCCAGAGAATGAGGTTTTGAAATGTGAAATTGATAAGGTATTTTTTATTTATTTTTATTTCATGTTACAAACTTCTAGATATATCTTTTTTTTTGCAATGAATGAACATAATCATTAGTGCCTAAATAATCTTTATCGTTCTTTATGATAGATGTACATTATAAGAATTGAATTTCATTGTGTTTACATTCAATGAATTTTGTATGTGTTTTTCAAATTTTTGTGTGATTTTTTTTCTGATTTTCTTTGATTTTTCACAAATTTTCTTAATTTTTTAATCTGTCTGATCCGGATCGGCCAAATTCCCTAAGAATCGGCCGGATCCCCCAATCCGATCCGACTCAGATCGGGATCGGCGGAGTCCGATCCAGTACCTCGATCCAATTCCGCCATCCATGATTGCAATAAAACACAAGGTCTCTAGACTCAACTGATCATTAGTCTTATCAAGAGGTATTACAGAAGTAAACAGTAAGATAAGCACGAACTAACAAAAGGTTCTCTTCCTTTAAGAGGAGAAGACCAGGAACAATTAAACTATAGACACTCTACTCTGACTATCTCCATGTCCAGGTGCAGGTGTAGCTCCTTAGCACTCATCTCACCCGCTACTGGCTAGACACGGGAATTACCCGAAAAAATAGGAAAGACGGAATGAGCACTAAAACTCAGTAGGATTTATCCTCTGATCATTCTAAATCAATTAATTGGCAGTCGTCAAGATCAATACAGGAATTGATATTAACAGGAACAAAGTGTTCAAGAGTTCAACATGAAATTCAAGATAAACATGCAGGAACAAGATAATAGCAGTATAACAAGCAATTAGGATCGATCAAGTCCATTCACGAGGCTAATAGTCCAGTGGCATCCGCCACTGGACAACCCAACACCGCAATATGGTGTCATAAAATGATCTCAAGAATTCCAGTCAAGAAAACAATAAAATTGAATTGTCAATCAAGTAAACAATCTAGCAGGCAATATGGTGTCGTGTCAAAACACCTGATCTTTGTCATCCACGGCATTCAGTTAGAACATTCGGATGCTCCTCCTGGGACCAGATCAAGGCCCCATTGCACTGGCATTAGTCCAGTTAGATCCAAGATCCCAGTAAAATACTCTTTTGACAATTCAGTAATTCAGAAAAATGGCCAAGATTTCAAGAAAATAGTTCAGAGCTTAGCAAGAAATTCAAGGGACTAAGCTAGGAAAGACAGTGAATATTAGACTAGAGAGAAGATAATTTATATATAAGTCATTTTCCCTTCTAGACATCTAAGTTGCTTCCCTAACATGATACAAGCAGCTAAGGAAAAGCTTTGAACTAAAGCTCAATTAAACACATGATTATGATTTCCATATATTTAATAAGAACTTAAGCAAGAGGTTAACATTATGAATTAACAAGGGATTAGGATAGAAAAAGAAACAATGCAAGACACTAATTACAGACTCACAGAACATCTAAAAGGAAACTCACTAAACTATACTCAACTAGGATAATTAACATGTTAACTAATGACTTAGGGAAGATTACAGGTACCTGCCTTAACTTGAAGCTCGAAGAAGTTTGGAAATCTTGAGGCCTTGCCAAACCTCATTTCTCCTCCCTTCGCTCGAGCACCTTGAGCTCTTACCTTGAGGGGGAAGATGGAGGCCAAGGGGCCCTATTTCCAGGAGTCCTAAGGCAGTTAGGGAAGAGGGGTAGGGCGGTTCAAGGGCCCAAGGGCGGTTACCCCCTATGGCAGTTTGGGTGGGCCCACCTAGGGTTAACTATGGTTAGGTTAACCATGGTTAGCAGCCCTAAGTTGCTTAGGGGCTAAGTAATCTAGGCTAAATTTTATTTAACACCACATGACATTTTCTTCTTTGAATTTTAACCTTGATTTTTTAGAAATTGTAAATGTCCTTTCCTAAACTTTTCTGGGATATTACAAGCGGATAGGCAAGTCGGGAGGTGGATCCACTTCTGCTTCTTGTCAAACAGATTTTCTGGGACTTCTGTAGCGTGCATGGACCCCGATCTCAGGAAGGAAAAAGAGATCTATGAGAACATCTTCTTGATCTTCATTCAGCCTCTGGTCGTCCTTGGTGTGTGGCTGGTGATTTCAATGCCATTATGAACTCTTCAGGGAGGACAGGAATTCACTTGCATTTAGGTGAGTCTGAAGATTTTTGTGAGTTTATCCATCAGGCTACCCTCATCGACATTGGACTGGCGAATGCTCAGTTCACTTGGTCCAACTTGAGAGACAAATCGTCCTGCTCTAGGCTAAAAAGATTTCTGGTTTCCGCAAATTCAGAGGATCATTTCCCTCATGTCCAAGCCTCCTCCCTCCCTAGGGTGACATCAGATCATAAACCGATTACAGTCGTCGTTCGATGAGGCATAAGTAGTTTAGGATGAAGAAGTACTGGTTGAGAGGGAGAAATTTTTTAGACATGGTCAAGTCTGCATGGTCTTCCCAGGGCATGGAAGGCCAACCCGGATTGGATTGGTCCGATCCCGATCTGGGCCGATCCTATCCAGCCGACTCTCAGGAACTCAGGCGAACTTGAATCAACCAGAAAAAAAAATCAGAAAAAATCATGATACAAACATTGTATGCATTTAGTTGGTCTAAAAATTGATCAAACATACTACGTTATAATTTGAACAGACATGTAAATTGACAAATGTAGCTCATGCAACCTGAAAATTCACATGTACATTCACTATACATTGTCTTGAACATCATAAAATGCTTAAACATGATATGGAAACATTTTATTACACAAAATAAACTAGATAACCTTATTAAAGTCTTCAAGGTTGTTCATGACGAGATCCTTCATCCTCAAGCTGATAACATTGAAAGTGTTTTCCATACTCAGCTTGTACATAGCCAAATATAGAGTTAGCCAAGTCATGGAAGCCTCTAGAGATTCCTCTTAGAGTGTTTAATTGGCTTGAACTCTCTTCAGGACGTTGAGAACTTGCAACGGAGATGCTGAAGTCAGAACCTCTTTCTCCAGTGTATTGTTGTCCAGACTGGAACTCAGAATATGAATGTCTACTTCTCTCACCAGTGCTACTAAGGTCTGAATAGGGCAATGTGTGTGTGTGTGTATGTGTCTTGGGTGTGTGGTGTGTGTGTGTGGGGGGGGGGGGGGGGGGGGGGGGGGGGGTTGGAAGAGGGAGACCCATATCCCCAGTCATAGCCAGCTATGCCCATGCCTATGGCTGCCTTTCATATCCCCTTTTTGACCTTGCCCTGATGTTTGTTGTTGGCCGCCTTCATGCTGAGTGTCAGGTTGGTAGTACTCATCAGATCCATATGTTGTTCCTGCATAGACATCTCCAACCACATAGCCTCCTATAGTTCTAGCAGCAGCACCATCATCATCATCGTCAGGGCCTTCGGTGGAGTCATCACTGCCAACTGTCCTTTGACCTCTGCGGTTTCTTTCTCAATCCCCTTTCTTGACAAGCCTTCTCTTGCAGTGGCATTGTTCTTTTTCTACCTCATACTCTTTGGCCAAGTGTGGCGGCAAGATTGGAGTGTCAAACTCTGTCTCCTCTGTGAGTCCAATTGGGCAGGATTCCTCCATATGCTTCTTGCCTTCAGACTTTCTTTTTTGTTTTTCTTTCATGGTTCTTATCCTTTCTTCTGTAGACATGGAAGGTGGATCTATTAATTGGTCGCTGAGAACCACCTAATCTTGGTGTCTCTGGCAATACATCTGAGTGTCTATCAGGCTCAAGTGCTAGTGATGGTTGATCTATAGTGCAAAGCTCTAGATCTCGAGCCACTATGTCATCTAACTCACCTTCTGCCCAACTCCTGTCTCGGGGATCAAACTTTAGGACATCTCTCTCTGTCCTTGTTTCAACCCAATCATGTAAAGGATGGTCCTCATTTAGCAGATCATCTACATCTATCTCTGGCGATGCAGATCTGCCAATTTGTCTACCCATTAATGAGGGCAACCTCTTATTTTACAATTTCTGTCTGTCCCTGATCTGTCTGATCTTGAGCCGCATATTATAGTGGCAATAAACCAACTTGTCCAGCCTACTGACACCTAGCCTGTTTCTAACCTTCGTGTAGATCAAGACTAAATGTGCTCCAATTTCTCTCACATTGGCTGACAGAAGTTGTTTAACTGAGCACCCTCACTACAATGTAGGTCGACGGGTTCGTGCCAACCATTTGTAGTTGATTTCAATCCACCATTCAGTTGGAAAAAATAAAGCAAAACGAAATTAATAATAGTTAAGTCATTGTTAACAGAGATAATATACTGCTACTAAGTCATTTAAGTAACATGGACTTAATCTGGTTGCAACATATTTCATGGATTGATCACTATACACACCAAGCTTCAACTTCCATCTTTCCACCTGTCCAACGTTCATAAATGTCTCAATGAATACCAATCTCCTACACTAAACATTATTGTGAGAGAAATAGCTAAATTTACCTCTCATTGGGCTTGTATTCTCTCTTCCATGGTCCTAGACATTCTTTCGATGACATTTATTACCCCTCAAAGTATTTCTCCATCATTGTGTACGGATGTTGTGTGGGCTTTCACACCAAGCCTTACTTCTGCAATTGCATTGAGCATACTCTGAAAATAAGGGCTAGATGTTGTGTGGGCTGGGACACTTGCATGTAAGAACCATTTCACAATTCTTTTAATTGCCCCCTTTGCCGTTGTAGCTGTACCTTTGACCCATTTCAAGGCTTGCTTGATTCCTGGCTACTTTGCACTACTCCTGAAAAGAAACTCATCCATAGGAGGAGGGCGAGCAGAAGAAACCACCTTCTTGTGCACCTGATGACCGTACCCCCCTTCTACACTCATCATCATTTTGTTGTGTTTGCAGGCTTGCACGAATAGCTGTCCTATAATCAACATATGAATCTGATCCAGATGATTCTACTGAAATTGCTGGGGCAGTTGGTTCTTTTCTCGACCAGAAATCTCCTCCCTAAGGTCTTCTTCTTGCCGAATCCGTAAGCCCTTTTGGGCTTTTTTCCCTTGCATATATTCTTTCATGCTTTTCCTAACTTCATTGGGGCATTTCGTACATTTGCTGACATCTCCAGAAATTGTCAGGTATGTGATGTTTGAGGCGATACATGACTCCAACCATCTCCTTTCTGTACCACTTGCCTCTTATCCTCTTCCTCTATGCATCAAGTAGTTCACCATACGCCCATCTAAGATCAAATTCCACTTTCTGCTCTTCCTCCTCCACCCATGAGTCCTGGCGTTTGAATCTAGACATATTCTACAAAATTTTGCAAACATCCAAGATCAACATTAATGAAAATATTGCATTAATATGGGCGTAATGCACTTTAATTAGACTAATTATCCAAAAGCTCCAATTTTTAAACCCTAATTAGGCATAAATTTGGGGATTTAATATAATTACATGAAATTAATGGAAAATTAATTGCCAACACATACTAATAGGTGCAATTGATTGGCATATCCAATTTCACTTTAATTAGACTAATTACCCAAAACCCCAATTTTTAAACCCTAGGCTTAAATTTGGGGATTTCATATAATTACATGTAATTAATGGACAATTAATTACCAACACATACTAATAGGTGCAATTAGGTGAGTGGCATACCTAATTGCACTTTGTTGGATCGAGATGGAGCTTTAGATGTCCTAGAGGGGGGTGAATAGGACTTCTTTGCACCTTTAAAAAATTTATCTAAAAACAGACAACACTAAATAGTGATGTTAGTACTTAGTGTAGTGTGTGAAACAAGTGAAATACTTGGCGGAAACAATCACACAAAGTGCACAGAAGTTTTATCCTGGTTCGGCCCTTCCCACATGGAAATCCTACGTCCAGTCCCCAAGAACCACTTAGGATTTCACTAACTGCCAAGAACACTTGGCCTTCTCTCAACCTGAGAGGTATTACAACCCACTTGCTCCCAAGCAAGTCTTCCATTTACCAAGGGATAATACAAACACCTACAATCAGCAGGTCTTCCCTTCACAAGAGGGGCATTACATACAGGGAACAAACCCCTTGCTAGTTAAAAACACTGAAAAGAGTACAATGTGTCTGCTCAAGAATTGAGCAAACACAGAAATCAGAAAAAGAGACAAGATGAAAAAGATTGCTCTAACTCTTTCTGACTCAAAGGTGGTGGACTGAGAAGATCTAGAATACAATAGCCACCAAAAGAGAAGACTTCAGAATGTATAGAGCTTAGAAGTCGAAGCTTGAAGCAGCTCACTTCAGATCTAGTGAGCTTCTCTTTTTCTCTTTTCTGTAGGTGGTGTGGTTGTGTATGCTTGTTGTAGTTCTTGCTTCTTGCGATTTTTGATTGGTGTTCTATATCTCTTGTCTGATTTAAACTTCAGCTCATATATAAGCATCAGAGACTTGAGCTTCCCGTTTGAAGTTGAATGTTAGAAACTAGTCGTTTGAAAGATAGTCGTTGATCCTTAGATGTTGAGACCTTGAGGCTTCTGTTATGACCATCCGTCCTTCAGTTCTTAGAGTCTCAATGGCTTCAAGCTATGCAGATAGCTTCATGGCTCTATGAGATAGCTTTATTAAATGACTGCAATCTCCATACTCATGACTGAACATAAGTATGCTTCAGTAGGTAACCAAATATCTGCAAGGTCAAGAAAAATGCAAATACCTCTGTCCTTTCGGAGGTAGGTGAGATAGAAACATATGTAAAGTTTAAATAACTTCAGAAGGATAGATGTTTAGAGCATTTAAGGACAGACAAACAGTAGTATGGGGAATATAGAACTCTTCCTAAAAGTAATGAAGTTCTGACAAAAAGAAGATGTATCCAAGTATAGTAACACAGAAGTTGATGTTATGCTTTGACTTCTAAAGCGTCGGAGTGAGAAACAATCAAGACATGAACAATACTAGACTTCGATTGTTATAAGAATTAGAGTAAGACTAATTGGTAATAAACTTCGACTTCTTGAAAGTCGGAGTCAATCAAGCAATCGGTAATACTTCGAATTTTCAAAAGTCGGAGAGAGGATACTTCGACTTTCAAGGAGTCAGAGTGAAACTAGATCTCTTCAACTTTAGAGGAGTCGGAGTGAACCCAGAACACTTCGACTTTAGAAGAGTCGGAGTGAAGCCAAATTACTTTGACTTTTCAAGAGTCAGAGTAAAGAACGGTTCACAACATCGTTAGCCCACTTCGACTTTCCAGGAGTCGGAGTCAGTATGGTATACAATATACACTTGTAGACTTAGAAAAAAATTCTTATCAAGTGTGTCAGTGTTGACACTTAGGTCCTGTGTGTTGACACAAACTTAAATAGGTGTTACAGAGTATAATACATGTGTCTTTATTTTGTCATATTAATTTTTATATAAAATAACTTGTGGTATATAATTCAATAAATTTGTTTTAAGAGATATTAAAAGATTTTGTCATAGCAAAAACACAATGTTCAAACATTTGGAGAAGATAATTGTACAACAATATTTCTAAGTATTTTTATTCAACAATTCTTAAAATAATTGCTCAACAATTTTGGCTTAACATTTCTCCCCCTTTTTGTTAATGACAAAAACTTTTATATAGACAGTGTAAACAAATTTGGTTTTGTAAAAACCAAGGTTCAAAAACAAGGGGATCGGGGCCGGATCGGCCAGCCAAAAACTGATCCGATTGACCGATCCCGATCTGGGATCGGCCGATCCTGGCTAAGCCAGGGGTGACTGGATCGACCCCTTATACAAGTGTGAAGTGTATACTAATGTACAATATCTTATTTACCTGAACATCATTTAAGTAAATGTTATTATTTGTAGTTTCATTTACTTAAGATATTACATGTAAATAAGGAAGTACCCCCCATTTGAATCCAATAAAAATATCAAAAAATCATATCTCTTACTAATAAAAAGTCAACTCTCTCATCCAAGAAGAAAATCGCGATTTTGGTGATTTCATCAAAATAGCGTCTATGAGAATTATGAAATTTTTAGATAGACCAAATTATGAGGAATTAGAAAGACGTTATTTTGATAGAATCGCCAAAATCGTGATTTTCTTCTTAGATGGGAGAGTTGACTTTTTATTGGTAAGAGATATGATTTTTTTGATATTTTTATTGGATTCAAATGGGAGGTACTTCCTTATTTACATGTAATATCTTAAGTAAATGAAACTACAAATATAACATTTACTTAAATGATGTTCAGGTAAATAATGCCTAAAATTGGAGTGGACTCAACCTGGAATCGGCCTGGACTCAGCCCCTAGCAAGGTTACCCCGGATCAGATCGGTCGGCCCAAAACTGATCCGAATCGGCCGATTCGATCCCGATCCGGACGATTTTTGATACCCTGACTGCACATGGGCTCATGCTATCCCGAACCAAACCCTTTCTCAAATACTCCTCCACCTGCCTTTGTAATTCTGCATGCTCAGTCGGGCTCATACGATAGTGGGGCAGGTTTGGTAGGGTAGCTCTAGAAATCAAGTCAATCGCATGTTGGATATCACGCATGGAGGTAACTCATTTGGGAGGTCCTCAGGAAAGACATCATGAAAGTCATCGAGAAGAGTAGTGACCTCAGGAGGGTTCTCTCGATCTACTTCCTTGAGAACCTCTCTAACCACTATGGCAAAGACTGAATCGGCACCCCTAAACTCACGCTCAAAGTCTCTAGCACTCATAATAAGCAGCGTGCTAGATGGAGGCTCTCTCCGGGTGGAGGTTGAGGTCTGAATACTAGAGGTAGGGCATCACGAAGAGGAAGGGGTCTCCTTTTTAGGGGAGAACGTGGGTGGAACAGGGACTAAGGTAATGCAACGACTTTATGCTCAAAAGTGCAAGTGTTGGATCGACCATGCAGGGTCGCATCCATATCAATCATGGTTTGTCATGGCGGGGCGAATCGGCCCGATTCCCCCGAATCGGAGCGGATCAGGGGCCGGGCCGAGTTGTGATCCGCATGGATCCGCCGCCTGGCCGCGAATCGAGTGGATCCGATGCGATCCGATCCGATTCGCAGATCCGCCACGATCCGATCCCTGATTCGTCTGATACCTCTTCAGGCAGGGTTGTCACTTGTCAGGGCTCAGGATCCTCTTCAGGCAGGGTTGTCAGGATCCCCTTATTTACCTGAATATCATTTAAGTAAATGAAACAATTTTCATTTACTTAAGATATACATGTAAATAAGGAAGTACCCCCCATTTGAATCCAATAAAAATATCAAAAAAATCATATCTCTTACCAATAAAAGTCAACTCTCCCACCGAAGAAGAAAATCGCGATTTTGATGATTTTCGAAATGCTAACTTTTTATCTCTCATAATTTGGTCTATCTAAAAATTTGATAATTCAAATAACCATATAGAACACTAAAATTCAAAGTCCGGTAAAAAGTCAAACGTGCATGTGACTTCTCCAAGGGAGCCGCTCTCCTACTGACAGCTCTTAGTCTGCTCGAGGCATCTTAGGATTTGGTCAAACTTAAGCTATCATCACCTAAACTAATGAGATTTTTCACTTTCTAATTAAAAGAACTAGAAAGTGACAATTCTCATGAGTTTGAGTGATGATAGTTTAGGTTTGACCAAATCTTAAGAGGTCTCAAACAGACTAAGTACTGTCAGTAGGAGAGCGGCTCCCTTGGAGAAGTCACATGCATATTGACTTTTTTTACCGGACTTTGAATTTTAGTGTTCCATATGATTTATTTGAATTATCAAATTTTTAGATAGACCAAATTACGAGAGATTAAAAAGTTAACATTTCGCTAAAATCATCGAAATCGCGATTTTCTTCTTCGGTGGGAGAGTTGACTTTTTATTGGTAAGAGATATGATTTTTTTGATATTTTTATTGGATTCAAATGGGGGTACTTCTTTATTTACATGTAATATCTTAAGTAAATTATAACATTTACTTAAATGATGTTCAGGTAAATAAGGGATCCTGACACCCTGCCTGAAGAGGATCCTGAGCCCTGACTCCTGACAACCCTACCTGACACACCATACATAAATAATTATATAATAATATATGCGAATCGGACCCGATTTGCCTCGATTCTGGGCGAATCGGATCGCATCAGGGCGAATCTGATTCGCCCCGAATCGGCGATACGTCAAACCTTGTATCAAATAGCCAAGATCGACCAAGAATGATACTCCCTACTTCCATGGGTAAAATATCACACCAAATCTTGTCTTAGTAGGAATGAAAGTGGATCGGGACTAGACACCTAGTCTGGATCGGAATAGAAGTCGCATCTATCCAAGACACTCTATAGGGACTTGGGTGATCAACGAGTGTAAGTGCTAAGTTTTGGACAGTCCCTGTGGAGATTGCATTAATGCAACTCCCACTATCAATGATGACTTTACACGCCTTTTCTCCCAACTTAATGTAAGTGTGTAGAATGGAGGTTTGGCGCCAGTCATCTCCAACCAGAGGGCGGGTTAAGGTGCAGCGGACTACTGCCAGAGTATGGGGGTCCTGGGAATCCTGGCCCTCGTCTATGGGCTCAGAGTCAGCATGGAAAGTCTCAACAAGTGCTGGGTCAGGATCATACAAGTGCTGGGTCAGGATCATATACCTCCTCCTCAATGACTAGGGTGTCGTCCCACTCTATGTCACCCATGTACATGCTACGTGTTGGACACTGTCCTGCATAGTGACTAAAACCACTGCAACAGTAGCACTGATGGCGTGCGCCACCTCTCAGAGATGACTCACCACTTGTAAAACTCTTACCCTTGTCATCCCGTCTGGCAGGAGGAAGGGGGCCCTGTGGGCGTGTAGGTGGGGCAGGTAGGGGTAGTGGTTGGTCCTTAGGTGGTGGGAGACGAGGACGCAGTCCTGTGGGCTCTTGACGAGTAGTCTCCTGATGTGCGCCCAATTGTCCTCTCTGAGGTGGAGCGGACAGGACGTTGGTCCGATGTACATGAAAATGTGGGTCTCACATGTGAAGGTGACTGGTACTCGGACTCAAACAGCTCTACTTCTTGGGCCACCTGATAAGCGTACTCGAGAGTGGTCACATTTCACCTAATAGTCACGTTGATAGGTCTGGCAGAGACCCTTCCGAAATCAAGATAGGTCATAGCACTCTCCTCATGAACTCCACACCTCAACAAGTACTCATCGAACTCAGCTATGTACTCGGAGACTGGTCTACTGCCCTGTGTGAGACTCTGCAACGGTCAATGAGCGCTGACGATAAGTCGCGGGAAGATACTTCTCGCGTAGTTTGGCCTTCATATCATCCCATGTCTCAATCCTATCTTGATAACGCTGCATGAGGAGGCTCTCCACATTAACCCAATAAATTTGGGCTTGGCCAAGCAACTTCATTTTGGCAAAGCGAATTCGCCGACCATCAGTCATCTCATACCACTCAAACTAACGGTCCATGGCTACTTCCCAGTCAAGGTAGACCTTGAGATCTAGAGATCCATCAAAAGTGGGGACATCTACCTGGACATTCCTCACGATCTGATCATCCCTATCTTCATACTCATGGAATCGTTGAGGCTCATACCTTGGTTCATGACCACGTCTAAAATCAGCACGCTGGCCTCTACGAGGGGCCGGTCTCCTATGGTGGTCATGCACCTCCTCAATACGTCGTCCTCTGTCTCAGGGTCCAGACTCTCCTATCCTCCACCCTAGGGCTCGACGAGCTCCCTGAGGAGGATCATTGTGATCTATTGCCCGAGGTGCAGGAAGGGGAGGTGGAACTGGGTGGTGGCCTACTCGATATAGGTCTTCCTGGTGGTTAACTACTCGTTGTTGGTGGTGGCCCTGTGAGGCAACCTCAAGAGCATCCACTCGACCCTGAAGTGTTACAAGCCTCTGGTCAACTTGCCCAAAACATTCTTGGGCACTTTGTTCCATTTGATCCAACCTACCCATTAAGGTTTGCAACATCTCACTCAAAGTTGGTTCCCTAGGTGGCTTCTCTGGGGTTCCATTTGGCGATCGTCCGCCATGGATCCGGGGGTTGGGTACTCCAAACCTCTACGAGTGCGCATACACAACTCTAGGTGACTCGACTAGGGAAACCTAGAACTCCGACACCAGACTCACTAAGATGACATACCCTAGACACATGCTCTGATACCAAAGTTGATGCGGGACAACACACGTGGACCCTGTAAATTGACGAACTACGACTTCCAAAGACGTGATCAGCAATAAGCACGTAGATTACAGAATTATACCAACTAAACAAGTAAGCGACAGAAAAATAACCACGTCCAAAGAAGTCGTCCCTCGTGGAGGGAAACGCGAGACCCAGGTAGCTAGAAGCCACCAACAACTAGGGTAGTCAGTCCACAGTCAAGGTCCAAACGAGCCTCCCGGAAATAGGTTCTCGCACTCTCAAGCCGGCAGTGACGCACGTCACGGGCTAGATGTCCTACCTCACAGTCAGCGGCAAATATGAGCAAATACGAGAAAAGCAAGTAATGAGAGCTAGAGTATAGAGTACGTACCTCCACGTCTGTACGTGGGGAAGACCCGGCCGTGTCACGAATCCCGAGTACAAAGAAATATTTTAAATATTACAATTTAATTTAGCCCACTCCACGCAGGGAGGTAACAGGCTACAAACTAAAACCTCGGATAGTGACAGGGCACACACAAAGGGCGCTGGCCACTGGTCACTGTCGTTCACAGGCGGTCGTGGAAGAGGCACTGGGGTGCTGTGCGAAGGCGGGGCGCGCACGGAGAAGGGCTTGAACCGGCGCGGGGTGACTTGGCCGATGCGGACGCGGTGGCCTCGGGTAGTACTGTCGGCGGGCCAAGCGCGGGCGGTGCGGACGGGGGTGCCCACGCGCGCGCGCAGTTGGCGCGGTGCTGGAGAGGGCAGGGCGCCCTCGGACGCGGGAGGTCAGCGCAGGTAGGGGTTCGCGGAGGCAGGCGGACGCGGGGCGAGGCAGCGCGGGAGAGGGGAGGTGCGGCAAGGTGGCTATAGGCGGGTGGCGTGGCACGGCGTTGTGGGGCTGACGTCGGGGTGACGCGGGGCTGGAGAGGCCGGGGCGGGCTGCACCGCGGGGTGGGGGCACTGGCGTTGTGGGAAGGCGGGCGGCAGAAGAAAAACCAGGGGGGCCTTTGCAGTGAGGCTTCTCGCCGAGTCCTTCGCGGGTTTCTTTCCGTCGCGGAAGAAGGAGAGCAGCGGCTCCAAGCTTTTCTCAAATGCAAAATAACCTGTTCTATTCTTCCAAATCGGGTGTTTACAAGTATTTAAAGAAGTTTGGGCTAATCTCAATCCCAGTAAAACACCTAAATACCTATCATATTAAAACACTACAAAGTAATCCTATCAGAACTAAAATAATGATAAAATTCGGAACAGAAAATAAGTAAAAATAGGAAAGATACTAAATGGACCCCAATTGGGCCATAACTACAGTCTATGGACTCATGGATGTAAACTCTACACCATGGGCTCGTCGCCCAGCCAGATCGACGCCTCTGTAGCGGCGTGTTGTGCTCTCCGACGGCGATAAACCAGCTCCGGGTTGAAGCGGACCCGGGCTCTCGTGTCCTCACCAATATTGTTCAACCAAGACAACCGAGCAAATCCCCAATGCATCTCTCTCTACACACTGTATCACCTTGACACTAAAAAAATTGGACCATTTCTCAATTTGTGAGTGTCATCCTTACGCAGAGGCCATGTTGATCTTTGTATTGTTCCAACTTTGAGTAGCACGGAAATAAATAAAGTTTGTTTAAGATCTAGTTATTGCCAATTAATTGTTTGAGTTCTTATTTACTTCTTCTCTTAAATATCTTTCAAGGAATATTTTAATTAAATGGTAACTCGTCCTTTCCCAACTTACAAATTTCACCTTTATTTATTAGACATATTTTAAGGACTATAATTTTAATAACAACTCATTTTACTTGACGAGTTTTATCTTTATTTATTTTTCTTAACTTAATTCCTCGTGATAAAAATATTGAACTTTGACATTATTATTAATTAAGAGTTTTTCTTGCAACCTATAAGATCTGACTAAATATATCTCTATTAATTAAACTAGTTCAGATTAAATGTGATGAGATTATTTTACAATATTCTTCCTTATTTTTATTCCAAATATATTTTATTTTCAATTTTAATCTTACAGTTGGTCAAAGTGTTACACCACAGGTTCGAAGACAGGCTGGCTAGTTGGAAGGCAAGGACCCTCTTCTTTGGAGGTCGCTTAGTCTTCTGTACATCCATCTTGGACAGTTTGCCCATCTACATTTTATCCATCTTTGAAATTTCGAAGATGATTGCACAAAGATTGGAATCCATTCAAGCTAAATTCTATTGGCATGGAAATGGTAGCAATGATAGAGATTGACATGACATCCCTTGTGCTAAAGTGTGCAGTCTAAGAAGGCAAGCAGCCTTGGAGTCAAGAATATCAGCTCTTTTAATCTGGCTTTTCTGTGCAAATGGTTGTGGAGGCTTGGCTAGGCAGAGATACTTTGGCTCTTCTAGGGTATAAGACCTGCTAACCCCTCCGCATAGAGTTTCTCAGTATGGAAGGGCATCCTTTAGTGTGTGGACTTCATTAGAGCTACTGTCAGGGTCCCTCTGGGAGATGGACAGAAGTGTTTGTTTTGGCAGGATAGGTGATGAGATAATTTCTCTTTGGCAGAGTCCTTCCACTCTATTTGCTATCTCTAGCCCTCCTAGAGCCTCTATGGCCCACACTTTAAAGGCACATCTATCTAGTGGGACTTGGGCACTAACTTTCAGGATGAATCTATTAGCGAAGAGAATTGCCAGCTTGCTCAACTATTTTCTTCCCTTCTAGCCTTCAGGCCGACTGTCAGCAGGGAGGACTCATGGATCTAGAGGTGGGAGTCTGGGAGAGGATCAGAAGATTCTCAATTAGATTGGCCTACCTCATCCTTACCGATGAGGGAGTTCAATACGACGTCTATGGTCATATTGGGCTCCCAAGATCCCTCTCAAGATGAAAGTCTTCATTTGGAGGGTTTCTTATGGGAGACTACAGACTTGTGATAAGCTTGATTGGTTTATAGCACACTTCTCTACACGTCGTCTCTGTAGTGATGAAGAGGAGGATCTAGATCACCTTTTCACAGCTTGTTCCTATGCTAAGGGGATCTGGTCTTTGATTGGTCAATGTATTTAGCAACCACTACCGCATTTTGTCCAGGTTCACCAGCTTACTCTTGGGTGGCACAGGCGTTGGTCACTCAAGGGAGACGATGTGGTGTGGTGGCTCATCTTGCATGCTACTCTTTGGGCCCTGTGGAATAAAAGGAATAGCAGAATTTTCAGAAGAGAAGCGTGTTCAGAGAATAGGCTATTTGCTTTTATTAGAGATAGAGTTTCTTTTTGGGCTAAACATTTGGGTGTAATAGACGGTCTTAACTCCACGCTCTTTTTGCATCTGGGGAGATGAGATGTTTTATCTCACCAATTAGTGAGGGATTCCTTTTTGTATAGAGGGTTTTGTTGTCTATACATCTACACTAGTACATCCTTCTCCTTTATTAATATATTATGTGGTACTATCCACATTTCCACAAAAATCTCAACCTCGTATATCTAGGATGGATAACATCTATAAAACATGTTCATTTCATGAATAATTGTATATATTTCAGGTGACAAGTAAGAGATGGCATCTCGAATGACACAAGCCACACAAAATTTCCCTTTTGACATATGTCCTCTCAATTGTATCAGTTGGCAACAAAAGATGAAGCATCATGATACTGTGGCAGCAAGATGGTGGATAAAATATGTACCTAATATATTTTCAGAGGGAGCTTGCTAACAAATTTGACAGGACCAACACTTCTGTCAACCAGATGACGGTGAGGATGTGGACACTAGGGCCTAATGGATGTTTCTCAGACATCATTAATATTAGGGTGTACAATGCTGATGGATGCAGATTGCTAGAAGGATCAGTGTCTTTTAAAGTGATTCGAATCCAAGTTGTCTTTTCCAAAAGCAGGACAAAGAAGCTTTCTACATGTAAAGATTCAAAATGTCCACTCCATGGAAAGTACACATGCTTTTTTTATAACACATTAAAGAGGAAAGTAGCATGATGACCCAAAGGCCAAAAAGCAAGTGGAAAAGACATGGTTCATAAATATTTCTATTACAGGTCCAGAAAAAAACCAATTAGACCAACTGAGATATACATGAAAAGTAGTGGAATGTCTATTATGCATGAGTTTATGCAGATGTCCTACATCAACAGCATGAAATGCAAAGTTGCAAACAGCAAGGAGTAATGAGTAACATGGATGACATTCGATATAGAGGAATCTCCACAATAAATCATTTTGTGAATATCTTTTGCATTGAAATTTCAAGAGAGGACCACAATCTTACCTGGCCTTATAAATGTATCTTCAGTGGTACCACTTTCAAATCTTAACTTTTTCTTCACTGGAGATGTGTGATTATGTGTGTCATTCCTAGGACTTGTGTCCTTATCACCACTAATAACATGTACACTTGAATCTTCGTCATTGTTTCCAGGTTTTGGATTATCCGTATCAAGTTGGTTGCACACCCTCTGGAGACGAGACTGTGACCTGTTGCTTTTACCACATCAATATCAAGAGACATCCATCCAAAGACTTCAAACAATAAAGAGAATGGTACAGGCAAGGTATCCTTCATACTGAAATACACCAAAAAACCAGACAGGATGATAAACTTGCCTCTTTAACTCCTCTTGAGCTGTAAGAAGCATCCATGTGCTTTGATGAACTTCTTAATGTTGGAGGAAAACCTAAATAGTTTAAACTGTTGTCAACATAAAAAATAGGGACATCTGAAACTGACTCAAAATACATGTTTTATTGGACCATCTTGTAAGTAACATGCATTGACTTTTTTTATCAACATAAATGCATTTATGGGGTTTCCAACATGACCTTCTATAATCTCTTGTTCTTTGTTCAATTGTCTCTCAAGATCCTCTGTTCTTGCAGAAAGCTTGTCTGCCTCCTGAGCCTTCTCCTCAAATAATACCTTGCACGGAATATAAAGTAAACAAAAGTAAACATTGAATGCCAAATTCTATCATGGCACCATAAATCAAAAGCACCAGACAATCCCCAGTCAGACTTACATTCCATGAGAACAACCAAAATAATCCAGAAACCACAACATCCATCTCTCACTTACAGATAATGCTCTAGTGAAAAGAATTAACAAACAGAAGAGGTAAAAGAACAAAAAATCCAACATCCATCTGTATTCAATCCATCACAACAAGTCGTATCAGATCCAGTGGCAGCTGGATCTTTGAACCAGATAGTCATGATCTGGAGACAGTTCCTCTATGAAATGTGCTATATGAAGGATAGATTTTAATCAGATGGGTTGCAATCAGGGTGTATATTAGATGGTGCTCCACAATGGTGATGGTGAGTTCATCATAAGACTAATCCATCAATATGAGGCACGATCATCCAAAAAAGGATCCAAGGATTTGGATTCTGGAAGCTTCTTCTCTGGCTGACTATCAGATTTTAAAACTCTAGATCAGTGGGTTGGTAGAAAACCATGGCATTGACATGTAGTGGTTTGAAAAGAACCCAGAAGGAAGAGGGGAAGAGAAAAGTTTGCTGTGGGTTTTCTGGTCTTCTCTAAGGAACAGTAAGCCAAAATGTGAACTAAAACATGATCTTGAAAATGCTTTAAACAATTTTCATTTTTATCAAAAATATGTGCACCTTCTAATGATACTCTTTATCCACTTTATCCTAACAAACTTAAGACTTTCAAAAAGAAAATGTGCAGATGCAAGGAGGGTTCACCTAGTCATAAATCATAATGGATGAAACAAAGCAGTATTGCAGTAGAAAATCAACATCCTTTAGAAGCTATTCCGATAATGAACAAAGAATCATTAGCAAAGAGAAAACAATAAAGAAAGATTGTAAACCAAAAACAGAAATCCGCCTAGCTTTAAACCTAAGACTGAAAAAAAATACAATAGAATTGTTGGCCGTAAAAAGTATTTGTCTGTGGGAAAATAACACAGACATTTTTTTTTACCATAAAAGCCAATTCTCCGTGGACAAACGGTATAAAACCGCATCCATGTGAGGCAAAGGGAAATGGCCCAAACAAGCCAAAAAACCCCACAAACCCTCAACCTCCAAAAATGGCCTAAAACCCACAAACCCCAAGAAATCCGGAAGAGCCACAAAAGGCCAAATACCAAAAATGCCAAAACCCAAAATACCCAAAGTCCCAAACATGCCACAAGGCTAAAAAAACCAAAAAAAAACCAAAAAATCCTCGAAACAAATCCAGAAATTCCCCCCCCCCCTAAAAAAAAAATAGACCCCGAAATCCAAAATCCACTCAAATCCTCAAACCCCCAAATTAGAACCAAACAATTCCCCAAAATCCATCAATCCACCAAATCCACCAAACCCACCAAATTACACAAAAACCTATGGAAAACTCACCTTCTACAAAAATATCCCCAGAAAACTTCCCTTTGCAAAAATACCCCTGGAAGGTCCAAAAATTACGAAAATACCCCCCATTCTGGTCTTGAATGGAGGTGGGGCATGAGGGACCCCCCCTCCTTTTATAGAGGGAGGAGAGGGCCCATGCCCCCCCCCCTCTCCGGTTGGAGGTACGTCCGATTGGAGTTCCAACCGGAGGTACCCCGGTTGGGCCTCCAACCAGAGGTCGGTAGGTACCTCCGGTTGAGCCCAACCGGAGGTGGGGTGCCTCCGGTCTGTCCCAACCGGAGGCACCCCAGCCCCCCCCCCCTCCGGTCAGTCCCTAATGGAGGGGAGGGTGCCTCCGGCAGCAACCCCCCGCCCCCGAACTCTCCAACCGGAGGTGGGGGGGCTCCGGTTACCCCCTTCCCAGACCGGAGGGGGGTACCTCCCAACCTGGGTACCCCCGGTCCAAGAGCGGAGAGCCCAACCGGAGGTACCCCACCTCCAGTTCCCATCCTACCCCCCCACTCAAATTCTATAAAAAGGGAGGGGGAGGCCAAGTGTAAGGGCCCTGGTTGGTGGATTTTGGGATTTTGCCAATTGTTAAGAATCCCATTGGCTCACTTGGTTGGATTAACAAGTGTTGAAGGGCTGATTGGTGGGATTTGGCCAAGTGTTGCACATCTCATTGGCTCATTTGGAGAAATTGCCAAGTGTTGTCCATCTGATCGATTCATTGGCCATTGGTGGGTTCTACCAAGTGGAAGAAGACTCCTTCAAGCCATCCAAGCTTTGAAAACCTGCTGCCAGAACATTGCTCCAGGTGAAAAAGACAGTGCCATGTCGGGGCTCTAACCCCGGGCACTTTTATAAAAAAGTCTGTTCTTCATTTATAAATTGTAAACTTGGGGTAAAAATGTGATATATGAACCCCAAAGTGTCATGTAACTTATGTCTTAGAAAAAAAAATCATGTATCATGAGGAAATAAATATTCTCATGAAATATTTCTGTCATGTATTTGTGTAAATTAGAGTTTAGTCCCACAACATAGGTTACTAGTAATAGATGTCCTTATCCCAAAATTTTAAAAAAAAAAAACCATCATAAATAATTGCTCTAAGATTAAGTGGTGGAATTTGAAAAGTAAAAATTGGAAACATTTAAAAATCATCTAGTAAAAGAAAATATTTAGAATTTAGACCAAGAAGTTAATGTAATGTGGAGTAATGTTGCAAATTGTATAAAGAATGTAGCAAAATAACTCTTAGGTGAATCTAAAGGCAAAAGGAATGTAGAAAGAGAGACTTGGTGGTGGAGTGAGGAAATTCAAAATACTATTAGAGTTAAAAGAGATTGTTTTAAGGCTTGGCAAAATAACAAAAATAGTCAAACTTTAAAGCTTAAAAAACAGTTAAAAAGAAGGCTAAAAGAATAGTTAGTGAAGCTAAATCAAAGGCGTTTGAAGAATTATATAATAAACTATAAATCCGAGAGGGTGAAAAAGATATATTTAAACTTGCTAAACTAAGAGAAAAGAAAAGTAGAGATCTAGATCATGTTCGTTGCATTAAGGATGAAGATCAAAAAATTTTAGTTAAGGATCTAAAGGTTAAAGAGACATGGTGTAGCTATTTTCAGAAATTACTTAATGGAGATTGCTTTAAGGATGTCTCTTTAGAAGAGAATCGTGAGTAAACAAAATGTGATAAATATCAATATTTCAAGCATATTAAGATGTCAGAAGTGGGTGATGCTTTAGGAAAAATGAAATTGGGCAAGTCCTTAAGACCGGATGGCATACCTATTTAAGTGTGGAAAGCCTTAGGAGACATTGGTATTAAGTGGTTAACTAAATTTTTCAATAAAATTTTGAAGGAACGAAGAATGTCAAAAGAATGGAGAGAAAGTGTCCTGGTTCCTTTCTATAAAAACAAAGGAGATATTCAAAACTGTAATAATTACCGTGGAATTAAGCTTATGAGTCACACTATGAAACTTTGGGAAAGAGTAATCGAGAAACGAAAGCGATGTATGACTACGATATCAGAAAATCAATTTGGTTTTATGCTAAGTAGATCTACTACATAAGCTATTTTCTTATTACGACAGTTAATGGAGAAGTATAGAGAGATGAGAAAAGATTTATATATGACTTTTCTTGATTTGGAGAAGACATGATCGAGTACCGAGAGATTTGCTTTGGTGGACATTAACAAAGAAGGGAGTTTCTCAAGGATATGTTGACTTGATCCAGAATATGTACGAGGGTGCCACTACTAGTGTGAGAACTATTGCTGGAGAGACTTGTGAATTTTCGGTCACAGTAGGTTTGCATCAAGATTTTGCTCTAAGCCCGTATCTCTTTGCTCTGGTTACAGACGAGGTAACTAAGCAATTGCATGATGATATCCCTTGGTGTATGTTATTTGCAGATGATATTGTCTTAATTGATGAGAGTATTGATGGTTTAAATGCTAAGCTAGAAAGTTGGAGACATGCCTTGGAATCTAAAGGTTTTAAAATCAGTAAGAGTAAGTCAGAGTTTATGCATTGTAATTATAATAATAAGAGGGTGTTATAGGAAGATATGGTTCAAATTGATGGACAAGACATTCCTAAGAGTAGTAGCTTTCGATACTTAGGGTCTATCATTCAAGAGAATGGGGAGATTTATGACAATGTGGCACACAGGATTAAGGCAGGTTGGCAAAAATGGAAAAGTGCATTAGGAGTCCTCTGCGATCGTCGTATACCCATGAAACTTAAAGGAAAGTTTTATAGAACGGCAGCGAGACTTGCTTTATTATATGGTACCGAGTGTTAGACAGTGCAAAAGAAATACATTAACAAAATGTGTGTGGCGGAGATGAGGATGCTGAGATGGATGTGTGGTAAGACTAAGAAAGATAAGATTAGAAACGAGAGATTCCGTGAGGATTTGGGGATAACTCCAATTGATAGAAAAATGAGAGAAAATAGACTTAGGTGGTTTGGACACGTGCACCATCGCCTTAACTCGGCGCCGGTTAAAAGATGTGACAAAATCTTAGTGGATACCAGTAAAAGAGCTAGGAGAAGGCCTAAAATGAGATGGTGTGATGTTATTAAGAAAGACTTTGACTTCTTGAGTTTAAATACGACTATAGCACTTGATAGAAATTTTTGGCGAAAAAGAATTCATGTACCGACCCCAAATAATGGGATAAGGCTCTGATGATGATGATTTCTGTAAATTGCAATTATACCAAAAGTGTTGGGGAAATTGCCTGTGTCCAAAAAAAGGGGCCCAAAGTGTAAATTTCATGCTTGTACCCCCTCCACCAGGCCAAATTTGGATTGAAGGGGAATATTAAAAACAAATCCCCACGTGGGGTAAATGTAGTCAAAAATATATATTTTTCTCTATTCCTAGGTCAATGTATTGTCATGTTATATACGAAGAAAGTGAGGCTGAAACGGCATAGTATCAAAGGTGTTTGAGTTATGCTCGATATAAGTAAACGTTAACCGCGGTCAACGGGGACTGATCCAGCACACGATACCCCAATCATCTGATGAAATCACACAGAATAATGTCCAATAAATGGACAAGTAAATACCCACATTAAGCGAATTTCAAATTGTCTATTTTTACAGACTGGCATGCCCGCAATATATATACACGTGTGTATACACATGGCGGTGGCAAGCCGCGTATCTATCCCGCGAGGGAAGATACCGACCACGACATGTTTCGTCGTCGTCCACAAAAAAATCGGTGCCCGTCCATTCATTCATTTTTTCCAACGAATTTTATTCCGCGTCCAACAAGAATATAACGCGCTAAACATTAAATACAACCGGAATTTGTAGATAGCACATGAACTGTTAGGGAAGGCAGAAGGATTTATTACAATATGGTGGGAGCAATGTTACCCAAGGACTTATGAAAGAAACAGTATTAGATGCTAATCTTGCAGAAAAGACACCAGGAGAAACATGCAAGAAATGATGATCATCTTTTGGAAGGTGATGAAATGAAGCTCATGGCCTACCTCTAGATGACATTTGTGTTCATTAAACATTTCAATATCCAACTGAGTCTGCTTCAGCTGCATGTAGGTTTTGATGAAATAAGATTAATCGGTGACGAAATGATATCACAACAAACTTGGATATTCCTAATGACAAAAATTTCTAATTTGGTAAACTGTGTGCAAACCTGCTCCTGAATGGCATCTATCTCACCATAAGCTGAAACTTTTTCTACTTTGATCTGATCTTCAGCATAATCAGATATCTTGGGACTTCCAGAGGCATCACTTTGTCCATCTAATTGTTGTTTCTTCCTCTGCCCTCTATCATAGGGGAAAAAGTATTATTTTACAAAGAAATTGCCAGTTCAGAATCCTATTGATGGTCATGAAGAAAACAAGTGACTAGATTCATTGAGCCATTTACCTCCTCGTCAAGCATACATAATCCGTTGATGGAAAAAGTATAGCAATTGGTGACATAGTATAAAAGTTAAAAACAAAAAATTATCTGAGTAGGTTGTCAGGAAGCATCCTTGTTAAGACCTAACTCCATCTAACCTCATCATCCAACATACTAGAGAAAACAGCATCTTAGGTCCCATAGATAGGCTGGAACTTAAAGAATTAGGATTAATGTGGATAATATTAGATATTGGAAGCCTAGGCAATTTTAGTAAGCTGACCTGATTTTTAGTTTCATTCTCTTCCTCATTTTCTTCTGTTTGTTACAAAAACCAACGAGCTAGCTAAATTTTTCCTCATTACTTTATTGTGTTGGAAATGAGCGTTCACGTGATTACATTTATGCCATCATGATCCATCTAAGCTACATCACTTGGTGAAACTTCCAACCTATATGGGTGGAGGGCAGGCAAATTTTCAAGGGCTTGACCTAGTGGTAGTAAACTCTTGATTACACATGAGAAAACTGAAAATCCTCCATGGTTCACAATCTTGCTAAAAGGTAACTTGAAACTTTGCATCTCTCTGTCTTTCCAAGAACCGAATTTCCAAGACACCGAACAGAAAACACAGACAAATTTCATTGGAGACATGTAACTATTGTGCACTTAGACCAGATGTTCCAGTGGGGTTCTAAACCCCACTGATTCATTTTGGCTCATTCAAGCCTGAGAATTCTGAAACCTATTACTTAACTCCCACCCCACCTAACACAGCACAACAAACTAGCATTCAATAACAGTAATCTATCTGCCTCCATCAATCTGCCGCTATCACCATATCGAGTGCTGCTGCTAAGTTTTTTTTTTCATCCTTTTTTCTTTCGGTTCTGTTATGTTATGTCAGAAACTGGATTCTAATGATTTTTTTCTAAATAGATCTATTTTGATAAATGCTCCCAACTTTCAGGTAGATCCCATGACTGCCTATTGAGAACTACAGCCCCTTCCATCAGGCATCAGCAGACCTACTGTTTGTTGTCCTATCCATTGTCATACTCCCCCAGAGCCAGCAACCCCACCCACCTGATTGGGGCGTATCAGACCTTCCAACCTTGTGCGCTCCCAAATCCCTTTCGCTATCCATACTCCACCAAGTGATCCTTCTCTGGATATTCTAGCACTGCTTATTTATTGTAATAATTTTATTGTACTGAATGGTTAATAAGTAACCCTATATTTTCACGAATCAAAGTTATAAGGTAATCATGATATCTGCCATCATCCCCAAATTCCCGAGATTTCTCAAAAATCTATCTGAGGTATATTATCTCACAAGTCAAAGTCAAGATACAATATAGCATTCCTTGGGAGCTCCCCCTTCCCCCCTCCCCTATAGGACTGACCCACCAGAACCAAATCAGTAACAGTGCTTTTGAAGAAGAAAGAAGGCAACAACACTGTCGTCGTAGTTCAACAACATGGGAAGGAAAATCTGGAACATAAAAAATTGATAGTCACTAGCTCATTGACAACATGACCAAACACCTTCAGATGGAGTTAACAGACAGATGTAGCATAGGCACTCTAAAGATCTGCTTGTGCTTGAACCAATGATTTTTGGATATGGATACAGACATCCAATATCTAGGTGACAAGTTAAATATGGCAAAGTTTTAACCCAACTATTTAATGAAAGAAGTGGAGGGCTACAAGCAATGAAAGTCTTTTACCTCCTCGCCACAGGTGATCTTGAAGCACTATATCCTGTGGGGAAAGGTCAAAATGATCAAAACAAAGCAAGTAATGGAAATGAAGTAAATGTCTACCAAATAATAACACCACATAAAAAGGATATGGAGACACTTCACCATAAATATGCACTTTTTCATTTATAAAGGCAAGTCATCAGAATTCCAAAGAAGGGAGTTCCCTCTTTAAACCCCCATGCACTAAGAAAACAAGTCATCTAGCATCCAACTTCAAAAATTTGAGTACTATTGTCCTTACCTCGATCATGTTGAACAAGCTTATGACTCTGGAACCTAGGACGTCCTCTTCCATCTCTACCAGGGGAAAACCTGCGGCGAGGAGAATACCTCCGACCAAGCTCATCTCTCAAGTCACCACTGCGATATTCCCGCCTACCTGTAAGCAATGAAAAATTATTCAAGCAGAAAGGGGTTTTTCTCTATGTCTATGGGCAGAAAGCAACACGGACACCTATCGAGCCATAAACCAGACCAGCCACCAGCCTTACCACTAACCTGAGCAGTATCACAAATTTAATCATGAAAGTAGTATTGCCTTCTTCCCAATTGCACAAAGGCAAGCAAATTAGAATGCCTATGAAAATGAATCAATATCACACTGACAAAATCCTTTGAACAGAAAAGAAGCAAATGATAAAGGAATTGCTCCTGTTGCTGCCTTGAGAAGTACAAAGTTGTGGCCTGAACCATAGACTGCCCCTCAAATGTCTTAATCAATGCAACTCCCATCTGATATTGTGTCATCTGTTATAAGAATATTCCCATAGAGTGCTTGAATATCTCTATCTGAGAAACCCTTATGAATCCAAGTTGGATAATGTGGGAAAAAGAACCAAGTGGCACCATTGTCACCCACGGAAGGCGTATGATTTGAAACATTATACCACATCAAACCAGCTGACAATTTATTAATCTGAACATACAAATAGATTTTGCAAATCATCCATCAAAACTAATTCTAACAAAAGTCACCCCTATCAGAAGCAATGATTTCATATCTAATACACAGAAGATGATGCCAGAGTACCATTTTGCCGCTTTAATAAACACTTGCAGCAATCACCTTCAATTGAAGAAGATATCAGAATCCCACTTAAACTTCACAGTGAGAAATGGAGTATGACCATCATATCTATGTTACAGCGCAATGCTGTTGGATGAAATACTTGATTGGCCGATCCATAATAAATTCAAGTACCAATACATAGGCCAGATATTTCTGCAATTAACTTGAAGTCTGCTGATATACAATCTGATATATGCTGAAGAAAATCCAAGGACAAAATCTTAAGCTGTAGTTCACTTTTAAAACTATTAAAAACTAAAACTGAAAACTGTCAGGAAAACTTGATTGCACCAAGTATTATCCAAAGAGAAAATCAATTTAACCAATGAGAAAGTATAAAAAGGAGGGACGAACAAAAGAAAGATGCATGGATCTATTTTGCATCTTACAAATACATATTCACAAAACATTCGCCAACCACAATCTTCGTGTAAGTAATAGACAAGAGAGCATATATCTCATTTCTCTGGTCCTTTCTTTCCCTAAAATCTAGTTTATGCACACTTAAATTTCCCTATATCCTATAAAGCAATTCACACTGCAAATGCAGGTAGAATACAAGCAAAAGAACCACATAATATGCCCAAAAAACTGTAGAAAAAATCAGAGATAACTCTTCTAAGTATGAAAGAGTTTTCTTTTCCTGATACAGATAAATTAACATGGATTGGATCAGATGTTCCTCTTCCTGAATCAAATTGAAGACAGTATGCAATAATGTCACACAGATGTACTGCTCGCTCTCATTCAGTAGTCATTTGCACTCAATTAGGAAACTGAGTGGTGCACTGCACAAATGGCTGTCCGTCAAACAAGATACTATTCGCATCCAATGTACTTCACATCCAATGATGCCAAACAAGGCAGTTCAATGAGAGGAGTAAGGTACATAACAAATGTGAGGATGTAGCTCGAGATACAACAATATCTCGAGCTAAGGATTTTCTTGAGACCCAACTGTATGCTGAGGCAACTCAAAAGATGAGAGGGAATCTTCAATAACGAAGATCCCAACACAAAATATCTTACTTTATCAATCTTAGATCTATGATTTGCAGCCACATTGGCTCTCAAGAACTCATAAAAACTTCACTAGAGAGTGTTGATGGTTTCTTCAGCCTCTGCAACATGGCTCCTGAGTTCATTTACACAGTACAAATCACTGATGACAAAAAAAAAAAAGAGAAAGCGTGCATGAACAATCACATATGCCATTTTTTATGCTCTACAAATTATATGGAAAGAAGATAAACTTAGAAGCACAGAGACATCATACGGAAACTTGAAAGTGTTTGTCTAGACCAGGGCCAAGATACATAGTCTCCTGGAGCAGTCCACTCTATGGCTGGTATCAGAATGTAGCTTAGTCAACTTGATGGCTAGATTGAGCCAATAGGCCTAAAATAGCAATTACGATAAAAAGAGCTGGTTCATATTTGAAATTTTGAACAATGAGACTTGCCATCTTGCCATAGTTTTGCATGCATCTTCATGCACATTTGGTACAGTTTGCAGCCAACTTAATAGTAAAAATGTGAAATCCCCAATAAGTTTGGTACTAAGCCATTACAACACCCATGAGACTGATAGTGAACCAAGGATGGCAATGTCAGTTTCAGTATCGGTTTTGGCCAGGTCTGAAACTGATACCGTCTCGGTTTCATTTTGCTCGGTTTTGGCCGTATCAGGCGGCCTTAAGAGGTGAGTAAAACGGTTGGTTTCGGCCAGTTTCAGTCTGGTTTCATCCAAAACCCCAGCCAAAACCGGCCGAAGCTGATTAAAATAATATTTTTAGTGGTGTTGGATTTGCTACAGTAGAATGGCCCGGTTTTCGGATCGTTCTGGTCCAAAACCAAAACATTCCAGCCGAAACATTTCGGTTTCGGCCAAAACTGCCATCCATGTAGTGAACCCTATAAGTAGAATCTCATGACCTCAGCATTGAATCCTACTTCCTATTCCCCATTCCACTCACTTCTCAAGAGACATTGAACTGCAAACCAGCAGATAATACCTCTTCACTGATCCTGTCTCATTCCCAGCCCCCCTCCCCACTTTTTTAATATATTTCCATTAAAAAAAATCTTAAGAAGTAGAAGAGGTATGATAATGATGTCTTCGTGAAGATGAAATGTGGAAAACAGAATGTATGAAATTATGGTATTAATTAGGAAAAAGAAACTTGCAAGCAACAAACTAGATTGAGTAATAAAAAGGGGCCATCACGAATAGGTTCAAGACCTGTGTCAGAAATGTGATGAGATCAGATTTTCTCAATTATGATGGAGATAACCTATCACTCAGCGCAATGTCACCACAACATTGGCTTTCAAAACGCGTGAAAAGAAAACATGATAATAAATAAAATGAAAGTCATAAAGATAGACAAAGTTACATGGCTGTCTGTTTGCCAGTGAGATGGTAGAAAGCTACACATAAATTAGTTGCGCAGTTCATTGCAAATTATGCAGAGGCCCGAACATCGTAAAGTACGATTCGTATTGAAAACATTAATAAAGAGGAGATGCAATCAATCAAAGTAGCAACCCAAATGGAACACGTTCGGAGTTTATGGAAATCCACCTATCAAAAGAAATTTGAAACTCTTATTTTGCTAAATAAACCCAAATAGTGGCGAGTCCATACAGTGAAAGGAGGCAAAGGGGGGAAATGAGAAAAAGAAAGCGGCAGGATTACCCATTAGTATGATGTTCTGTTTATTATAAATCAAGGAGGCCATAATATCTTGATGAGCAGATTTAATGTCAAAACTAGCGAAAAGGGAACACCTTCAGCCAAAAAGAAACTACTAAAAATTGTCAAAACGCTCATATTCCTCTCCAACACCTCACTTCTCATACCATTTGCAGGTCCCCCGAAGCGCCGCAGCTCGGCTTCGCCATGAGCAAACGAACAGTTCTCGCGCACGCAGTGCCCCCGATAGTAGAGTAAGCACAGCTTCGTCTTGTACAGCTTCCTCCCCAGCATCGTATACACACAAGAATAAAACCCGCCAAAGAATTGTGCGGGAAACAAGATAAAACTCCCGCGGCGGAGGGCTTGCAGACGGCAAAGCAAGCGGATAGGGAAGGCTGCGATCGAGGGTTTAAGGCAGAACCCTAGTTCTCGCAGGTGGCACGAGCAAGAGGACCAGAGGCCAGAAGCACCTGAATCTAGCGTGCGCTCGCTGATGCCTGCATTCGGCAAACAGATGAGGTGGTTTAGGATTCACCAAATTATACCATCCTCGTTTTACCATTTTTCTTTGTTGTAATTTATAGTTATTTTTATTATAATATATTTTAAATCTTATTATAGTAAAAGATCTCATTAATTAGGAGTCCTTACTTACTAAATGTTTAAATTATTTTTTAATTATTTATTATAATAAGTGTTATCACATATTACTATATACGTTAAGTCGTTATAATAAAGATCTTTCTATATAATCAAGAACTCTTAATTAAATTATCTTTAAAAATATTATTATTTATTATGTAAATATATCTTATATATATATATTAAAACTACAGGGTAGCACCACCATACTTCGGACTGTAGCCCCAAGCTCTAAAGACGTAAATTCTTTAAAAAAAAAAAAAAAAAAACCCTCCCAAAATGCACAACGGGCGTGGGGCTATAGGATTCAATCTGACGGTTACCAGACTCGTCGTAACATAGTACCCATCTATATATGTATATGTAAGACTTGAAGAGACTCAAATCTCATACTCTATCATAGATCGTCAAATTGTAACGACTATCCTTATACTTGTACGATTATACCAATCTATGGTCGATATAAAGGGCGCCGTCACAGTGGGACATTTACCAACACTAAATAATTAATTGAAACGTACATGAATACAAAAGAGTACAGCGAAAAATAAACATTCTAGTCTTATTCCATCATCATCACATAATTTCACAATCTATATAGTCAAAAATAAATAACAATGTCCACATTATTACATGACCAAATGATATACATTGTCCACAATATTGATTACATATTATGAAAGGAAAAGTAACAACGTAGCAATGTCCACAAGCAGCTACTCCTCACGCTCGGAGTCGCTCCTCACTATGTCCTCCTCAAGAACGGGGACACATATCTCACATGTACGGCAAAGTAAGTATGAGTCTTCTAAAAAGACCCAGCAAGCAATCCAAAGATAGTACCCTTACACATATCACATACACATGTTATTTTCCTTTAAAATAAAAGTAACACATGGCACATGCTTTATGACCAATTACAAATATCCATAAACAACCTACACATGCTTTCTACACATAACATACAACATGATTCATGGTTCAACTCTATCTATATCATTGCACAATTCTATAAGTTTAGATCATGGAAACATGTACAAGATAAATAACACACCTAGCATGATATCTAATCATTTTCACATGCTATTATATCACTTATTCACATGTTTAGCTTGCTGTTTTAATATAAATAAATCACATTTACACAAATTCACATCTTTTCACATACTAACACATTCACATTACACTATCACATGTTCACTTTTCACATTTGCACATTTTCACACTTTACAATTAATTTGCCATGACACATAGTCCGAACCACCATAAGAATGACACACATCACATATACATACGCGTCACTTAGGCAACACAGTGACGAATCTTGGTTAACTGCGCAGAACAGGGAGAAGCCCTCTCCACCCTAACCAGTGGTACTTGTCCACCTCCAGGATTTCATCCTAATGCCCATAGGATATCACACACATTGAGCCTTCTCATAGGGACTTTACTACAGTACGGCTCCACAGCCCTCTATGGTAGTAGTGTCAATATTAGCACAATTTCACATTATCATTTATCACATTCACTTATATGTATAATTTATTCCTTTTTCACATGCATTTTAATTAACATTCATATTTCAGTTTACAAAATTTAACCATACTGTTTTCACAATGATAATTAAATCATAACAAAGTCCTAATCATGCTACTAATCACTGAATTTCACATGATAAATTAAACATACTTATCATGGTCAATTGTCCTTGTTAAACTAATAATAGTACCTACTATCGTCAAAACAGCATGAAACTTTTATCACATGCTTCATACAGGTATATATCACATACCTAAATTTTCAAATTTTTCGCAGTTATAAAACTAATTTTAACAATTAAACAGTCTTCATGTAGATTATTAAGGAATTCACTTAAGCATGGTTCACAACATCACAGTCGGTGCTCACAGTGCTAAAACCTGAAACAGTCATCATAGGAATATGGAAAATTCTGAAACCCTAATTTACTACGAATCTAATTATTTAGAATTTAATATGATTAAATCATGCTTATTGTTTAATCACAGAAATTTTATTAAATAAAAATATGTACAGAAACTCGACATACCCTCATGATATGACCTGTGGTGGCCGTTTCCTGCCACCTAAGCCCAATGCGTCAAGGTCCATCAGTGCCTTCTCTTTAAGACGCGACCTCCCCGTACGGTCCCACGTCTCTGTGCAGACCAGGTGCAAAAGAGGGCCCACGCGCCATTCATCCCTAGCGAAGCATTGCTAAGCTCGTTAGCGGACAGCTTCCGAGCAGGAGCGTCAATCCTGCTGCGCGGTACAACCCTGGATATCACCAAACAGCACGTTCGAGCCCCATGTGGGTCACCTGCTCGGAAAGGGTGTCCAGAAGGTGCCGAGCAGGCTCTCTGGCTTACGTCGCGGTTATAACCGCCCAGGCCACGCGCTCCATCATCAAGAGGCACGAATTGCCTGGCATCCCAACGGGCATTTGAGCGCATAACTCCTCCCGTTATGCGCACCCATCAAGGCGCCTTTTCAGGCACGATCTACCAACGTTACGCACGTTGGCCTTAGCACCGACGCCTATAAGAGCACAGGTACAGTACCATGCAGCGGTACGTTCTCTTCCTCACGCGAACACACACTCTCATACTCCGAAACCCCCTGCCTGCAAGCTCTCCACTGACTTAGGCATCAGAGGGTTTCCCCGGTCTTCACCGGCCCCCTGATCCTCTTCTGGTCTTGCAGGTTCTCGTCCTCACCAGCGATCGTCTTCCCTACTCTCTCTAGTGGAGGCCCGTTTGGTTCCGGCCCAAACAGGATTACACCACCACATTTGGCGCCGTCTGTGGGAAACGACGCAGCCATGGCTCGCGGACGATCCTCATACCAGAACGTGGGGAGCAGGGCGACGAGGTCCCGTCAATCACGAGGGGACTCTCGTCATCAGCCCCCTCCCGTAGACGTCGACATCGCCCCCGCCGGCGGTAACAACGACGTCCCTACGCCAGCGGCCGCCGCACCTGCAACTGCCCTTGAAGTAGCAGAACTTCGAGGACAGATGCAGCAGTTGATGGGCGTTTGCCTCGCCTTGCAGGCCCAGATGGTGGGAGCAGCGGCCCCGGCGGTCTCCCTGCCGCGCGAACGGCAGGCGGAGTCGTCGCACCGACGCTCTCGCGTCTTCCCCGCGCCTCAGGAGCAGCAGGCAGACTCGCCGCGTCGCTCCCACCGAGCTCCGTCTGAGGAGCGAGCGCCAGAGCGCCGCGGACGTTCGCCCCGTCGCTCCGTCGCCTCCCCCCGTCCGCCACGATCTGTCGTGGGAGGCAACTCCCACGCTTCCGGACGAGGAGGCCCCGCCAACTCCGAACAGGAGCTCGCCAGGCGCCTGCGGCGTGTGGTCGACCTCGAGCGTCGTGTGGACGCGATGGTCCAGCGCGCGGAGGGGAAAGCTCCGGCGGAGGATGACTTGGACTTCCGCTCCCCTTTCAGCAGGGAAATCCTGGAAGCTCAGGTCTCCTCCAAGCTCCCTCTGCCCACCATCGCACCCTATGACGGCACTACCGACCCGGCTGATCACATCCACGGCTTTGAGTCGCACATGGTGTTCCATGGAGCATCAGATGCGGCCAAATGCAGGGCCTTCCCTGCAACTCTCAAGGAGACCGCCAGGGCCTGGTTCGAAACCCTCCCTGCGGGCTCCATCGCCTCCTTCCGCCAACTGAAGAAGTCCTTCCGGGACAACTTCCTTGGCGGAAGGTCGCAGCCGCGAACGGCGGCTTCTCTCCTGGCCGTGCGCCAGAAGAAAGGCGAGGCACTCTGGGACTTCGTCAAGAGGTTCCGAACAGAGGCGCTTCGCATCTCTCGCCTGGACGTCCCTCTGGCAACCAGTGCCCTTATTCAGGGCACTCGCGACGGATTTTTGCAGAGGACTCTCGGCGTCCAGCAACCTGCTACCCTCGCCGAGCTACTCTCCATCGCACAGCGCCACGCGGCTTGCGAGGAGAGTCTAGCGGCGAGTAGGGCTGAGCTGGGGGAGCAGTCGGATAAGAAGCGGCCTTCCGACAACGGTTCCGATCGAGATCGGAAGAAGGGACGACGCAATGGTGATTCTCCGCGTCGCCCGCGCCCCTTCACCAACTACACCCCCCTCACCGTGGCACCCGAACAGATCCTGGCAGAGATCAGGGACGAAGCATTTGTTCGGTGGCCACAAAGGATGCGCTCCGACCCCCGGAAGCGTGATCAGAACAAGTATTGTCGCTTTCATCGCGACCACGGCCACGACACCTCCGAGTGCCGCCAGCTTAAGGACGAAATCGAAGAACTTATCAAGCGCGGCTATCTTGGACGGTTCGTGCGCCGGAAGAAGAACGCCCCAGACGTCGAGAGCGTACTCCCGAGCAGCCGATCAACAATGAGCCCAATGGGCAGGAGATCAACGTGATCGCGGGAGGCTCGGCTTCGGGCGGGCGGAGAGAGCACTCGAAGCCGACGCGATTACGCAAGGCGAGTGCATGTCGTAGACAGGCCCTCTGCACCTCGGCCGGCTCCATATCCCGCCAGTCCTGCACGCGCACAGCCCGAGGAGGCTATAACCTTCTTGGACGAAGATCTTGTAGGGGTTACAACCCCACACACCGATGCGTTGGTCATTTCGGCCACCATCAACCACTGTAATGTGCGCCGGATTCTGGTGGATAATGGAAGCGCCCCCGATGTCTTGGCTTACGACTGTTTTGTCCTCATGGGTCTGAGAACCGACCAACTCACCCCTGTAAACTCGCCTTTGTTTGGCTTTTCGGGAGTTTCGGTCCAGCCCATGGGGAGGGTTCGCATCCCAATTACCTTAGGGACGGCTCCAAGGGTTGTGACCAAGATTGTTGACTTCTTGGTCATCAACAACATGCTTGGATACAACGCCATCCTCGGCAGGGGTCTGATCGGTCGCATCAAAGCAGTACCTTCGTCACTCCATCAGAAGATAAAGTTTCCTACTCGAGTGGAGTCGGCGAAGTGCTCGGGTGTCAGCGCGAGTCTCGCCGCTGCTATGTCCTCTCCTTAAGGGACAAGCAACCACTCGCGATCCAGCCCCTTTAGCGACCGATCAACCTTCCACCAGCCGAGGAACCCCTGCTGAAGATTTAATCCCCATCCAGGTAGACGAAGACCCCGAACACGTCCTGTATATTGGCGCCTTGCTTACAGAAGCCGAGCAGCGGCGCTACACAGCCTTCCTGCTGGCCAATTTGGACGTGTTCGCCTGGTCTGATGATGAACTTCCAGGCATTCCCCCGGAGGTCATGGTGCATCGCCTCCGGCTGGATCCCCGGATCCCACCAGTTCAGCAAAGGAGACGACCTGTGAACCGAGAACGGCAAACCGTGATTCAGGATCACGTGGTCAAAAGCCGAACTATTGGGCTCCTCCGAGAAGCCCAGTATCCAAGATGGATCTCCAACGTAGTCCTAGTACGCAAGGCCAACGACAAATGGCGTGTGTGTGTGGATTACAAAGATCTCAATAAGGCAACGCCCAAGGATAACTTCCCTCTGCCGCGCATTGATCAGCTGGTGGACGCTACTTCCGGACACGAGCTTCTCAGCTTTTTGGACGCCTACTCTGGTTACCACCAGATCAGCATGCATCCCCCGGATCAAGACGCCACGACGTTCGTTACAGACCTAGGCTTATACTGTTTCACCAGAATGCCTTTTGGTCTGAAGAATGCAGGCGCGACTTACCAACGGCTGGTCAACAAGATGTTCGAGCAGCAGATCGGGCGCAACATGGAGGTCTATGTTGATGACATGCTGGTCAAGACACTTCCGAGTACTGACCACATTTCCGACCTCCAGGAAACTTTCGCACTCTGCGAAGGTATAATATGAAGCTAATCCCGCCAAGTGCGCGTTTGGTGTTCGGTCGGTAAGTTCCTCGGGTTCCTCGTATCAAACAGGGAATAGAGGCGAACCCGAAAAAATCCAAGCCGTGCTTGAGATGAGCAGTCTAAAGACAGTGCGCGACGTCCAACGTCTGACAGGACGTCTTGCTGCACTGAACCGGTTCATGTCCCGAGCAGCGGAAAGAAGTTTTAACTTCTTCAAGTTGCTCCGAGGCCCTAAAATGCCTCGAAGCAAGGGGGGCAAGTACGGTGGACCGAAGAATGTGAGGCTGCCTTCACCGAGCTGAAGGCATATTTGGCTGCCCCTCCTGTTCTCTCAAAGCCTGTACTCTGAGACCTCTGTTCGTGTACCTTTCGGTCACCGAACACTCCATCAGTGCAGTCTTGGTCAGAGAAGTGGGAGCGGCGCAGCATCCAGTTTACTACATTAGCAGGTCCTCCAAGAAGCTGAAAGGAGGTACCCCAGAGCAGAAAAACTCGCCCTTGCTCTCGTCACGGCTGCTCGGAAGCTTAGGCCCTATTTTCAGGCCCATTCCGTTACAGTTCTAACCGATCAGCCGCTGAAATCCATCCTTCAGCGGCCAGAGGCTTCCGGCAGGTTGGTTAAGTGGGCGATAGAGCTTGGTGAGTTCGACATCAGCTTTCGACCGAGGACGGCGATCAAAGCGCAGGCGCTGGCGGACTTCGTGGCGGAATGTACCCTTCCGGCCGAGCAGGATCCACCGTTGGCAGACGAGCCCCCATGGGAGCTTTATGTTGATGGATCCTCTTGTGTCCCCGGAAGTGGAGCAGGTTTGGTCCTCACCTTCCCGAGGGGTTAGAGTTCCAATACGCCCTCCGTTTCTGCTTTCGGCCTCCAACAACGTGGCCGAATACGAAGCTTTGCTGTCCGGGATCCGCATGGCTAGGCACCTTGGAGCCATTCGGCTTAGAGTCTTTAGTGACTCCCACTGGTGCCAGCCAGGTGAGCGGACAGTTCGGAGCGAGGGAACCCCGCATGGCTCAATACCTCCAACAGGTCAAGAGCCAGACAGAGGGCCTTGTATACTTCGAAGTTATACATGTTCCACGGGAGCAGAATGCGCGAGCTGATGCACTTGCCAAATTGGCATCTTCAGGTAGCATCACCCCTTCCCGCTCTATATTTATTGAAGAGCTCACTTTGCCGAGCACGGAGGTTGATGTAGCAGCCATAGAAACGGGCCCACCAACCCCGAGTTGGGTGGACCCTCTCTTGGCATACCTTCTCCGGGGAGAGCTTCCGCCCGAACAGGGCGAAGCCCGGAAAGTCAGGCTACGCTCTCAGCACTTCACCCTCGTAGAAGGCAAGCTGTACCGGCGGTCCCTTGCAAGACCTCTTCTGCGTTGCCTCAACCCTGAGGAGGCCCTTGCGGCCACAGAAGAAGTTCACGAGGGGCTGTGCGGAAGCCACCTGGGGGGCAGAACGCTAGCGCGCAGCATCATCCGAGCAGGTTCTGGTGGCCTTCTCTTCAGAAGGATTGCATGTCCTTCGTCAGGAAATGTCCAGAATGCCAAAAGTTCAGAGTACTCATCAAGCAGCCAGCTGAACAGCTTCACAGCCTGTTCGAGCCGCGCCCTTTCGCCAGATGGGGCATTGACATCTTGGGCCCCTTTCCAGAGGCCCAAGGGCGGAAGAAGTTCCTGTTTGTGGCCATCGATTACTTCACCAAGTGGATCGAGGCCGAACCTGTCACCACAATCACCGAACAAGCCGCATGGAAGTTCGTTGGAAGAACCTTCTCTGCAGGTTTGGCGTCCCAAGGGTGATTACGTCTGACAACGGGAAGCAGTTTGACAGTACCTTCTTCAAGCAGAAGTGCGCCGAGCTCGGGATCTACAACCACTTCACCTCCGTGGCTCATCCCCAGGCTAACGGTTTGGTCGAAAACGCCAACCGAACACTGCTGCACGGGATCCGCACGAGAGTGGAAGCTGCAGGTGGATCGTGGATCGACGAGCTCCCAAATGTCCTTTGGTGTCACCGAACGACTGCCCGGGTAGCTACAGGGGAAACACATTTCCACTTGGCCTACGGCTCGGAAGCAGTTGTACCTTTGGAGGTGGCTCTTCCAACCATTCGAACAACCCACTTCGACGAAGCCGCCAATAACCGTGCTCTTCGAGAGAACTTGGACATGCTGAGCGAACGACAAAGCGACGCCAGCATTCGCCTCGTTTCTTATCAGCAACGACTCGCACAATACTATAATGCGCGAGTTCGGGAAAGGCAGTTCATGTGGGAGATTTGGTTCTGCGCGCTGCTGTTCGGCTTCGGATCCCCGAAGAGCAGTCGGCAAACTTGCCATCAAATGGGAAGGACCTTATCAGGTCACCCATGTCCTCGGAAAAGGCTCATATAAGCTAACTACCCCTAGTGGCGAAGCCATACCCAGGACTTGGCATGTCTCTAATCTTAAGGCTTATTACTTATAAAAGCCTTCTTTCAGCATCCTACCTCTCTCCTCCCTACTCCTGTTGTTTCATAAGCATTTGGCATATACGCCTGATCGGAACTTCCTTTACGGTTCCCAACGATCTGCGTCTTACATGCAATACTTGTGAAGCTAACGGACTCCGATCCGAGCAGGAACAACCAGCAAAAAGGGAGAAGATAGAGAAAGTGAGGTTATAAGACAAGCTCATGAGCAGAAGATTTCATTCACAAAAAGTTTTTTGCTTACATACGGGCCCTTCTTGGCCGCAGTTACAAAAAGAGAGTGTAGGAAGGCCATGGAACAGGAGAAAGCTAAGGAGCCTGTTCGGAGGGGCCGGCACCTTCATCTGAAGAAGGCATTCGCCCAGATTGGAATTGCGCGAAGCGCACATCATCCAAGCGGGCATCATTGGTCCGGCGCTTGCACTCCCGAACAGCGGCCTCGAAAGCTTCCTGGGCGCGCTCGACCCAGGATAAGCTCTCTCTGAACTCCTTCCCGGCGTTGAGACCTACTCTGTAGCAGCGGGCCCCATACTGCTCCAATCCTCCTTATAATCAGATCCGGTTTTGTAGTCCGCCACGGCACGGACTCCAGCATCTGAGACCACCTTGGCCAGAGCTTCCTTCTCGGCCCGGCCACAACGACATTCAGCTCCGAGGCTTGAAGGGCAGACTTGAGGTTCTTCACCTCCTCCTCCAAATCCGCCTCGCGAGCCTTGTGCCTCGCCATGAGGTCCTTGCAGAAAGCCGACTGGCTTCGTAAAGGTATTTCTGCTTCCGAGACCGAGCAACCATAGCATTCAGAACGCCCAGCGATGTGGATACCCCCTCCACAAGAGCCTCCAGATCGACGTCGCTTGCCACGTCATCATCTTGGTTCTCGGGATGGTACTCTTCCGTTTGCATCTCCGGAGTCCTCTCGGCGGGAAGGTCCTGGCACCTCGCTAGGCGATCAAGGTAAGAGGCAGACGGGCTAGGAGGCAGCTTCCTTGGCGACACTTCGACGCGACGAAGCGTCGCCTCTAGCATCGCCACCGAGGGCACCTCGGGGAGTCTTCGGTGCAGCACCTCCCTCAGAGGCCTATCATCGTCCCCGAAGCTCTCGTCCCCAGCCGCAGCAGCGGCAGACGAGATCGGGACGTCATCAATCACAAGGTCTTTCGCCGGCCGCACCTCCCCACCGCCTCGGTAGCGGAGGCTGCAAGGGCTGCTGCACGCCCTCCTCGGCATCTCCAGGAGCTTGAGCGCTCTTTTCCCCGAGGACGGCTGCACTCTCGCCGACTACAAGATCCTCAGCAATCACCTCAGCTGCATCCTCGCCGACTACACGGCCTTCGGTGATCACCGAGGTGGGGGGCATGGGGGGCAGGATGTCTCCACTCCCTTGCGGAATATCCCCCATCGGAAGAACTGCCTCGTCAGAACCGCAAACAGCCGCTGGCGCAGGAGTGAAGTCCGAGGCGACCGCCCCGTCCTCAGCTCCGAGCTGTGCGCCCTCGTCTGATGCGCCACCCTACCCGGCGCTCCCTTCACCGGGCAGGACCTCTTGGGTCTCGCGTACCGGCGACTTCGCCCGCCCTCCGGAGTGATCCGATTCATCGCTGACCATAATAAGGCCCAGCTCGGTGGACATCCTCACGACCGCCTCCGAACGGTCCACAGCTGAAGTGGCGGACGCCCTCTCCTCGGACGTCCCCGTGCGCTGGCGACAGCTTCGAGCCAGCAGAGGCTCAAGATCCTCTTCTTCTTCTTCTCCACTGCCGCGGCGCTCTCTGCAACACGCGGCATCAGCTTCGTTGCCTTCTTTTTCTTGCGAGCCCGGGGCTCGTACGACACCTCCTCTTCGGAGGTGCGGCCCCCGGCCTCCGACTCCACCACGGTTGCCTTGCGCTTCTCCTTCCTCTTTATTTGAGGGAGAGAAGTCGTCGTCTCAAGTGCCTTCTTCACGGCACCTCCTCTCGCCGCGGCCTTCGCTTTCTGCGCGGGCCCCTTAGCGGAGCCTCCCTCGTCCAGCCTTATTGAGCAAAGGCTAACAGGGATCAACTCGGCAAAGTTCTTCATCTCCTTCTGGTCCCGACCAGCATCTATTTCTTCATCATCTAGAAGAAGCAGAAGAAGGGTCAGAACCCAGGTATGGAGGAGAAGAAATCGAGCAGAGCAGCAGAAGACTTACCCCAGGCGCGGCTAAGCTTGCATTTCACAAGCTTATACTCGGTCAGATACCCCTCGGCATGGTTCACCCCCACCGTGTTCAACGACTGGGAGGCCGCGGCTGCCTCCCTAATCAAGAAAGGGGGCATGTTCGCCCTCTCAGGGGTTCCACCACCCTCACGGGAAGTCCCACTCAGGGATGTTCGCTCCCTTTCGTCGCCCCACGGAAAAAGGCGCCCTGTCCACCCTTGTTGTTGGACAGTCGGGGCGAAAAGTTGATCCACATCCGGTTCGTACGTGTTTTACGTACACGATTCCCATCCCGGACTGCGAGAGCACGCCAAACTGAAGTGATTTCGGAAGATCTCCGCAGTCGCTTTGATCTTCCTCTTCTTGCATATGATGCAGAAGACGAATATGGTCCTCCACGAGTTGGGCGTCAGCTGAATAGGCGCCACCTTCCAGCTCCGGAGCAGCTCCTTCGCAATCTCCGGCATCGGTAGCCGGAGACCAGCCTCTAGCAGGTCCAGCGAGAGCACGAAGCACCCTGGCTTCAGGGTTAGGTGCGACTCGTCCTTGCGCATCAAGACTCTCATACTCCTCACCTATCCGGAAGCGCTCCCGGAGGCCCTCGAAGCTCCGTACTTCGCCGCTTTCGCCGCCACCGGCGGCATCCCGCTGGCTTCAATGATCTCTTTTCCTTTCTGGGCCATCACCGGAAGGCGGAGAGCACAGCACACGAAGAAGAAGAAGAACATGAGCGAAAGAGAAGATGGCGAGCGGCTTGGGAAGCAGTGGACTCTGGAAAACTTTTCGAAGAGCGAAGACCCCGCTCTCACCACCTCCTCTTCCTTATAAGGAAGGGGAGGCGCGAAATTCGAAGCGGGGATGGAAACGACATTTCCCTCCACTCCAGTCTCCTCTCGAATGACCCGTGGATGACCGTTCGGGCCTGGCGTGTGACGTTTCGGGTTTGACACGACCCACATGGTCATCATGAAAGCCTCATCTTCGAGATAGACCCCTCTGCCAAAGCATCACACACAGGTCTGTTCGGATCTCCGAGGACGATATCGCATTTTGGCGGAGATGACACCCGAGCAGAACGCCGCCCTCAAGCGCCCTGGCTTCTGAGCCACTCGAGGGCGTGGGGGGCAAGTGTGGTGGCCGTTTCCTGCCACCTAAGCCCAATGTGTCAAGGTCCATCAGTGCCTTCTCTTTGAGACGCGACCTCCCCGTACGGTCCCACGTCTCTGTGCAGACCAGGTGCAAAAGAGGGCCCACGCGCCATTCATCCCTAGCGAAGCATTGCTAAGCTCGTTAGCGGATAGCTCCGAGCAGGAGCGTCAATCCTGCTGCGCGGTACAACCTTGGATATCACCAAACAGCACGTTCGAGCCCCATGTGGTCACCTGCTCGGAAAGGGTGTCCAGAAGGTGCCGAGCAGGCTCTCTGGCTTACGCCGCGGTTATAACCGCCCCAGGCCACGCGCTCCATCATCAAGAGGCACGAATGCCTGGCATCCCAACGGCATTTTGAGCGCATAACTCCTCCCGTTATGCGCACCCATCAAGGCGCCTTTTCAGGCACGATCTACCAACGTTACGCACGTTGGCCTTGGCACCGACGCCTATAAGAGCACAGGTACAGTACCATGCAGCGGTACGTTCTCTTCCTCACGCGAACACACTCTCATACTCCGAAACCCCCTGCCTTGCAAGCTCTCCACTGACTTAGGCATCGGAGGGTTTCCCCGGTCTTCACCGGGCCCCCCTGATCCTCTTCTGGTCTTGCAGGTTCTCGTCCTCACCAGCGATCGTCTTCCCTACTCTCTCTAGTGGAGGCCCGTTTGGTTCCGGCCCAAACAGGATTACACCACCACATGACCTATTGACAGTATTCACCAAACATAATTTTTACAGCATGCACAGTTATCCAAAAGTCCGAATTTCATAGCACATAGATCAAATCACATTCCTGAAAACCTGAAGAACTTGGCGGCAAGGGGGTTGCCGCCAACCAAGGTTAACGGCACACGATGTTGCCGCCAACTCAAGATCTTGACGGCAGCAAGCTTGCCGTCAAGTTCCTGTCTGCAGAAAATGCAGACAGAACGCACATAACTTGACGAATTGGGGGTTCCAGGACACGAGGAAAAATCCATAAAATTCCTAAGACTTAAAGGACATGTGCAGGGATGAAATCCCTCGATTACTTGCCTGTGAAAAATTGTATAATGGGTTAATTAGGTCGAAGAAGCTCTCCTCGGCCAAGCCAAGAAGATGCCCAAACTCCTCCCGGATCCGGTCCTTATGTTGATGTAGTTGATCCTCCGGAGTCGGGGAAGCTTCCTCAATGCAAGGTGCACCTCCCAGTCAATGTAGATCGCCGGAAGAAACACAGAATCGCCAGATCGTGCCTTGCAAAGTTTAGGTTTTCTCACCCAAAAACCCTAGGTTTTCCTTCGAGCGAAAAGGCTTCATCTCGCCAGAAACTAGGTATTTTATAGCGACAAAGGGTCGGGGTACGCGTTGATTAGGTTTCTTACCGTTGGAGGGTAGTTTCCTAATCCAGAACGCAAGAAACACAGCCGTTTCCAGATCTGGAATCGCAACAGAAATGGAGAAGTAGACGGCCACTTTGCTGTCGTTTACCGGAAGTCAGCGTCCATCGATCTGGATGTCGACACTGAGTCAACGACATACTGGTTGCCGTCAACCCGCCCTCAACGTCAAGGGATATTGACGTCAACTGGCATTTCAACCAAAACACAGAAAATTAAATAAACATGCATTCACATATTAAGTACATACATTATACATCATATTATTTAAATACAATATGCACAAACTTACATAAAGACAATATGTACATAATTAAACATGTATATACATATACACATAAGTAAATAAATAATTATAGAATACACAAAATCAAATACGCATATCATGACAAATTTCGAATAAAAGAACAAAGTTTGAGGGCCTTACACCCTCTCCCCCTAAACGAAAACTTCGTCCTCGAAGTTAGAACAAAATTACTAACCAAACAAGTGGGGATACTTCTTCTTCATGGCGTCCTCAAGCTCCCATGTAGCCTCCTCCCGCGAGAAGTTCCTCCATAGCACCTTCACAGACGCAATGCTCTTGTTCCTGATGTGCTAAACCTTTCGGTCTAGAATAGCTACTGGTTGCTTTACATACGACAAGTCTGGCTGAATCTCCACTGGCTCGTGACTAATAACATGCGATGGATCCCACACATACCTCCTGAGCATAGATACGTGGAAAATTGGATGAACACTGTTGAACCACTCTTATATTTTACCCTTATATTTTGGCGATACAAAACTTATGATTAATTAAATATTAAATATATTTAATATCACATTTTTCTAATAAATTAAATATCATGTTTTTCTAATAAATATAAATTTATGGCATTATTGCTGTGTGATTTGCACTAAAAAACTAAATCGATGTCTATTCAATATACATCGATTTCAGTTCACAAAGTGCCACATCGATTTGCTTGAAAACATGGATTTCACTCAAACATCGATTTACTTGAAAACATGGATTTCACTTAAACATCGATTCGCTTGAAAACATCGATTTCACTTGAACATCGATTCTGTTCAAACATCGATTTCACTTAAACATCGATTCTAACATGGATTTCACTTAAACATCGATTCGCTTGAAAACATGGATTTCACTTAAACATCGATTCGTTTGAAAATATGGATTTCACTTAAACATGGATTCTGCTTAAACATAGATTTCAACTTAAACATCGATTTTCTTATATTTCAAAATATTTTTGGCATCTAGTGAAAAGTCAAATATATTTCATTTGCGTAATCTTCTATCTTTATGACAGAAGATCTTTTTTATCTCTCTAGATCTCTTCTATCTTGTCAGAAAAAAAGGGTTGTACCTACCACTTCTAGGTGACAGTAGGAAACATAGAGGTATGAGTCTTTTTGACATAAACTCTTTTACCTAAATACTTTCTTCTATGCTTGCAGATCTCGTAGACCACAAAATATCAGAAAAAGAGAAGATGAGCAACGACTAGAACTCCAACGGATTTATTCAAGTCTGCTCATATAAAAGATGAAGCAATGCTGAAGAACAATGTGAGAGCTTTCCTGAAGATCTTTAAAGGAGTGTGCATCCTGTGAGGAACCTGAATTTCACGTACACTCAAAGGAAAAGAGAGAAAGAGCCCGAGCCCAAGAAGAAGTGCTCAAGCGTCTGAAGCCTTCAAGCTTCAAGCTCCTTCTCCTCTCTTCACTCTCTCTCTCTCTGGTCATTGTAATTCTTGGGGAGAGTCCTTCGCTAAGAGTTTATGGGTTAGAGTCCATTCTTGTAAAACTCTCAGTTTTGTTCTTTCTTTTCTAAGAAAGATTTCAGTCCAGCTGTAGGACTGTATACAGTCAGTCTCTTCCTGCGTGAAGAGTTGGCCAGTGTAGTTGCTGGCATTTTATGTCCAGCTAAGGGACTGTACTCAGTGTAGAACCTAGCTGGGGGTTTAAGTCTATTAGAACCACACTGGGGTTTGTACAGGAGTTGGTTTCTTGACCTGTAAGAGAAGTGGGCTGCCTTCTTGCCCGGGAAAGAGAGAAGACCAGCTGGGGGGCTGGGTGTTGTATTGTCCTTGAGGGGGACTGTACCCTTGGTTAGTAAAATCCAAGAGATTTCTTGGGGACTGGACGTAGGACTTCCATGTGGGAAGGGCCGAACCAGGATAAATTCCTTGTGTTCTTTGTGTGATTGTTTATTTGTTTCCGCACTACTACTCTCTATCATACTCAACTAACCAAACTTTCAAGTGATAATTTTCTGTGTTTAAGTTTCTGTTTCAGATTTCAGAAAACATATTCACCCCCCTCTAGGTCAGCTTGCTGCCGTACCAAAAGGGCCAACAAACACTAGCTAACGCTGGGGGTAAAGCTAGCTCATATGTCACGCTGCCCATCCGCCTAAGAATCTCAAACGGGCCAATGAATCTAGGACTCAACTTGCTATGCCTACCAAACCTGACAATGCCTCGGGTAGGCGAAACCTTCAGAAAAACATGTTTGCCAACCTCGAACTCCAAATCCTTCCTTCTATTGTCGACGTAACTCTTCTGCCTATCCTGCGCCACAACAAGCCTCTGCCTGATAAGCTGAATCTTATCCGAAGTCTCCTGCACTAACTCCAGACCAATCAACTGCCTATTGCCTGTCTCCTCCCAGCACAAAGGAGATCTATAGGGCCACATTACAAAGCCTCAAACGGAGCCATGCCAATGCTCGTATGAAAACTGTTGTTGTAGGCGAACTCCACAAGAGTAAATGACGCTCCCAATCACCCTTCCAATCAGCACGCACACTCTCAACATATCCTCGAGTGTCTGGATAGTCCTTTCGAACTGGCCATCTGTTTGGGGATGGAATGCCGAACTAAGCTTCAGCTGAGAACCCAAAGCTTCCTGAAGACCCTGCCACAACCTTGAAGTAAACCTCAAATCTTGATCAGAAATAATCGACTTCGGCACACCATGCAACCTCACAATGTTGCCGATATACAACCTAGCCAAACTCTTCACGGACTGCTTCTTCTTCATAGGCAAGAAATGCGTCGTCTTGGAGAAACGATCAACAATCACCTAAATCGAGTCATTGCACTTAACTGATCTGGGCAAACCCGTCACAAAATTCATAGTGATTGCTTCCCACTTCCATACTGGTATCTCCATCTTCTGCATAAGACCAGATGGTCGCTGACGCTCGGCCTTCACTTGCTGGCACACTAAACACCTAGATATGAACTCGGCCACATCCTTCTTCATGCCAGACTACTAGAAAGATCTCTTCAAATCCTGGTACATCTTAGTGTTGCCTGGATGAATAGAGAACCTTTTCCTATGAGCTTCATCTAGAACATGCTCATGAACATCCACAACATCGGGAACACAAACTCGGTGCTGAAATCTAATGACACCGTCCTCATCTCGAGCAATACCTGCCTTGCCCACCATCTCCTGAAGTCTAGGATCAGCCTTCTGCTGCTCAATCACCTCATCCAAAACTATGGATCGGATAGCCAACTGAGCCACGAAAGCCTGACATAACTGAGGCTCTAACTCAGTCATCGCACATGCCGCATCCTCAAGCATCTTCCAATCCTACTGGAGCAATGACCTCTTCCTGCTGAGTGCATCCGCCATGACATTCGCCTTCCCTGGATGATACTGAAGCTCGAAGTCGTAGTCCTTAAGGAATTCAATCCACCTCCTCTGCCGCAGGTTCAACTCCTTCTGAGAGAAGAGATACCTCAGACTCTTGTGGTCAGTGAACACCTCGAACTTGACACCATAAAGATAGTGTCTCCAGATCTTCAGTGCATGAACCACTGCCACAAGCTCCAAATCATGGGTCGAATAGTTACGCTCATGCTTCTTCAACTGGCGAGAAGCATATGCAACTACCCTACCATGCTGCATCAACACACAGCCAAGACCAATCTGAGAAGCATCCGAATAGATAGCAAAATCCTCTACACCACTCGGAAAAATCAACATGGGTGCAGATGTAAGCTTCTTCTTCAACTGCTAGAAACTACTCTCGCAATCCTCAGACCACACAAACTTCACACCCTTCCTGGTTAGCTTAGTCAAAGGTGCGGTGATAGATGCAAAACCCTCAATAAATCACCTATAATAGCCTGCTAAACCAAGAAACCTCTGAATCTCTGATGGGGTCCTTAGAATCTCCCAATCTAACACTGCATGGACCTTCGTCGGATCAACTGCTACTCCAGCGCCTGAGATAACATGCCCAAGGAAATGAACCTCGCGCATCCAGAAATCGCACTTGCTGAACTTCGCATACAGCTTGTGCTCTCGGAGAACCTCCAGAACAACCCTCAAATGCTCACGGTGTGTAGCTTCATCAGGAGAATAGACTAGCACATCGTCAATGAACACCACTACAAAACTATCCAAATAAGGTCTAAACACCCTATTCATGAGATCCATGAACACTGCAGGGGTGTTGGTCAGACCAAATGGAAGCACCAAAAACTCATAGTGTCCATAACGAGTCCTAAAAGCTATCTTGGACACATCCTCACCCTTAATCCTCAACTGGTGATAGCCGGACCGCAGATCAATCTTAGAGAACACCGATGCATTCTGCAGCTGATCGAATAAATCATCAATCCGCGGTAAGGGATACCTGTTCTTCACTGTCACCTGGTTGAGCTTCCTATAATCAATGCACAACCTGAGGGAACCATCCTTCTTGTTCACAAACAATACAGGTGCGCCCCATGGTGACACACTTGGGCGAATAAATCCCTTATCCAGCAAATCCTGCAACTGCTTCCTCAACTCAGCTAATTCCGCAGGTGCCATCCGATATGGAGTCTTAGAGATAAGAGAGGTGCCTGGAAGCAACTCTATAGTGAACTCTATCTCCCTAGCCGGTGGCAATCCAGACAAATCATCAGGAAACACATCTGAAACTCCTGCACTACTTCAATATCCTCAAGGGTCGGTGACTGATCAGTCTTCGACACTAAGACCACGCTGGCAAGAAATGTGTCACACCCCTTGCTCACCATTCTTATCACCTTCATGGCTGAGATCACAAACCTTCCCACTAAGTTCCTTGGCAATGGATGTGAAAACTCATCCTCATCAGGAATACGAAATTAATCTTCTTTTCTGTACAATCCACCAAAGCATAGTGCTCCTCAAGCCAATCCTGACCTAGAATTGCATCATAGTCCTTCATCTTGAGCAAATAGAAGCACCAAAATAAACCTCGGTCCTCAATGCACACAGGTAAAGATGGAAAACACTTCCTAGTCGATACCGTTCCTGCAGGTGTGTGCACAGACAAAGGGACCTCTAACTCTTCAGCCTCAACTCCTGACTCTGCTACTAACTGCTTCGCAAACCGCTCGAAAATGAACGAGTGTGTGTCACCCGTATCAAACAAAACCCGAGCATGCACACCCATGACTAAAACCGTACCTTCCGTGCATTTTTTCGGCCTGCTCTGCGTCCTCTCGTGCTAAAGTAAACACTCGAGCCTGGGCTCGAGGCCTTCCTGGTCTCCCTGTCACTGGCGTTGCTGCTGCTGGGGCTGGCGCTCCTCGCTGAACACCCTGCTGCAGTCTGGGACAATCCCGGATCTGGTGCTCGGTACTGCCACACTTGAGACACTTTCTTGCTAGCTTCCAACATTCGGTGCCGCCGTGTGCTCTTCCGCAGTGAGGACACATCTTCTTGTCGCTGGGCTTGAAGCCGGGGGACTGCGGTGCAACTGCCTGCTGACTCGATGCCGCTGGACGCTGCGGTGACTGGTACACGGCCTTCTTCCTGTCCTGCCACTGGAAAGGTGGCGCGGACCTCTTCTGCGATGCCTTCTTCTCCTCGAGATACTGATCCATTTCGCTTTCCTGCCTGCATGCTGTGCTGAGAGCCTCATCTAGAGTACGGTGGTCAAATGCCACAAGCCTCGACCTCAGTGATGGCTTAAGACCCATCACAAACTTCTTCGCCTTCCTGCGCTCATCAGCAACTATATGTAGAGCATATTTGGACAGTTCGGCAAACCTGGTCTCATACTCCAATACCGTCATGGAGCCCTGAGTGAGAGAAAGAAACTCCTGCTCCATCTTGTCCTGGATGTGCTCGGGGATGAACTTGGCCCGAAAAAGCCTCGTAAACTCGGCCCAAGTCACCTCAATGGCTCCATCATCGAACCTGGTGCGAAGTAAGGAGGCCCCCACACATCGGCTCTCTCCTACAAGGCACAACTCATAAGCACCAATCTAAACAAAGCCTAAACTTACACAAGTACATAGATATATTTATTAAGTACCTGTAACATGTAGGTGGCCAAGCTAACTTTATCCTCCTCAGCACACCTGATGGCTCGGAAGATCTTCTCTACCTCCCGCATCCAGCTCTCCGCTAAAAGTGGCTGACTCTCCCCCTTAAAAGAGAGCGGAGCCATCCTCTTGAATCTCTCCATGATGGACGGACCACCATGGCCATACTCCTGAGGAACTGGAGCCTGAGCTTGAAACACAAGCAACATATATAAGCAACATAGCAATCATACATTTAATAAAAACATGCTACTGCTATTTAACAATTCTAACCTGAGCTTGCAGCTGAGCCTGCAGTGCCGCCTGAGTGTGCGCCTGGGTCTGCATTGCCTGGACCAGGCCTTGCATGAACACACCATAATCCACAAGCGGTGGTGGAGGAAGTACTGTAGGACCCTGAGGTGCTGGGGCTTGCTACTCACCCCTGCCCTCACGCCTCTGCTCGTCATCCCGAGCCTGAGCACCATGCCTACCACGAGTAGCCATAGCCTGTAAAACAATTTAATCTAGTTAGAATCTAAGTTATTTAATCCTAACCATTTTTTAGCTACCTTTTATTCATTATTAGTACTTTCTACATATATGGACAAATTCTATAAAGACTTTGCATATTGTGAAGATGATGGTTTATTCATGTACAATCTCAACCTTGGCTCTGATACCAATCTCTATAACGACCCTCCTCATACCGGTACGATTATATCAATCCACGTCGGTACAAAGGGCGCCGTCACAGTGGGATATTTACCCAACACTAACAATGGTTTGAAACGTACATGAATAACAAAGAGTACATCGGAAAATAACATTCTAGTCTTATTCATCATCATCACATAATTCCACAGTCTATATAGTCAAAAATAAATAACAATGTCCACATTATTACATGGCTAAATGATATACATTGTCCACAATATTAATTACATACTATGAAAAGAAAAGTAACAACGTAGCATTGTCCACAAGCAGCTACTCCTTACGCTCGGAATCGCTCCTCACTATGTCCTCCTCAAGAACGGAGACACTTGTCTCACCTGTACGGCAAAGCAAGTATGAGTCTTCTAAAAAGACCCAGCAAGCAATCCAAAGATAGCACCCTTACACATACACATACACATGCTATTTTCCTTTAAAATGAAAGTACACATGGCACATGCTTTATGACCAATTACAAATCCATAAACAACCTACACATGCTTTCTACACATAACATACAACATGATTCATGGTTCACTCTATCCATATCATTGCACAATTCTACAAGTTAGATCATGGAAATATGTACAAGATAAATAACACACCTAGCATGATATCTAATTATTTTCACATGCTATTATATCACTTATTCACATGTTTAGCTTGCTGTTTTAATATAAATAAATCACATTTACACAAATTCACATCTTTTCACATACTAACACATTCACATTACACTATCACATGTTCACTTTTCACATTTGCACATTTTCACACTTTACATTAATTTGCCATGACACATAGTCCGAACCACCATAAGAAGGACACACATCACATATACATACGCGTCACTTAGGCAACACAGTGACGAATCTTGGTTAACTGCGCAGACCGGGAGAAGCCTCTCCACCCTAACCAGTGGTACTTGTCCACCTCCAGGATTTCATCCTAATGCCCATAGGATATCACAACACATTGAGCCTTCCCATAGAGACTTTAGTACAGTACAGCTCCACAGCCCTCTATGGTAGCAGTGTCAATATTGGCACAATTCACATTATCACTTTATCACATTCACTTATAGTACAATTTATTCCTTTTTCACATGCACTTAATTAACATTAATATTTCAGTTTACAGAATTTACCCTACTATTTCACAATTATAATTAAATCATAACAAAGTCCTAATCATGCTGCTAATCACTGAATTCCACATGATTAAAATTAAACATGCTTATCATGGTCAATTGCCCTTGTTAAACTAATAACAGTATCTACTATCGTCAAAACAGCATGAACTTTTATCACAGGCTTCACACATGTTATATATCACATACCTAAATTTTCTTATTTTTCGCAGTTATAAAATTAATTTTAACAATTAAATAGTTTCATGTAGATTTATTAAGGAATTCACTTAAGCATGGTTCACAGCATCACAGTCGGTGCTCATAGTGCTACAACCTGAAAACAGTCATCATAGGAATATGGAAAATTCCTGAACCATAATTTACTACGAATAATTATTTAGAATTTAATATGGTCAAATCATGCTTATTGTTTAATCACAAAAATTTTATTAAATGAAACTATGTACAGAAATTCGACATACCCTCATGATATGACCTACTGACAGTATTCACCAAACATAATTTTTACAGCATGCACAGTTATCCAGAAGTTCGAATTTCATAGCACATAGATCAAATCACATTCCTGAAAACCTGAAGAACTTGGCGGCAAGGGGGTTGCCGCCAACCAAGGTTACGACACACGATGTTTTCGCCAACTCAAGATCTTGACGGCAGCAAGCTTGTCGTCAGTTCCTGCCTGCAGAAAATGCAGACAGAACACACATAACTTGACGAATTGGGGTTCCAGGACACGAGAAAAAATCCATAAAATTCCTAGGACCTAAAGGACATGTGCAGGGATGAAATCCCTCGATTACTGGCCTGTGAAAAATTGTATAATGGGTTAATTAGGTCGAAGAAGCTCTCCTCGGCCAAGCCAAGAAGATGCCCAAACTCCTCCCGGATCCGGTCCTTATGTTGATGTAGTTAATCCTCCGGAGTCGGGGAAGCTTCCTCAATGCAAGGTGCACCTCCCAGTCTATGTAGATCGCCGGAAGAAACACAAAATCGCCAAATCGAGCCTTGCAAAGTTTAGGTTTTCTCACCCAAAAACCCTAGGTTTTTCTTCGAGCGAAAAGGCTTCATCTCGCCAAAACTAGGTATTTTATGGAGACAAAGGGTGGGGGTACGCGTTGATTAGGTTTCCTACCGTTGGAGGGTAGTTTCTTAATCCAGAACGCAAGAAATGCAGCCGTTTCCAGATTTGGAATCGCAACAAAAATGGAGAAGTAGACTTCCACTTTGCTGCCGTTTACCGGAAGTCAGCGTCCATCGATCTAGACGTCGACACTGAGTCAACGCACACTGTTGCCGTCACCCGCCCTCAACTAGGGGTGTCAATTGGGCCGAGCCGGCCTGGAGGCCCGGAAGCCCGGCTCGGTTTTAACCGAGCTTGGGCCGAAAAAATGAGCCCGCTACAATTTTTGGCCCGGCTCGGAAAAAATAGGGCCGGGCTTGGGCTTTGTGTGGCCCGGCCCGGTCGGCCCGGAAAAAAAATAAAAATAAAATAATTTATATTAAATATAAAATTTTATTTAGAAAGAGAATTATATTTATTTTTTCTATAATAAATCTACTCAAAATATAATCTTTTATAAATTAAATGTTAATATAGATATAAGTAAAATGTATATATTATATATATATATATTATAGTAGATATATTAAAATTACATATTATATAAATAAAAATAATTTCTTATATTTTTTGGGCCGGGCCGGGCTTTTTCTGGGCCCAGGCCGGGCCACCCATACTGGGCCTACCCCCGGGCCTAGGCCGGGCCCGAGCCGGCTCTTAGAAACCGGGCTGGGCCGGGCCTAGCAAGGCCCGGTCCAGGCCCGGCCCATTGACACCCCTACCCTCAACGTCAAGGATATTGACGTCAACTGGTATTTCGGCCAGAACACAGAAAATTAAATAAACATGCATTCACATATTAAGTACATACATTATAACTCATATTTTTAAATACAATATGCACAACTTACATAAAGACAATATGTACATAATTAACATGTATACATATACACATAGGTAAATAAATAATTATAGAATACACAAATCAATACACATATCATGACAAAGTTCGAATAAAAGAACAAAATTTGAGGGCCTTACACAAATACTATAGGAAAATAGACGATGATAATGCGTCAAATTCTTCTGGTGGTGGACCTGCAAAGAAGACAGAAGATCATGGGATCATGAGATGAGAATTTCAAATAAATCCCTCCCTCTTTCACAAAATTATTTTATCTAAAAGAATTTTCAAAGACAAAATCATCTTTTTCTTTCATCCCTCTCTCATAAATTTATAAAGGAGATAATTAATTAGAGATCATTGTCAGATATGGAGACTTATTTCCTAATCTCTATCAGAAAAAGTGGTACGACAGTCTCTATTTTTAGGTAGAATTATTTTGTACTCCGATTTTTTGGAACGAGTGTTTAATAATGCCCTCGAAATATCTTTTGCCCTCTCTCTCTTAGTCAATTTTTTAATTCTTATTTTGCTCTTGTCTCTCATGATATGTCTTTTCTCTCTTTCTTTTTTAAAGTAACTAAGGTAAATTTTAAAGTAAAATAATATATGTTTTAAAGTAAATATATATATATATATATATATGATTTAAAGTAACTATATATATGATTTAAAGAACAACATTACATCACTTAAAAGTAGTTTCTATTTTTTTGAAACAACATATGTTTTGAAGTAAATATTCACAAGTTTAAAGTAAAAGCTTATGTATTATAAAATAAAAGTTTGAGATGTCTTGAAGTAACTATTACTTTACTTACATGACTTAAAAGCAACTAATATTTACCTTAAACTATTACTATAGTTTAACATTACTTTAAATAAATTAGCATTTACTTAAAATTAATTAATGTTTACTTCAAAAATCAATTAAAACTACTTTACTTTAAGCCAGCGGCCACCACCATCGACCACTAATCTGTAGCAACCTTGTTTTTAAAAATCTCAAATAAAAAAAATTTTTATAATAAATAAGATAAATAGATTTAATTAGAAAAATGAGGAATAAGTGAAATAAAAGGGAAATTAAATCAAGCCATTAAGTTAAATCAAAATGGTTGTGTAAATGGTTCAATACAAAATAATGGGCCTAATTGTGAGGAGGCCATCATGGGATGGGAAATAATAATCCAATTTCGTATGTAATTAATTAATATTAGAAAGGGGTTTAAGTTAAATGCTAAATAAGTCATATATATATCCTAAAAAAGAGTCCTACCTTACCTAAAACCCTTTACCCAAAAATTAGCTCTCTTCCCAATCCTAATTAGGAGATATATGAGAGAAATTAGGTGATAAATAGGGAAAATTCGGAATTTTAGAAATGCAAGAGTTTTAGAAGGGGTTGGACTCTATTAGCCATCAAAGCACTCATTCGGCCCTATCAAACCTAGTTCGGGTTGGAGCCCTGGGGGAGACGAAGGGGAGGCGATTTGGACGTGGGAGCTTGGAGGAGAAGGGCTTGAGTTTGGATTTTTGTTTTCCTATTTCGTCATCAACCTAGTTTCTTGTCAACGCAAAAAAGTAGGGCAATCTCTCAAGCTAAATCGTGTGAAATTAAAACCCTAGGCAGATCATGCACCCCCTTTAAAAAGCCCATGATCTCATCTTTCTCGTTCATGCATGTGGGCGAATTAATGCCCAAACTTTTGTTAACATGTTTTGCCTGAATCTTCATGTTTGCCTTATATCTCTGAATCCACTCGTGCTCATGACTTGAGATAATTACCATAAATATTGTCTGTTCGTTAGGGTTCTAACGAGCTAGTTGCCCAAATCTATTGAGCATGTCATTCGAATTTAATTGTTTCCTATCCTTGGCATATTCTAGGTTAGCGAAATATAACCTGATCAAAGCATGCCTTCGACATGTCTATTTTCTAATTAATCATGTCCAATGATAGATCTCCATGTCTATTGTCGTTTAAAATTAGTTTCAAGATTTTTGAATCTCTGTCCGATTTTATATTGAATTTTTGATGTGCCTGTATCATGTACACCCACCTGAAAAAAAGGGCAAAACCCCTTTTCTGGGCTCGGGCAGCCTTCTGGTGTCGCGACGGCCCGATCCGCCGCGATCTCAGAAGGGGTCGCGATAGGAGAACTGTCACGTTCTGAACACGATGGGTCGACATGTCACGACCTGCCCCCGGTTTTTCCCCAGCGCCGGTCAGCAGAACGCGACCAAACATAATGGCGCAACCTGATTGTGACCGTTAACCCCGTCGCGACCTGACTACCTGAACGCGCCGGTTGCCTTGTCGCAACCTGATCGCGACAGCACCCTGCGTTTGCGACAGCACCAGAGTGACCAGAATGCTGATTTTTCCCTTTTAACCTGTCATATATGTCTATTAAACCTTGTTAAGTCCAAATTAAGTACTGTCATGAATAATTCAAACTGTTAATTATAATAAGCATTATTACATGGATTTAATTAATTTAAATACTATATGCACAATATACATGTTCTCTTGATTCTTACACTTGCACACACTTAACAATCATGTTTGCCATGAAACCCTATTAAATTACGCAATAATGTATCTGTAATTTAGTGAAATAAATTACTAAATTCCCTATTAAATAATTATATTGTCTTCGTTTTGCTCGCGCGTTTTGTACACCGTTACCGCTTCCCTCGGCCTTCGAGCACTCGAGGCACGACAGACACTTATTTTCTACACCCTTCTCTTGGCATGGACCACCTATCCATTGGGAAGACTCCTAACTGGACCAGGGACTCCTTGTCAAGGCCTCCGTAAGTCTTCTTGACTTTGGCACATGTCCTTAGCCGACGAGCTAGTTGTACCCCAAAACCCGTTACACCTTTAGGGATCAGTACGATCCATGACCTTAGTGTGTTTCCTTCTTATCTTGGGTTCACGCCGGACCACCTGGCCCGTGTCCACGGCACGGCTAGTGGGCGATTGTGACTTCTACCAGACTGTCGGTACCCGACCTAGTACCGTGCAACTGTTACTATCGGTGTTTAATGTTGTTTTACGATTGTACCCTTCTCATCTACTATCTTAGTACTCTCATCTGTTCACTTCACTCTACTCTCTCATCTATCATCTACTATTCTTATCTCTTCTGGTACTCCATTTGTCCATATAATTGATTTGTCTAAAATAACAAATAGTGTTATATGCTAGTACAATAGGGTCCGATCTGGTCCTGGGGAGATCGCCCGAAGAGTGTCATTACCTTACAAAGGGTTACATGATCAGGATGTGTACAACATGCATCCAGCACCATTTAATACTATAACAATTAATCGTTGACAATCAAAGTGCTTCTATTCAAGTGCTATACAAGTGCTATCGTTACATACTATTGTCGTTACATGGCCTTCCATTATCGTTCTTGTTGTGCTATTTTCTCTGTACCAGTGCTATTGCTCTCTGTTATTTTACTTGCTCACAGACTAACTCTTAGTTACCCTGCCATTTAACACATTAATTATTAAAACATGCTTGTTCTCATGAGATATTAAGTTCTACTGGGCGTTATTCGCTCATCTTGCGTATTTATTTCATGTGTTTAGGTGAGTCTGATGGAGACAACCACACTCATGAGGATGTGCTCAGAGTAGGACCCGATCAGTTATCATGGCGTAGTAGATAGTTAGTTTAGTAGTCAATCAGACATTATGTATTAGTTTAAGTTTGACTAAAGTACTCTGGGCTATGGCTCTAATAGATAGATGTAATAGATGTTTGATAGATTATTAATGAAATTGGAGTTATTTGATATTATTCCATTGTGCAATGGTTGTTATTTACTTCTCGCTATGTACTATTTAATAACTGTAATTCCGCTCCGATATTCTGCATCAGGGCGTTACAGTTTTGTGGTATCAGATCCTAGGTTATTCTTAAGTATATGATGATCTAGGTTGACTTGTCTTGACTCAGAGTCTAAATTTCATACCTATGTGAGAGGGTAGAACCAAGGTAATAAGATAAATAAACTCACACACGCACAAACTTAGTGCAACCTCAAACGACTTACATTTAAATTCTCTTTTGAAGGAACTTAAACACTAGCATTGGCAGCGGAGCGTGCTCAACTCGTGACATGCAACACACCATCCAGCAGCTTACCCAGGCTTTACTTCAGGCTGTTGGTGTAACACCCCGAAAATTCTATTTACTAGAAAACTATGAATAATTAGATTGTTAAATATAACCACTATCATGAGATGTAATTAACTCTAATGTAGGGTTATGTTACATCAATAAATGTTATTCAGTAACGTACTCAGAGGTGCGCACACCGACGGGGCGAACCGGAAAACTGTAACAAAAATGAAATCCGAGAACACCATAATTTTTAGAAAAATATGGTAATATCAAATATGTAAATATCCAGACTTTTTGGCGTACGGATTTTGAGATTAAGCTGACGCAACTATTTTTGGTGGCGATTTTTCACCCAGTAGAAAATAAATTCTAAAAATAAATAAAAATTATGACAATTTGTAAAACATTCCTATTAGGTCTATGGTTAAAATTTCAACTCAATTGGACACCCATTATGATATGTAAACAAGGAGACAAATGGATCAGCCGAATATCTACTTATTTACGGTAACTATTTTGTTTGGATTTTTCTGCTTACGTACTATGGCTACGTGAGACCCATTAAACTGATGTGTAAGGCCAACACATGTCTGGGTACGTGTAGGAGGGGTGTGAGGCAATGGTGAACGTGTCTATTGCATGGATGTATGAAGTCTCATGAAGACACCCGTATGGCCGACGTGCCAGCATGCATGCAACTTGGAAGAATTATAAACCTCCCCTTTAACCCTTCGTGAGAGACTTTCCCCACCACTGGCCAATCTTGCTCTTGCTCATGTTTCTCCCTTCTTGTTGGTTCTGCCGTTGGTACTGGAGCTGCTGATTCGCCTGTTCTTGCTCCTGTCGTTGCTATTGTCGTTTTGGTTGTCACCACTGTAGTTGCTTGGCTGTAGCTGCTGCTTGCTGTGCTCCTGGAGGTGTTGAGCGGCTCCAATTAAAATTGACATGGCTATTTCTACAAGTTTCCTCTCCTTGCTTTTGTTGATTCCTCTGTTGAGGAGAAAAGAAGTACCTTTGTTCTTCACCAAGTCAAGTAGGTGGCATACCTCAAATCCTTCTCAGTTTCCTATGTACATGCTCATGGTTTCTTCATTCGTAGAAACCATGTCTCCTGTTGTGCTATGACTGTATAGTTCCTCTTGCTTAGTTTCACTTTTGATTAGATTATCTGTGTATTGGTAGGATCCCATTTCTCCTTTCTCATTCTTATCCTCTAAAGATGTTAAAGAATTTCCGTATAGGTGTGTAGATCCTCACACATCAGTTTTGACTTCATAAACACCTTCAGAACCGTTTGTTCACCTTCTGTGAACATGTTGTAGCATGTGTATGTTTTTCAGAATTCTTCCTATTGGATATAAGTAGGTATTGTATAGGTTCCTATCTTCTCCTCATACTTCTACCCACTGCTCTGGTTAGAAAGATCATGGCTTTACACAAGTGGCCTTTGAGCTTATAGACCAATCTTGGTTTTAATCTGTAGATGTGATTGTAACTCTAAACTTTGTTGATTCCTAATTACCTTTGGAACTATGTGATTACCAAAGAAGAATATCCACTCCTCTTACAGATTAAGTAGGTTTCTAGCTTCTTCTTCCACCCATGATCTAAGTTATGTTATAGAGTTTTGCTAGAAATTCGATATCCTAGAATATTGTGATTTCTTTCCATTCAGATGTTTGTACCTCAAGCCTTGATTTGGAACATTAAATATCTTGTGTTTTAGTGTTCATCTTGTAAGAATCTCCCAATAATCCATTGCTATCAAGACCACATTTCAACAATATACTATGTCTAGTTTCTAGCTAGACAAGCTTGAATTGCAAACCTCTCGTTTCATATCGCTAGTTCAGTTTATAAACACCTGTGAGAGAACTATAATTAGACTCTTCTATTTGATATACATCAAGCCTTGATTCATAGGTTCCATGGACAACATGATTAGAGTGCATTTAAAGTCACTTATGAGTAAGGAACAGGCGGCTGTCGACAGGCAGCCCAAATCTGTCGACAGGCGCATGTTTTCCAGAACTTCAGGTTGCTGGACTATATACATCTGTCGACAGATCCCTTATTGCTGTCGACAGATCCATACAGATCAGCAAGTTAAAGTTTTGTCTGCAGCCATTTGTCGACAGGCCCTTCTTGGCTGTCGATAGGTGCAGCCCTGATTTGAAATTTTGCCCCTTTCATGTCTAAATTCATGCTAGAACTTCATCCTAAAAGCCAAGGAAGTTACCCTCTCATTTACCTTGGTATTTATTGTCATACTACCTCAAAGTTTACCCACATTATGTACCTTAATCTCTTAAGTTATCTTAAAGTTAGCAATTATGATAGTACTCCGTTGAGTCTATTCTTCAGTATTCAGTATCTAAGTTTATAAAACTTGATCACTTGAGAGTTCATATGTTTGAATACCTCATGAGATGTGAATAATTTGTGATGACCATTATGGATCTCCATTTCTTTTTGGATTCTTATATGATTCTAATCTTCTGAAGTTATTGGCTTGAGTCATAACCCTGTTCAGCCAATTGTCTTTTATACTCTTGAACTCTGAGCTACTTTGTCACTAAGATATTTGTATATAATTCTAACCAAAACTACCTTTGGATTTCCCATTTCCGTTATGCTCATGAAAAGAAGTTTATGATCTGAAGACAGTGCTCTCTTCAAAAGAGGGTTTAGGATCACTTGTAGTAGCACCCGCTACTTGTGATCAGCTGAGGGCGACAGTTTGTACGTATGTAAATCCAAGTCAAGGAATCGACGATGGGGGGTAATAAAATAATTATACCCCGTTCTTGTGCAATGAACAAGATCCAAGGTGCTGAATCGCCTAGGCACGGAGGATGTATTTACGACTATATAGTAACCTCTTGAGAGCAGTGATGCCTGTCGAATTTGTTTCCAAATCAAGTTATGGTCTGAATTCTGAAAGACAAATATGACTTTTGTTCTAAGATTCATATGAGCCCGTTATGAAATTACTTGGGCTATATGTTTATGTTAAGTATGAAGATTCATGAGCAATTATGTTTTTCCATATATACACTTTCTGAATACTCTTGAAGTTCTGCAATTTGAAACTCCTATCTGTATGTTTGCTGTCACCTACTGAGTCCTTCCGACTCACGCCTTTGTTTCCTCCAACCCTTTTCAGATTGAAGGTGTGTATAATCTCAGCTACATGTGAATCCTAATTCCGCTGCGGACGATGAGAGATGAAGAAGAATAATGTAGTTTTAGTAGTTCTTTAGTTGATAATGTATTAAGTTAGAGAGAGAGAAACTTGTCTTTTGTAAAAATGAGTATTTATACTTTGTTACCTACTGAATTATAATGCGTTCGAAGATACCTTTGTGGAATGGTTTGCCAGTTTTGTGCATGCATGGATATATCTACCCATAACGAAGTTGTGAGCGTAACCCTCTTTCGATCAAAGGTTATGTATGTATTTATGTGATGTCGGAGGAGGGTGTTACAGTGTAGCGAATATAACAATAACAGAGGTAGCCGGAAAATTGCACAGGAATTTTTGCAATCTAAATCCACCTCGTTTCAGTGGAACCACTGATCTCGATGAAGCAGAGAATTGACTTAAAGAGATTGAACGAGTTTTCCGTGTTATGCAATGCGCGGATGGAGATAAGCTGTTACTAGCAACTTTCCAGCTGGAACGAGACGCCCGTGAGTGGTGGGAGTCTGTGGAGGCCACCAGGGCCTATGCACAATTCACATGGGACGAGTTCAAGGAGCATTTCAACTCCAAGTATTTTTCAGAAAGAGTCCAAGAAAGGAAAGCCCCTGAATTTACAGCACTCAAAAGAGGAATCTCACTGTTGCTGAGTATGAAGCTCAGTTCTCCAATTGGTGCGTTATGCCAATCATCTGGTCAGCACTGAGAGAATGAAGGCCAAGCACTTTCTAAATGGCTCAAGCCCGCTACATCACACAGCTGACACCTATGAATATCCAGACTTATCCAAAGATGGTGAAGAAAGCACAATTTCTGGAGGATGCGACCGACTTCACCGAGCGCATCAAAGGTAGAATGGTAAAGAAGAAACAGACATCCGAAACACCAAGCAAGCCTACTAACGGCAAGAAAAGGCCGTTAAGTATCACTGACGAGCCAAGCCAGGAGCGGAAGCCAAAGTCCTACCCCTACTGCTTCAAACAACAAACCAAGATGCAAGCATTGTGACAAGCTAGGTCACACGGTAGAAGATGCTGGAGAAAGGTAGGCGCATGCCTACGTTGTGGGAGTCGAGAGCACCGTATACCCGACTGCCCTTTGCTTAAGGAGAATGAGAAGCATCCTGCGGGACAGAGAAAACTCGGCCGACTGCAGGCCCTGCAAGAGGTGGAAACCACCGAGGAAGGTGGAGTTGTGGAAGGTACTCTACCGGTCTTTTCTCAATCAGCATTTGTTTTGTTTGACACTAGTGCAACACATTCATTTATATCACAAATATTTGCTGATACATTAACTGAAAAACCTGCATCTTTAGAATTTGAACTACCTGTCACTACACCATTGGGAGAAAAAGCTCAATTGAACAAATACTTTCCCTTAGCTGATGTTAAGATTGGTGATCTCAATTTGAGAGCCGATCTGATCTGTATGCCCATGGAGGGTTACGATGTCATTCTGGGAGCCGATTGGCTGTCCACGTATGAATTCCCTAAATTGACCTTCACGGGACGTAGACACAAGAGACACTTGTCTCTCATCTTTGCTATCAAAGCACGAAACATGATAAGAAAAGGGGTGTGTGGCATTTCTTGCCGCCATAGTTGTCGAAAAGAAAGCATCTAAGATATCAGGCATCCATATAGTACAAGAATACCCCGACGTGTTTCCCGATGAGCTGTCAGGCATTCCACCAGAGAGAGATGTAAATTTCTCAATGATCTAACACCTGGAGCCGCACGGTATCCACACCAACCTTATTATAGAATGTCCCCCGCTGAATTGAAAGAGTTGAAGGAACAATTAATGGAGTTGCTGGAAAAGGTTTTATCCGACCAAGTACTTCTCCTTGGGGAGCACTAGTATTGTTTGTCAAGAAGAAGGACGGATCCATGAGATTATGCATCGACTACAGGCAGTTGAATCATCTGACTATCAAGAAAAAATATCCCCTGCCTTGTGTCAATGATGTGTTTGATCAAATATCAGGAGCTGAGTATTTCCCAAGATTGACCTTAGATCGGGATATCATCAGATGAGAATTAAAGATGCAGATATTACAAGATAGCTTTTAGGAGTAGGTACGGTCATTATGAATTTGTAGTCATGTCTTTTGGACTAACCAATGCTCCTGCAGCTTTCATGCAACTAATGAACAACATCTATCGACCATACCTCGACAAGTTCATCGTGGTGTTTATTTATGATATTCTTATATACTCCAAGACCAAGGAAGAGCATGAGGAGCATCTGAGGATCACTCTGCAAATCTTGCGGGACAATAAGCTCTACGCCAAATCGAGCAAGTGTGAATTCTGGCTCAAGCAGGTGTCATTTCTAGGCCACGTTATATCCAAGGATGGTATCACTGTCGATCCTTCCAAGGTTGAAGCTGTGCTAAATTGGGAGAGACCGACTAGTGTTACCGAGATCAAAAGCTTTTTGGGACTGGCTGGTTATTACAGACACTTCATAAAAGACTTCTCCAAGATAGCTGCACCTCTTACTCGCCTTATGCGAAAAGAGAATCCATATGTCTGGAGCAAGGAATGTGAGAAAAGCTTTCAGATACTGAAGCAATGTTTGACATCTGCACCTGTCCTCGCGTTGCCAGTCGAGGGCGTAGGATTCTTAGTCTACACTGATGCATTTGGAATCGGTCTAGGCTGCGTGTTAATGCAGAATGAGAAGGTGATAGCTTATTCTTCAAGGTAGTTGAAGCCACATGAAGTCAACTATCCTATCCATGATTTAGAGTTAGCTGCTATAGTATTTGCACTCAAGATATGGAGGCATTATCTTTATGTGAGCAATTATTGTCTACCCCGACCACAAGAGTCTGAAGTACTTATTTTCCCAGAAAGAGCTTAATATGAGACAAATGAGATGGCTGGAGTACTTGAAGGATTTTGATTTCAACATTCAATATCATCCAGGCAAAGGTAATGCAGTAACTGATGCACTTAGTAGGAAGCCAGTAGCTTCTTTATCTTGTTTAGTCATGGGCGAGATACAATTATTTGAGTAATTCGACCAGAGAAGTGATCAGATGTTAGTGGCTAATCTTAGAGCTCAACCCGACATCTTTGTCGAGATCAGAGAGCAGCAGACTAATGATCCATTCCTAGTCCGAATCAGGGAGACCATAGCTGACATACCTGATTTTTCCATCTCTGAGGATGGGAGGATATTATTCCAAGCCAGGACATATATGCTGACAATGAAGAGCTAAAGAGAAAGCTGATGGATGAAACCCCACAACACCAAGTATACAATTCACCCAGGCGCAACCAAGATGTACCAAGACATGAAAAGCTCATTTTGGTGGCCCAACATGAAGAGTGAGGTGGCTGAGCATGCCGCGCACTGCCTCACCTATCAGTAGGTAAAAGCTGAACACCATCGTCCTGCGGGTGTACTTAGACCCTGGACATACCTGAATGAAAGTGGGGAAATCATCGGAATGGATTTCATCATGGGTTTACCCCGAACTCGTGGTGGACTTGATGCTATATGGTTATTGTGGACCGTTTGACTAAGTCCGCACATTTCTTTGCAATTAAGAGTACATGGAGTGTGAAGTACTTGCAGCCCTCTATGTAAAGAAATAGTAAGATTACATGGAGTCCCTGTGTCCATTGTCTCAGATCGTGATCCTAGTTTCACTTCTAGATTCTGGAAGGGACTTCAGACTGCATTAGGCACCCAAGCTAAACTTTAGCATAGCATTCCACCCACAGACTGATAGGCAGACAGAAAGGACAAATCAGATAGTGGAAGACATGCTGCGAGCTTGCACCATAGACTTTGAGGGGTATTGGAATGAACAACTGTCCTTGATAGAATTCGCCTACAACAACAGCTATCAGGCCAGCATTAAGATGGCACCATTTGAACCACTATATGGCAGAAGTTGCAGATCGCCAGTGTGCTGGAATGAAGTTGGTGAACAGCAATGGCTGGGACCAGATATGGTGCAGAACACTAGCAGGGATATACAGATTATTAGAGACATGATTAAGATAGCTCAGTCCAAGCAGAAGAGCTATGTTGATAAAAGAAGAAGAGATTTAGATTTCAGATCGGAGATCACGTGATGCTAAAAGTATCCCCGACCCGGAGGTTTCAAAGGTTAGGATGAAAGGCAAGCTAAGACCAAGGTTCATAGGTCCATTTGAAGTGTTGGTAGATAGGTTGGCAAGGTGGCGTATCGAATGGCACTACCTCCAAGTTCTCAACTGTACACAACGTATTTCATGTGTCAATGCTAAGGAAGTACGTGTATGACCCGTCACACGTAATCAACTATGATGATATCATTTTGAACAAAGACATGACCTATGAAGAAAGGCCAGTGAAGATCTTGGACAAGAAGATGCAACAACTTCGGAACGATCTATACCCGTGGTCAAGATACTCTGGAGAAATCATGAAGTCGAAGAAGCCACGTGGGAGCCCGAAGCACTAATGCGACGGAATTATCCGGAGTATTTAGTAAGTCACTCTTCCTCTCACGATCATATGAATTTGGGGACCAATTTTTTTAAGAGGGGGAGGATGTAGCAACCTTATTTTTAAAAAAATCTCAAATAAAATAAAATTTTTTATAATAAATGAGATAAATAGATTTAATTAGAATAAATGAGGAATAAGTGAAATAAAAGGGAAATTAAATCAAGCCCATTAAGTTAAATCATAATGGGTTGTGTAAATAGTTTAAATACAAAATAATGGGCCTAATTGTGAGGAGGCCATCATGGGATGGAAAATAATAATCTAATTTTGTATGTAATTAATTAATAATTAGAAAGGGGTTTAAGTTAAATGCTAAATAAGTCATATATATCCTAAAAAAGAGTCCTAACCTTACCCAAAACCCTTTACCCATGAAATTGGCTCTCTTCTCAACCTTAATTAGGAGATATAGGAGAGAAATTATGTGATAAATAGGGAAAATTCAGAATTTTAGAAAGGCAAGAGTTTTAGAAGGGGTTGAACTCTATTAGCCATCAAAACACCCCTCATTCGGCCCTATTAAACCCTAGTTCGTGGCTGGAGCCCTGGGAGACGAAGGGGAGACGATTTGGACGTGGGAGCTTGGAGGAGAAGGGCTTGGAGTTTGGATTTTTGTTTTCCTATTTCGTCATCAACCCTAGTTTCTTGTCAACGCAAAAAAGTAGGCAATCTCTCAAGCTAAATTCGTGAAATTAAAACCCTAGGCAGATCATGCACCCCTCTTTAAAAACCCCATAATCTCATCCTTTCTCGTTCATGCATGAGGGCGAATTAAATGCCCAAACTTCTGTTAACATGTTTGCCGAATCTTCATGTTGCCTTGTATCTCTGAATCCACTCGTGCTCATGACTTGAGATAATTACCATAAATACTATCTGTCGTTAGGGTTCTAACGAGCCTGGTTTGCCCAAATTCTATTAAGCATGTCATTCAAATTTAATAGTTTCCTATCCCTGTGATATTCTAGGTTAGTGAAATATAACCTGATCAAAGCATGCCTTCGACATGTCTATTTCTAATTAATCGTGTCCAGTGATAGATCTCTATATCTATTGTCGTTTAAAATTGTTTCAAGATTTTGAATCTCTGTCCGATTTATATCGAACTTTTGATGTGCTGTATCATGTACACCCACCTGGAAAAAAGGGCAAAACCCCTTTTCTAGGCTCAGGCAGCCTTCTGGTGCTGCGACGGCCCGATTCGACACGATCTCAGAAGGGGTCGCGATAGGAAGAACCGTCGCATTCTGAACGCGACAGGTCGACATGTTGCGACCTGCCCCCGGTTTTTCCCCAGCGCCCGGTTCAGCAGAACGCAACTGGACTAGTGGCGCGACTTGATTGCGACCGTTAACCCCATCGCGACCTGACTACCTGAACACGCTGGTCCGCCTTGTCGCGACTGATTACAACATCACCCTGCGTCGCGACAGCCCCAGAGCGACCAGAATGCTGATTTTTCCCTTTAACCCTGTCATATATGTCTATTAAACCTTGTTAAGTCCAAATTAAGTATTGTCATGAATAATTTTGAACTGTTAATTATAATAATTATTACATGGATTTAATTAATTTAAATACTATATGCACAACTATACATATTCTCTCGATTCTTACACTTCACACACTTAACAATCATGTTTGCCATGAAACCCTATTAAATTATGCAATAATGTATCTGGTAATTTAGTGAAATAAATTACTAAATTCCCTATTTAAATAATTACACTTATCTTCATTTTGCTCGTGCGTTTTGTACACTGTTACTGCTTCCCTCGGTCTTCGAGCACTCGAGGCATGACGGACACTTGTTTTCTACACCCTTCTCTTGGCATGGACCACCTCTCCATCGGGAAGACTCCTGACTGGACCAGGGACTCCTTGTCAAGGCCTCCGTAAGTCTTCTTGGCTTTGGCGCACGTCCTTAGCCGACGAGCTGGTTGTACCCCAAAACCCGTTACACCTTTAGAGATCAGTACGATCCATGACCTTAGTGTGTTTCCTTCTTATCTTGGGTTCACGCCGGACCACCTGGCCTGTGTCCACGGCACGACTAGTGGGCGGTTGTGACTTCTACCAAACTGCCGGTATTCGACCTAGTACCGTGCAACTGTTACTATCAGTGTTTAATATTATTTTACGATTGTACCCTTCTCATCTACTATCTCAGTACTCTCATCTGTTCACTTTCACTCTACTCTCTCATCTATTCATCTATTATTCTCATCTATTCTTGGTACTCCATTTGGCCATACAATTGATTGTCTAAAATAACAAATAGTGCTATATGCCAGTGCAATAGGGCCCGGTCTGGTCCTGGGGAGAGCGCCCGAAGAGTGCCATTTTCTTACAAGGGTTACATGATCAGGATGTGTACGGCATGCATCTAGCGCCATTTAATACTATAACAATTAATCGTTGACAATCAAAGTGCTATGTATTCAAGTGCTATACAAGTGCTATCGTTACATACTATTATCGTTACATGGCCATTCCATTATCGTTCTTGTTGTGCTATTTTCACTGTACCAGTGCTATTGCTCTCTTGTTATTGTTACTTGCTCTACATGACTATACTCTTAGTTATCCTGCCATTTAACACATTAATTATTTAAAGCATGCTTGTTCTCATGAGATATTAAGTCATACTAGGCGTTATTCGCTCATCCTGCGTATTTATTTCATGTGTTCAGGTGAGTCTGATGGAGACAACTACACTCATGAGGATGGGACTGATGAGGATGTTGCTCAGGAGTGACCCGATCAGCTATCATGGTGTAGTAGATAGTTAGTTTAGTAGTCAATCAGACAATATATATTAGTTTAAGTTTGAATAAAGTACTCTGAGCCCTAGTTATGGCTCTGATAGATGAATGTAATAGATGTTTGATGGATTATTAATGAAATTAGAGTTATTTGATACTATTCCTATTTGTGCAATGGTTTGTTATTTACTTCTCGCTCTGTACTATTTAATAACTGTAATTTCGCTCTGATATTCCGCGTCGGGACGTTACATAATCGGTTGTCGCTACTGTCGCTAGTCAATTGTCAACCAACTGCTGACACTCGCTGACTACCACTGTCGGCCACTAGCCGTCCGTTGCCGCCACCGCCCGCCACTACCTTCGCCCTACTGTCTCGCCATCAGTCCTTATCAATTGCCAACTGCTACTAACCAACAACCGACCATTGACTGTCGGCTGCTGCCAGCTATCGTCGACCACCAGCCACCACTAATCGACAGTTGATCGCCGACCGTTGCAGCCACCACCAATTGCCCACCTGTTGTTGCCGCTACTGGCCGCCCACCTGCTGTCGACACTGTCAATTTAAAGTAATGTTAATGTAAATGTTAAAGTAAATATTAAAGTAATGACTTAAGATAAATATTAATTAATTTTAAAAATTAAAGATGCGTGAAAATTTTAATGTGCCTCTCTCAATATTGTCCCCTACTTGGGGTTTTATCCTTTTCATTGGAAAAAGATCCTCTCAGGAGTGTGGAGGTGGACCTCGTTTTATAAATATACACTTCATCTTCACAATCTCCCATCTACACAGCCCCCATTTAGTGAGAATAAGGATGTGCAGTAGGGACATATAGTTGTTCCATATACGACGTCATTGAAAGTACATGAAATTTTAGTATGTCCCTCACAAGAAGTATTATCTTCGTGCTTGAGGTTTTATCTTTCTCTTTAGAAAAAAAAAGCCCTCTTGGAAATACGAGATACACCTTACTTTATAAACACACAATTCATCTTCACAATCTCTGATGTGGGACTAAATTTCTCCTTTACAAAAATAAATGGTCAAATGTCATAAGTACTTTTTTACTTTAAGACATGCGAACATTTACTTAAAAAATGAACTTTTACTTTAAAGTATGTACTCTTTTACTTTAATACCATATGCTTCAAATGTTCTCTTATACTTTAAGTCATATATTATTTTACTTTAAATCATATATTGATTTACTTTAAACTATATTCTCTTTTTACTTTAAATTATGTACTATTTTCTTTAATATCATATCTATTTTTTACTTTAAAATACTACGTAAAGAAGAGGGAAGAAGACAAAACTAAGTGGAGAGGATAAAATGAGAAATAAAAAAGTTATATATAAAAATATTAATGAGATACTAGAAAATAAATCCCACCAAAAAGTAAAGACTTTTGAGTATAACTTTTTTTTGTTAGAGATATGAAAATAAGTTCCTTTCACTTAACTTCTAATTATTTTCCTATAAAGTTGATCGTTCTCTTGAATGCATATTTTAAGGCCTCATCAATAACCAAATAGACCGAGGTCATTGGAAATGAATAGTCGAGTCCAAATTAGTAACATAAGGATAATTGAAATATTCAGTTCAAATAAAAATGATTTGATTTTGTATTTAATAAGATTATCTTATCCAAAACATGAGGATAAATTGAAATATTTCAATTCCAATAAAAAATGATTTATTTTTGTATTCATTGAGCTTATCATTATCTAAATTACAAACTTATTACTCAATTATACAAATACTTACAATCAACAGTATATAAGGACTCGTTACATTGTTAAGAAAAACCCTAAAATTATGACACATCCCAACTCATGCTCTTTCAACATAATAATATTGAATTAAGCTACAAAGGACGTTATGCGATCGTAATAAGATGATGTAACTATTGCGAATCCCTTTCCATTCAACTGTGCCCTAAGTTTCACTTGGTTCTTGTGTGTATATCGTGTAAAATGTAACTTAAGAAGCGATTGACTATGGATTTTCGTTTGACCTTTATCAGCCATCAATCTAGGTAAAATGATAAAAAAGTAATTTATTTTAAGAATAAATTTAAAAAAAGTGTGCAACTGTGGAACGAGCATCTTCAAATGGCCGACAATTAACGCAACTTTACCGGGTAAGCATATGTGGGAATCCAACCCTATCTATTATAACACCTGGTTATGCTTCATGGTATATTTTCTACAACAATTAGCTCATAACACGTTGTACACGTAGTTGGATAATTGTCTCTTTAGTTCAGTGCATTTCCCCTCTGCGAAGACAATAATTTACTGAAGGACCTTCCCAGAAGTGCACATGCAAACTATCACAAGTGTTGTACCCTCCTGCAGGGTGTAAACTATAACAAGCAATCTTTATATTATAATTACACCTCATTTTTTAGATATTGTGTGAATATTTTTGAGATTGTCATATAAGTTAGATGCATCGAGGTCACACCAATTGTTAGGTTTTGTCTCTCGATGCAAAACATTCCTAGTTTGCAAACATATAATTTCTTCTTCCTCCATCTTAAGGCTGCGATGGAATCCTGTCAGTGACGACTACTGATTGTAACTTAGCTATGTACCCCTCCAACAGCAATGTTGCTCAGCACCCTCCTTCCAGAAGGTAGAATTCCCAGCAATAAACAAATAAAATCATTAGATACACATCATATAACCTTATAAGTTAAGAAATGAAGTCGCAGGAAACAAAGCTAGATGGACAATGGACTGTATTTGATCAACACTAGTTACCTTATTCATACCGAATAGTAGATTTCTTTGCACTATAATATTTACATATTTCAACTGTTGCTGAGATTTCTGTGTGTCTGCAGCACCATCACAGCTACCTATGCAATGTTAGGAGGATTTTCACTCATTTTCTAACTAGGACGCTCTATTAATGGAGATGCAAAAGAGTACATATCAAGTATGAGTTTTCAAGGAATAAGAGAAATATTAGAAGTCAAAATTGAGATAGCTAAACAACAAACAATTCCTTTTCACACTAGTACCGTCTGGAAATGCGAGGCATCGTGTGCTTATGTTTCCTATCATGGACAGTCCTCAGTATAACAGCGGCGGTCTCTTCTATTGCTTTCCCTGTTACTTCTGTAATCACAATTAGAGATCAGGAGTGGGTGGGAGAAAATATGAAGAGGACTGAAGCAAAGACAAAAAAAAGTTACTAATGTTTTGCAGGCAATTCTCACTCACCAATCACAGGCCACAATGGATTCTGCGCATAAATCTTACTGGCAAATTCCAACTCCTCTCTCACATGATCCCTGTCCGAATAATTCCTTTCCATCTCACTGCTGAAGCCAAGGCTTTTGGCTCTTGTCTTCCTAACGGTTTGCAAGACCACTGGATTTATTGTCAGTGCATAAATCTTTTCCTGGTTTATCTCAAAAAGGGTCTTCGGCGGTTGTGCACCCAGAACTAATGGAACGTTTGCCACCTTGTAGCCCTTTTGAGCTAGATATATGGATAAGGGTGTCTTCCCAGTTCTGGAAACTCCAAGAAGAACAATGTGCGCCCGAGAGAGGTTTTGTGGTTGGGCCCCATCATCTTGCTTGATGGTGAAATCAATGGCTTCAATGCGCCTGAAGTACTCTTCAGAAAGTGGCATATTCCGAGCAGAAACACTTCGAGGTATGCCTGATGGGGCAACACCAAGATGGGTGGCGATAGCCTCTGTGATAGGTCCAAGTATGTCGGAGAAGGGCACTCCCCAAAGTTTGCATGCCTTCTTTGCCGCATCAGCCATGGAAGGATCTGCAAGCGTGTAAAGCAATAAAGCCCTTTCCATGGCTGCTTGTCTTATGATCTCCATCAAATGATCTAAATCTTCAATCTGAAGATGGTCCATGATTTGAACCTTTTCAGCATCATAATCACTGAGACCAGGTGTGCAGATGAAAATATTGTTTGGAGAAGAGAAATATTATTTTTTTCCACTAAGCCAGCACTTTTTGAAGCAAAAAAATAAGAAATATGGCATGAACATCAACCACAGCTTGTGCTAATTAGATTTCCAATATGACATCAAGAAAAACAAAAAAAAAAACAAAACACCCATTTCATGAGAATAGGAACTTATAGTAAGCTCCGCAGATGCACATTGAACAACCAAGCCATCATCAAAACGTGAGGAATGAAACATAATATAAGATAGATATACTGTAAATTATTAATAGGAAAGGCATCCCATGCTTGTAATACATTTTGTGAAGTTGTGAAATCATCTAACTTGATTCTTTGAGCTTTGTGGTCATTCCAATTATTGCATAGGCACCATGTAAGACTTGTATTCATGTCCAAATACCCATTTACGATTCTAGAAGGTGATTGACTGTCCATTTCAGAGGCTTAATTGATGCTCTAATTTTTCTATGAAATAATTAACTCAATAGTTCTTGTCTTTTATTTGTGCTTTATTTTTTCCTTTTGAAGATAACCAGGGCTGACTAGGATTCCTTATTACTTATTAGTTATAGGGTTTTGTTAAGCTGTCATTCTGATTCATTTTTCTACAGTTTTAAATACTTTCCATGTTTGACACATGCCCATGTAAGTAATTGTGCGGCTCTGATAGAAAGGAAACGCCTATGCCTATTTGACTGCCAACTATAAAGACACAAATGGCCATAAAGGGCAGAAAATGGTATAGAAAATAACACCCATGCACACACACAGTCCCGATTTGCATGTTCCATGTATTAGTAGACTTATGACGCTAATTAAACTGCATGCCTGGCAGTTTCGGTTTAAAGTTGATGGCTGTAGTGCATAAGGCCTTCTAATTTCTGACGAAGCTTCTACTGTTTTTGTTTCATCATGCCTTCCTGATTGATGGGCTGTAGTTCTGTGTAAACATGAGTAATGGCAGTTAATTATAACTTAGAACTATTGATACTATGTGCAACCCAGTTTTATATTATGATTTGACTCGGAGACTAATGTCCATGACTCAAACAACATAATGTTCAGAAGAAAGTCAAAAGGGCTGAGACTGAATCCAACTAAAATTTCTTCTGGTATTTTTCTTTTACTGTTGAGCCCGTAAACTTTCCCCATGTAAGTGTCTTTTCATCTTTTGTGTCTTCTCATCCTTGTGTCTTCTCATGTTATTTCTGTACGCTTGCCTATGCTCAATCCAAGCCGGTGTTAGATGCCCTTTCCCTAGTCATTTTGATGCTTTCCTATGGCGGAACATTAACTGATCTAAACAAAAGCAAGTTGAACAGCTCTGTAATTTGAATCAAATAAGTATTTAAGATTTAATTTGACCTTGAGATCAAATTGTGATATTTGAATCTGTGAAAAACAACATCAATTCAGCGAGTCAATCAGTAAATCTGCCAGATGAATATTGCTTCCTACTCAAGAAATAATGAACTTTGACTACACCGCTTTCTGTCATGCATATAACAAGATAAAGAACACCCCAACCCCAACAACGCTTACTTCGTTAAATGCTACTTGTTCCCCTGAGCACATGATTAACAAAAGAGAAACCGAAGAAGGGCAGCGATCCTCAGCAAAACATGAGGCTAAGTTCTTGCCAATGCACAACTTCACCTCCAACACGTGTGTGTGTGTGTGTGTCACCGAGAGAGAAAGAGAGAGAGAGAGAGATTTACCCCGGAGAAGAGATGGGTGTTCACGGGGCAGCCCCGGTCGACAAGGCAGTGTTCGAACTGCCCCAGCGCCGCGCTGACGGAGTGCTCCGCTGTCCACCCGGTGCCGTCCGACACCATGAAGATAACCTTCCCCCCTCCCCCCCACACTTTCTCCCCCGGCAACTCATCGTCCTCCGATTCCACCGCTACCAGAGCCGCTGCCGCCGGTGACGACCCGGTCGAGGAGATCGGCGAAGGAGAAGTGGATGCCATCCTCTCCTTGTCGCCGTCCGAACGGCGTTCGAGCTTCCGCCCCGAGCGCAGGGTCCGGGCGCGCGACCAGCGGTTGAGTTGGGGGCTCCCACGCTTCCTCTGGGCTCCCTCCGGCGGGTCGGAGCTGGAGTCGGGGATCCCATCCGGTAGTGTCGCCGCTGCCCTCACCCTCGCCCTGGCGAGGCTGGTGAGGCCGAATAAGCAGAGTGGGAGGGTGTGAGCCTTGGCACCTAACATTTCTGCCAAATTAAGAAGACGCGGTAGGAGGAGAGCACTTGGAATGTCCTCTGGTTCTCTTTTGAGGAGGAAACCGTGACCGTGGCTGGTCCGAGCCTGGCGCCGCCCAACGGCCCAGGTCGGGCGACCCGGGTGGCTCCAGACTCCAGAGCAAACCGGATCGTCTGGTTGGAGCTGCTCTGATGTGGGACCCACATAAAATTTCATCGATAAAATTTTTGGTCGGTTTATTCGACAACATCAGTGATCTTGGAGAATAGTCACGGTGACATTTACGAGGTTAATATTACACATTGACCCTCAAATATTTTGCTGTCTTTATATTTTTTACATTAACAGATACACCCCATATTTATACTGGTTAGATTAGCTCTTTACTTCAACTATTAATGAATGTAAACTTATTTAAATTGATAAAAAATTAAATAAAATATTTATCTGAAAATCTGTTGTATTTTAATCGGATCTCCCCGGCTTTCTTGATCATTTATTTCATCTTGTATACCTCTGTCTTCGGAACCTAATTTAACTTGAATTAAGACTGAAAAAACTTTAATGTATCCTCGCCCAATGTTCCTGCGTGTTAAATATAATAATATATGTATTCCTAGAATCTTTTATATTATTTTATATACCTCTTTAAAATCTTATATTAACATAGGATCTTCAGCATCGACATTGTTAGAAGGGAATGTCTTGTTCAACAAACTCAGCTCAATGGGGGTGTGGTTTGCACCCACGTGGATGCAAACTCCCACCAAGTGGTTCTCTTGTTAGAATAGTTGAACATAATTAAAATAACACAACAAAATATACAAAAACAAAAGAAAAAATGTTGAAAAAAACGACACAGAATCAACCATTGAAAGACATAGAAAGAAAGAACAATTCAAGAGTAAGGAATAAGCAGAACTTGATTTATTCTTGAAAAAATATTTTCTTTTTCAATTGAGATGGGATGATTCTTTGAATAAAACATGAATGATCGAAAATATTAAGTTATATTGTTTATTACTTATACTAACAAATATAAGAAGATTTGTTATATCCTCAATTCAAAGAGAGATGTGTCTGGAAGTGATGTTGATTAAAAATATGTATCTTTTACAAAATTGGTAAAAAGAGAAATAATTATTATTGAACCAATTCGTCTCTCTAGAAGATGGGACGAAGAATGTTTTATATATCAAAATATAGGTATTTCATTGACCAATAAGAGTAAACAGCATGTTACAACTCATAAAAGATACATAACAGAAAAATATCTTGATTAGAGTCCTGTTAAGAAATTCATTTCACAACATGGCACCATGTTTGTGAGTGAAGATACAAATAATTATGATTTATTTGTTTCAAACAATATTCTATCTACTAGATGTTGCATAGAGTTGAAAATTCTAATTTGTTTCAATTTTTGGAAGGGAAACGTTGTAGGCATGGATAGAAATATGCTATTATTCAGTGAAAACAACATAAGAAATTGTGGATAGTTTTTGAAAAAGGACAAGTATTTTAACACAAATGTAGGGTTACAATCGGGTTGAATTCGGTACCAAAAACATGAATTTTTGATACCAATTTTAATAACCGTTTAAGCTTCCGATTTCTATTCTAATATAATCGAAATAGTCATTTCTTATTTCGATCTAATTCCTATTACATTACCAGAACCAAAACTTCGATATGCTAAAGTGCTTACTGTGACTTTGACTTTTGAGTTTATGAAAAATTTATCAGAATAATTGATACTGATTTTAATTTCGAATATTTGTTAATTTTGATTCCAATTCTAATAATATAGCGGGATAATAGATATCGATTCTGATAAACTATCGATATTATTTTTTAATTTTAAAATTGATAATTCTTATCAGAATCAAGTCAGAAGATCATATATTTGGATTCCATTTGCAAGTTGCAACCCTACACAAATGCAAATAAAAACTAATTAATTAAATTGAATTTCTTTGGCCCAAGAATAGAAGAGTTAGCTTGTTTGAATCGACATTGATTTGATACCAATAATGATAGTCATTTCAGTATGTCAACAATACAGATATATCCACAATACACTTCAGAATTAATTGATAGTATATTCAAATAATATATTTTAGTATATTTAATAAAAATTTAATGTAAATACTTAATATTTATTTATAATATAATGAATGAATAAAATAATGAAACCATGTCAAGCCATCGGAATAAAAAATAAAAAATGCACCATCCTATAAATGTTATTACTATCTACTCCAATAATGAATTATTGATTCAACTGAATCATTAAAGAAAATAGATAAACCATTCTTTCTATATCTTAATATGAGATATCCATGATAATAAAAACAAATACAGTTATAAGTAAAATATATAAACCTATACGTGTGTGTAATTATCCACTAAAAAGGTTTAAATTAAATCGTCACACTTACTAGGGATGAGAACACCATATATCTTAAGTATAATAACATCTTAAAGAGAAATACTTGTCGCATGTCAAACATGTGTCAATGCACGCCCGATGCATACCCAGCTTTGTGTTGTTTAATGCAAAGATAATGCACATATGCCACCTACACACTAGCTAGTCACATTGTTCACTTGTGCACTAACTAATCACAATACATTTGGCATACATCAATGGTTTCTTTATCTTAAAACCTCGTTAGACCAATATCAGAACTGTACGAGCTCCTATGCATCCCTCGCCTCAACACCACCATCGCCATGACGATATTGGCACAAGACATGCAAGGTATCATTATTTAATAAACTTTGGGTGTATAGGTGTAACATCACGGTCGTTCGGATCTAATTTAATGAGTTTTGCATGATTGTTGGGCCAATGTGTGGTCATTGAGCTATGTTTTGAGCTTTGGTGTGTTATGTGGGTATTGTGGCTGAGGATTTTGGCCTACATGACACTTAAATTCTCTGTTTGAGAACTCGAGGGGGAGGGCGTCGCATTCATAACACGACCTTCACCCATATCATGATCTTAGAATCGTTTGTTTTGGTTCTTCAGCTGCATGTGCGACGCATGACGCGCACTGGACTGCTGCGTGTCATTGCGTTCGTGAACGTGACGGTCTGATATGTCGCATTCTAAATGCGACAATAGGCCCCGACGCGTTCTCATTTTGATGTTTTAAAGCTTTGTTCCTGACTAAACAGGGCAATAGGGAGAGGCTCCCAGAGGGGGTTTCCAGCGATTTCAACTTGGGAGATGGTGGTTTTGCACGATTTCCACGTGAGGGAGGCGTTTGGAACATGGGAAATGCCGATTGAGCTTCATTCTTCACATTCTTCAGGTTGGTAAGAGAATTCTCTCGCTCCTTTGCGTTATTGTGTGGTTTAATGCATGTAAATGGTTGCTTAATAATATGCAGATGATTTTTCGTCGAGATAGTTGATTATTGTCGGTTGATGGATGTGGAAATGGGGTTTCTTGGGGTTTTCTGGGGGAAACTTATGTGTTGTGCATTCTGTCTGAGAACGCGGTGGGCTAGGTGGTCGTGTTCAGAATGCAACCTATGCCCCCAACGTATTCTCATCCTAATGTGGCATATTAGAGCATCACATTTTTAACGCACCGGTTCCCCTGTCACATTTTGGTTCCTGAGGCCATTGGGTCTCTAGTTTGCTGTGTGGACCCAGTCTCAGTTCAGAATGCGACCTATGCCCCCAACGTGTTCTCATCCAAAATGTGGTATATTAGAGCGTCGCATTTTTAACGCTACCAGTTCCCCTATTGCGTTTTGGTTCCTGAGGCCATTGGGTCTCTAGTTTGTTGTGTGGACCCAAAGGGTCTCGGTTTCTGGCAGTATCTCATTAGATAATTGTATTCAAATGTTCATTCAATGTGTTTTATCGAGAATGACTAATCATGAGAAGTTTAATAATGAAAATGAGGTTTAAATGATGAAATGGTTGGCTTTACGTGTGTTTTGTGGTTTAGAATGGTTTTAGTCGATGGATTTGGGCCTGTGTGGCCGCTGCTGGGGTGCTCTATGTGAGACCCATGGTTTGGGTGATATGTCAGAGATCGCGTCCAATTTGTTGGACATCTTAGTGAGGTCTCTAGGTTGACGGATGCTTAACATTTGCAAACTAGTACCCCTACCTAATGTGTTAGTGTCACGTCAGGAGTTTGCGATGCATTCCAATTTTCTATGAACTGAGTTTCTTACTGAGCTTGGGGGTTGACCTTTAGGCTAATGTTATCACAACTTGTTGTCCGATGATTCCGTTGTATTATGATAATGAAAATAGTGATTATTGGCATTTCACATAAGGTTTTGTAATGTGCATGTGGTTTATCAATTTCGGTGGTCTGGCACTTATCCAGAATGCCTCTCTTGTCTGGTACCCCAGGTTCTCTGTGAGCCAGACATGTTAGTGCTTGGGGTTTGTCCCAATACTGTGTGTATGGTAGAGGTTTGTGTTGTTTTCCTAGACACCTTCACTCGTTTGTTGAGTAATACCTCTGGTTGAAGAAAAGACAACAGTGGGGCAGCGACTTGTGGTGTGGTTGATTTTCAATTTGATCGCTTATACCACACTTGTGGTGGAGGGTATAGTAGACATATTGGGTCCCAACTAGTCTCGTGTTCCACAACCTCACTCTAGGGACTGTGGACCCCTAGAGGTGTATCAGGCGTGGGTTTGTAGCTTGGTTGTCTACAAGTGGTGTTGGTTGGTCTCCACAATTGTTTGTACTTGTCGAGGTGGAGCCACAGTTGGACCTTTCGTCTGTGGCTATGAGACTGAAAGGTTTTCTTGTGTTGGCTTGTCCGGTCTGATACTGACGTCATAAAGCAATAGTCGTATCTTGAGTGGTAGCGTCGTTCCCTCCGACTCGAGTTTCTAGTTTTTTTTTTTAAGGTGTGGCGTAGAACTTGAAAAGGGATTTTCCATTTATACTTCTTGTTTTTTAGTTTGCTTTACTTACTTTCTAGTGGTTTATTGACTGTACTTGCCCTACTGTAGTGATTCTTAAAACAACATTTTATTTCGAGTCAATTAAGTAGTTACTTTTCTTTTTGTTGATTATGAATTTCCATTAATTAGTGTAGCTATTTAGTGTTGTACTCAGTAGATTTTTGATGATAACAAAAATACTAAGTTTAACTCAAGTTGAGAAAATCACAAAAATACTAAGTATAATTCATGTTGATGACTCAAGTGTTTGATCTATTCATATTTGATTTGAGGGTCTAACTTGTGTGTTAAGTGTGTAACAAAGTATGTCAAAATTCGCACATGAAATGGACTTCACAAAGACCAAGACTTGGACAAAGCTAAAATGGAAGACTGACTTCTAGTGTGATAGTCAGCAGATCGGACGACCGACTCAGAGAAATCGGTCGACGATTATGGAAGACAACTGATTGATGAAGGAGCTTCTGATTGATTGAAAGCTTCAATAGATTGAAGAACAAAGGCCAATCGATTGATGACCCAGCAGGAAATTGGAGATTTTGGTCGACCGACCTCCTAGTGAAGACCAAGCTTCCAATTGGTGAAGATCAAACTTCTGATTGTTGAAGAAAGGCGGACGACCAATTTGACAAAATCGGACGATTGACCTAGCCAGTGCAGTTTGACATTGGGACAATCATAAAGTTGGACGACTGACTTGGCAAAATTGGACGACCGATTTAGTGTTGTTTCTGAAGCAGCAGAAGAAGAAGAAGACCAGTCGTGAAGCTAAGTCCAGAATCAGACGACCGACTTGGTGAAAACGGTCGACCGATTACGGGAACACAGTTTCCATATTTGGATAGGTCTCTTTCCAAGTTTGGATTTGGATGAGATTTCCTTATCATGCACATCCAAGATAAAGTCTTTGGCAAGTTGGTATTTAAAGGGAGGCCTTTCCATGTGTGTAGAAGAGAACACACATAGTTGGAGAACGATTTTGCACCATGGCTAGGGCAAAGGATGAACTAGTAGACCAGAGTACTTTCCAGGCGATTTCTTCAAGGGTTGCTGTGCGAGTTCAAGGCGTTATATGTTCTGAAGATCGTGCATCCATAGTGGAATGTCCAAGAAAGCCTATGCAAGCCTTTCGTTGTGCTTCTCTGATGTTTCTCAACCACACCAAACATAAGAATTCTGAACTACGAGTTTTCATCTTCTTCTCTTGTTCTTAGGTTGAGATTTGTACTTCAAGTATATTACATAAACATCTTTGTTGTGTGTGTGTACTTGGTTTGTGAGCATGAGTTTGGTTGTGTGTAGTAGGGGTGTTCACTATTTAGTTCAACTGAAAACCCAAACCGAAGCGCGCGATTCAATTCGGTTTGGTTTGGTTTGAACATGGAAAAAAATTAGTTTGGCTCCAAACTAAATCGAAAAAGAAAATTCATTTGGTTTAGGTTTTTAAACTCTATAAACCAAACCAAACCGATTAAATCAAATTACAATAATAAGTTTTAATTTGTATATATCTATCAAGTTTATTCAATATTTACGTAAAAATACATATTATGGAGGGTAATATGGTTATCAACATTTATACTTCATTTCAAATCTTATTTGATAGTGATTTATTAGAGAAACAAGTGATTAAAATCTTATTAAACTAAGATATCTAAAGGCCCATTTATTTTCAACTTTCAAGTTAAACTGAACCAAACCAATCCAAACCGAATTTATTTCGGTTTGGTTTGGTTTGGTTTCAGGGGACTTCGGTTTGGTTTGGTTCGGGTTGGGTCTGAATTTGGCTTGGTTTCTTAAAATCTTCTATAAACCAAACCAAACCCAACCATGAACACCCCTAGGTGTGTAGTGCGTGCAACACATACACATCGAGTTGTCTCGTCCTCCTCGGGAAACAAGGTGGTTTGTGTGTGTCCCCGAAACAACCGTGGTGTTGGCCCGTAGATGATTGGTTTTCAAGCTTTAGAGAGGGGGGAGGGTGAATAGAATAGCTGCAATCTGAAACTAGGGACTAAAACAAAAAATCACCACATGAAAACTTACGGTTGAAAACTTGGTATGTTTGTGTGTGTGGAGATAGAGTAGCAGTGCGAAAGTAAATTTAAACAATCACACAAGAACACAGAATTTTATCCTGTGGTCGGCACTTCTCAAATAGAAGACCTACGTCCATTCTCCTAGGCAAATCTTAGGATTTCACTAACCAGGGTACAATCCCCCCAAGGATATACAAACCCCCAACCTCCCGCTGGTGCTCTTCCTTTTTGAGTAGGAAGGAAACTCACTTCTGTTATAGGTCAAGAAGCCACCCTTCTTGAACAAACCCCAGTGCGGTTCTGCTAGACTTAAACCCCTAGCTAGGTTCTGCTGATGCCAACCCCCTAGGTTCTTTCCTTTAACCTAAGGGGAACATTGTGTACAGTTCCATACATAGCCATACAGACACCTAGCACTTCGGCTGGTCTTCTCTTCACCCTAGAAGAGGAACACTGTATACAGTCCTACAGTTGGATGCCAAATCTTTCTTAGAAAAGAAAGAATAGACTGAAAGCTATACAAGATGAACACTAAGAACTCAAACTCTTAGCTCACAGACTCTCCCAAGATTTACAATGATGCATAGAGAGAGTAAGAGAGAAAAGAAGCTTGAATGCTTGGAGCTTGAAGACTTTAGATGATTGCTTGTGCACACACACTTCTTCTTGGGCTTGAGCTCTTTCTCTCTTACTTTGAGTGTGTATAGCGTTGAAGCTTCTCACTCAATGTACACTCTTTGAATGATTTTCAGGAATGCTCTCTTTCTTGTTCTGCTTCAAGACTTCATCCTTTTAAAGAGCAGCTTGAAACATCCGTTGAAGTATGACGTTGGTGTTCTTGGACTCATCATCTTCTGCCTCCTTCTGCTTTTGTCTAACAAACATCTTCATGTGTCTAACGGATGCTAATAGCAGTCCAAATGTTTTGACTAGGAGTAGAATAGTCCTGCAGACATTAATGCAAACAGGAACACGTTCGACTAAAAAAGTCTTATGGCAGATAGCCATACCTTTTTATGTGCAAAGGTCCATGATTTTCACTGACATCTAGATTATTTAGGTGGGGCCTTACTCCAGGGTATCTATCTTACCGATGCCCATTAAGGCTCCATATCCATATCCGCCTCCCGCGAACGGACAGAAGTCTCGCAAGGGATAGCTCACACAAGTGTCCAGTAAGAATATAAAAGACAACCACAACAGTATAAGACACAAGAAAGTACATATGCTCATATCTGCATATAACAATTTACAACTGTTCCCATTACATGAATACATGTCCAATTAAAAGTACAACTACCTGGGGCATACCCCGAGGGAGCACAAGCTCACACAACTAACTACTACACAACTGCTGGTGTACAAGTCTGACACAACGTCGCTGCAGGCCAACACACTCGGCAGCCCTGAAAAGAACTGTAGGGGAGTGAGCCTCAACAAGTCACTGGCTCGTAGGGCTACACAAGGACCACACCAACTAACGGAAGAGACCTCAACCTCAATGGGTCTCACTGGCCACACAAATAGCCAACTGGCATGCTTACAACATTTATAATTTAATACAGCTTAAACAGTAATTGATAAACAAATACATATTCTTTAACGAAGAAAGAAGAACCATAAGACTAGCATAACACTACTGGTCTACTCAACAACAAAAATGCCTAGGCCGCAAGCCTCTCAGGCACATTATTCCAACGACTAATCGCCTAAGCTATAAGCCACCAGGCAAACATTGTCTAGGCTATAAGCTTCACAGGCGAACTCTAAACACATGGGTACAGGCCGCTGACCAAGAGCTGGTCCGTTCTACCCCAAACCACAATATATTGAAAACCACACATAAGGTAACAAGACTGGCTACAGCGGCCAATCCATCACATATAAAAACTATAATCGGAAGCTTACCCAAGGAAGGGTAAAAACACATTGAGTGGAGGTCACACCACTCGACCTCCACGAAACACAATTCCACGTCACACAGAAGATTACCACACATGGTAATGACTTACCACACACAATTACCCACACATGGTACATGTACCCATCTACAGCCACCGAAACCACAAGTAAACCAGTGCCGTAACAGGCATACGAGAGCAAACTAGACCACATTTAGTGAGTCAACACTCACCAACCATAACCAAAACTGTGCCACCACTCGGGCACACACACCCAGCCACAACCGTAGTCACAACTAACTATGCCCCACACTAGGCACACCTCGAACGAGTCAAACTCGACTATGAGTCACAAACTCACGAACCCCGACAAGTAGCAAAGCATGAGTCGGAAAGGAACGACGCCACCACACGGGAACAGATTACTGGCTGATCAGGCCAGTATCCAACCCGGACAACACAACACAAGAACACCTCTCAGCTCCGCAGTCACTCCCTGACGAAAGGTCCAACTGCCGCTCCACAAGAAAGAAGTCAAACAACTGTGGATACCAACCAACACCACACCTGCAGACACACAACTGCAAGTCCATGCCTTACACCTCTAGGTCTCTGGCCAGAGCACCCTAAAGTGAGGCACTGGAAAACAGGACTAGCTGGGGACCAGTGACGTATACTAGTGTCCGTTACCCCCCTAACTACGAGCGCGTCTACAAGCGACACAAGAACAAACTCTGGGAAGTCGCTGTCCCACGGTCTTTCCCTCAGCCCGTACAAACAAACACTCAACCGGTGTCTGGAAGATGACACAGACCTCAACGGTACAACACAAGTACCCGGACACAAACCAGCACAACAAACACAGTGCCTGGCTCACAAAGAACCTGGGGTACCCGACTAGAGAGGCATTCCGGAATAGGCGCCGGACCACCACACTCGTCAAGCTCAAACCACGATATATACATAAACACTTTCTATTATCGTTTACGATACACAAATACCATTAAGGATAGCTTGTCCTAGTCACCCTGTGACTCACAAGCTAATTTGCACAGCTACATACACTAACCATATTAAAGATAACACCGCAGCTTGCTGTGTCATTGGTCACACTGTGACCTCCACTGCCACACTAAATATAATAGCACGACCACACTTAATAATCCATCTAGTATAATTCACAAGAGATCCTAAAGGATCAGAACCTCATCGCTGCAACACGCAGACTGATCTCACTAATTATTAACCACAATAACGCACGGTATGCCATGAACACACAAACCATATACATAGCATCCAAACCTCGTAGATATCACGTTGTATATTACCTCACGATGAATATATCACACATTATCTATGTAAACAAGATGTCTAACACATGGACAATAACACATACTTAAACCTCTACGTGCACCATACATTATTCACGTAAAACATTCCCATTACATGAGCAGTATGCTCCAAGAGCGTAACAAGTGCACTGGCTCCATCGGTCATCGCCATGCACACCAAACACGTAAACAGATAGTGCTGACGCATGCACACATTAGCGACAACATCGATTGCTGTCTAAAGGATATAGACTACAATGTCCCTTGCCGTCAACACCAAGTAAGCGACACCACCTTGGCCGTTTACTCACAATCAACGGCTAGATACCTAGCCATTAATCTCCCAACGAAGACTCTGCGTCAACCGATGTTGACGACAAGATCTTCACTGCAGAACCCGCCAGAACACACAAAATGGCCCTAGATTGATTGCACGGGCAATCTAGCCATAAATACAATAGAGAAACAAGGAAACACCCCCCCTTAGATGTATATACCATAATTAACCAGAGAAGCAAGATCCAATACTTGGATCGATCAAACCACCTAATTCCCCAACATGAAGAACCCTTAATCCCAAAACTCATTAACATGCAATCTATACAAACAAACCATAACCAATCAACCATGAGAATCCAGGGGTCCAGTCCCTACCTCAATAGCGCGTTTAACTCCTATAGAACCTCATTCGCGACAGAACCTGAGGAGCTTCCTGCGAACATCGCCCTTCAATCTGTCGTCTCCCATCTGTTCCGCCGCTACCACCACGCCACCACAGCCTTCCCACATATTCCCGTCAACTGCCAAAAGTAGGGGAAACAACAGTAGGGCGAAGGTGGGGGAGAAAAGGAGAGAAAATGGAGAAGGAGAGGGCTCGGGTTACCCTAAAGACACAGCCGCCTCAGGTTAACGTCAACCTCTGCGCCACTAACCAAACCGCCCCACTATAGCGTCCACATCTTTGGCCGCCAAGTTCATCACTCTAGACGTCCACATCGATGGACGCTAAAACCATGTTAACGGCAACCCATGGCCGTCAACACAAAGTCGACGTCACCCACCGGACGCCAACCTACAGTTGATGTCCAGCGCACTGAACACCAACACAGACCCATAACCAACCTGGTAAGGATCTAATAAGAAACACACACACTAATGGGCCACACATTGGCCACCAAACCCGCTAAACCTGGATCCACGGGGATCCAAAAACGCGCGACGTTACATTATTATCACCTAAAAAGAAATGTCGTCCTCGACATATAACAAATCACAACAACCAGATTAATCACCTAAAGAAATGAAACCATATACATAACAAGAAGGATACTCTTTCTCTGCATTAACCTTTCAATTCATCTATCCATTTCCATCCTTGCTTTGTTCTTTTCTTTTCTTCAATTCATTTCACAATTACTCTATTCTGTCAATTCCATTGCCTTTCCTTACTTTTCAATTGTAGACGATTCTACCTTGCTAATGGCGTTTTATCTCCTTGGACTGAATCTGCTTCCACAATTTTCCGGCTGTGTTTGCAATATTTCTTTCGAGACTACTTTACCTTTCTTGAGTATCTTACACTGTAATACTCTATCATGCCATAAGCTTTCCAAACTTTTTTTTTTGAATTTCTGATGCCATTTTCTTTTTTTTCTATTTATCATTGCTTGCTGTTATCTGCCTCATCTGCATTTACATTCGCAACTGTCACCTCTTCAAAGAAAACCAATCACCATCTTTGAATTTCCTGTCCTTTTCATATTATTCGCTCATACCATTTCAAGTCATCTCTGATTGAAAACCATAATAACTCTGCTCCTTTATCCACTGGGCAAAACTTTACACTTTCTTCTTATCCCAGCAAATCTTAAACAATATGTGGATATTAAATATTTCTTGTTTCAGTTTCCGCTGCGCTACTCTGATCACACCGAACAATTACTTTCTTCTGACTTCAACTGCATTCATTTCTAACTTTACTGTTTCTCAATCATCTCATTCATTAATTCATGCTGAAAATATTATTGCATTTCTGACCTGCCAAACCAACTATTAACATGCTTCACTCTTCATATACCTTTCTTGCTTTACTGACATTCTCTGGCTAACTTCATAATTCTGGGGCCTAAACTTTCCAAATATACTTAATCATCTGCTCCAGCATTACCCCGAAATATCTTAACAACAGTTCACTTCTGTTCAATTAAATCATTTCTTTCAACCGATATGCAAACTCTAACTGACATTTTCTGACTCATCTGATTTTATTTACTTCATCATTTGCTAAATTCTTTCTTTCTCTGGTCCATATTTTCTTCTTTATCTAAACTGCCAATCATTCTAATCATAACTCTTTTCCGCAAAATACTTCTCTTATCATTATGCTGCCTGGCTAATTTTGCTGTACCGTTCATACTATAAATCTTTCTGGTATTTAATCATCCTTCTTTAAAATACAGCAAAACTCAAATTTAATACCAATTTCTTTAAATATAACAACTTGCTCTGTCTGCTTCCCTTATTCCATTAAATGCTCTTTTCTCAAATAACATAAATATTTGCAATCTGTCTTGCTGTTTTTCTCAACTCAATATTTATAACTGCTTCTCCATTAATGCACTTCTTTCCATTCTATTCATTTGCTTTGAACTCATTCTAACATGCTTAACTTTAATTTTGATTTTCCTCGAACTGCTCACAGTTACTAACTTTCACTGCTCTTATCTTTAGCACAACCATCTTTACTAACTTTTTCTGAAGAATTCCTCATACTTGTCGTTTATCAACTAAATATTTTTCTTATGCAATTCTTAGAAATCTCTTTACACACTGATTCTTCTTTTCTTTCTTTCTTTATTCAACTGATCCTTTCTGTACATATTTGTACAAATCCTCATATCAAACTTCATATTACCATCACTATTCATAACAACGTTTTTCTCAAATTTCCGATCTCAGGTACACTTAATCATCACTATTCTTTTATGTACCAGTACCTCTTTTAAGCTGATTTGCTTTACTTAATCATGTCAAACTCTTCATATACTAATCACATTCTCATTCACACTGTTTCTTGATATCATCCGACTCAGATCTCTAATGCCACAATACATTTGCTGAGGTTCTCAACTGCAACTTGTCACACACACACACTATTTCTTTATTAATAACATTCTGCTGATCTATCACAGTAATATCCTATACTTGTCTCTGTTAACTATGTACTTTACTAACATATAACAGACATATCCCTCTCAGAGCACTACTTACATTTCTCCTCTAATCTCTACAACTGAAAACTTTTAAACACTTATAATTTAACTGCTTTAACTGCACTAGTGCCAGGATGCTACCACACAACTTATACCACTATTCACGTTGTGGCATAACAACTGCTTCCAACTGCCAATTTAACAAACAGAAACACACGGTTTACGTGCCAAGGCTCACGTAAAAACTACTTTATATCACACAAAATCGCAGACTTACTACCAACAGTGGACATTAATCATGTATTGGACATTATACTTTCAATGTCTTTTCATATTCTAACTGGACATTGCTCTGATACCAACTGTGACGGACCGGGGTATTTATGCCCATTAAGGCTCCATATCCAGATCCGCCTCCCGCGAACGGACCGAAGTCTTGCAAGGATAGCTCAGACAAGGGTCCAGTAAGAATATAAAGACAAACCACAACTATAAGACACAAAAAAGTACATGTGCTCATATCTGCATATAACAATTTACAACTGTCCCATAACATGATACATGTCTAATTAAAAAGTACAACTACTTGGGGCATGCCCCGAGGGAGCCCAAGCTCACACAACTAACTACTACACAGCTGTTGGTGGTACAAGTCTGACACAACGCCGCTGCAGGGCCAAACACTCGGCAAGCCTGAAAAGAACTGTAGGGGAGTGAGCCTCACAAGTCACTGGCTCAGTAGGGCTACACAAGGACCACCACACAACTACGAAGAGACTCTCAATTCAATGCTCAGTCTCCTGGCCACACAAATAGCCAAACCATGGCATGCTCACAACATTTATAATTTAATAACAGCTTAAAACATAATTGATAAACAAATGCATATTTTTTAACGAAGAAAGAAGAACCATAAGACTAGCACAACACTACTGTCTACTCAAGAACAGAAATGACTAGGCCGCAAGCCTCTCAGGCACATTATTCCAACGACTAATCGCCTAAGCTATAGGCCCACCAGGCAAACATTGTCTAGGCTATAAGCTTCACAGGCGAACTCCAAACACATGGGTACATGACCGCTGACCAAGAGCTGGTCCGTTCTACCCCAAACCACTATATATTGAAAACCACACATAAGGTAACAGGACTGGCTACAACGGCCAATCCATCATCATATAAAAACTATAATCGGAAGCTTACCCAAGGAGGGTAAAAACACATTGAGTGGAAGGTCACACCACTCGACCTCCACGAAACACAATTCCACGTCAACAGCAGAAAGACTGGTATATGACATACCACCACAAACCATTACCCACACAGGGTACAGGTACCTATTACCACAAAGTACCCACTGGAAACCACAAGTAGACCAGTACCGTAACAGGGCATACGATAGCAAACTAAACCACATTTAGTGAGCCAACACTCACCAACCATAACCAAAACTGTGCCACCACTCGGGCACACCACAAACCACAACCGTAGTCACAACTGTGCCAACACCAGGGCACACCTCGAACGAGTCAAACCTCGACTATGAGTCACAAACTCACGAACCATGACAAGTAGCAAAGCATGAGTCGGAAAGAACGACGCCACCACACGGAACAGACTACTAGCTGATCAGGCCAGTATCCAACTCGGACAACACAACACAAGAACAACCTTTCAGCCTTGCAGTCACGGACGAAAGGTCCAACTGCCGCTCACCACAAGAAAGAAGTCAAACAACTGTGGAGACCAACCAACACCACACTTGCAGACACACAACTGCAGGTCCATGCCTAGCACCTCTAGGTCTCTGACCGGACAACCCTAAAGTGAGGCACTGGAAAATAGGACTAGCTGGGGACCAGTGACTCTACTGGTGTCCGTACCCCCAACTACAGCGCGCTACAAGCGACACAAGAACAAACTCTGGGAAGTCGCTGTCCCACTGCCGTCTTTCCCTCAGCCAGACGTACAACTCAAACACAGGAGTGAGGGTGTCCAGGAAGACGACACAGACCTCAACGGTACACACAAGTACCGGGACAACTCCGAGCACAACAAACACGTGCCTGACTCACAAAGAACCTGGGGTACCCGACTAGAGAGGCATTCCGGATAGGCGCCGGACCACCCAACTCGCCAAGCTCAAACCACGATATATACATAAACACTTTCTATATCGTTTACGATACACAAATTACCATTAGGATAGCTTGTCCTAGTCACCCTGTGACTCACAAGCTAATTTGCACAGCTACATACACTAACCATATTAAAGATAACACCGCAGCTTGTCATTGGTCACACGGTGACCTCCACTGCCACACTAAATATAATAGCATGACAACACTTAATAATCCATCTAGTATAATTCACAAGAGATCCTAAAGATCATAGGAACCTCATCGCTGCAACACACAGACTGATCTCACTAATTATTAACCACAATAACGCACGGTATGCCATGAACACACAAACAATATACATAGCATCCAAACCTCGTAGATATCACGGTATATTACCTCACGATGAATATATCACACATTATCTATGTAAACAAGATGTCTAACACATGGACAATATACACATACTTAAACCTCTACGTGCACCATACATTATTCACGTAAAACATGCCCATTACATGGCAGTATGCTCCAAGAGCGTAACAATGCCACTGGCTCACATCGGTCATCGCCATGCACACACAAACACGTAAAACAGATAGTGCTGACGCATGCACACATTAGCGACAACATCGATTGCTGTCTAAAGGATATAACGACAATGTCCCTTGCCGTCACACCAGTAAGCGCCACCACTTGGCCGTTTACTCACAATCAACGGCTAGATACGTAGCCCTTAATCTCCCAACGAAGAACTCTGCGTCAACCGATGTTGACGCCAAGATCTTCATTGCAGAACCCGCCAGAACACCACAATGGCCCTAGACTGATTGCACGGGCAATCTTGCCATAATACAATAAGAAACAAGGGGAAACACTCCCCCTTAGATGTATATACCATAATTAAACCAGAGAGCAAGATCCAATACTGGATCGATCAAACCACCTAATTCCCCAACATGAAGAACCCTTATCCCAAAAACTCAATTAACATGCATCTATACAAACAAACCATAACCAATCAACCATGAAGAATCCAGGGGTCCAGTCCCTACCTCATAGTGCGATTAAACTCCTATAGAACCTCGATTCGCGACAGAACCCGAGGAGCTTCCCGCGAACATCGCCCTTCAATCTGTCGTCTCCCATCTGTTCTGCGCTCCCACGCGCACCACAGCCTTCCACATATTCCCGTCAACCTCCAGAAGTAGGGGAAACAACACTAGGGCGAAGGTGGGGGAGAAGAGGAGAGAAAATGGAGAAGGAAGAGGGCTTCGGGTTACCCTAAAGACACACAGCCGCCTCAGGTTAACGTCAACCTCTGCGCCGCTAACCAAACCGCCCCAACTAGGCGTCCACATCTTTGGCCGCCAAGTTCATCACTCTAGACGTCCACATCGATGGACGCTAAAACCATGTTAACGGCAACCCATGGCCGTCAACACAAAGTCGACGTCACCCACCTGGACGCCAACCTACAGTTGATGTCCAGCGCACTGAACACCAACACAGACCCATAACCAAACCTGGTAAGGATCTAATAAGAAAACACCAACACTAAGGGCCACACATTGGCCACCAAACCCGCTAAATCGGGATCCAGGGGATCCGGAAAACGCGCGACGTTACACCTACCCTGAGGATAGACATAAAGAAGACTCCCTTCAGACAGATAAATAAAAAGATAACAGTAGTACTATGACTTTCAGTGCCGCCACAAACATTTTGAAATATTTGAAAATATAGGCAATCAATGTTTAAGTATAGAGACTTTGACTGTACAGAAGTCGCAGTGAGACAATTATCACACTTCAACTTTAGAGGAGTCGGAGTCAGTTTTAACAATAATCAATGTTTAAGTGAAGCAATCGATCTTTAATGTAATCTATGTAGGTAATTGATGTTTGAGTGTAATCGATGTTTGAATGTAATCCATATATGTAATCAATGTTTAAGTGTAATCGATATTTGAACACAATCGATATTCTAAGGTAATTGATGTTTGAACAAAATCGATGTTTAAGTGAAGCAATTGATGTTCTAATGTAATCAATGTTTTAGAAATTCAACCTATAAGAAGTCGGAAAATGTATCACACTTCAACTTTCCAAGAGTTGAAGTAGGACCACTTCGACTTTCCAAGAGTCTGAGTTGAACCACTTTGACTTTTCAGGAGTCGGAGTTGGACTTCATTTGTTTCAAATCAATATCCTACTTTGACACTTATGGGAGTCTAGAGTTTGATGTTGTATTATGTATATACAATATATATATAGACACACACACCACACACATAGTTGTGGACTTAGAAAATTTTGAGCAAACAAAAGACATATGTGCTTTCCAAATATAGTGTTTATAAAATACATTCTTCTGTCATACTATTATATTGTATTTGAAGATTATATATGCAGATGGTTATGCACTCATTAAAGTTACGTATTTTATTAACCAAAACATGAGATATGACAAAGTTAAACTTCGAATGTTCAAAAATTATGTTGTCGGTTGAAGTGAAACTTCAGATATATGAAGTTAAAATTTAGTGTAAATCTGAAGTGATAATGCAAGAATATATTGTATTCATCAGAAACATGATAATGATATTATATATTAACTTAAATATGGATTTTTTATCACCACCAAATAAGGGATAAATATAGGAGTGGTTCAACACCGTGTGTAAGGGTTTACGCTTGTACCTAGGAACAAGTTACTAGAAATTCTCATAGGGGTGTGGGGTAGTGGGCATAGGCGCACATGGGGGTGTGTTTGCTGAAGCCACTCTAAATCCTGTGTGCATGTGTGGTTTGATCTGTTTTCTTCTACCTCCGTTCTACACACCTTAGGATAGCCGTTTAGTCTATATACTGTTATATTCCGCTGTGCATATCACCATAATAGTTTTGATTAATTGAGTCTTATCTATTTGTGTAAAGATTTTTAATTGGATGATAACCATTCACCCATCCCCTCTTGGTTGTCCATCCTATCCTCACTCTACAATTGGTATCAGAGCAAAACTTTTGATCTAAAGAGAGATCCTGTTTGTGATGGCCATAAGGGATTCATGCCTGAAGGTTTCTCTATTCAACGTCTCCACCACTTGATGGTAGTATTTATTCCTATTGGAAAACTGTATGCATGTGTTTCTCAGGGTCAGATTATGAGTCTGAAAGTCGTAATATTGATCCATATATACTACCTGCAGAGGATGAGGGAAGTGGATAGAGGATCATATTAAAAAATCCAAGATTAATTTTAGTGCTTTGAACATATTCATCTTAATGAATAGTCTCGTGTCTCCATGTGCAACTCAGTGAAGAAGATAGGGGTTGGGATAAGCTCAGGTTGATGTATGAAGTCACTTAGAAGCCAAGGAGACTAAAACAAATATTCTGGTCCATGAATATGAATGTTCAAATATGAGACCTATTGAAACAATCTCTGACATGTTTGCATGGATCTCCAAGATCACAAATGAACTGAAGACACTCTGGAAGAATTACATAGATACAGATAGTCCGTAAAATTCTGAGATCCCTCCCACCAGCATGGCACACCAAGGCCACAATCATAGAGGACCCAAAAACCTGTCAAGCCTAACTGTGGAGGAGTTGATTGAAAGTCTCAGTGGCTTATGAGATCAACGTAAAAAGGAGGAAGCTAAGCAACCAATTGTCAAGAAAAAAGATGTGGCTCTCAAAGCCAAAAAGTCAAAGGTTGTTTGCTCGGATGAAAGTTCGTCAAGTGAAGATGCGGAGAAAGTGGCAAAGCTAGCTCGAAACTTTAGGAAATTCCTGAGGAAGCAAAGGTCACATCATGTAACATCCCATAAAGACTACAAGGGCAAAAAACAAGAAAGAGGACTCTAGCAGAAAATAGAATTATGATGAGAGTATTGATGGGTTAAATGCTAAGCTAGAAAGTTGGAGGCATGTCTTGGAATCTAAAGGTTTTAAAATCAGTAGGAGTAAGTCAGAGTTTATGCATTGTAATTATAATAATAGATGAGGGTTACGAAGATATGATTCCAATTGATGGACAAGATATTCCTAGATAGTGAGCTTTCGATACTTAGGGTCTATTATCCAAGAGAATGGGAGATTTATGACGATGTGGCATACATGATTAAGGCAAGTTGGCAAAATGTGGAGAAGTGCATCAGGAGTCCTCTGCGATTGTCGTATACCAGTGAAACTTAAAGGAAAATTTTATAGAATGGCAGTGAGACCTGCTTTATTATATGGTACCAGAGTGTTGGGCAGTGCTAAAAGAGTACATTACAAATGTGTGTAGCGAAGATGATGATGTTGAGATGGATGTGTGTAAGACTAAGAAAGATAAGATTAGAAATGAGCGCTTCCATGAGGATTTT
>CM024758.1:122589822-122641440 GCA_014218235.1 Colocasia esculenta | reverse complement strand
CTCGTGAACAGCTCGTTGAAGAGCTCGTTAAAAACTCAATTAAAAACTCATTAATAATTAATTTAAATATAATAAATATGAGAATATAAATATAATTATTTATATATAGAATTATTATTCAAGTATAAAATATTTACAAGGATCTAATATAAAATGTTAATATCAGAGATATATACAAAAATTATGTAAGTAATATATATGATAAAAATAGATTTGAATCAAAATATGAAAAAAAGTGTACACACAAAATCATATTTGGCAAGTTCCTAGGCTCCGCTAAATGTCATCTTCTTCCTCCTCTAGACCACACACAGTGAAGCATCGCCGGCGCCGGCGCGATGGTGGAACTTCGACGGGCAACCGTGGACCACCGCGGACCCCCTGTCGGTGCCGGAGGGAGCTTCCAGCAGCGGCGGGTGGCCGCAGAGTGGCCTACTGCTGTGCCCCCTAGCTAATACCGCAGAGCAATGCTGGGAGGCCAGCCACCCTGCCACCTCCCTCCTTGACCTGTCACTCCCAGCGTCATTCCCTCATTGGCTAAATATCTACCCCCCTGCTTCTCACAACCATAATCCCATATCGGAAACAGAAAGACCAAGTAAAATAAAGTCCCCATTTCGTTTTCCTATCCTCAAGTTGGCCTTGAGCTCAAGGTTGAGTGCAAATTGGGCCTTCAAATTTTAATCCCCCCAAAAAATTATTTTGGACATTGTTTAAGTATTTATTAAAAGTAAAAATTATTTAAGTATTTAATTTTAATTTAGATTTTAAACTTCAACTCTAATTGGATTCGAGTGAGCTCGTGTAGTATATAAATGAGCTGAGTTCGTTTAGAACTCGTTTATATAGTAAACGAGAACGAGCTGTTCAACGAGCCGAGTTCGAGTTTAAAAATATTTACGAGTCGAGTTTGAACAGTGGTTAGGGAAGCTCTACGAGTTTCAAGCCGAGTTCGAGCTCGTCAAAAATAATGAGTTCGAGTTTGAACAGAGTATAACTCGGCTCGACTCGGATCGTTTACACCCCTACCTGTTCGCCCGGTGCTTGGCACTTGAGGGCTTGTCCCGTTCAGAGGTCATCTCCATTGCCTGGGACCCCCATCCTCGGGAGCTAATTGAGGGAGTGCTCTGGGCTACAGTGTGCTTGAGATAGCGGTCGACTTGGAAGACCCTAGAGCTGAGGGGAAAATGAGGTTTGGACAATGGCGCTGAGTCGTTTGTAGAGCTCTCTTGTCTGGGGTGGGACGCCAAGGTTGTTGAGGTGTTTTCTTCTCGGCACGGCCCAAACAGTCCTTTTTCACACTGCCTCGCTCTGCGTTTGTTTCGGAGCCGCATAGGGAGGTCAGGCGTGGGGCCTCAGCTTGGCCAGGCTCGGTGGTGCGTGCGTTCTTGTGGTGTTCTGTGGCGGCTTTGTTTCGCTCTTCCGGGGAGGTTAGAGGCAGAAGCCATGCTAGAGAGCAGAGGGAGTGGCTGGCGTGCCCTCCTCTTGGCTGCCAGCGGCGGTGGCTTGTTGTTGTTGTTGTGACGATGTTTCCTTATGACGTTTCCAAGTGTTATCCATTGCCCTAGCTGGCACAACGGTTATAGCCTGGTCGTGCCTAGTTTCCGTAGGCATCGTTGGTTTGGCCTTGTTGGCCATTTCTGGTGGTTTCCGCTTTGGTGTTTTCTTAGTTCCGTAGTCCTGTTCCTTGGTGCTAGTTCGTGGTGGCACTGGCATGTGTGGCTTTCCGACCTTGCGGTGTGTCTGGGGTCCGGGTGGTTCTGATTGTGGGCCATCGACCTTGTGGATGTCTGAGGTGGCCGTGCTTGTGGTGAGACGTCGTTCTCACTTGGTTGTTGCACGGTCTTGGCAAGCGTGTTGAGACTTGTTTCTGTGTTGTGCCTGACTCCGTTGGTTTCTGCGGGAGTCGTTTGTGTCACGACCTTGGTTGGTGGTCATGGCATTGCATTGTTCTATTCCACTGCTTAGTAGTACCATGCTGTAGGTGTTCTTCGCTTTACAACTTTCTAGTGTAGTTTCCTATGTTCGGAGTTCATACTGCTCTGGCTAGTGAGGGACTGGTAATCCTACTGGGCCTTGTTCGCGAGGCTCACTCCCCCTACTTTCTTTAGCTAGGGGCTCGTCATTGCGGGAGCTCGGTGTCAGATGGGTTGCGGAGACGACTGTGGAACCGTGTGCTGTCAGTATTAGTGAGAGCGAGTGTTGTGAGCTCTTGTACCTGAGTGAGTTGAGCGTTGTGCTTTACAAGTTCTCGGGGTATGCCCCTTAAGGACAACACCTTTCTTCTTGTACCTGTACTTTTACATAGGACACATTGTACAGTTGTTATATTGTTATAGTTATTTAAATTCAGTACATATCTAACTAGACTATTTCTTCTAACCCTTCTGGGTCTTCGGATCTATGGGTGGCGACACGAACTTCGGGGTCCCTGGAGGGGGTCCCGAAGGTCGGGTCGTTACATCTTGTTTCTGATTTAATCCTTTACTTGATAGTACATGCCTAACGTCCTTGCAGTGACATTCTTGCTACACATGGGTCAAGGTGTTCTACTTAAGCTTGATATACCCTTTCATTACCATGTCAATTTTTAGTATACTTATTCATCAAGTTTTTGTACCACTATTTTAATGTCTTAATCACTTTAACCACGGGCAGTATGAATTTACCTACTGGGCAATTAGCTCATAATGTGATTACAATATTTTTTTCAGGTTCTAGTGAGATTGATAAGGAAGATGTCGAGCAAGGGACTGAGGAGTAGACATGAAGGACCACTTTTATACTTTTCTTTTTGTCTCTTATTGTACAGTTACTTGGTACCTACCAAGTGAAGAACTATGACTGTGTAATATGAGGCTATTATATGTAAATATAATGTCATGTTTTCCTTCTACCCGCATGTCGTTACACTTAATTGAATGACATCTGTGTGCACCCGGGTTTTTCGCTGCACTCGGAGCGTCACAGCGAATGCATTTAGATTCGTGAGCAGGAATTCTCTGTAGCAGAGCTGCTCGACTTCTTATGGTAACGCCCCAATGTAGAGGACGTGTTCGAGGTCCTCGTTAACTTGGATTGGCAGCAAATCTTCGGAGAGCATTGCTCGGCTGGTCGAAGCTTCTTCAACAGATGTCGGTGGGACCACTGGGTCTTCTACTGTGGGTTGCTTGTCTCTTAGCGAGCGAACATAGCACCACCGAGACTCGCACTGGCTTCTGAGCACCTTTTCTACGCCATGAGGGGTGGGGAACTTCATCTTCTGGTGCAATGACGAGGGTACAACCTTGATGCGACTGATCAGGCCTCTTTCAAGGATGGCGTTGTACTCTGGCATGCTTCTGATCACCAGGAATTCCACCACTTTGGTCACATTCTTGGGTGATGTTCCCAAGGCGATGGGTAGATGGATCCTACCCATCGATTGAACTGATACCCTGGAGAAGCCGAACAGAGGGGCCTCTACCAGGGAAAGCTATTCGGTTTTCAAACCCATTAAAAGGAAACAATCGTAAGACAATACATCAGGTGCACTTCCATGCACTTCCATTATCCACCAGAATACGGCGCACAATACAATGGTTGATGGTGGCCGAGACGACTAGCACATCAGTATGTGGAGTTGTAACTCCTACAAGGTCATTGTCCGAAAAGGTGATGGCCTCCTCGAACTATGCAGGCTGAATTCAGTGAATATGAAGCACGTCGTAATTGAGGGGACCACTCTACCTGATGTACCCTGCGAGCGTAGTCTCTCCGGTTCTGGTTGCTTTCTCCGCCCACGCTTGGCCCTCTCGTGATCACATTGATCTCCTGCCCATTTGGCTTGTTGTTAATTGGCTGCTCGGGAGTCCTTTCTTGGCGTCTCGGGCGGTCTTCATTTCAGCGCACATATCGTTCGAGATAGCCGCGCTTGATCAAGGACTCGATCTCGTCCTTGAGTTGACGGCATTCGGAGGTGTAGTGGTTGTGGTTGCGATGAAAGCGACAGTATTTGTCAGCGTTGTGCTTGCGGGGATTTGAGCGCATTCTGACGAGCCACCGAACATACTGTTTGTCCCAGATCTCTGCTAAGAATTGTTTGGGAGCTATCGTGAGGGGAGTATACTCGGAGTACAGGCGTGGCCTACGCGGAGAATCTCCGTTGCGATGTCCCTTCTTCCGATCTCGGTCGGGACCATCTTTCTGTCAACCAGGTCGCCCTGGTCGGTGCGGCTAGCTGCAAGGCTCTCTTCGCACGCAGCATGGCGCTGGGCGATAGACAGGAGCTCCACCAACATGGCCGGCTATTGCACCCCCAGCGTCCGTTGGAGGAACCCGTTCGCATGTGCCCTAAATGAGGGCATTGGTGGCGAGGGGGACATCCAGACGTGGGATGTGTAGGACTTCGCTCTGGAACCTATTGACATATATCGTCCGAGAGGGTTTCACCCTTCTTCTGCCGCACGACCAGTAGAGAGGCCGTTGTGCGGGGCTATGACCGTCCGCTCAAAAAGTTGTCGCGGAAGGACTTCTTCAACTGGTGGAAGGAGGTGATGGAGCCTACGGGGAGGGTTTCGAACCAGGCCCTCGCAGTCTCTTTTAAGGTGGCCGGGAAGGCCCGACACTTTTCAGCATCTGATGCTCCATGGAACACCATGTGCGACTCGAACCCGTGGATGTAGTTCGCTGGGTCGGTAGTGTCATCGTAAGGTGCGATGGAGGGCAGAGGCATCTTCGTTGACACCCGGGCTTTCAGGATCTCTATCGCGAAGGGGGAGTGAAAGTCAAGATCATCATCCATTGGGATTTTCCCCCCTGCCCTGTGGACCATCACGTCCATCTGCCGGGCACGGTCCACCATCCGTCGTTCTAGGTCCACAACGTGCCGAATCCTCCTCGCCAACTCAGGATTGCAGTGCGTTGAGCCTTCTCGCTGAGAACCGCGGGAATTTGTGCATACGACTGAGCGCGAAGGTAGTGGAACCGCGGCGGACCTACGGGGTGACTCTTCCTGAGGTTCCAAAAACTTGCGGTCCGATGGGACCTACCGCGATCTGCAAGCAGACGCCTCGCGGCGTCTATAACTTGACGGGCCGACGGGACCAGTTGCGGGTGTCGAGACGACTCCGCTTGTTGCTCCGACGCCATATGGGCTGGTAGGGGCGATTGTCTCTCCAGTTGGGCCTCAAAACCGTGACAGACCCCCACCAACTGTTGCAATTGTCCACAGAGTTCTGCTACATCTTGGGCCAAGATCGGAGTGTCAGCCGCAAGCGTGTGAGAAGTTGCTCCGATGGGGATCACGTTGTCTTTGACTAGAGGGGCTTGATCACGAGAGTCTTCATGTGACTGGCACGACCTCGTCGTCTAGCTCCCATGGTTCTGGTGAGAGGTTCGTCCGTGAGCCATAGCTGATGTCCTTCCCACATAAGGCACCAAAATGTAGGAGTCTTTTCTGGCACTCGGTAACGGGTCGAAAAGGTTCCTACTTTAGAGTTGAGAGCGAACGGTCGCCGGTGCGGACAGAAGCCTACAAGACCAGAGCACGTCAGAGGAACCCGGTTGAAGAACCGGGAGAACCCTCTGATGCCTAAGTCAGGGATAACTGTCACTAGGCTTGGAAGAGAATGTTCTTTTTTGTGTGTGGACTCACGCGTGGGCGATTGTGAGGGGATGATTGCTTGTACCTTTGCATGAAGGTTACCTATTCCTTATATAGGAAGAGGACCTGAAGAGTCTGGATGCATCCTTCAAGAATGATGCTTGAAAGAGTGCAACTGTTGAGTTCCTCAGATGGGGGATGTCTATTCTAGACGTCCCTTGGAAACCAACACCTGGGCTGCTCTAGTTCATGGGGAGGCATGTAGCGCTGTCCTATTAATGTTGTTGGAAGCCAAGGGTCGTTCATCATGATTGCCTTAGGGAGATGCCGAGCAGGGAACCGCGGACATACTCGGTGAAGTTGTCCGATATTCGGTGCAGCCGTTGGTCTCCTGTTGTTGAACTGTGAAAGAACCAAACAGAAGCCCAGAGGCTTGTTTGGTGAGGCGTTGGGTCTCCTACCGAGCAGCTGGTGCTCGGTGGCCTTATCCTGTTCGGATAAGCTCAGAAGTCAGGTTCTGCGGTGCCCTAGGACATGTGGTGATTAAGGCGTCTTCGGAATCTTTGGTTTGTTCCGAAGACATGTGGCTGAATAGCCGTTGTCTTGTTTCCGTGCTGGGCCATGATGGGCCTGTTGGCCTAAGAGGTTAGAAATTGTCTCTACACCATATATAAATTTAGAATTTTTTGCGAAACTAAAAGTTAAGGAAAATTGTTCAGCATATGGCGAACCCATTGATTTCTTCAGCATCCAAAAGAAAGAGGAGCACATGAGGTGTAATTTGGTTGGTGGGATACTACGTGCACTAGGAGATTATGAATTCCTTTCATACCAAGAGCATTTTTTCTAAATTTTTTTGAAAAGTTTATTTCTAAGAATTTCTATAAGTTTAGGGCATGGGCTGGTGGGAGAAGTCCTTAGTATTGAACTCAAGACCTGTCGGTGGTGATTTTCTATAAGATCGGTGGTAATTTTCTATAAGACCACTGACTGAATCGAAACAAAAAAAATAAAAAAAAAGGAAGTTGTGGAAATACGTGATGGTTGGCTCTATTTAATTAGTAGCTGAGGCGTAGGTAATGTGATGACAAATGTGTCCTTAGGCTTATTTAAGAACATGTGGACATATTTTTGATTTCTTATGTCACATGACACCTTCATATCCCCTCCTTATCTAACGCTTTGAATGATACAATAAATCCAACAAGAAGATGGGCTGTGGAAGGGAAAGAAAAAGGCTTTTGTTGAGACAAATTTCCATTAGAAGCTTTTTCAAATGAATGATTTGAGAAAAAAAGGTGTGCATACCCATTTTTCTCATAGTAGATCTGCTTTGAACTAAAAACCATGTGTTGATTACGAACTACATACAAGTTGAGACGACTCTTTCAATGATAATTGTTTTTTTTCTAGGTAGACATGAGTAAGGATGAGGATTTGAACTTAAGACTTAAGAATTTTTTGGGGAGGGGATAAAAAGTCTTTGATTATTTTTATCGGAGGTTGTTTAATATTATTTTAAGAAAAATATTTTGACATAATTAAGTGGGTCCAAGAGTTAAATGGGTTAAAGTTATCTCCCCCCCCCCCCCCCCACTTTGAAATAGGATTGAACAACTCCTAATTATTTTATCCAAAGGTTGTTTAACTCAAAATACCAATTTTGGGAGAGGGTTAAAAGCTGGTTAGAGAGGGGTACCCCCACGATTATGCGTTAACCGGTTTTGAAAAGTCAATTTGGTTAATCAGGAGGGTTATTACTTTAACCAGAATTAAAGAATGGTTAAAGAGGGGTAGCTCTATCCATACTTGAGAGGTGGGTTAAATTGGCTAACTTTGGATAATTAATGTGATGACCTAACCAACAAATTGATTCAACAATTATACTAATTAATGTGATGACTTAACTAACAAATTGACTCAACAATTATACTAATAGGTAGACTTCTCAAAAAGATCATCCATAATGAAATAATTGTTTGGAATTTGATATGGAAACACCAAATCCATTAATTCAAATTCTGGGATAATCGGATTCGAAAAATCGGATAGTGTTAAATATGAACAAGTTCGGTAAATCGCAGTCGGAAAATCAATAATCAGATATTCAGATAATATATAATATATATGATATAATATAGATTATATATTATCGGATTCAAAAATTAGATATTCAGATAATATATAATATATATTATGTAATATATAATCTATATTTATAATATACATATTATATATATATATTATCGAATTCGAAAATTAGATAATCAGACAATTTTTGTATCTGATTTCAATAGTTTATCGAAAATGTCTAAATCCGAATCCGATAAATTATTGGTAGTTAACTTATAATTTTTATTAGAATTGGATCGAATAATCGAATAATTGAATTTTTTACAGCCCTAATAAAACGCCAAACACTTGATATTAATTAGGTGCCACTGCATCAAAAATTTCTTTAAAAAAGGTCTACAATTGACCTAAATAAATAAAAAATATGATTATTGCCTTCCCTTTTCTGTCTTACAGCAAAAATGATGTGGTTTACATTATAAAAAATTCTATTAATTGAAACAGAATTAGTCTGGTACACCCGAACAATATCATATTTGGAACCTTGAGGTTCTAGTATTAGGGATGTCAATGGGCCGGGCCGGCCCAATTTTATACGGGTTTGTGCTGCATTTTTTTTTTTAATTTTGACCCCGGCCAAGCCCGGCCCGGTGTAAGATTGGGCCGGGCTCGGGCTTGGCTCGGCTCGGCCCGGGCGGCCCGGAGGCCCGGTAATTTTTTTTTGAAAAAATAAGTGATACGGTAATAATTCTAATATTATAAAAATTTAGATTGAAAATTATGTTGTGGAATTATGTTTAATGACTTAATATTTATTTCATATTTGTAACAACTAGAAATAAATTTATCTAGATTAGTCTAATATTTATTTTATGTTGTTTTGATTCAATGAACATCAATTTTATTATAAAAATAAATAAATAATATTAGTAATACTTTAAAAAAAATAAAACCGGGCCAGGCGGGGCCTTACATAATCGTCCCGGGCCGGACCAGGTATCTAAAAACTGGGCCTCGCCCCGGGCCGGGCCGGGCCGACCGGTTAGAGACCGGGCTGGACTTGGGCCAACCTAGGCCCGGTCCAGGTCCGGCCCATTGTCACCCCTATCTAGCATGACTCAATAAATTATTTCTTCTTCTTTTTTAATTATTATTATTATTTAAAAATAAATTAAAATTAATTAATACGATATTTAGAGAGTTCGATCCAGTCCAGTCACCAATATAACACACTATATTTTCAATAGAACCCTTAAATCTATAGTTTTCACACGCAAGAAATTTTTATAATTTGAAGTATGCATCTGGGACTTCCACGCATCCTCCGAAGTGTCACCAAGTCAGAATTTGAGAAAATTCTGTCCTCTAAGATTTATAAAGAACTTTGCAAATATCAATCGCAATGAGAAGTTTATTTTAAGAAGTAATATTTCAAAAAAAAAAGTGATTATCGAAAATATTGCATACTGCAATTACACGTAGACTATAACATTCATATTTATCATCGATGTACTTAAAAGTTAACTCACGAGTAGAAAAGGAAATCTCCACCTTCTATATTATCAGTCAAATTAGAGGGCTTCCACTACTTAGAAAAATGTAAGGTCGTTGCGCCATTGCCGTCGGCGTCACAAACAAGTTGGGCCGGCCATTTCAATATAGAATGAGAAAAGAAGGAGCTTACATTTCCACCTAATAATGGAAGATGTGAACTTTGAGGGTATCTTAGCCATTTCATCTCCTCTCAATTACCTAATCGTTATATTTTAACAATTAAAAATTTTCTTAATATATCTCAATCGTAAAAAATGGCAAGTGGTCTATAAGAAAAGCAATACAAAAGCGCGACGCGCCTATAATAATAATTTTTTATCCTTGTACTTGTCATATATATATTTATTTTCCTTTTACTTACTAAACACAGCCACAGGTGTATGTAATTAAAATACGATATCTTGTAGGAAGCATCTGGAGCCGCTCCGCTTTGGCCGCCCGACGCACAGAAACACGCCCGCTTTTTTGACGGACTCAAATTAGGTCCACCTACATCTCCCCCTTCCCCGTTCCTTCTCCGCGGCAATCCCAACCCCCGCCCCTAATATTTCCTCCTATTCCACGTGGCAGTAACTAGTTGGCTCAATCTCTAAAGCTGCTCGACCGGCGACCTAAACAAACACGGCAGCGTCCCTATAAATAGGGAGGGTCCTCTTCGCCGACTTGCCCACACGAATTCTACAGAGCTCTCTCCTCCACCGCGAAGGAAAAGAACGACCAAGCCTCTGTTGCGATCTCTTTCGGCTCTTCCTCCTCCCAAGGTAGTCCTCCGTTCTTCCCCAGGTTTCTGGTTTCGGTTTCCATCGTTTCTTTTGCGGTCGTTCTTCGTTGATCGATCGGGTTTGGGGTTTTTTGGTTTTCTCATCGAGATCTGCGGCTGGATGGGTGTTTCCTCTTCGTCTGCGATTTGGTGGAAGAAGAGGGTTGCTTTGTTTGTGTCGTCCGGATCCGATGCTAGGTGTTTGGTTCGCGTCTGTGATTTATTAGAAGAGGAGTTGGAAGATTGTTTGTCTTCCGATCGAATATACGATATCTGTTCTCTTTTTGAATATACGACATCTGTTCTCTTTTTAATGGTTTCTCGTGGTTTTCCTGTCGATTTTTTTTTGTTCGTTGCTGCTGAGAGATTTTTCCCCTTCATCCGGGTAACGTTTCGACCTTATGTGCGGCCGTAGAAGGTGTTTTGATCCCGTCTGTGTTGGAGTTCTTTGTTGGGTTGGTGATGCTTTGTGATCAGCGGGGGCTGGGCCTTTACTGACGTCTGGATCTTTCTTTGGTGAATGCAGATGCAGATCTTTGTTAAGACCCTGACCGGCAAGACCATCACCCTCGAGGTCGAGTCCTCTGACACGATCGACAATGTCAAGGCCAAGATCCAGGACAAGGAGGGAATCCCCCCGGACCAGCAGCGTCTGATCTTCGCCGGCAAGCAGCTTGAGGACGGCCGCACCCTTGCCGACTACAACATCCAGAAGGAGTCCACCCTCCACCTGGTGCTCCGCCTCAGGGGAGGCATGCAGATCTTCGTCAAGACCCTGACCGGCAAGACCATCACCCTGGAGGTGGAATCATCTGATACCATCGACAACGTGAAGGCCAAGATCCAGGACAAGAGGGCATCCCCCCGGACCAGCAGAGGCTGATCTTCGCCGGCAAGCAGCTGGAGGACGGCCGCACCCTCGCCGACTACAACATCCAGAAGGAGTCCACCCTTCATCTCGTGCTCCGTCTCAGGGGAGGCATGCAAATTTTCGTGAAGACCCTCACCGGGAAAACCATCACCTTGGAGGTGGAGTCGTCGGACACCATTGACAACGTGAAGGCCAAGATCCAGGACAAGGAGGGCATCCCCCCGGACCAGCAGCGTCTTATCTTCGCCGGCAAGCAGCTGGAGGACGGCCGCACCCTCGCCGACTACAATATCCAGAAGGAGTCCACCCTTCATCTCGTGCTCCGTCTCAGGGGAGGCATGCAAATCTTTGTGAAGACCCTCACCGGGAAAACCATCACCTTGGAGGTGGAGTCCTCGGACACCATCGATAATGTGAAGGCCAAGATCCAGGACAAGGAGGGCATCCCCCCGGACCAGCAGCGTCTCATCTTCGCCGCAAGCAGCTGGAGGAAGGCCGCACCCTCGCCGACTACAATATCCAGAAGGAGTCGACCCTCCACCTGGTGCTCCGCCTCCGCGGTGGGTGTTAGAAGGTTCCCGTGTCCTATGTACCTCTGCTAATAAGCGCCCCACCCCCACCCCTTGTCGTGTTTACTTTCGAGTTTACGTTTTTTGCTTCCAATAAAGCTGGTACCTGAATGGTGCTGCAGCTCTCTGCATCTTTCTCTTGCCCCTTCATCATCTGTAATTCTATGTAGTGGGGCTTTTTATTTATTTATATAAATGAACTCTATATGTTCGATAATGAACACTTGCTTGGTTTGTGTTGAAAAAGATTCTGAGTTGTGTTTGTTCATGTATTGCGTGGATGGATTTGTCTCCAGATAATGTGGATGCGTGAGTTCTACTTCTAATCTGCAGGCATTGCTGACAGATGTCGCAATAAAGATTCCTCCAGCAATCTGCTACAGTCCAGCTGCTGCAACTCTTTCCTATACTTTTTTAATGTGAAATTCAAACTACAGCGTATTGTCATCACTACTGGAATCTTGTGCCCATTGTCAAAAAAAAAATACTGGAATTTTGTGCCTTTTTTATCCTGCTTTTTGGCAGCCGGATAAAAGATCGGAAAAGAATATACCCCCCCCCCCCGCCCGTCCCTCTGTGATTCTCTGTCTCTGGGATTGACCGAATGAAAGGGGAGAGTTTTCAACTGAAGAGGGTAGCAAAACAGATTAGAAATTCCTGCATAAGCATTTCTCAACATCTCCACGTTAATAAGTTGTTTCGCGAGCAAGTTCTATATAAATCGTCCTTTAACATGTGAAGGTATATTTTGTTTCGCAGGACTATCTGTGAGCACTTTGTATTAGAGGTTTATGAATCAGCTCAGTTTTTTTTTTTTTTTTCAAAGGAAAGATCTTATATATATTACAAGGTGTTTAGGGCTAAGTAAGACAAGGTGCTTAGGGTTAAGTAAGAAACCCCAACTGAACATTATGATCATACATAGGATACCAATAGAAAGGCTAAGCATCTAACATGAGGCAAGCCTAACAATAGGATCTGGTAAAAGGTGAAGCTTGAGACTTGTTAGATCTGATCCACATGGAAGCCTATTGCGATGAATCTTTGTAAATGAGCAAGAGTAATAGTTCGGAAGATGTACACACATAAAGTCGTTGTATGAATAGACTGTCAAGCTACCTTTAAATAGTCAAGGTCTTGGCGTAAGAGGCATGGGGATTGAAGTGGCAAAGGTATCCATGTCAATAGATTCACAGGATCTGAAACCCGATTCGGATCCAAAATTAAAATCAGATTCGAATCAAATATTTTGACTCGAAATGACAAGACCACAATGCATTTAGAGAGATCGCTTTTGATTTGAAATATCCTATTTTGGATCCCAACTTCGAAGTGCCGAAAGCCCGACCCCATGAAGTAAGGGCTCCTTCGGTCCTTCCCAAATCTAATTCCCCGTCTCCCATCTCCCTTCATCTAGGGCTTCCACCTCCGGAGGGTACGACGATAGTGGCAGCTGACCATCTTCCTTTGAATCTACAACAGCAACATGGGTGAAGACGTTGCCTGAGCGTGGATAAGAGATCTCTCTTCTCCTTGCAACCATGGTGCTAGTGAAAGCTCTCTCTCTCTCTCGCTCTCTCTCTCTCCTCCCATGTGTATGTGTGTGTTAGTTTCAGTTTCCATCAACAAATTTACTTGTTTCACGTTGACACTGGTTTTCTAATCTTTGTTGCTATTTTCTCTTCTTCTTTTTTTACTTGCAAGTTGTCCTTTTCCCCCTTTAATTCGATCTCGCCCTCCAACTCAGTTGTTGGATTAAGATGGCACTAATAATGTCCTAGAGGGGGGTGGAATAGGACTTCTTGCACTTTAAAAATTTTATCTAAAATTAGACAACATTAAATAGAATTGTTAGTATTTAGTGTAGTGTGTGAAACAAAGTGTAAGTTGGAAGAAACAATAACACAAAATGCACAAGAAATTTTATCCTGGTTCGACCCTTCCCACATGGAAGTCCTACGTCCAGTCCTCAAGCAAACCACTTGAGATTTCACTAACTACTAAGAATCTTGTCCTTCTCTCACACCTTGTGAGGAATTACAAGCCCACTCGCTCCCAAGCAAGTCTCCCTTAACAGGGGTACAAACAGTACCTTCAAATGGTCTTCTCTTCACAAGAGGGGCACAGCAGGAAACAACCTCTTGCGGGTTGCACAAAACAGAAATGAAAGATTAATGTGTCTGCTCACAAGTATGAGCAAACACAAAGGATTCAGAAATGATTACAAATGAAAATTTCAACTCTACTCTTTCTAAATCTAACTAGGGTGGACTGAAGAGAAGATCTATGATTACAAATGCCACCCAAAAGAAACAAGACTTCTAAGAAATGAAAAGCCTCGAAATTTTCAGACTGTAGAAGCTCTCTATCTTTCAGCTCAATATAAGACTTGTGAAGGCTCTTGCTAGCAGAATGCAGATGCGAGTTGAGTGTGTTGCTAACTGGTCTCACACTTCAAGTATGTGTCTTGTTCAAACTTCGGCTTCTATATATGCTTCAGAATTCTTTAAGTTTCCATTTGAAGCTATCCGTTGGAGAACTAGCCGTTTGAGAAGTAGCCGTTGATCCTTTAGATGTTGGTGCTGTTGAGATCCTTGTTATCCAACAGTTCTTCACCTTTTTGGCTTTCCAATGACTTCAGACTATGTTTGAGGCTTCACAACTTGAAGGACAGACTATATTTAATGTTTTGTAAAACTTCATGCTGGAAATGTGCTTAATAAATGTTCTGCAACAAAGGACAAGATAAAAGAAAAGATACCTCCATACTTTCTGAGGTAGATTAGTCAAAAATATATGTAAAGTATAAAAACCTCGAATGGATAGATGTTCAGTGCAGTAAAAGGCAGACAGATAGTTACATCAGAAGGTAAGGTGAGGTTCTGACAGTGGTAGGTGAGCCTCTGTCAGATACCCCATGCGCCTGATGGCATTAACTGCAAGAGAACTGTTGAATAAAGAAGAACTGAACTTCTGACAAAAAGTAAGAGACAATTGTATAAATAATTCAGATCTTTTCAAGAAAAAATTTTTGTGGACATTTTGAATATAAATATCCTACTTGTCAGAATACATTAAATGATAGTAACAGAACGAGGCATTGTTCAGTAGGGTAGACAAGTATTATATGCTCTATAAATGATCCCATAGGGATAACAATCACATTAAGAAAACATACAATCAAGATTTCATGGATCTTATGAAATAATAATTTTATACCAGAAAATATTAAGTACAGAAGTTATCTGGGAAATTGGAGATAGAAAAATATGTACTTCTACTCTCTTGGAGTCGGAGACAAGTACAAGAGATACAAACTGAACTTCGACTCTATAGAAGTCGTAGTGAGACTGATGATAGAATTCGACTTTTACGAAGTCAGAGTGATAAGCAACAATCGGTCATACTTCGACTTCTGGAGGAGTCGGAGTGAATACTTCGACTTCTAGGGAGTTGGAATACAATACAAAGACTTTGACTTCTCAGAAATCGGAGTGAGGACTTCGACTTCTCTGAAGTGTTCATCAATCGATACCTTACTTCGACTTTTGGAGAGTCGGAGTATAGGCTCCGACTTCCAAAGAGTTGGAGTCCAGACTTCGACTTCCAAAGAGTTGGAGTCCAGTACAAAGTTGGTTCAACATTTCGAATTTTCTGGAGTCGGAGTCCATAGTCGGAGTTAGTATGGTACATAGTATACTTTGTGGACTAAGAAATTTCAAGATAGTGTTGATACAAAGTATTATTCAAGTTTAGTTCTTTGAGATTTTTCCAGTAGATTTTTTTGTAGAAAGTTTTTAAAAGGTTTTGTCATAGCAAAATCACCATGTTAAAATAGTTTAAAGTCTTAAACAATTTTCTCAGGGGATAGTTGCTCAACAATTCTCCCCCTTTTTGTTAATGACAAAAATTTTAAATAGACAGTGAAAAAAACAATTAATTTTGTAAACATTGTGTGTCGTGTCCTATGTCCTATGTATTTGTTTCTTACTTACTTTCTTTCTCCCCCTTTGTGGCATTAACAGAAAGGATAAGAGACAAGGAGAGAGAGAGAGAGAGAGATACACATAGAAATGTATAACAGATCTAGACATGAATTGATTTCTATAAGTAAAAATTATATCTAAGAAGCTGATAAAGAGCTTGGGAGATACAGAGAAGGAGGGATCTTGCAAGGAAAGGCTTAAGAAGAGCCCAAAGTTTCTTTTCATATCAGGAAAGAAATTCTCAAACTTAGTAGAATCTATCTTGTAGGAAGGTCCTATGGAGGGGATTTTCTATAAGACTTGACATGTCTACGATGGAACCAATTAATCCTCTTATGGTAATTGCTAGGGTGCAAAAGCCTTCAGAGGGACAAACTTTTTGCTGGCTGCCAGATGGAGGAATTCATGAATTGTAATGTTCCAATGTAGGCCCTGATTGATTGTAGCTTCCTTGGCTTGATAGTATACTAGGTACCTCTACTTCCATTATGTGCAATAGATTCCAAAGCTGTTCATACCTTTGCAGAGAGATACTCAAGAGATAGACAATTTGAGCTTCAGACAGTTAGAATGGTCTTCAAAGTATGCTACAACCATTGATCTTATGTAAATCTCTTAGATTCAGCAAAAGAATTCTGAAAATAACATATGCTGAGAGTTCTGTGGAGCTTGCATGAGAGAAAACCTATGGAATGACAAACTCATATTGTACTTGATTCAGAACCTAGCAGCTATTATGATGTGTCTGTTAAAAACTACTTGGCCAAAATTTTTCTAGCAGATATGGCTTCAACAAGACTTGGATGTAGGCCAGAGGGCAATCCAACTATCATTGAAGGTGTGATCTCTCTTTTCCCACGGATAATAGATTCCCATTGACCTTTTTGACATCAGGAGAACCCATCCTAAATCTAGCTTCATTGAACTGCTTCATTCTAATGTATTTGGTCTGCAACTCTCTAAGGAGGGTACCAAATAGGTCAAAAAATCTAAGGTTTAGGTGAAGAAAAATATCCATAAATTGGTTCCGAGCCTGAGTTGTTGTACTTGGTGGCTTCACCAGGATAAAGTTCTAGAAACCTTTGGAGTTAGACTGTGACTTTTCTGAGTAATGAGATTGATATCAGCCAACAGTACTTGAGAGGTTTGGAGTAAAGAAGGAAGCCAATCCTCAAGGTGTAACTTGGCATTTCATGGACTTCAAAGAAGGCTTTGATAGACAAAATTCCTTGAACAGGTTCATATGGTGCTCGAAATGGTATACAAAGGCATACCAGAATAGGGGAAGTAGTTTGGCAAGATTGTCTTTTAATTGGCGCCCACCTTTGGATGAAAGTACCACACTAGGTACAATCTCCACAAGGGAAAGAGTGGATCTGCCAGAAGAGGGTGTAGAAGATGTAGGAAGAGAAGAAAAGAAATGAGGAGCTGAAGTGTGAAGAATGGGTATGTTTGCCTTGGAAGGCTTGAAATGTACTTCAGAGGATAATAGAGAAATTAATATTGTTGAAAGCAAGAGGCTGATCCTGTGGATGAGATGTAGAGAAAGAAGGATAAGATGAGGTAGAAGGAGGAGGTGGAGGTTGTTGTTTAGCAGTGGGAACTGAAGGTGTAGGAGCAATAGGGGTAGTAGGATGACAGGGAGGTGGAGGAGGTTGTTTAGACACAGAAGGGGTAGGAGCAGTAGGAGGAGGAGGAGGATCAGATGGAGTGGAGGAGAGGTTAAGGATCTAGAAGAAAGACTGGGTGACCATCTTTAAGGAGTTTTCTCCAAACCTTTCTCTTAAAAGTTATGACCTTGGTCTTGGCATCTACCCCCATATCCTCAGACTCTTGAGGCCGCTTAGAACCTGACTCCTTCTCCTGAGGGGACTGCTGTTGGCTCTTTCTCTGGCTGCTACTGCTCTTGCTCTGGCTGCTGCTGCTATTGTCCCTCTTGATGTTACTGCTCTTGCTATGGTTTTGATGCTGCTCTGCTCAGGCTGTTGCTCTTCTGGTGTGCAGTGGATGGAGCAGAAGACTTATCTGTGCCCTATTGGTACACCAACTGAAGCAGAAGGTCCTTCATCTGTTGGACCTCCTCAGCCAAAATATCAAATTTCACATCTACTTGTTGGACTTGCATTTGTAGAACTGACAAGCCCTCTTGTTGTTTCAACAATAAATCCATCAAAATATTTGAACTGCTGCTGGTCTCCCCCCAAGTCCGGTCGGGTCGTCTCAAAGTGTGTGGAGGAGAGATATGATGCTCTTCTTCTTCAAATATTGGCTCAAGTGGAGTAGTTCTTGGAGCTTCTTCTTCTTGTGCTACTCCCTTACCCCTTAAATCTCTGAGCACTCGACTGATTGTGTCTTCTGGTGCTTCATGCTCAGGAGATGGGACAGGAGCCTGCTCTTGTTGTAGCTGATGTTCTTGCACTTGTTCTTCTTCTTGTTGTTGTTCTACAAGAGCTTCTTTCTTTCTTCCTCAGTGCCAATCTGTGGAGGCGGGACTTCAGGAATAGATGAGGAACTCTATGCCTCATCAAGAAATATTTCATGAGTGCACTGTGGCACAGAGTCCTGGTCCAAAGTTTGTGCCTTGCTCTCTAGAGTGTAGTGGCTTCTCCTCAAAGTACACATACCTATCTTTTCCTTGACTGCCACTGAAATCTCACCACTAAGATCCACTGAAAACTTCTTGAAAATAAGGGTTAGTAGAGGTCCATATGGAAGGGACTTCTGTAAATTTCTAGATCCTGCCATCCTCTCCAAAACAATAGAGGGCAGGTTGACCCTATGTCTCTGAATAGCCCAAAATAACAAACTTCCATCTCTAGTAGTGACAGAAGAATGGGTGCCAGCCCTAGGTGTGATGATATTGGTGATTATGGATTGGATCAATCTTTTCTCCGCAAATAATTCATTTACTAGGAGTCCTTTCTTGCTAATAGATCCTAGACTCCCAACAACACCCAATCTTTGCTTCTCCAAAGCACGACTTTACTGATCTTATGTCCAGAATTAGGGCAATCTAGCATTTCAACCAATAGTTCTTCAGAAACTGTGATGGTAGTGCCCTTCACTCTCCTTGTGGCTGATCATTCAGGAGTGACTTGGAGGGATACATAGAATTCCTTAAGAGCACCTTCGAAGGTTGGCTCTGCAATCTGACACGGTCTCGACCATCCCAAAACTGCTAGGGTTTCTTCTACCCATGCTAGCCTACCATGAAGCTGACTGAAATCTACTACCTTCCCGGGGCAAATGGAGGCTTTGGCAGAGATGAGAGGTGTTGGAACTGTTCAGGTGTGAACATGGTTCCTTCCGGAGCCCTAGAAGGGGCCATCTAGACAAGAACGATAGAGAAAACTGAGAGGAATGTCAAAAGAGTTATAGAAATGGTGTTTAGAAGTCAAGAAACCTACCTTTCTTCAGAGAGAATGAAAGATTCTGTAGATGCTCAAAAGACGGTTCCTGTCGGGGTGAACGCCACGCGCGGGAAGAGGAAGAAGACGACAGGGGAGTCAGAGAGAAAGTTCAAACAGGTGGTTTCAAAAAAGAGGAAAGGGTCCTAATATAGAAATGGGAATAAGTAACGTACCATTGATGAGAAGATGAACGACTAAGATTAAATGAGTCAACCGTTTTGTAATAAATTCCTCTTTAAATGACAATTTAAAAATATTTTTATTTAATTAATATGAACTTCGACTTCATAGACTCTGACTCTGGAGAAGTCGAAGTGCTGCCTCCGACTTTTCAAAAGTCGCAATATACACTCCGACTTCATGACAGTCGCAGTTCCAAGACTTAGAAAAGATTTGCAATGATTTTAACATACACTTCAAAATTTAGTCATGAATTTATCATGCATCACAACAATTTAATCAGGGTTGCACATACCTATTTCTCTTCTAATTGATGTAAATCTATCTTCAGGAAGAGATTTAGTGAATATATCAACTAATTGATTATCTGTGGAGGTAAAATCAAGTAAAATATCATCATTACTTACATGGTCCCTAACGAAATGATGTCTGACCTCAATATGCTTTGTTCTTCGTGGATAGGATTTTTTGTCAAGTTGATTGCGCTTGTGTTATCATACAACATTGGAATTTCATGAAGTATTTAACCATAATCTTCCAGTTGATGTTTGATCCACAGTAGTTGAGTGCAGCAACTTCCAGCTGCAATGTACTCTGCTTCTGTTGTGGACAAAGCTACTGAATTCTGCTTTCTAGAAGACCAGGAGATCAAGCATCCTGCAAGAATTTGACAAGTACCATTGGTACTTTTTCTATCTATTTTGCATGCAGCATAGTCAACATCACTATATCTAATCAAAGTAAAATCAGAACATCTAGGATACCATAAACCCAATTTGCTTGTGTTTATAAGATATCTATTTTTTTTTAACATCATTAACATGTGATCTTTAGGATCAGCTTGAAATCTAGCACACAAACATACACTGAACATTATATCTAGTCTACTGGCAATAAGATAGAGTAATGACCCAATCATGCTTCTATAGATCTTTTGATCTACTTTCTTGCCAAGTGGATCGCTATTTAACTTAATTCCTAAGCTCATGGGTGTTCCTAATGGCTTACACTTGTCAAAACCATATTTAGAGAGTAAATCCGAAATGTATTTGGTTTGAAAAATGTGTGTACCTTCCTTGGTCTGCTTAATTTGTAACCCAAGAAAGTAATTAAGCTCACCCATCATACTCATCTCAAACTCACTTTGCATAAGGTTTTCAAAGAATTTGCAAAGTGATTCATTAGTAGAACCAAAAATATATCATCAACATATATTTGTACTATCAAGATTCTTCTGAAAATTTCTTAAGAAATAAACTGCTATCTACTTTAGCTCTTATGAAATCATGTGATATAAGATAAGCACTTAGTTTTTCATACCAAGCTCTTGGAGCTTGTTTCAGACCATACAATACTTTCTTTAAACGGAAAACATAATTTTGATATTTAGTATCTTCAAAACTAGGTGGTTGCTCAACATAAACTTTTTCTTTTATGAAACCATTCAGAAAAGTACTTTTAACATTCATTTGAAATAAATTAATGTTAAGAGAGCATGCATATGCTAATAAAATTCTAATTGCATCTAATCTAGCTATTGTGGCATAGGTTTCATCAAAATCAATCTCTTCCTCTTGGGAATACCCTTGTACTACCAGTTTGGCTTTATTCCTGGTGATTACTCCTGATTCATCCATTTTATTTTTGAAGACCCATCTGGTCTCAATAACTAGATGGTCAGAAGAACTAGGGACAATAGTTCAAACCTGGCTGCGTTGGAACTGGTTAGTTTCTCTTGCATAGCAAAGATCCAAGATTCATCAGCCAGTGCATCATTGATTGTCCTAGGCTCAATTTGAGAGACAATTGCAGAAAAATCACAAGGAATGTTCATACCTCTTGTCCTTACCCTCTCTTGAGGATCACCTATAATGTTTTCTCTTGGATGATCTCTGTGATACCTCAATTCTCTAGGTAGTCATTCCTGTGGTTCTTCTAGTTGTTAAAGTTCCTCAAGTGGTGGATCTTCCTTTTCTTCTTCTTTCTCTCTTTCTTCAAGAGATGTCTGTTCCAGATCCCTGCACAGATCTTCAACACAATCTTCTTCTTCTTCTATTCTCTTAATAGAAGGGTTAGTCTCATCAAATAAAATATGCACTGTTTACTCTATAGTTAAAGTTCTCCTATTAAATACTTTATATCCTCTAGGCTTTGAAATATAACCTAACAAAAATCCTTCATCACTTTTAGCATCTAGCTTTCCTAAGTTATCTTTACCATTGTTCAAAATAAAACACTTACAACCAAAAGGTCGAAGATGACTGATGTTGGGCTTCTTCTCCTTGTATAGCTCATAGGGTGTGTTCTTTAGAATTGGTCTAGTCATGCACTTGTTGATGATGTAGCAGGCTGTGTTAACTACTTCTGCCCAGAAATATCTTGGTAGATTATACTCTGTAAGCATAGTTCTGGCCATGTCCAGCAGTGTTCTGTTCTTCCTTTCTGCTACTCCATTCTGCTGAGGTATTCTTGGTGCAAAGAAGTTGTGTTTTATTCCATTTTCTTCACAGAACTTTACAAAAATTCATTCTTGAATTCTCCACCATGATCAGATCTAATGCTGATTATCTGAATTTTTAGTTCTTCTATACTAATTTGCTGAACTTCAGAAAAGTTGAAAATGTTTCTGATTTGACTTCCAAAAAGGATACCCAAGTGTATCTTGAGTAGTCATCTACAATCACATAGCCATACACTTTTCCTCCAAGACTTATTGTTCTTATGGGTCCAAATAAGTCCATGTGAATGAGTTCCAAAGGCTTGGAAGTTGTAACCATTGTTTTGGACTGAAATGATGTCTTGGTTTCCTTTCCCTTTGCACAAGCTTTACAAATTCCAGACTTCTTCAGTTTCAACTTCGGAAGACCTTCAACTAGATCATGCTTGATTAATTTCTTGATTACCGAAGTGCTTGCATTTCCTAGTCTTCTATGCCATAAATCAATTTTTTCACTCTTAGTGGTTGAAAGACATAAATTCACTTCTTTTAATTCTGCTAGTTGTAGGGTGTACAGATTTTTGACTCTCTGAGCTTCAAATACTATTTTTCCATCCTTTAGAATAATGCACTTATCATTATGAAATTTCACTAAGTGACCCTTGTCACATAATTGACTGATGCTAATGAGGTTGTGCTTCAATCCTTCTACAACATGACATCTTCTATTAGATTCTTTTCTTTTGTTCCTACTGTTCCACATCCTAACACTTTGCCTTTTCCATTATCTCCATAGGTGACTTGACCAATCTCATCTCTAAAACTTGTAAATAATTTTCTGTCACCCGTCATATGCCTTGAGCACCCACTATCCAAATGCCATTTGGATGCTCTCAGGCAACCCTGCAAACAAATTTAAGTTGTAACTTTTGGTACCCAAAATTTCTTGGGTCCTTGATAGTTAGTCTTAGGAATCCAACGCAGGTGTCTAGTTGTGCATGTGCTGACAGTGTGTCCTAGCTGGTTACAGTGACTACAACATAGATCAAAAACATTCTTTACATGTGTAGTGTTTCTAGAGTTCAATTTTTGCTTATAAACATACTGATTTACCTTTCTAAGATTTTTAATTCTTGTTTCTTTTACAAATTATGGAGTTGACTATTTTTCAGGATACACAACATCTTCTACATTATGTGGAGGTGTATATTCAACTCCATATTTCTTTTTACCAGATCTAGCACCTTTCTGTCTTACAAATATAGATGTTTTACAGATGGAATTTTTTTCTATGGTAGCTCTTAAGTAATTATTTTCTTCTCTTAAGTAATTATTTTCCTCTCTTAGTTTTTCTTCATCTTTCAGTTCTTTTAGATTTGATTCAATTTCCATGATTTTACTATTTTTATTTTTTTAATCTTCACACAGTAATTCATTTTTTTTAATTAAAGCGATATCTAGACTGATACGACAGAGTGAGCCTCCGATGTCGCAACCAGCTAGACTGATATATATATATAAGAACATGAAAAGAAAGTACATAAGCACCGGGGCAGAAGCTGTAGACTCCCTATGCAGAGGGGTCAAGTGTGCATGAAGCAGCTGCCCATGAAAACGACAGATACAACGCGGGCCAAGGATCAGTCCCTGGTCCTGAAAGGAGCTTGTAGAGTTTACTTTGTGGAAAGTACTTCTAGTTGTAACACCTAGGAATGCCTTCCTTGGTTTTCCTTTGTGATTACCTATAAAACCACCTGGGGATGCAGGAGCATAATCAGTAGGTGGGCGTGCGTAATTGTCGTCATTGCTAGGTTCACAATCAATGGGTCCCTCAATGACTTTACTCCTGGATGTCATGTCCGGAATAGGAGCACAAGACTGACGAGGGGCTGACTTGACCCCCGTAGGTGGCAAGGCTGTTGCCTCAGAAGAGACGGAAATATAAGTGAGTTTCTGACTCAGGTCTGCCATCACAGGGGCAGCTGCACGGGCGGGGCCAGTAGCAGATTTTGGAGTAGCAGCTTGAATCCCCATGTCCACTTTGTTGCCCAGTTGACAAGCCCAGAGGGGGGGGGGGGGTGAATGGGTCTTTAAAAAATATTTGATTAGTACCTGTACTTAAAACATTCACACAAAGACGTTCTTCGATGAAGGTTAGTAACAGTTAGTTCAAAGAGCAATCACACAAGAAAAACAAACACACACACACGAAATTATACTGGTTCGGACCTCCTCTCCTTAGGAGTCCTACGTCCAATCCCTGAGCAACAACTCAAGATTCCACTAACTAGGGTACAGTCCCCCTATGGACACTACAACACCCAGCTCAGCTGGTCTTCCTTCACACGAAGGGAATTACACCACCCTGGATACCCCACCAGGTATTTCTTCACAACAGAAGGGAACAACAACACCCTAGAAGCTCTACCAGGTCTTCCTTCAACACAGAAGGGAACAACCACAACAAAGGTAAGCAGTAAAAACAAGCCCCTAGATCAAGCTTCAACAAGCTAAGATCTGAAGCAAGCAGGACTGAAAGTAGAAGATCTAGAAACATAGTAGACTCTCAGAACTACACGAGCTCTCTCAAGATTTTCACTACAGTGTGGAGAGCAAAGAGCAAAAACAAGAAGGAGTGAAGTTCTTGGCTCTAGAATACTATCAGAAGATTTGAGTTCCTTGTACGTTGATCATTGCTTCTCTTCTTCTGATCTTCTGTCTTGTATTTATCTCCATTTGAAATATGGCCGTTGAAGTAACCGTTGTCTCTTAGATTGGTAGACGTTAGACTGAGTGACACTTGAAAGCTTCTAGTCAACAATCTTTTATCCAATTGAGCACGCAAAGAGATAAGGTCTTCTGGCGTCTATATGGTCCAACATTGTATAACAAGATATCTTTAGGACTCTGCACATATTAAATGCTAGAACAGTAGATAGCTAGGCTGTCTCTTGTTGTCAGTAAATGTTGATGTGAATATTCACCAAAATAGCAATGCCAAATAGCTTGTTTTAAAAGATGTTGATAGAATATGCACGATAATGAAAAGATATCATCTGCATACATGCAGAGATACGTTCTGTCTTCATTAAATGCACAGCAGTCAGACAGATAAGAGAAGACTTTGCCTATTCAATGCTTAATAGATAAGATAAATATCAAGTCGATATAAACCATAAAGTCATTATCTATATGACTTATGAAATCGTTATGATCAAGTGTTTACTGAAGAAATCATTATGAATACCAATAAGTCATTATAGAGAGCAAATCGTTGTATTCATTAAAGGAATCGTTATGAGTACTAACAAGTCATTATAGAGAGCAAATCATTATAGAAAGCAAGTTGATGTGTTCAACGAAGAAATCGTTATGAACACTTAACAAATCGTTATGGAAAGCAAGTTGATGTGTTCAACGAAGAAATCGTTATGAACACTTAACAAATCGTTATGGAAAGCAAGTTGATGTGTTCAACGAAGAAATCGTTATGAACACTTAACAAATCGTTATGGAAAGCAAGTTGATATGTTCAACGAAGAAATCGTTATGAACACTTAACAAATCGTTATGGAAAGCAAGTTGATGTGTTCAACGAAGAAATCGTTATGAACACTTAACAAATCGTTATGGAAAGCAAGTTGTTATGAGTTCTAAAGAAATCGTTGCGATAACTTAAGGAATCGTTACGACGGGCAAGTCGTTATGAGTTCTAAAGAAATCGTTACGATGACTTAAAGAGTCGTTGCGACGAGCAAGTCGTTACAAGTTCTAAATAAATCGTTGCGATAACTTAAGGAATCGTTACGACGGACAAGTCGTTACGCGTTCTAAAGAAATTGTTACGATGACTTAAAGAGTCGTTGCGACGAGCAAGTCGTTACGAGTTCTAAAGAAATCGTTGTGATAACTTAAGGAATCGTTACGACAGACAAGTCGTTACGAGTTCTAAAGAAATCATTACGATGACTTAAAGAGTCGTTGTGACGAGCAAGTCGTTACGAGTTCTAAAGAAATCGTTGCGATAACTTAAGGAATCATTACGGGAACGACTTGTTTGAAACACATGATATTTCAGTCTTATAAAGAAATAGTTATGATATCAAATCGTTATAGCTCTATTGAAATTGATACACACATAAGGAAATCGTTGTGACTTTCAAAGATCGATGTGGACTTACAGAAATATAACCTTGAAATGATTAAAGCTTCAGAAAGGTAATACTTACCAATATTGTCTTGTTTGACCTTGGTATATTTCCTGTACTTAAGACTTATGAAGTATGTGTTAGAACTTTTTGATAGGGTTTTGTTTGGTTTTGTTAATCACCAAAATAAATATGTAATTAATTAAAATTACATGGGGACAGACTGAACATCAATCTCCCCCTTTTTGGTGATGACAAAACTTAACAATAAGCATGAATAAAGAATCTGAATATTTGCAGAATGTATTTCAAACATGCTAAGTATTTTTCTCCCCTTAACAATAAGCATGAGTAGTAATAATAAAAAATATGAATATTTGCGGAATGTATTTCAGACATGCTATGTATTTTTCTCCCCCTTTTTGTCATTAAGCAAAAAGATAATCTGAGACAAAGAATGAAGAGAAAAGATAAGTAGAGACAAGGAAATGTAGTTCATTCATTCTGAGGAGGTACAGGTAAGTAATAAGCAGGGGATAAAAGAGAGGCAAAATGAGAGATAATCTCCCAGGCCTGCTCTTCCTGCTTCTCAAAGTAAGTCTTGAAGGGTCTAGCGCCAACAAAATAATTTGTCCCATAGAGGGAGCCATTCTTTTGAGGTGATGAACAACTGAGCTTCAAGGAAATTATGATACAGATCTCTGTCCAAGGATACCTTGTAGTAGGTGACTTTTCCAAAGCTAGCACAAGCAAGATCCACCCAAGTTTAAAGAGGATCATTTAAAGGTTGAGGGAATTCATGTCCAGAAAGGTTGCAGCTGAGATTGGAGGGCGGCCTTCCCTGGATAAGGTTGCATTTGTATCCGACAATTGCTGAGCAGATAAGGGATAGAACTTGGCCCAACCTGCAGGTGTCAGTCTTTCACATTCTGACAAGGCAGGGGCTAGAATCTCAGCACGGATGTGGCCTAGGTGGTACTCCCTAAAGATAAATCTGTGGAAAGCTACCACACTGCCCTTCTGAACTTTGATTCTGCCTATCACTCGCGCAAAATGTTCAAAAATAACTGAGCCCACTGGTGTATCCATGAGCAAAGAGTGAAGGGGAGGAAGATATGTAGCCTCTGGCAGCTGAAGAGTAGCAAAGTCCACTTGAATTGCTGCAGTGCCACGCTCAGATCCAAGATTTCAGATGGCTTGCCTGAACTGACTGAGCTGGACTTCAGGTAAACGATGAAGATACCTATAATCATTAAACATCTTGAATTGCCTGATCATCTTGATCTCTTTCTGGATGAAGGGAGCCCAGGTGTTGTTATAGTTGACCAGAAACCATTCTGACAAGGTGAGAGAGTGATCCCTAGGAGGAAAAACTTCAGATTTGGTAATGAGAAACTTGTTGTAGAGGACTTTATTTGAGCGTGCCCATTCTTCTTCAGATAAGGATTGAGCAGAAAAGAAGATCTTGGTCTTTACAAACTTGGTAAGAGAGGTGTAAGGTAGGATGGTTTGAAGATGGTCAGAAAGGTTTAGGAAAGGAAGATTGAAGATGGTGGCAAAGACAACCTTTGTGAGGTATTCCCTGTAGAGAGGCCTATTTTTAGTGACCTCTGTAAGAGAAAACCACAAGGGAGGATACAACGGATTGAAAGATGAAGAGGAGGTTTTTCTTTTCTTAGAGGGAGGATAGGAAGGATCAGAGACATGAATATGCTGGCCAACTTTGAGAACAGAGCCAAGAATGGTGTCCTCAAATTCGTCTTTGATGGGGCTCAGAGAGGGGCCATCAATTTGAGCGCCTTCTGGGATGATGGTGATGAAGAGGGAGGAGGATGAGGATGAAGAAGGGATGGTGGATGAGAAGAGTGTGAGGAGATGGTCCAGCTGATGATGAGGGACCAGAGGAGGAGGCTCCAGCTGATGATGAGGCTGGAGGACCTCAAAGATAGGAGGAGGTGGAGGAAGGGTGTTGAAGATGTAGGTGGTGAGGTGGATTGAGAGGAAAAGGTGTTGGTGAGGAGATGATTCTAGGGTGTGGTTGCTTAAAAGTGGGAGGTGCAGGTGGAGCAGTGGAGGCTGAAGGAGGGGATGGAGGAGCAGGAGTTTGAGAGGGAGAAGAAATTGGGGGCACTGGATCTACAACAGGTTCTTCTGTTGGAATCTGCTTGTTCCCTGCCGGCTCGGATGGTCCTGATGTAAGGCCCTCGAATTTCCGTCGTAGTAATTGTATTTGTGTGTGTATATTTGTGCTTGTGTATGTATATACGTATTTACGTACGTATTAATTAGTACAATTACGTGTGCATGTGTTTATACTATATGTAAATAATGCATGTATTGAATGGTGATAGTATGGATACACTACCATATACATATTGCATGTATATATGCATGGTATGCATGGTTTTCTACATATTTTAGAGTTCTGGCCGAAGGCCTTATGGCGTCAACCCCTAGCCGTTGAGGTGGTGTCAGCGTCCAGACATGGACGCCAACACTAATCCTGGCGTCTAACGATATGGACGCCTATTTCTCTGGCCTGCATGCGCAGCAGAGCCAGATATTCTGGAAACAAGGGAGCTCACCCATTGGGGAGCTGTCCCCAACGGCTCTGAGAGCCATCTTGTCACCTTGTGAGTGGGAGAGAGACCTCTTCCCACATGTTAAACCCGGATCTGCCTTCCCCAGCCCTCTCTTCACCTTTGCAAGAGGAGAAAAGAGAGAAAGAAAACCCTAGAAGAAAAACTGAGAAAACCCCCACCTTGCAACCCAAAGATCCGACTTTCTGGAGCTAAATCCGGCCATCTTCCACGACAAGAGGATAGCTGGAGCAAAGGAGGAGGCTTCCTCAACATTTCCTTGCTGTGGAGACCATCCAGGAGCCCGGAGGAAGAAGATCTAGGAGGACATTCTGCACCTTCTTGGGACTGCCCAAGGAGGGCTTCACCAGCACCCTAGATCCATTGGAGCAATTTCTAAATGGCAAGTGACCTAACCATAATGTCCCCGTATGTGTCTAGGTCAATTCTACAATTTTTATGAATTTTCCCTCGAGTCCTAGACCCTCACATTCACCCAACTTGAGAGCTCGGGTCTGTGTTTCTGCACAGACCTGCATTGACGGCAAGGTCACTGGACGCTGAGATTATGCTTGGCGTCCATCAACCATGCCGCTGACACTGAGTCAGCGGCCAAAGCCCGCCGCCAAGTTCCTCTGGACAGAACAGTGACCTGTTCTGCCCTTCCTATACAACTATTTTCGGTATGGTTTTCGTGATGAGGATATATGGTAACCCTATACACTATGTATACTGTTAAATGTGGTGTGTGGATGGGTGTGATGTGTGGTGGTGGATGTTAGAAAATTGTATTCCATGAATTTGTAAGCATGATTTGTTGATAATCTTGCCAATCCATATTTCATGATTAGGATTAGTCTGAATGCCTCAGTTTTGTCAGATCATGAAGATTAGTGGATCAGTATACGTATACTCAATTTTTGATAAATTGTCCATGCTTGCATAAGTTGCTAATAAATTCGGTTCGGTAAATAAAAAGACATGTAAGAATGATTTATGGTGATCGATCTATAGTTGTACGATTTAGGGTAATTCTGTATTCTCAAATCATGCATATAACAGTAGTCTCTGTTCAGACAGTAGCTTGCTAAAATTTTGACTTGTGTGTATAAGTCCATATCAACTTAAATTATGAATGGCATGCTAATATGTGTTTTATTTACTGTAAATTCTATTTAGCTCAGAAAAATCTGAAAAATTGAATGTATGACCATGAACCCGAAAATAGCATGTGGTTAAAATTTCAGGTCATTTAGAGTAGTATATAAAGAGTTATGTATTTTCCATGTGAGATGTAAAAATCTATGTATGTTATCGTAAGGTGGTTAGATATTGTTAAACCCAACCTGATTAGTGAATTTACTGTGTGTTAAACTCCTGAAATCTGTAGTGCCATGTTAGGAAAAACAAAGATATGCATGTGAGTGAGAAAGTGAATGAGATGAAAAGTGATATGTGTAAAACCATGTGTAAATCGGTAAAATGTGTAAATGTGTAACTGTGCCAATGTGACACTGCTTCCGTAGAGGGCAGTGGAATTGTATCAGGGAAAAGTCCCCCTGAGAAAGTTCAATGTGTAAGTGACCCTAAGGACATTAGGGGGAAATCCTGGAGGTGGACAAGTACCACTGGTTAGGGTGGAGACTTGTTCTCCCGATCTGCACAGTCCAAGAGTCGCCATTGGAATGCCTAGATGGCGTCTATGTGTAATGTGATGTGTATATGTCCTTCTTTGGTGGTTTGGACTATGTGTCACGGCACCTAAAATGTGTAATGTGTAATGTGTAATGTGTATGTGTTCATGTGTAAATGTGTAAGTGAACAATGTGAATGTGTATGTGCAAAGTGTAACCATGTGATAGAGGAAACTTGTGTAAAGAAAATGTGAAATTCTAAATGTGAGGATATGATATGAAATCCATGTGAGACAAATCTGAAACCATGTGAAATCAGTAATTTCATGTTGTTATCATCATGTTTATATGTGCAAAAATGTCTAGAATCCATGTTAGGGATAATTGATGAGCACGGGTACAAAGTAGCATGATTGGTTGTCCACGTGATATGTTTTAAGCAACATTGTAGCTCTCATGTATAGGTTTACAGCCATTAAACCATGTGAAACCAGCAACATAAAGCATGTGAAAATGTCTATGTATGCGTTTAAAAACATGTAAGATCCATGCTAGTCGTGTTTTCCTTTCACATATGCACAATGTTCATGTTGGTAGCTCTCATGTCTTGGTTCTTTAAAGGTAAAATTTCACGAGTAAATTGAATAGAGAACATGTGATAGGTAAGTTTTATTCTTAGAAATCTGAAAGCATGATCCATATATTAATTTGTAAAACTTTCATGCCATGTGTTGAAAAGTTTTAAATGTGCATGTAGAAACCGCTATGACTTATACGTGTATGTTATGAGTAGAGTTGCTTGCTGAGTCTTTAGACTCACTCCTTGCTTCGGCGTATAGGTGTAGTTGGTGACGTGGCACCGTTGGAGGAGACAGTGGAGACGGACTCCGAGCGCGGAGATTAGTCTTTAGAGTTCTTTGTGACTTGTGCATTTCATAGTATGTAATTTGAACGTTGTACTAGAGTTATCATGAAAAGAATGTATAAGTGTGGACATTATGTATTTTAAATTCAGCAATTTAAATTATGTGAACTTTTAGCTCTTAATGTTAATTGCGAATTTCATGTATGTTTAATGTGGATGATGAATAAATGAGGACAGATGTCTTTTACTTCCGCTACTCTGTTGTATATTCGCGTGTATCTCAGGTGTATGTATCGTTTGGGTAAATGTCCCACTGTGAGGACTCTCGCTATACCGACGTGGGTTGGTATAACCGTACCGGTATAATGAGGGTCGTCATAGACCCTTCAGCTGGAGCCCTGATGGCCCTGCTCCTGAACTGGGGGCCCGGATGGCCCTGACTCCAAAGGAACTTCTTCTGAAACCACAGATGGCCCTTCCATTTCTGCAGCTGATGTAGTAGGAGGCTCAGAAGATGGAGGTGCTTGAGCTTTTATGGCTTGCAGAACTTCTGAAAGTAAGGCCTTCATGGATCCCAATTCCTTATTGAACCATTTCATTGCATTCCTTACTTGTAACATCTCTTTTAAGGAGGAGGCCTAGCTCATGAAAATTGAATTGACATCGGACTGCAAAGAGCACAGGATTTCTCCTTGAACATCTAGTCTTTCTATGACAGGCTTCAGTTGTATCACAATCTTCTGCCTCTGGGTCCTTTGATATGGAGCATCTGCAAGAAGAGGAAGTTCTGGAGCAACTTCCTTCCCTTTCTCCTTGACTTGGTTCACAGGAGCCTGTACTTCATCAATATTGGCATCCTCATCAGATTCTGAGGAGCTAGATGTTTCCCCATCTTGGAAATGTTCTTCTGGGGGGTTTTCAGTGCTCTCCCCCTGAGATATGCCTTCATTTCCTTCCACTGAAGTGCCTAAACCGGAGGTATCTGCCATTGGTACAGAGGTTTCTTCTGGGATATTTGGGCTGACAGACTACTCCCCCTCAATAGGAGCATCTTCTGCAACACTTCCTTGCTCCCCTTGAATGGGAGCTTCATCCACAGATACTTCAACATTGTGCCCACTGCCACAGATTCTGATATTTGAGGCTCACTAACATTTTGCTCCTCATGGCTTGGAGAATCTTCTACAACTGCTTCTTCAAGGTGGCCGGATGCCACAGCTTCTTCCACTACAGCTCCTGCTAGTTCCACTGAGGCTTCCTCTGCACTTTCTCTTTCCAAAACTACTGCAACTGATGATTCTGGTGCCTCTTCTGCTGCGGATGCAACTTCAGCTGGTGCTCCTGTTGCTGGTTCTACTGAAACTTCTGGCTCAAAAACTGCTGCTTGAGTTGTAGTTGATTCTGGTGCATCTGGTGTCACTGCTGCTGCTGCTACCACTTCCTCTGGATGGACTTCAGGGGCTTTGCCATTATAGCCTCACCCTCAGCCACTGAGGTCTTGGTCCATACACCATTTATGATTGAGAAATCACTTTTTCTAAGATTTCTGTACCTAATGCTCTGGCTCATCTTCTCAACTACTGCTCCAGACAGGTCAACACCAAAGTGTTTGAAAACCTTGGTGAGCAAGTGAGCATAAGGCAGAGATACATTGAGCTTACTTTTGGTGTCCCAAATCTGATCCCGAGCAAACTTCATCCTCTCTATCATTACTTCGGCCATGTTAATCTCCTTGTTCTGTATGGCCCAAAACATCATATCCGAATCTGCCTTGGTACAGGTTGAAAAAGTTGCACTTCTAGGAACTAGAATTTGACAAACAATAAAGTGCAGAAGACGGTTGAATGCATTCAACTGATTGATATCTATTTTCCCATCTCTTAACCGAATTCAGGACCAATGATTCCGAGACCCTTGACCTGGGTATCCACAGTGTGGATTCCACTGTGACCAGTCGTGCTTACATCAAACAGAGTCTTCAGAAGATTGTGATCAATCTTGATTGTGGTTCCCTTGACTGAAGATGTCAGGGACCCATCTGCCTCTAATTCAAGCAAACGTAGAATGCCTTCACAAGGTCCGGATAGCTTACCTCAGAGAAGGTCGAAATGATTGTCCACTGCATTCTTCTCACTGCGGCCACTATGTTGTGCATGCCGTTCTTCTCAAGATCAGCTGCATCCACTGCCTTATTCCACAAAGCTTGGTCTTCACGAACGTGAACCTCTCTTGCTGCTCAGGTGAGAGGTACTCAGTGCCGTAGCCCCCAAGACTGCCGGAAACAACTGGTATGGCCATGAAGTTGAGTGGAGGAGGGTTTCAGAACGGAGGAGATGGTGGCAGAAGTGAAAGCCCTCAAGAAAGTCTTTGCGAGAAGAGGTGAAGGGCTTCAAATTTGTAGAGAGTCGATGTCGAAGTCGTTAGGGCATCGGCTCAGGCAACCAGACGAAAGAGGGAAAAAGATAGAAGATAGGAGATGAATCGTTCCCACATCGATTTTCGGAGTTAAATAAATGCTATACCGAAAAGTGAGGCGCCAAAAGGTGGCAGAAGACGACAAATGAGTTTGACCAACTCAACAGACTTTATAAAGAGAGCGGCCCAAAAAGATAATTTAAATTACTTTTGCTTAAGGCCATGGAGGGAAAACTTACTTAATTCTGAAAATTTATATTCCAGTTTTAAACAGAAATCTCTTCACAAATTACACATGCCCAATTCCCTTCTAAGAGACGTAAATCTCTCCTCGGGTAAGGCTTTTGTGAAAATATCTGCTAACTGACCATTTGTATCAATAAAAGATATTTCAATGTTACCATTTGCTACATGATCACGAATAAAATGATATCTAACCTCAATATGTTTGGTCCTTGAGTGCTGAACTGAATTTTTGGTGAGATTGATAGCATTGGTGTTGTCACACAGTAGTGGAATTGATTTGATATTTAGTCCGAAATCTTCAAGTTGTTGCTTTATCCATAGGAGTTCTGTACAACAACTTCCAGCAGCCACGTACTCAGCTTCAGCTGTAGACAGTGCCACTGAATTTTATTTCTTTGAGGACCAGGATATCAAACACCCTGCAAGAAATTGACAACAACGACTGGTGCTTTTTCTATCTACTTTGCATCCAGCATAGTCAGCATCAGAGTATCCTACTAAATTAATTTCACAAGATTTTGGATACCACAGACCTAAGTCATGAGTTCTAACTAAATATCTAAATATCTTTTTACAGAGATTAAATGAGATTTTCTAGGATCTGCTTGATACCTAGCACACATGCATACACTGAATAGAATATCAGGTCTACTGGCCGTTAAGTAAAGTAATGAACCAATCATACCTCTGTAGATCTTTTGATCTACTTTCTTACCATCCTTGTCACTATCCATCCTTGTAGATGTACTCATTGGTGTTGAGAGTGGCTTTGTGTTCTCAAAACCAAATTTCTTCAAAAGCTCCTTGGTGTATTTTGCTTGACAGATGTGGGTGCCATCTTTTCCTTGCTTGATTTGTAGTCCAAAAAAATAATTGAGCTCCCCTATCATGCTCATCTCAAACTCTCCCTGCATCAACCTTTCAAAATACTTGCAAAGGGATTCATCAGTAGAACAAAAAATAATATCATCTACATAAATTTGAACTAGTAGTATGTGCTTGACTTTTGATTTTATAAAAAGAGTACTATTGTGACGGCCCTCATTATACCGGTACGGTTATACCAACCCACGTCGGTATAGCGAGTGCTGCCAGCCACAGTGGGACATTTACCCAACGATACAAACAGCTGAGATACACGCGAATATATATAATAGAGTAGCGGAAGTAAAAGAGAACTATCTCCATTCATTCATCATCTACATTAAACATACATGCAGTTTACAATTTGCAAAAATGAACTAAAATTCACATGATTTAATTTGCTGAAATAGAGATACAAAATGTCCACATATTACATTCTTTTAATGATAATTCTAATACAATGTTCAAGTACATACTATGAAGTACACAATCACAAAGAACTCAAAAACTGGCTAGTCTCCACGCTCGGAGTCCGTCTCTGCTGCCTCCTCCGAGGGTACTGTGTCACCATCTATACCTGTACGCCGAAGCAAGGAGTGAGTCCAGGGACTCAGCAAGTAACACTATGCATGATATACACGTACAAGTCCTAGTGGTTCTATACGCACATTACACTTTGCAACACATAGCATGCTAGTCCATTTAAGTTTTCAACCTATCATGAAGGTTCTACAATTTTATACATAACGCATGCTTTCAGATTTCAAAAATAACATTCACCTATCACATGGTCTCTATTCAATTCACTCATGAGACTTTAATCAAAACGTGAGAGCTATTGACATGAGAATAATAACATGCATTTTCTGAATTCACTTGGTTTCAGATTTAGTTTCACATGGTTTCTATAACACATTTACATATCTAAGATTTCACATTTTTCTTTACACTAGTTTCCTCTTTCACATGGTTCACCTTACACATACACATTCACATATCACTTACACATTTACACATGGTCACATACACTTTACACATTTCACTTTTACACATATTTTAGTGCCGTGACACATAGTCCAAACCACCAAAGAAGGACACAAACACATCACATCACATAGACGCCATCTAGGCAATACAATGGCGACTCTTGGACTGCGCAGACCGGGAGAACAAGTCTCCACCCTAACCAGTGGTACTTGTCCACCTCCAGGATTTCCCCCTAATGCCCTTAGGGTCACTTAACACAATGAACTTTCTCAAGGGGACTTTTCCCTGATACGGCTCCACTGCCTTCTCGGAAGCAGTATCACATTGGCACAATTTACACTTTACACATTTACCGTTTTACACATGGTTTTACACTTGACACTCTTCATTACATTCACACTTTCTTACACACATGAACACCTCTGTTTTTCCTAACATGGTACTACAGAGTTTTCAAGGTTCAACACACAGTAAACACACCAATCATGCTGGGTTTAAACAAAAATCAAATCACATTTCGATCATATGTACGAATTATCCACATTTCACATGAAAGCACATAACTTTTTATTTACTGTTCCAATGACTTGAAATTTTAACCACATGTTGTTTTCGGGTTCCAAATCATACCCTCAATTTTTCAGATTTTTTTGAGCTAAATAGGATTTACATAAAATCAAACACCTAATTAGCATATTATTCACAACTTAAGCTAACATGGGTCTAACACATTTTGAAATTTATCCACTTACTGTTTTGCACAGAGACCACTAATGCATGATTTCAGAATACAACATCATCCTAATTCATACATCTATAAATCCGTTACCACAAACCATTTTTACATGCTTTCATTTTTACCGAACCGAACTTACTAGCAATTCCACAAGTATGCATGAATTACCAAAAATTCAGAACATACATACATGCCCCACAATTCTTCATGAATAGACTGAAACAAGACATTCAACTAATCCTAATCATGGAACATTGATTTGCAAAAATTATCTACAAGTTATGCTCACATTTTACAAGATGTCATTACCCCACATTCACCATCACACCACATTCATCCACAACCACAATGCACAATATACATAGAGTATAAGGTGTACAATATATCCTCATCGCATAAAACATACCGAAATTAATATACAAGAGGGACAGAACGACTCACTGTTCTGTTCATAAGAACTAGACGGCGGTCTCTGGCCGCTGACTCAAAGTCAGCGGCATGGTCGATGGACGCCAAGGATGAACTGGGCGTCCAGGGACCTTGCCGTCTACTCAGGTCTGTGCAGAAACACAGACCCGAGCTCTAAATCTTGGGTGAATGGAGGGTCTAGGACTCAAGGAAAATTCCATAAAAATGTCAAAAACCACCTAGACTCATACGGGGACACCATAGATAGGTCACTTGCCTCTCTAAAATTCCTCCAAGAGATTTATGGCTCGAAGAAGACCTCCTTGGGCAGTTCCAAGAAGTTGCATAAGTGCCTCCAAGATCGCCTTCCTCCGGGCTCCTGGGTGATCTCCACGCCGAGGGGATGATGGAGAAGCCTTCCCCTTTGCTTTAGCTTCCTCCTTGTTGCAGAAGATCTCCAAATCTAGCTCCAGGGGGTCAGATTTGAGGGTTCTAAAATGGGGTTTTCTCACAGAATGCTCTAGGGTTTTTCTCTCTTCTTCTCTCCTCTTGCAAGGGTGAAATGAGAAGTGGGGAGAGGCCAACTCGGGTTCAGGGTGTAGGAGAGCCCCTCACCCACTCACCATGCCGATTAGACAGCCTTAGAGCCGTTGGGGGACATCCCCCCAATGGTTGCCATGCCTTGTTTCAGAAGTTTGCAGCTCTGCTGCGCATGCAGGCCAGAGAAGTTGACGTCCAGATCGCTGGACGCCGAAATTAGGGTTGGCGTCCAGGGCTGGACGCTAACACCACCTCAACGGCCAGGGGATTGATGCCAAAAGGGCCTTCGTCCAGAACCCTAATTTATGCAGAAACCATGCATACCAAGCTTCTATACATGCAATATGTACGTGGTATTATATTCATACTATCACCATGCAATACATACATTATTTACGTTTAATATAAACACATGTACACGTAATTATACTATTTTAATATCTACGTAAATATGTACATACATACTCAACACATATACACACATAAATACGAAAAATACGACGGAAATTCGAGGGTCTTACAACTATCTACTTGACCTCTATTGAAACCATGGTTAGAAGAAAAGAACTAAGCCTTCATACCAGGCTCTAGGTGCTTGCTTTAAGCATATAGAGCCTTGTGAAATTTAAAAACATGATTTGGAAATTCTAAATCATCAAAACCTTGAAGCTGTTCTACATAAACTTCCTCTTTAATAAAACCATTCAAAAAAGCAGATTTAACATCCATTTGAAATAGTTTTAAATGTAGAGCAGATGCATATGCAAGTAATATTCTGATAGCCTCAAGTCTAGCCACAGGTGCATAGGTTTCATCAAAATCTATGTCTTCCTCTTGGGAATAGCCTTGAGCCACCATCTGGCCTTGTTTCTCAAGATTACACCAGCCTCATCCAATTTATTTCTGAACACCCATTTGGTGCCAATAACTGGATGGTCTAATGGTCTGGGAACAAGTGACCATACTTGGTTTCTCTTGAACTGATTTACTTCATCTTGCATGGCTATAATCCAGATTCATCAGTAAGAGCTTCATTGACTGTCCAAGGCTCTACTTGAGAAACAAATGCTAGGTAATCACAAGAAATTACATTACCTCTTATTCTTACCCCTACAGATGGATCACCAATGATATTTTCGAGTGGGTGGTCTTTCTTGTATCTCCACTCTTTCGGAAGATTTTCATGCTCAATGACTGTTTGCTGCAAGTCTTCCAGAGGTGGATCATGCTTGTCCTCAATTAATGTGTCCTTTAATTTCTTGGACAATTCATCTGCATCATCATTGTCACTATCTTCTTCCTTTCTCAAGGAAGGGTTAGTTTCATCAAAAATAATATGTACAAACTGTTCAATCAATAAAGTGCGTTTGTTAAACACCCTGTAACCTTTAGGTTTAGAAGCGTACCCCATGAAGATGCCTTCATCTGATTTGGCATCCAACTTACCAATATCCCTTTTTCCATTGTTGTGGATGAAGCAAGGACATCCAAATGTCCTGAAGTGACTGATCTTTGGTTTCTTTCCCTTGTACAGCTCGTAGGCAGTTTCTTTTAGGATTGGTCTTATCATTACTCTGTTGATGATATAGCTTGCTGTGTTTATTGCTTCAGCCCAGAAATATCTTGGCAAATCATATTTTGACAACATAGTTCTTGCCATATCCAATAAAGTTCTGTTCTTCCTTTCAACAACACCATTTTGTTGTGGTGTCCTTGGTGCTGAAAAGTTATGCTCAATTCCTTCATTATCATGAAACTTTGCAAATTTCTCATTTTGAAATTCACCTCCATGGTCTGATCGAATGCTGACAATACTAAATTTCTTATTTTTTTGGACCTTCTTGCTGAAACTGACAAAGCTTTCAAAAGTATCATCTTTATGTTCTAGAAATGACACCCAAGTAAATCTGGAGTAATCATCAACTATAACAAATCCGAAATTCTTTCCTCCAAGACTGGTGGTTCTCATTGGCCCAAATAAATCCATATGAAGGAGTTCTAAGGGTTTTGAGGTTGTCACCACAGTCTTTGATTTGAAGGAATTCTTAACATGTTTCCCTTGGCACAAGGTCTGCAGACACCATCCAATTTTGTGCTGACCTTTGGCAGACCTTCCATAAGATTCTTCTTTAGTAGTTTTCTCATACCGTCTATGCTGTAATGTCCCAGTCTTCTGTGCCACAGTTTAGTTGATTGATCCTTGTTTGCTGCCAAACAGACATCTTGATCCTTGAGTTCTTCAAGATGAAGTGCATACAGGTTCTTTTCTCTATTGACTTCGAAAATTACTGCTCCATCCTTCAATATGCTGCACTTTGACTCTTGAAACTGAATCTGATGACCTCTGTCACAAAGCTGGCTGATGCTGATGAGATTGTGCTTCAGTCCTTTGACAAGCAATACATCTTCAATGACTATCTTTCCTTTGTTTCTCACAGAACCACTGCCAATCACTGTGCCTTTCCCATTGTCTCCATAGGTAACTGTTCCTTCTTCAGCTTGTAGATAGGTGAATAGCTTCCGATTCCTTGACATGTGCCTTGAGCACCAACTGTCCAAATACTATTTGGATGCTCGAGTGTTACCCTGAAATAAAATCATCAAGTTTTAGGTACCCAAATTCTTTTGGGTCCTGATTGGTTAGTATCATTGATTTTACCTTTGATTATCCATTTCTTATGTCTTGTTGGGCATGTTGTTATGATCCTATGTTGCCTAACTTGTGCAGTGACTACAGCAGGATAATTTAGTTACTTTTTCTATATATTTGAAGCTAGCTTTGTATGCTATATCTTGTTCGGGTACAAAATTTGGTGTTGGATATGTTTTAGGATAACTATGGTTTCTTCATTATCTGGGGGTGTATATTCTAAAATCCATTTTTCTTCTTACCTGATCTTCTAGCACCTTTTAATATGAGAGAGTTTTTACCATTTGAATTTTTTCAATGTGCTAGATAATTTCTTATTTTCATTGTTATGATTTTATTTCTGTTTTCAGTTCATCTATGCCTGCCTGTTTTTCAACTTAATTATTTGTTCATTCTTATCCTTTAGATCTTCACATAATAACTCATTTCTTCTTTTAAGTTCAGTTAACTATTTTTCTAGTTGCTCATTTTCAGATTTTAGATCTGAGTTTGTATTTTCTAAACAAGTAATGTTTTTCTTACTAACTTTCAATAATTTAGATACATCTCTATATTTATCATGTAGTTCATTAAATGCATCCTCTAAATTATCAGAATCAGAATCAATCCAGGAATCAAAGGAGGAATCAGATGTTACCTTATCATCTGTATTTGCCATGAAAGCCAAGTTGGCTTCTTCTTCATCACTGGTTGAGCTTGACTCACTGTCTGAGTCGCTGTGTTTTTCCCATGCGGCTGCCATTGCCTTCTTCTTGTATTTCTTGAATCGTCTGAAGTTATCTTTCTTCTTGTGTCCATCTTTCTTAAGCTTTGGACACTCTGCCTTGATATGTCCAGGCTTCTTGCACTCATAACATGTAGGTTCTCCTTTCTTCAGATCTTTTCCTTCTGGCTTCTTAAACTCTTTATTTTTCTTGAATAATCTTCTGCCAATTGAAACTTCTTCTTTTTGGCTAGAATTCGTTGTAGTCTTCTGGACAGCATAGCTTCTTCATCATCACTGTCCTTGCTGCTCTCTGTTGTCCAGTGATTCTTCTGACGACTCTTCATCAGCCTTGAGCGCATTTGACTGCTTCTTTCTGCTGGAGGATTCTCCTAATCCTCCATGTTTATCTCATGGGCCATAGGGACCCAATGAGCTTTTCCAAAGACATTCTCTTTAGATCAATAGCTTCTTCAATGGCTGTAACTTTGGGAGTCCATGAAGATGGTAGGGATCTAAGAATTTTCCTCACCATGTCTCCCATTTCATAGGTCTTTCCTAGTTCGGCTAACCCATTTGTGATATCTGTAAATCTACTGAACATCTAGGTTATGGACTCACCTGATTGCATTTGAAATCTTTCATATTGGGTTACAAGAATGTCAATACTTGTCTCCTTCACCTTTTCTGTGCTTCATAAGTGATCCTGAGCTTTTCCCACATTTCCATTGCGGATTTGCAGGCTGAGACTCTGTTGAATTCCTTTTTACTTGGGGCACAACACAGAATACTCTTTGCTTTACAGTTCAACGAGATCTTCTTCCTGTTGTCTCTATCCACTGAACTTTCTCATTTGTAACCAAAGATCACCTTCTTCCACTATTGACCATATCTGATAGTCGTGACCTTGTAGAAAATACTCCATTCTGGTTTTCCACTAATGTAGTCTTCTCCATCGAACAATGGTGGTCGGTTAACTGACTGACCCTCGAAATGACTTTGGACTGCCATGGATCTTTACTCTTCAGATCGTTGGATCTACTTCTTTGTCGAAGAGACTCGCTCTGATACCACTTGTTGCCCATGACAAGCCCAGAGGGGGGGTGAATGGGTCTTTTTAAAAATATTTGATTAGTACTTGTACTTAAAACATTCACACAAAGACGTTCTTCGATGAAGGTTAGTAACAATTAGTTCAAAGAGCAATCACATAAGAAAAACAACAACCAACAACACGAAATTATACTGGTTCGGACCTCCTCTCCTTAGGAGTCCTACGTCCAGTCCCTGAGCAACAACTCAGGATTCCACTAACTAGGGTACAATCCCCCTATGGACACTACAACACCCAGCTCAGCTAGTCTTCCTTCACACGAAGGGAATTACACAACCCTGGATACCCCACCAAGTCTTCCTTCACAACAGAAGGGAACAACAACACCCTGGATCTACCAGGTCTTCCTTCAACACAGAAGGGAACAACCACAACAAAGGTAAGCAGTAAAAACAAGCCCCTAGATCAAGCTTCAACAAGCTAAGATCTGAAGCAAGCAGGACTGAGAGTAGAGATCTAGAAACATAGTAGACTCTCAGAACTACACAAGCTCTCTCAAGATTTTCACTACAGTGTGGAGAGCAAAGAGCAAAAATAAGGAGTGAAGTTCTTGGCTCTAGAATTCTATCAAAAGATTTGAGTTGCTTGTACGTTGATCATTGCTTCTCTTCTTCTGATCTTCTATCTTGTATTTATCTCCATTTGAAATATGCCGTTGAAGTAAACGTTGTCTCTTAGATTGGTTGACGTTAGACTGATGACACTTGAAAGCTTCTAGTCACAATCTTTTATCCAATTGAGCACGCAAAGAGATAAGGTCTTCTGGCGTCTATATGGTCCAACGTTGTATAACAAGATATCTTAGGACTCTGCACATATTAAATGTAGAACAGTAGACAGCTAGGCTATCTCTTGTGTCAGTAAACGTTGATGTGAATATTCACCAAAATAACAATGCCAATATAGCTTGTTTTAAAAGATGTTGACAGAATATGCACGATAATGAAAAGATATCATCTGCACGCATGCATAGATACTTTCTATCTTCATTAAATGCACAGCAGTCAGACAGATAAGAGAAGACTTTGACTATTCAATGCTTTAAGAGATAAGTTAAATATCAAGTCGATATAAACCATAAAGTCGTTGTCTATGACTTATGAAATCGTTATGATCAAGTGTTTACTGAAGAAATCGTTATGAATACCAATAAGTCATTATAGAGAGAAAATTGTTGTATTAATTAAAGGTTATAGAAAGCAAGTTGATGTGTTCAACGAAGAAATCGTTATGAACACTTAACAATTGTTATGGAAAGCAAGTTGATGTGTTCAACGAAGAAATCGTTATGAACACTTAACAAATCGTTATGGAAAGCAAGTTTATGTGTTCAACGAAGAAATCGTTATGGAAAGCAAGTTGATATGTTCAACGAAAAAATCGTTATGAACACTTAACAAATCGTTATGGAAAGCAAGTTGATGTGTTCAATGAAGAAATCGTTATGAACACTTAACAAATGGTTATGGAAAGCAAGTTGTTACGAGTTCTAAAGAAATCGTTGCGATAACTTAAGGAATCGTTACGACGGGCAAGTCGTTACGAGTTCTAAAGAAATCGTTACGATGACTTAAAGAGTCGTTGCGACGAGCAAGTCATTACGAGTTCTAAAGAAATCGTTGCGATAACTTAAGGAATCGTTACGACGGACAAGTCGTTACGAGTTCTAAAGAAATCGTTACAATGACTTAAAGAGTCGTTGCGACGAGCAAGTCGTTACGAGTTCTAAAGAAATCGTTGCGATAACTTAAGGAATCGTTATGACGGACAAGTCGTTACGAGTTCTAAAGAAATCGTTATGATGACTTAAAGAGTCGTTGCGACGAGCAAGTCGTTACGAGTTCTAAAGAAATCGTTGTGATAACTTAAGGAATCGTTACGGGAACGACTTGCTTGAAACCACATGATATTTCAGTCTTATAAAGAAATCATTATGATATCAAATCGTTATAGATCTATTGAAATCGACACACACATAAGGAAATCGTTGTGACTTTTAAAGATCGATGTGGACTTAGAGAAATATAACCTTGAAATGATTAAAGCTTCAGAAAGGTAATACTTACCAATATTGGCTTGTTTGACCTTGGTATATTTCCTGTACTTAAGACTTATGAAGTATGTGTTAGAACTTTTTGATAGGGTTTTTTGTTTAGTTGTTAATCACCAAAATAATATGTAATTAATTAAAATTACATGGGGACAGACTGAACATCACACTTGTAGTTCAGGGGAAGCTTCAGTTAAAGGCAAGCATGGCTGCGGTAGAATGAAGGTGCACCTTTGACTGGAGAAGAAGAAGACAGTTCTATCATACCGGGTGCAACTCTCTGGTTTTTCATTTGATCTTTTGTTTCATTTAGGTTTTGTCCTAATCTTTCTACTTCATTTTCATAAAAGTATTAGATTTTTCTTGAGTAAGTAAGTTTAACTTAACTATTTCATTGTTTTACACTGTTTTATATTTCTCATATATTCATTGAAAGCATCTTCAAGACTATCAGAATCTGATTCAGAACATGATGTAAAAGAGGTTTTGGAATTTACCTGATCCAGTCCTGCCATGAGGGCTAGATTTACCTTTTCTTCTTCTTCAGATTCTAAGCTTGAAGGGTCTGAACTTGTAGCTTCTTCATTATCCCATGCTGCTGCCATTGCCTTTTTCTTGTACCTTCTGAATTTCTTTTCTTTGCCTTTCTTCTTCTCAGATCTTTCTGCTTGATCCTTTTTTTTCAGCTTAGGACATTCAGATTTGTAATGTCCTGGTTGATTGCACTCGTAGCAGGTTGGTTCCTTCTTCTTGTCCTTTTTGAAGAATCTCTTTGAACCAAACTTCTTCTTCTTAGCAAGGATTCCTTGTAGTTTCCTTGACAACATAGCTTCATCATCACTGTCATCTGATTTCTCCTTTGAGTCTTCAGAGGAAGAAGAATCTGCAACTTCTAAAGCATTTGCCATTTTCTTTTTTGATGAACTTTCAGAAAACATTTCCATGTTGATTTTGTGAGCCATTAAGGAGCCATAATTTGTCCTTATATTTCAAAATGTTTTTGGCATCTAGTGAAAAGTCAATATATTTCTGACAGAAGATATCTTTTATCTTCTTTCTAGATCTCTTCTCGCTTGTCAGAACAAAAGAACTTACCTACCACTTCTGGATGACATCAGAAACATAGAGGTATGAGCCTTTTTGACAGAAACACTCTTTTATCTAAACACTTTATTCTATGCTTGCAGACCTCGTGGACCACAAAATATCAGAAGAAAAGAAGATGAACAACGGCTAGAACTCCAACGGATTTGTTCAAAGCTTCTCATATAAAAGATGACGCAAGGCTGAAGAAAAGTAAGAGAGCTTTCTGAAGATCTTTGAAGGAGTGTACATCTTGTGAGGAACCTGAACTCCAAATACACTCAAAGGAAAAGAGAGAAAGAGCCCGAGCCCAAGAAGAAGTGCTCAAGCATCTAAAGTCTTCAAGCTTCAAGCTCCTTCTCCTCTCTTCACTCTCTTTGTGGTCATTGTAAATCTGGGGGAGAGTCTGTGGCTGAGAGCTAGAGTTCTTAGTGTTCATCTTGTAATAGCTCTCGGTTGTTTCTTCTTTTCTAAGAAAGATTTCTGTCCAGCTATAGGACTGTATACAGTGTAAAACCTAGCTGGGGGTTTAAGTCTAGCAGAACCGCACTGGGGTTTGTACCAGGAGGTGGCTTCTTGACCTGTAAAAGAAGTGGGCTGCTTCTTACCCTGGAAAGAGAAGAAGACCAGCTGGGGTGTGGGTGTTGTATTGTCAGTGAGGGGGACTATACCCTGGTTAGTGAAATCCAAGAGTTTGCTTGGGGACTGGATGTAGGACTTCCATGTGGGAAGGGCGAACCGGAGTAACTCTTGTGTTATTTGTGTGATTGTTTTTACTTCCGCACTGCAACTCTTTATCACACTAAACTAACCCAACTTTCAAGTGATAAATTTCTGTGTTTAAGTTTCTGTTTCAGATTTCGAAAAACCTATTCACCCCCCTCTAGGTTAGCTTGCTGCCGTACCAAAAGGGCCAACATCACCAAGTATAGTAAAATCACCTTGTTCTATTACCTACCATAGATCAAAATCTGTGCTTGTGATGAAGCATTCCATCCGCATCATCCAATACTGATAATCCTCACCATCGAAAAACAGTGGCCTTGTGACAGACTGACCTTCATAGTTGTGGCCTTCAGCTGCCATCTCTTCTCAAATCTTTCGATTCTTCTGAGAAGACCTCGCTCTGATACCACTTGTTAGATCGAGATGACACTAATAATGTCAGAGGGGGGCGAATAGGACTTTTTTGCGCTTTAAAAATTTATCTGAAATTAGACAACACTAAATATAATGTTAGTGTTTAGTGTAGTGTGTGAAATAAGTGTAAGTTGGCGGAAAAAATCACATAAAGGCACAATAAATTTTATCCTAGTTCGGCCTTCCCACATAGAAGTCCTACATCTAGCCTCAAGCAAACCACTTGAGATTTCACTAACTACCAAGAATGCTTGGCCTTCTCTCACCCTTGAGAGGAATTACAAGCCCACTTGCTCCCAAGCAAGTCTTCCCTTAACAGGGGTACAAACACTACCTTCAAAAGGTCTTCCCTTCACAAGAGGGACACATTAGGAAACAAACCTTCTACGGGTTGCACAAAACAGAAATGAAAGATTAGTGTGCCTGCTCACAAGAATGAGCAAACACAGAGGATTCAGAAAGGATTACAAATGAAAATTTCAGCTCAACTCTTTTTGAATCTAACTAGGGGACTGAAGAGAAGATCTATGATTACAATGCCACCCAATAGAAACAAGGCTTCTATGAATGAAAAACCTCGAAACTTTCAGATTGTGGAAGCTCTCTATCTTTCAGCTCAGTAGAAGGCTTGTGAAGGCTCTGCTAGCAGAATGTAGATGCGAGTTGAGTGTGTTGCTAACTGGTTTCACACTTCAAGTATGTGTCTAGTTCAAACTTCGGCTTATATATATGCTTCAGAATTCTTTAAGTTTCCATTTGAAGCTATCCGTTAGAGAACTAGCATTGGAGAAGTAGCTGTTGATCCTTTAGATGTTGGTGCTGTTTGTTATCCAACAGTTCTTCACCTTTTTGGCTTTTCAACGACTTCAGACTATGTTTGAGGCTTCACAGCTTGAAGGATAGACTTATTTAATGTTCTGTGAAACTCCATACTGGAACATGCTTATAAATGTTCTACAACAAAAGACAAGTGGCAACCTGAATTTTTATGAAAAATAAAAATTTAAATAAAGAATTTAAAACCTAGCTAAATGGATATTTAAACAGAGCATTAAATAAAACCCATTAGATGGAAAAGAGTAATGGGCTTTGCTTAATGGATCTTCTAGAAATTATTGGGTCAAAAATAAGAATTTATAAAAGAGAATAATAGGAAAATACCCTAAATTCGCAACTAAATTATTACCTAAATAGAAAAGGGGTATTTAATGCATTAAATAGCTAGTTTGAGTTATAATAGGATTCCTAAACCTACCCCATATGGGTTAGCACGAATTTGGATCTCTTCCTAGTCTAAATAGAGATTGGAAAGCAAGGAAGGAAGGAGGAAGTAGGAAATTTCGGAATTTAAGAGGAATTAGAGTCCTATTAGGAAATAGAAAGAGGAGAAGCTTAAATACTCTCCTAAAACCCTCATGGCTGACCCAAGCTCGTGCCAAGGGATTCCTGGACCAGGAGGAGAGGCCTAGGAGGAGGAGATTTCGTGGGAAGAAGAACCTTTCAAGCTCTCAACCCCGTTCTTCAAGTTCTAGCCCTAGAAGATAAATTGAGTCAAAGGTAGGCATTCTCACAAGCATACCATGAAACTTTTTCTGTAGGATGTATCATCTATCAGGAACGAAACCCTCAAGTTTCATATTTTTCCATCGAGTATATCTTTAGTTCTTGATTTTCATGTTCTGCAACTCTTATGACCCCGAACCTTCATGCTTAATTCATATCTCCTTGCATACTCTATCATGCCTCCAATTTTTATGGGAGATACTGATGCATGATAGGCATCTTTGCCCCTAAAAGCCTAAATTCTGTTGAGCATGTTACTCGAATTAAATCGATCTTACTCCCTGTAGCATGTTCTATGTTACTTGTTCTTGTTCGTCCTCAAACCATGTTCAAACCATGCTCTCTCTTGAATTCCTATTTACTGGAAGTACTCTCGCATGTCTAGTTTCATTTGCCCCTGATTCATGATTTTTCATCATGTATACAATTAGTTATGATTTTCTGAACAACCTATGTCAAAAAGGCAAGTTTCTGGACCGCAATCCAAGACAGAGCAGAACTCTGTCAGACCCAGGCCACGGACCTGAGAAAGCGACTGCCCACATGTCGCCTTCTCAAGCCCTTCGCGACGCCCTTCTTGTCGCGTTCTCAACGCGACAGGACACCCGTCGCGTTCTGGCCGCCTGAGCAAGACAGCTCTGTCGCCTTGTGTAACCCCCTGTCGCGATCTGCTCTGCTCCTGTCGCCTTCTATACAGGCATATTGTCGCCTTCTCAGAGTTTTGCCTGAAAACCCATGAAAATTTTTTTGTCACTTTCTAAATAATCCTTACGCCTTCTTACCGTTATACCCCCAGTAAAAACCCTACTTAAAAAGGATGCTATATTGAATGATTTAAAATACATGTTCACGACTTATTTCTATCTATGATTTCTCTTGCACTTGCACACACTTGAACCATCCATTTTATGGCTGAAATCTTGCAGAAAATATCTCATAATGTATCTGGTAAATTACCGAAGTAAGGTATAGTAATAGCCCTATTTAAAGGACTTGTATTCGTTTTCTTGCGTTGTTTATATACCGATATCGACGCTCCACTGTTCTAGAATTCCTCTAGAACGTCGAGCCCTTGTTATATACACACTTTTCTTGGCTTGTGGTGAACTCTCCGTCGGATATTCCTTGTGCAACTGTTACTATCGCCTGATTACTCGACGTATTACGTGCAATGTCCATTAGCTCTCATCTATACTCTACTCGCTCACCTATTCACGTTCACTCCACTATCTCGTCTATTCATCTAGTGCTCTTATCTATTTCTTGGTACTCTATACTGGCCATTGACTGATTGTCTAAAGATAAACAATAAACCAATGCCTGGCAATATATAAAGGGCCCGATCTGGTCCTGGGATGTGCGCCCGAAGTGCTAGTGCCCATGGGAGTTAAATGATCAGAGTGTTTGGCATTACACTCAAGTGCTATCTATCTCGACTATCTATATGACAATCAAAACCACAAAACGCTATACTCTCTCGATGTCTAGAATGACAAACAAGTGCTATACTCGTCGTGCTATAACTATACTTGTGCTAGTTTGTGCTATGGCCATCCTGCTATTCGTGCTATACTCATACTTGTGCTCTTTTTGGAAACTATACTCGCTCTCGTGCTATTGTTCTATCTCTTGCTATATTTTGACTCTCTTGTACCTGCTATCTTTAGATACTCTGCCATTAAATGCATTAATTATTTAAAGCCTGCTTGAGCCTGAGATTTAAGTCCTACTGGGCGTTATCGCTCACCCTACGTTATTTGATGTTGTGATCTCAGGTGAGACCGAGGATGACACATACACTCACGAGGAAGGGAATACCAGAGTGAAGCCAGGAGTACCCTTGAGTCATTATGTTATCTTAGAGTTTAGTTTAGTTATTTTCTTTTATTGCAATGTAATTGGGCCCTGTAGAATGGCTCTGATATTAGTGGTTGTAACTAGACACAGAAAAGTTATTAATGAGAAAGATTTACTTTAGCATTTTCAATGTGCAATGGTTTGATGTCTAGTACTTGCTCTATACCTTTTCTTGCAACTGCCTTCGCGCTCCGATATTCCGCGTTGGGGCGTGACAACAAGACAAAAGAAAGATACCTCCATACTTTCTGAGGTAGATTAGTCAGAATATATGTAATGTATAAAAACCTCGATAGACAGATGTGCAGTGTAATAAAGGCAGACAGACAGTTGCATCAGAAGGTAAGGTGAGGTTCTGACAGTGGTAGGTGAGCCTCTGTCAGATACCCCATGCGCCTAATGGCATTAACTAAAGACAACTGTTGAATAAAGAAGAACTGAACTTCTGACAAAAAGTAAGATAGCAATTTGTATAAATAATTCAGATATTTTCAAGAATAATTTTTTATGGACATTTTGAATATAATATATCCTACATGTCAGAATACATTAAATGATAGTAGTAGGACGAGGCATTGTTCAGTAGGGTAGACAAGTATTATATGTTCTATAAAAGATCTCATAGGGATAACAATCACATTAAGAAAACATACAATCAATATTTCATGGATCTTATGAAATAATAATTTTATACCAGAAAATATTAAGTACAAAGTTATCAGGGAAGTCGGAGACAGAAAATCATGTACTTTGACTCTCTTGGAGTCGGAGACAAGTACAAGAGATACAAACTGAACTTCGACTCTATAGAAGTTGTAGTGAGACTGATCATAGAATTCGACATTTGCAGAGTCGAAGTGATAAGCAACAATCGGTCATACCTCGACTTCTATAGGAGTCGGAGTGAATACTTCGACTTCCTGGAGTTGGAATACAATACAGAGACTTCGACTTCTCAGAAGTCGGAGTGAGGACTTCGACTTCTCTGAAGTGTTCATCAATCGATATCTTACTTTGACTTCAGGATAGTTGGAGTCTAGGCTTCGACTTCCAAAGAGTTGGAGTCCAGACTTCGACTTCCAAAGAGTTGGAGTCCAGTACAAAGATGGTTCAACACTTCAACTTTTCTGGAGTCGGAGTCCACAGTCAGAGTTAGTATGGTACATAGTATACTCTGTAGGCTTAAGAAATTTCAAGATAGTGTTGATACAAAGTATTATTCAAGTTTAGTTTTTTGAGATATTTTCCAGTAGATGTTTGTAGAAAGTTTTTAAAAGGTTTTGTCATAGCAAAATCACCATTTAAAATAGTTTAAAGTCATAAACAATTTTCTCAGGGGTAGTTGCTCAACACGGTTAGATCTACACAATTCAATTTCTGATTTCCTACTAGGAGGGAAGAGCTTGATCTATGTGGAACCTTTCTCCATTTAATGTATATTCTCTTCTGCCGGAGCTATTTCGGTGTTAATTTCCGACCAACCACCAATGCTTCTGTTTGTTCCCTCGTAAATGGATAGATATCGCATATTGAATCTAAATTTAAGACCTAGAAGCTTGGAAGGAGCATGGCCATCAGTCAACATCTACACAGTCAGACTAATGTGTATATTTGAATCTAAAATCACAAAATGATAGTATTGTTCAGCTATTCTTCATATGTGGCTATCTTTTAGCTAACAGGTCGAAGATAAGACAAAGTTAACTATCCATTTTCCAAGTGCGTGTATCAAACTCTGATTGGATTGCTGATCATATGTGAATTGCTCTAGCCTGCTGATCTCGAAAGAGTGATAGACGTAGAATCTAAGAAATGGGGGTGCTCTAACAAGATATATAGTTTTTAGCTTGAAGAATATTCTTTAGTTGTATATATGTAGCAACCCAGTATTTTAATAAATAATAAAATTTAGTTAATTAAATTTAAATAATAAATGGATAAAATCAAAACCCAATAAAATAAAATAGATAAGGGCTTAGCTATGATCCATGATAGAATTATTGGGCCAAAATAGAAATTAGAATACTAGAATAATAGAAAATTCTTATTAAATTTGGAATGCACATTATCCACTAGATTAAATGGCCAAGATAAACTTAAATAAATATTATAATTTTCTGAGTCCTATCACTATCCTAAACATATTAGTCACATTTTTCCATGTCTATCTTAACCCAATTAGTGAGTGGAAGGCTAGGAGAGAGATAAACTCGAAATTAAGAGAGTAGAGTTGTATTAGAAAATAAAAAGTAATCTCTATAAATACACTCCAAATTTCCTCGTGGCCGACCCTATGCTACTGAAGTTCCTCTTGGACTTGAAGACAAGGCCATATGAGGAAGATTTCGTGGGAAGGAAGATCTATAGGCATTCTACAATAAGTATTCATATATTTTTTTTATAAGTAAGTTGTGGGGGGCGGGGGAAGTGAGAGGAGAGCACATGATCGAATCCACGCCCTCCTGTGGCCCCCCTTTTTTACAATAGGGAGGCACCTGTAAGGCCATGGGCCTTATTGGACCTTAATGAGCCTTTTCTGGAATATAGGCTGGTTGACGTCAAGGGTGTTTGACATCAAGATGGTTTTGAGGAGAGCATAGTGTGTCATCAAC
>CM024758.1:122256167-122589722 GCA_014218235.1 Colocasia esculenta | reverse complement strand
GATTGGCATATCGTGCCAACCGTGAGAATTGAGCTTCATACTCAGCGACTGTGAGGTTCCTCTGTTTCAATGCGGAAATTCAGAGGCTTTCCTCTCTTGAACTCTCTCGGAAAGTACTTGGAGTTGAAGTGCTCCTTAAACTCCTCCCATGTGATTGTGCATCTGCCTGTGTAGCTTCGACGGACTCCCACCACGCACGGGCGTCCCGCTCAAGCTGAAAAGTGGCTAGGAGTAACTTGTCACCATCCGCGCATTGCATGATGCGGAAAATACACCTCAATCTCCTTAAGCCAGTTCTCTGCCTCATCAGGATCAGTGGTCCCACTGAAACGAGGTGGATTCAGATTGCGGAAGTTTCTATGTAGTTCTCTCGGCTCCTCGGTTATTATTATTATTATTATTAGCTCCAGCAGCCTGAAGTAATGCCTGAGTAAGCTGCTGAATGGTCTACTGCATATCACAGAGTTGTGCACGCTCCACTGCCATTGCTGGTGTTTAAGTTCCTTCAAAAGAAAATTCTTAATGTAAGTCATTGAGGTTCACTAAGTTGTGCGTGTGTGAGTTTATTTCACCTTATTACCCTTGGTTCTACCCATCTCTATAGGTACGGAATTAGACTCTAAGTCAAAGTAGGTTAACCTAGATCATCCTATACTTAAGAATAACATACGCTCTGATACCACAAAACTGTGCCCAGTAGGACTTAATATCTAATGAGAACAAGCATGCTTTAAATAATTAATGTCTTAAATGGAAAGTTAACTAGAGAGAATAGTCATGTAGCGCAGTAACGATGGTAAGAGACAATAGCACTTGTACATGGAAAATAGTACAGCAAGTACGATAAAGGATTGGTCATGTAACGATATAGCACGTAAAGTTGCACAACGGTGCACTAGTAACGATAGCACTTATAAAACAGCACTTGAATAGATTGCACTTATATTGATAGCACTTTGATTGTCATAGATTAAATCTTAGTATAATAGCACTGAGTGCATGTCGTACACACCCTTGATCATTTTAACTCCCATGGGCACTGGCACTTTTTCGGGCGCTCTCCCCAGGACCAGATCGGGCCCTATTGCGCTGGCATAATCATTTTCTTATCTTAGATAATCACATAAATGACCAAGAGAGTACCAAGAATAGATGAGAGTAATAGACAATAATGAGAGTGTAGAGAGAACGTGAACAGATGAGAGTACCGATATAGTAGATGAGATAGGGGTACAATCATAAAACAACGTTAAACACGATAGTCACAGTTGCACAACACAAGGTCGGGTGCCGACAGTCAGGCAGAAGTCACAACCGCCCATTATCCGTGCTACGAACGCATGCTAAATGGTCCGGTGTGATCCTAAGGTAAGAGAGAACACACTAAGGCCGTTTGGATCGTACTGATCCCTAGGGGTGTAACTGGTTTTAAAGGTACAACCAGCTCGTCGGCAAAGGACGTGCGCCAAGCCAAGGATGTTTTTTTTTTTTTTAGTAAAGCCAAACCGAGGTAGGTAGGGGCGATCTCACTAGTAAGGTGAGAGTGCCACTACCCTCCCAAGTGGCAGGGTGGGTTTTCCATATATGAAAAAGGTAAGTACAGCAAGGGGCTGGACCTGATGGAAGGATCTCCTACCTTATCAAGATGGTAGGGATCCTTAAAGCCAAGGATGTTGCCCAACTAGCAAGCCCAGAGGGGGGGTGAATGGGATTCTTTAAAATTTGATTATCAACACCTGTTCACAAAAACGTTCACACAACAAGCACTTCGATGATTGTTAGCGTTAGTGAAAAGTAACAACAAACACAAAGCAAGCAATCACACTACACAAGATTTTATCCTGGTTCGGACCTCCTCTCCACAAAGTCCTACGTCCAGTCCCTGAGCAACAACTCAGGATTCACTACCCAAGGGTACAATCCCCCTCAAGGACACTTACACACCCAGTCGCAGCTGATCTTCTCTTCACAACTCAAAGAGGAATACAACACCTTGGAACCCTCCAGGTCTTCCTTCAACATGAAGGGAACAACACCCTGGAAACCCCAGGTCTTCCTTCAACACGAAGGGAATAACAAAAAGATGTGTTCAAGGGATGATACGCCCCTGGACCAAGCTAATAGCACAGTGCTTGATCCGAAGCGAAGACTGAGAGGAAAAGATCTACAAAGAAGAACACTCTCAGTTCACACAAGCTCTCTCAAGGTTCTACACTAGACACAGAGAGCAAAGAGCTACTACAAGGCGATTGAGTGAGACTTGAGCTCTTCTATGGTGCTTGCAGATTTTGAATTCTCAAGATTGGTTCTTCTTTTCGTAGGCACCAGTCTTCTATTTGTATCTTCTCTTGAAAATGTAGTCGTTGAAGTATCTGTTGTCTCTAAGTTCTGAGAACGTTAGACTGCATGGCTTTCCTTTGTAGTCAACGTTTCTTTGTGTTTCATGCACGTAAGAAGAAAATCCTTCTTGATATTCTCCAGCTTCTACTTTATCCAACGTTGTATAGAGTCGTGCTGTCAGAGACCTGCACACATTAAATGCTAAAACGTAGACAGAAGCTGTCTCTTGTTGTCAGTCAACGTTAGAGTGAGAATACATCAGATAAAAATTTCCATTCTGTCTTTCCAAAAAGATATTACATGCAGGAGCATAAGAATAGAGATATCTGGACATGCATCGTGCAGAGAAATGTACGGTTATATTTAATGCATGGATAACAAGAATACGCGGGATGACTTTGACTTGTCAAGATATTCAAATATCAAGTCGTTATAGCTCATGAAGTCGATATGAACATGACTTATAGAATCGTTGTGAATGAGTCATTGTTCATGTGAATCGTTCTCTCATTGTAAACAAATCGTTGTACGCATAAATCGTTATGCATTCATATCAAAATCGTTATAACCAAATCGTTATAAGCAAATCGTTATGACCAAATCGTTATAACACTATAAGCAAATCATAAGAGCAAATCGTTATGACCAAATCGTTATAACACTATAGCAATCGTTATGAGCAATCGTTATAACCAAATCGTTATGAGCAATCATTATAACCAAATGTTATGAGCAAATCGTTATAACAAATCGTTATGAGCAAATCATATCCAAATCATTATGAGCAAATCGTTATAACCTCGTATGAGCAAATCGTTATGAGACTATAAGCAAATCGTTATGCTCACTTACGAAATCGTTGTGAGAGTGAAATCGTTATACTCACTTGTCGAATCGTTATGAGAGCAAATCGTTATGCTCACTTACGAAATCGTTGTGAGATTGAAATCGTTATACTCACTTGTCGAATCGTTATGAGAGCAAATCGTTATGCTCACTTACGAATCGTTGTGAGATTGAAATCGTTATACTCACTGTCGAAATCGTTATGAAGCAAATCGTTGTGATTGAAATTGTTATACTCACTTTTCGAATCGTTATGAGAGCAATCGTTATGCTTCAAAGCGAGTCGATGTGTACTTAGAGAAATTTCATGCTCTGAAAAATTAAGAACAACATGTAAGGATTTACTTACAAGTCTTTGCTTGATTTTGCCTGGTTTATTTCCTTGTGACTAAGCTTCATAGAAACTTGTTAGATACTAATTGTTAGATTTTGTTAATCACCAAAATAGATATATAATTCATGAATTATATGGGGATGATCTGATCATCAATCTCCCCCTTTTTGGTGATGACAAAACATAACATAAGCATAGACTTTCTGAAATAAATCTAAGAAATTGCAGAATAAAAAAAAAATGTATTTCAGAAATACTATGGTTCTCCCCCTTTTTGTCATTAAGTAAAAAGATATCATTCGGAGACAAAGAAGAAAGAGAAAAGAGAGAGCAAAGAATTGTTCTATTTATCTTGAGGGGTTACATGGAGGTAGAAAGCAGGAGACAGAAGAGAGGCATGCCGTTGAATAATGCGCACAGCCTTGCATTCCTGTTCCTCAAAATAGGTCTGAAAAACCCCAAAAGCAATAGAATAAGAGGACCCCATGACAGGAAGCATTCTTTTGATGTGAAGTTGGCGCTGAGCTTCTAGAAAGGTAGCATATTCATCTTTGCCAAGGGAGACCTTGAAGGGAATGAAAGATCCAAAGCTGGCAAACCGAAGAAACTGGTTGATCTTGATAGGGTAGTGGATCTGATGCTGCAGGAGATCTTTCTTCAAAGCCATAAAAAGTTTGTACCGCTCGACCCACTGATCATAAGGATCTTTAACCAGATTGATGGAATTCAAGTCCAAAAAAACTTCAGCTATGAGAGTAGGCTTGCCTGCCTTAAACAAGGAGCTGTTCAAGGCTTCCAACTGAAGGGCTGACTGGTTGTAATTTTTTCCCAATCGGAGGGAGAGAGCCTTTCACTTTCAGAGAGAAGGGGCAAGAACCTCAGAAGTGATATGGCCTAGATGAAATTCCCGGAAGAGGAATCTTTGGAAGGAGGGGAGACGACCCTACTGAGCTGAGATCCTACCCATTACACGAGCAAATCTCTCAAAATAATAGGACCAACTGAGGAGTCCATGACCAAAGAATGCAGTTTGGGGAGAAACACATTGTCTGGTATTTGCAGGGTAGCGAAATCCACTTTGAAGGAGCAATTAACTGGATTTTCAAGTTTTAACGAAGCAATGGCTCCCTGGAACTGACCCAACTGCACTTCAGGTAGCTTGTGAAGATAACGATAGTCATTGAATAGCTGGAAGTACCGGATGAGCTTTACTTCCTTTTGAATGAAGGGTGCCCAGGTGGTCTTGTGATGAATGACAAACCACTCAGAGAGAGTGAGTGGAGAGTCCCGGGGTGGAAACCGATCTGACTTTGCAAGAATAAATTTCCTGTAGAGAGCCTTGTGCCCTTTAGCCCACTGATCTTCAGACTTGCATTCAGCCATTTGGAAGATTTTGGATTGATCAGCTTTTGAGAAGTGGCAGTAGGGAAGGACAACATTGAGGTGATCAGTTAGATTGAGAAAAGGAACACCAAAAATGGTGGCAAGGATACACTTTTGGAGATATTCACGATAGATTTGTTTCCTTCGATTGTCAACAGTGAGGGAAAACCAAAGAGGAGGAAATTTGGGTTCGGAGGGAAGAGCAAGAGTTGGTGAGAGTTTCCTTTTTTTAGGGACAAGACTATGAGAACCAGTCCTGTGGACATGAGAGGCAACTGCCAGAACTGAGCGGATTGTGGTAATTTCCAACTCATCCTCGAATTTGTGGAGAAAGGGACCTTCAAGTTGTGCACTTTCAGGTATAAAGGTAACAAAGGAGGGAGGAGGGAGGATGAAGAAAGGATTGATGGGTAGGAGGAGATATGATGGATGGTCCAGCAGAAGAAGGACCAGAGGAAGATGAGGCTCCAGCTGATGATGAGGCTGGAGGGTCTTCAATGACAGGAGGAGGTGGAGGAATGGATGTGGAGATGGCAAGAGATGAGAGGATTCAGAAGGAAATGGTGTTGAGATGAAATGGAGTGGGCATGGGTTGTTTGAAAGGGATAGGTGCTGGTGGCTGTGGAGGAAGATGGTGGTGAAGGAGGGGCCGGAGTTGCAAGAGGAGAAGGATCAGGGCTTCTGGAGCTACAACTGGCTCTTCTACTCCTGGAATCTCACCCTCGGAAACCACTGGCCCTGTTGGCCCAACAACATCCTCTGATGGCCCTAGTGGCCCAGCCTTCACAGCTTCAGCATGATCCTGCACTGCAGTTGCTGCCTCTTCAACAACCTGTGGCCCGGATGGCCCTGCTGGTTCTTCTAAATTGGCCCTGATGGCCCAGCATCTTGTTGCCTGGCCTCTGAAGGCCCAGAACTTGGACTGGTTCTGCAGGAGAAAGGCAGGAGGGGCATTTGAGGACTATGCCCTGACCAAATCTCCAAGTGTGGCTATAGACTCCTTGATGCTAATGAGCTCACTTCGCACCCATCTCACTGCATTTTTGACCATGCTTATCTCCTTAGCTGAAGTACTCTGGCTTATGAAAATTGACTGAATATCTGATTGCACAGAGCACAGAATCTTTCCTTGTTCATCCATTCTAGCAACTAAGGGCTTCAGATTGACCTTCAATTTCTTCTTTCTCTGCCTCTGATGAGGCCTCCTGGTCAAGAGAGGAATCCCAGAAGCTGCTTCTTTCCCTTTGCTGCTTGCCCTTGCAACGGGCTCCACATTATCATCATTATCTTCTTCACCTGAGGCACTCTCCACAATGCCTTCTCTGAACTGATCATCAACGGGGGCATTGGCAGTGTGCTCCCCCTGGATTTGTGCTTCCTTCTCAACAACTTGCTCCCCCTGAATAGGAGCATCTTCTACTTGCACATCTTCAGTTACAATTTCCTGCTCCCCTGAATGGAGCTCCTCCTCACAACATCTGCAATGTGGCCTGATGCCACAGCTTCTTCATAATAGCAACCTCTTGCACACTTTGAGTGCTTGGAATCGAGTCTAGCACTCTTCTGAGGACTGACCCTACCATAGAAGTTGGAGGGACAATTACTTGCAATTGCTCTACAGGCTCGAGGTGCTCAGGAGGAATATCCTCTATCCTTCTTTCACTGGAGCTGATATCCTCAACAATTTCTTGAATAATTCTGCTGCTTGCTCTTCCTGAATGTTTGACACATTCCCTGATATCTGTTGTTTTTGCTGCTTGCACTGTAGGCGGCTGCTGCTACTGCTTCTTCTCCTACTTCTTGTTGGACTTCTTGGGCTTCGCCAATAATGGCTTCACCCTCAGCCACTGAGGTCTTGGTCCATATACCTCCAACCAATGAGAATCCACTTTTCTTTAAGTTTCTGCTTCGAATAGCCTGCCCATTTTCTCTGACACTGCTCTAGATAAATTGATGCCAAAATGTTGAAATACCTTGGTGAGGAGATGTGCATATGGTAGGGACACATTTAGCTTGCTCTTCTTGTCCCAAACCTAAGCGGATGCAAACTTCATCCTTTCTATCATAACCTCTGCCATATTTATGCTCTAGTTTTGGATAGCCCAGAACATCATATCTGAGTCTGCCTTTGTACAAGTCGAAAAGGTGGCACTCCTTGGGACCAAAACTTGGCAAACATAAAGTGCAAAATATGGTTGAAAGCATTCAGCTGGTTGATGTCAATCTTCCCATCCTTCAGTCTGTACTCGAGACCAACAATCCCTAATCCCTTCGCTTGGATATCCACAGTGTGAACCCCACTGTGACCGATGGTGCAAACACCAAATAGTGATTCCAATAGCCCATAGGTGATCTTAATCTGGGTTCCTTTGACGGTGGATGTCAAGGACCCATCCTCCTCAGTCTTCAAACAAACATAAAATGCTTTACTAGGTCTGGATAACTCCCCTCTGATAGAGTTGCCATCTTTGACCATTTCAACCTCTCCATTGCTGCAATGATGCTGCCCATTCCATTCTTCTGCAAATCTGCAACGTCCATGCCTTGTTGCCACAGACCTTGATCTTCAGAGGTGAACCTTTCTTGCTGCTCAGCGGTGAGAAACTCAGCTCCATAGCCCCCGACGCTGCCGGAAACACCAGACGCGGCCATGGATTTGAATGGGGAAAGTTTCTAGATGATTGGAATGAGGAAAGGACCAGAAGCCCTCAAGAAATTTCTCGCGGGAAGGAGTTAGAGGCTTTGAAATCCCAGAGAGTCGATGCCGGAGTCGATAGGGTATCGCCTCAGGCAAGTTGAAGGAGATGAAGACGAAGGGTGAATCGTTGTACCACAGATTTCGGGTTTTTATCAAAAAGAATAAAGGTGACTTTTCGAAACAAGAGACGCCATAATGGCAGAAAACGACAAAGTGACCAGTTCGAGAGGAATAAATACTTAAAATAATCGAACCGTCTCGGATAAGTAAGAAACAAGTAATATTTTAATGAGATTTTGCTTAAGGGGAGAGAAAATTTGGTTATTCTGAAATAATTTATATTTCAGTTTTATATAGATAAATCTTTCACAATTTACACATGCCTAGTTCCCTTCTAAGAGAAGTAAATCTCTCTTCAGGTAAGGTCTTTGTGAAGATATCTGCTAACTGATTTTGTATATCTACAAAAGAAATGTCTATATTACCATTAGCTACATGATCACGAATAAAATGGTACCTAACCTCAATGTGCTTTGTCCTTGAATGCTGAACTGGATTCTTGGTGAGATTTATTGCACTGGTGTTATCGCACAGCAAGGGAATTGTCTTGATATTTAGTCCAAAATCCTCAAGCTGCTGTTTGATCCATAGAGTTGTGTACAACAGCTTCCAGCAGCCACGTACTCAGCTTCACTGTAGATAGTGCTACTGATTTTGCTTCTTTGAGGACCATGATATCAGACATCCTGCAAGAAATTGACAAAATCCACTGGTGCTTTTCCTATCTACCTTGCATCCAGCATAGTCAGCATCAGAATATCCTACTAAATTAATTTCACATGAATTTTGGTACCATAATCCTAGATCATGAGTTTTGGCTAAGTATCTAAAGATCCTTTTAACACAAATTAAATGAGACTCTTTAGGATCTGTCTGGTACCTAGCACACATACATACGCTGAACAATATATCAGGTCTACTTGCTGTTAAGTAGAGTAATGAACCTATCATACCTCTGTAAAGTTTCTGATCTACTTTCTTACCATTTTTGTCACTGTCTAGCCTTGTTGATGTGCTCATGGGTGTTGACAGTGGCTTGGCGTTTTCAAATCCAAACTTCTTTATTAATTCTTTGGTGTACTTGGCTTGACAGATGTGAGATCATTCCTTTCCTTGTTTGATTTGCAATCCGAGGAAGTAGTTGAGCTCCCCCATCATGCTCATTTCAAATTCTCCCTGCATAAGCTTTTCAAAATACTTGCAAAGAGATTCATCAGTAGCCAATATTATATCATCACCATATATTGAACAAGTAACACATTTTTTGTAGACACCCGAAAAAATTAAATACTTAAAATTCAAAATAATAATTTCTTTAAATTGAAATAATAGAAACATACGTACCATTATTGTATGTGCAAGAAACACCAGAAAATTCCGTAAAAAATTATAAATCAACCCAAATAATTCTCTAAGTGTTCCACGAAGAAATTCGTGCAACGAAAAATCCGATTGGCTAGCGTACGTCACAATGTGACTAATTATCCAAATTAGGAAACTAAGTCGGAAAACCGTAACACGGAAAATAACGCGCTCATAAACTAAACGATCATGTGGAGAGACTTCAACATCATGTGATGATTACCATTATCGGGTTTGGACCAATGGACCTCTCATAGACCATGAATAATTCAAATACGAAAGGCAATAAAATTCATAACTCTATTATTCCCTAATTAAAAAGGGAAAACCTATAAGATAAATTCCAATAAATAATGGGCTTGGTTAAATGGACCCATTAGAAATTAGTGGGCCAAATAAGGATTTTAAAAGAAGAATAATAGGAAATACCCTAAATTCGTAACTAAATTATTACCTAAATAGAAAAGGGGTATTTAATACATTAAAAAGGAAGTTTGAGTTAGAATGGATTCCTAAACCTACACTAATAGGTTGGCCACGAATTTGCTCTCATCCTAACCCAAATAGGAAGTGAAAGCTTGGAGGAGGTTAGGAAAGGAGAATTCGGAATTTAATAGAAGTTAGAGTACTATAGGAATTAGAAACATAACATGCATAATACACCTCTTAACCCCCTTGGCCGACCCTAGCTCATTGTCAAGGTGTTGGAGACGTGGAGAAGAGGCCAAGGAGGAGAGGATCTCGTGGGGAGAAGGAGTTCTTGGAGCTTCTTCCTCATTCTTGGAGTTCTAAGCCCTAGAAGATAAATCGAGTCAAAGGTAGGCATTCTCACAAGCATAAAAGATGAAACTTTTTATGTAGGATGTCTCGTCTATCAGGAACGAAACCCTCAAGTTTCATAATTTTCCATCGAACATATCTTTAGTTCTTGATTTTCATGTTCTACAACTTACATGACCCCGAACCTCTTCTTACTCTTGATCTCCTTGTACTCAATCCCATGCTACGAAATTTTTATGTAGGAACTGATGCATGTTAGGCATCTTTTGCCCCTAAAAGCTCTAATTCTTGTTGAGCATGTTGCTCGAATTAAATCAATCTTGCTCTCTATACCATGTTCTGTGTTACTCGTTATTGTTCATGCTCAAACCCTGTTCAAACCCTGATCTCTCTCTATTCCTACTTACTGGAAGTACTCTCGTATGTCTAGTTTCATTTGCCACTGGTTTCATGATTTTTCATCGTGCATACATTTAGTTATGATTTTCTGACGACCCTGTATCAAAATCTGATATTTCTGGTCCGCAATCCAATGTCTGGTCTGACTCCTGTCAGAGTCAGGCGCAGACCACCAGAAAGCGACGGCCCGATATGTCGCCTTCTGAGATCCGATTGCGACAGCCTACCCGTCGCATTCAGAAACGACAGGTAAGCCGTCGCTATCCCTGTGCCTGTCCTGTCGCGACCCTTTCCTGCCTCGTCGCGTTCACAAGGCCGTCGCGACAGTACCCATGTCGCGATCTGCCCACCCTGTCGCAATCATCATTGCCTATGTCGCCTTCACAGGTTTTTTCATGAAAACCCTAAAAGTAATGCTCTCACTTTCTAAAATATTCTTACCCTTTTTAACAATCATACACACAGTAAACACCTGTTTTAAATTGGAGCTATATTGAATGCTTTAAAATTATATTCACGACTTCTTTTCTATCTATGATTCTCTTACACATGCACACACATGAACCATCCATATATGACTGAAATCTGGCATAAAATATCTCCTAATGTATCTGGTAATTTATTTCAATAAAGTATACTAATTGCCCTATTTTTAAAGACTTGTATTCGTGTCTTGCGTTGTTCATATACCGATATCGACGCTCCACTGTTCTAGAATTCCTCTAAACGTCGAGCACCTGTTTTATATACACACTTTACTTGGCTTGTGGTGAACTCTCCGTCGGATATTCCTTTCGCCGGACTAGTGAACCCTTGCACAAGGCCTCCGTAAGTCTCCTCTGATCATGGATTCCCACATGGTCGACGAGCCGGTTGTACCCTAACACCCATCACACCTTTAGGGATCGACATGATCCAAACGGCTATTAGAAGTTCGCTCTTACCTTGAATCACGTCAAACCTCTGGACTTGTGCATAACATGGCCAGTGGGAAGATCGTGAATTCACCTGACTGCCGATACGACGTGCGCGTGTTGTGCAACTGTTACTATCGCTTGTTTACTCGTCGCATTACGTGCAATGTCCACTAGCTCTCATCTGTACTCTACTCGCTGTCTATTCACATTCGCTCTACTATCTCATCTATTCATCTAGTGCTCTTATCTATTTCTTGGTACTCTCAAATTGGCCATTAATTGATTGTCTAAAGATAAACAATAAACCAATGCCAGCGCAATAGGGCCCGATCAGGTCCTGGGGGGAGCGCCCGAAAGTGCCATTTGCCCGCGGGAGTTAAATGATCAGGATGTCGGCATTACATCCAGTGCCATACTATCAAGATTAATCTAAGACAATCACACAAGTGCTATATTCTCTCGTTGTCTTTTGACAAACAAGTGCTATACTCTCTCTCGGCTATCTTCGGATAACCAATGTGCAATTACTATCTCGATTAACGAAAGTTAATCAAAAGTGCCAGACTATTTCGATTGATAAGAAAATCAATCAAAGTGCAATTTACTCTCTATATGGCCAACTACTTTCTCTCTCCTTGCTATACATGTTGCTTGATATTGCTTGACGTTGACGCTATGTGCCATCGTGTTGTTGTGTTGCTTTCTATCGTGACTCGATCTTATTCAATGTACTATACTTGATTCATCTGCTATTTGAACCATGTTACTTGTGCTATTACTTTCTCGATTTGACATGACTCGCTCTATCATTAGTTACTCTGTCATTTAATATATTAATCATTAAAGCATGCTTGACCTTGAGATTTAAGTCTACTGGGCGTTATCGCTCACCCTTCGTTATTTGTCTTGTGTGTCTCAGGTAAATCGGACTTTGACGTTATACGTACCAAAGGGACAGGACTAGAGTGATGAGCGACCGAAGTCAACTCATGAAGTTACCTTAGTACCATGGAGTCTAGTAGTTATTGCTTTAGATTTCTTTTCATGTACGATGTCATTGAGCCCTATGTATTGGCTCCGAATTAGCGGGTGTAATGGTCTTAGTGATTTATAATGAAATCAAGAATTATTTCAATTATTGTTCAATAGATGCTCTGAATTATTCAACGTTGTACATTTTCTCTACTATGTACTTGGTTCACGTTCTCGCCGATTTATTCCGCTGCTAATTGGCGGGGCGTGACATTTTTAAGTTTAGACTTAATGAATAATGTGCTATCTACTTTTCCTCTAATGAAACCATGATTTAACAAAAAAGAACTAAGCCTTTCATACCAAGCTCTAGGTGCTTGCTTTAAACCATATAAAGCTTTATGCAACTTAAAGACATGATTTGAAAAATCCATGTCATCTAAACCAGGTGGTTGTTCTACATATACCTCTTCCTTTATAAAACCATTCAGAAAGTAGATTTTACATCCATTTGAAAGAGTTTTAAATTTAATGCAGAAGCATATGCAAGTAAAATCTAATTGCCTCAAGTCTAGCCACTGGTGCATAGGTTTCATCAAAATCTATGCCTTCCTCTTGGGAATAGCCTTGAGCTACCAATCTGACCTTGTTTTTATGATACACCAGCTTCATCCAATTTGTTCCTGAACACCCATTGGTGCCAATCACAGGATGATCTGATGGTCTGGAACAAGGGACCATACTTGGTTTCTCTTGAACTGATTTAGTTCATCTTGCATGGCTATATCCAAGATTCTTCAGACAGTGCTTCATTGACCGTCTTAGGCTCTATTGAGATACAAAAGCTAAATAATCACATAGAATTACATTACCTCTTGTTCTTACCCCAACAGATGGATCTCTAATTATGTTGACAATGGGTGATCCTTCTTATACCTCCATTCCTTTGGAAGATTGTCGTGTGATGTATCCTTTTGTGCAGATCTTCCAAGGGTGGATCATCCTTATCCTCAATAGATGTGTTCTTTAACTTCTTGGACAATTCATCTGTATCATCAATATCACTATCTACTTCCTTTCTCAAGGAGGGTTAGTTTCATCAAAAATAATATGCACTGATTGCTCAATTAATAAAGTTCGTTTGTTAAATACTCTATATCCTTTGGGTTTGGAAGCATACCCCATGAATATACCTTCATCTGATTTTGCATCTAGCTAACCAATGTCCCTTTTTCCGTTGTTGTGGATGAAGCATGGACTCCAAATGTCCTGAAATGGTTGATCTTCGGCTTCTTCTGCTTGTATAGCTCATATGAGTCTTTTTCAAGATTGGCCTGATCATTACTCTGTTGATGATATAGCATGCTGTGTTGATGGCTTCGGCCCAAAAATATCTTGACAAATCATATCTGATAGCATTGTCCTTGCCATATATCCAATCGGTTTTATTCTTTCTTTCAGCAACTCTAGTGTTGTGGTGTCCTTGGTGCTGAGAAGTTGTGTTCTATTCCTTGGCTATCACAGAATTTTGCAAAGCTCTCATTCTGAAATTCTCCTCCATGATCTGATCGGATACCAATGATAATACTTCTATCCTTTTGAACTTTCTTGCTGAAACTAACAAAACTTTCAAAAGTATCATCCTTGTGATCTAGGAAAGAAACCCATGTAAACCTTGAGTAGTCATCTACTATAACAATCCAAAGTTTTTTCCCCCGAGACTTGTGGTCCTCATTGGCCCAAATAGATCCATATGTAGAAGTTCTAAGGGTTTAGAGGTTGTTACCACGGTCTTTGACTTGAAGGATGACTTGGTGTGCTTCCCTTTTGCACATGGCCTACAGACACTATTCATTTTTGCACTAACCTTGGGTAGACCTTCCACTAAGCTTCTCTTGATCAACTTTCTCATGCCATCCAAGCTGTAGTGGCCCAGTCTTCGGTGCTAGAGATCTGTTGATGCTCTTTATTTGCTGCCAGACATATGTCTTGATCCTTAGTTCTTCCAAAAAAGTACATACAGGTTCTTTTCCCTGTTGGCTTCAAACACGACTACACATCCTTCATAATACTACACTTTGACTCTTGAAATCTGATCTGATGTCCTTTATCGTACGGCTGACTGATACTAATAAGGTTTGTTTCAGTCCTTTCACACAAAGTACATCTTCAATGATAACTTTTCCTTTGCTACCAACCGGTCTGCAACCTATTACAGTTCCTTTGCCATGTCACCATATGTAACGTGCCTTCTTCAACTTCAAGGTGAGAGAACAGCTTTTGTTACCTGACATATGCCTTGAGCATCCGCTATCTAAGTACCATTTGGATGCTCGAAGTTTCCTGCATTAAAAACATTAAGCTTTAGGTACCCAAGTTCTTTTGGGTCCTGATTGGTTAGTATCATCAATTTTTCTTTTAATTATCAATATTTTATGTTTAGTTGGACATGATACTTTAATGTGTCCTAACTTATTGAAATGGCTACAGCAAGACATTTTAGTTATCTTTTCAGTTGGAATGTATTTAAAATTTGATTTATATGATGTGTCTTGTTCAGGTATAAATTTAGGAGTTGGATATGTTTTAGGATATACTACTGTTTCCCATTATCGGGAGGAGTATAACCTAATCCATGTTTCTTCTTACCTGGCCGTCTCTAGCACTTTTTAATATTAATGTTGTTTTGCCATTAGTAATTTTTCTAGTGTGCTTGACAATTTTTTCATTTCTGTGGTTAAAGTGTTAACTTCTTGTTTTAATTTATTTACAGTTTCTTGGTTTTCCAAACTCGCTAATTGATCATTTTTAATTTTCAGTCTTCGCATAACAATTCATTTCTCCTTTTTAGTTCAGTAATTTGTTTTTCCATTTGTTCATTTTCAGATTTTAGTCTGAATTAGTATTTTCTACGCATGCGAGATTTTTCTTATTGGCTTTTAGTGATTTACACACTTCTTTATATTTACAATACAGTTCATTAAAAGCTTCTTCTATGTTGTCAGAATCAGATTCATGCACGAAGAGAAGATGAGTCTGATGTTACCTTGTCTTCGAGGTTGCCATGAATGCCAGGTTGGCTTCTTCTTCTTCTTCATTGCTTGAGCTTGAATCGCTATCAGAGTCACTACTGTTGTCCCATGCTGCTGCCATGGCTTTCTTCTTAAATCTTCTGGTCTTCTGGTGCTGTCTTTCTTTCTGAACTCAGTTTTCTTGAGCTTCGGACATTCTTCCTTGATATGTCCGGGCTTTTTGCATAACATATGGGCTCAGATTTCTTTGAGTCTTTTACATCAGGTTTCTTGATATCTTCCTTTCTTAAAGTATCTTCTCCCAGAATGATATTTTTCTTGGCAAGTATATGTTGCAATCTTCTGGATAGGAATTCTTCCTCGTCTTCGATGCCTTCTGCACTTTCAACCCCGTCTGACTCTTCACTTAATGTGTCTTCTGCTGCCTTGAGAGCATTGTTGTGCTTCTTTCTTCTCGAAGACTCTCCCAACCTCTCCATGTTGATCTCATGGGCCATTAGGGACCCAATGAGTTTCTCCAATGACATTCTCTTCAGGTCATTTGCTTCTATTGCCGTTACTTGGGAGTCCACGAAGCTGGTAGGGATCTTAGGATTTTTCTGACCATATCTTCCACTTCATAGGTCTTTCCAAGACCAGCTAATCCATTAGTGATGTCGGTGAACCTACTGTACATAGTGTAATTGTTTCACAGGGTTGCATCTGAAATATTTCATATTGAGTTACCAGAATATCTATTCTGGTTTCCTTTACTTTGTCAGTACCTTCGTATATGATCCTCAACTTTTCCCACCATCTCCATAGCTGACTTGCAAGCAGATATACGGTTGAACTCTTTCTTGCTAAGAGCATAACACAGGATGCTTTTGGCCTTGCAGTTTAAGGAAATCTTGTTCTTGTCATCTTCCGTCCATTTATCTTTTTCATTCGTGACTAGAAGATCTCCTTCTTCAACAATCGACCAGATCTGATAGTCAAGTCCTTGTAGAAAGAACTCCATCCTTGTTTTCCAATATGTGTAGTCTTTATCATCGAACAGCGGTGGCCTGTTTACTGACTGACCTTCGAAGTGACCTTGGGCTGCCATTTGATCTTTTCTCTTCAGATCGTTGGATCTTCTTCTTTGTCGAAGAGACTAGCTCTGATACCACTTGTTGCCCAGCTAGTAAGCCCAGAGGGGGGGTGAATGGGATTCTTTAAAATTGATTATCAAACACCTGTTCACACAACAAGCACTTCGATGATTGTTAGCGTTAGTGAAAAGTAAACAACAAACACAAAGCAAGCAATCACACTACATAAGATTTTATCCTAGTTCGGACATCCTCTCCACAGGAGTCCTACGTCCAGTCCCTGAGCAACAACTCAGGATTCACTACGCAAGGGTACAGTCCCCCTCAAGGACACTTACACACCCAGCCGCAGTTGATCTCCTCTTCACAACCCGAAGAGGAATACAACACCCTGGAACCCTCTAGGTCTTCCTCAACACGAAGGGAACAATACCTGGAACCCCCAGGTCTTCTTCAACACGAAGGGAATAACACAAAGATGTGTTCAAGGGATGATACACCCCTGGACCAAGCTAATAGCACAGTGCTTGATCTGAAGCGAAGACTGAGAGGAAAAGATCTACAAAGAAGAACACTCTCAGTTCACACAAGCTCTCTCAAGGTTCTACACTAGACACAGAGAACAAAGAGCTACTACAAGGTGATTTAGTGAGACTTGAGCTCTTCTATGGTGCTTTCAGATTTTTTAAATTCTCAAGATTAGTTCCTCTTTTCGTAGGCACCAGTCTTCTATTTGTATCTTCTCTTGAAAATGTAGTCATGAAGTATCCATTGTCTCTAAGTTCTGAGAACGTTAGATTGCATGGCTTTCCTTTGTAGTCAACGGTTCTTTGCGTTCCATGCACGTAAGAAGAAAATCCTTTTTGATATTCTCCAGCTTCTACTTTATCCAACGTTGTATAGAGTCGTGCTGTCAGAGACCTGCACACATTAAATGCTAAAACGTAGACAGCTAAGCTGTCTCTTGTTGTCACTCAATGTTAGAGTGAGAAACATCAAGATAGAAATTTCCATTCTGTCTTTCCAAAATGATATTACATGCAGGAGCATAAGAATAGAAGATATCTGACATGCATCGTGCAGAGAAATGTACGGTTATATTTAATGCATGGATAACAGAGAATACGCGGGATGACTTTGACTTGTCAAGATATTTAAATATCAAGTCGTTATAGCTCATGAAGTCGATATGAACATGACTTATAGAATTGTTGTGAATGAGTCATTGTTCATGTGATCGTTGCTCATTTTTAAACAATCGTTGTACGCATAAATCGTTATACATTCATAATCAAATCGTTATAAGCAAATCGTTATGACCAAATCGTTATAACACTATAAGCAAATCGTTATGAGCAAATCGTTATAACCAAATCGTATGAGCAAATCGTTATAACCAAATCGTTATGAGCAAATCTTTATAACCAAATCTTTATAACCAAACGTATGAGCAAATCGTTATGAGACTATAAGCAAATCGTTATGCTCACTTACGAAATCGTTGTGAGAGTGAAATCGTTATACACTTGTTGAATCGTTATGAGAGCAAATCGTTATGCTCACTTACGAAATCGTTGTGAGATTGAAATCGTTATACTCACTTGTCGAATCGTTATGAGAGCAAATCGTTATGCTTCAAAGCGAGTTGATGTGTACTTAGAGAAACTTCATGCTCTGAAAAATTAAGACAACAATGTAAGGATTTACTTACAAGTCTTTGCTTGATTTTGCCTGGTTTATTTCCTGTGACTAAGCTTATATAGAAACTTGTTAGGTACTAATTGTTAGGATTTTGTAATCACCAAAATAGATATATAATTCATGAAATTATATGGGGATGATCTTATCATCAAAGAAGACTTACGGAGGTCTTGACAAGGAGTCCCTGGTCTGTCAGGAGTATTCCCAACAGAGAGGTGGTCCATGCCAAGAGAGTGTGTAGAAAACAAGTGTCCGTCGTGCCTCAAGTGCTCGAAGGCCGAGGGAAGCGATCACGGTATTCAAATCATGCGATTAAAATGAAGATAATGTCAATATTAAATTAGGGAAAGATAGTAATTAATTTCACTTAATTACTGAATACATTATTGAGTAATTACTAAGGTTTAATGGCAACATGAATGTTAAGGGTGTGTGCAAGTGTAAGAAATCGAGAGAGCATAATTGATTGTGCACATAGCTTTTAAATTAAATGATTTCATGTAAATATTACCATTACTAATTAAGAAGTCGTTACTGGTCATGACAGTACTAAATTAGGTTAAACAGGCTTTAAATGACATGAATAGTAGGGTTATATGAGTAATTGCATGTTTTGGCCGCTCTGCTGACGTCGCGACAGGGGTAGCTGTCGCCTTCAGATCGCGACGCACGGTCCGGTCGCGTTCTGCGGAACTGGCCACCAGGGTTGAACCGGGGAAAGTCGTGACCAGTCGACCCGTCGTGTTCAGAACGCGACGGACCCCCGTGTCCCAACCCCCTCTGATATCGTGACGGTCGGGCCGTCATGACTTCAGAAGGTGCCCGAGCCAGAAAAAGGGGATTTGCCCTTTTCCAGGTGGGTTCCCTCCCTCCATAACATGACACAGTGCTCTTCACAATTAGTATAAAAATCGTACGATGATCCAAAAATCATGAACTAATTTTAACGAAACTAGACATGTTGATCTACCACTGAGCATGATTAATAGAAAATAGATACATATACGGCATGCTTGACTAGGTTATTTCTTGGTAACCTAAACATGCACAGTCAAGGAACAATGATTTAATTGGCAACGAATACAAAATAGAAATTAGAGCAAATATAGGCGTTTGAAAGCTAGCAGCAACTAGTATTTATGAGAATAATTTCAGGGCATGGGATCGAGTACATGCATGGATTTAAGGTAAACAAGAGGGTTCATGTGCTGAATATGACATGGATTGGGAATTAATACTCCATCATGGAGCCACAAAAAATAGGGAAATCATGGGGTTTTCAAAAGGGTTGCATAGACTACTTAGGGTTAAAGTTTCACGATTTGTGCTTGAGAGATTGCCTATCTTTTCTTGCTGTAATGGAAACCTAGGGTTGATGACGAAGAGGAAGAAGAAAGCCTCTTGCTCCAAGCCCTTCCTCTCCTTGCTCCTTGTCCTCCAAAGTTCCAGCAACGAAATGAGACTGGTTGGGACGAATTAGAGGTGTATATGGTTGTTTAAGAGTCCATTCTTTCTAAAACTCTTCATTTCCTTTAAAACTCCGAATTTCCCTATTTATCTCCCTATTTCTCTCCTTTATCTACCTAATAGGGTTGGGAAGAGATCCAATTTTGTAGGTAGAGGGTTAGGGTAAGTCTAGGACTCCTTTTATGATATATGACTTATTTAATATCATCTTACCCCTTTTACTAATTAATATTATTTTTAATACGAATTTTACTTAATTAGCTCACATCTCATGATGGGCTCTTCCCATTTGGGCTCAACAATCCATGTTGACCATTAGTAAAACCATACCAATTTAGCTTAATGGGTATTAATTAATTTCCTTTTATACACTCATTTTAATTCTATTTATTCACATTATTTAATAAAGATTTTTATTTATTTGAATTTAAAAATCAAGGTTACTATACAATCTATTCCTCCATTATCATTCAGATCATAAATATAGTCCTTGAAATGGAAGCGAGCCTCTAATGTGTGCCCTGGTCCCCTATGGAATGCGCTATAGTGCGAGGTATCAACATTGGGAGGCCATTGTAGCCGTTCCCTTGGCAAAGTGAGCGCATTGGCGGCCATAAGAGCGTTGAAGATGTCAAGGAGTGTTTCGGGCAATGGAGGGTACTGGGCTCTTCTTGGGCCAGGGGGGGCATCTGGGCTGCTGAGGGTCGTAATTCCTGGAGGGGATACAATTGGTTGTATTGTTGAGAACGTTGTGGAGGTGGTGGCTGTTGTTGGTATTGAGGAGGAGGTTGACGGTACTGAGGCTGTGGAGCTTGACGGTACTAGGGTGGAGAGGGAGCTTGCTGGTATTGAGGTGGAGGTTGTTGAAGTTGTTGGGCTGAGGCCCTAAACATCGGAGGGTTGCTCGGCCTGAATGCTGGTTGTTGGGGTTGTGGTATTGAGGTTGTTGAGGCCTGGGATTAGAGTTTGGGCGGTAGGAAAAGGAATTTGGATTGCCCATGGCACTCACTTGCTCATTCTGCATAACCCCTTCAGTTGTTGGACCACCAGTCGGGGGATTGCCATTGTTTTTCTTCATTGTCCTGGCCTTTGGCTCAAACATGGCCATGAGGGAGAGCCCTTCAATTGTGTCTAAATGTATCAGGCTCTCAACTTGTTCATGGCCAAAATGTGCCTGAATGAGGTGTGGCATTTGTGGTGATCTTCTTCACCTATTCAGACTCAGATAATGGATCCCTCAATCTCTTAGCCAATGCTCTCCATCTGTCAGCATAATGTAGGAAGTCCTCCTCCACTTTCATCTTCTCAGCCATTAAGTCGGTAATAGACAAGGAAGGGCCAACCCGATCCATGTACCACTGCAAAAAACTCCTTTGCACAGCTTTAAAATCTTCAGCGTCAGCAGGTTCCAAAGAGTGAAACCATTCCAGGGCGGGACCATATAATGATCTTCAGAATAAGAAAGCAAGGGCTCGACTATCGTTCTTCCAGAAAGAGGATTCGTACATGAATTCTTTGACGTGTACGAATGGATTTTCGGTGCCGTGTAGTGGCAGTAGACCGGCAGCTCGGAGGGAGGTAGGTGGAAGACTGGCATAGAAGAGAGAGCCAGCTCAAAGAATCGTTGGGTGCAGACACCCTTTTTAGATCCTGATCTAATCGACTTACTTTGCTAAGAGTGCTTAGGTAGTTGATCAGAGGACTGTTTGTGAGGCACCCGGAAGAATGGGGTTGGGGTGCACTCATTTGAATTGAGTGATAACGGGGAGGGGTGCCAGTGGGCGGGAAGTATGGGCCGGAGCCCAAGGGGATAAGTGGGCCTCGCCGTGGAGGGGCTTGGTCAGAAAGAGAAGGCCTCCCAATAGGACTATGGGGGCGAGAATGTGTAACAGAATCGGCCCGCAAGGGGGCAGGGGATGTCGTAGCCATCGGGTCGCGAGTAGGTTCGGAATGAAGGTCACCCATGTTGGGGTAAAGAGATTGAATGGGTTTGGGATGGATTCCCCTTCAAGGCAATTTGAACCTCCCGGAGTTGGGAGGGTTGGAGATTTTAGAGAAGGTCCACTAGCTGGGCCAGATCGAAAGAGGCAGAGGTGTTTCCAGCGACATGCCTCGGGGAATGGTGGGGAGATTGTGAATCCACCGCATGGACTTGCGAAGTGGATTGATCAACATAGGGTTTATTAGGGAGTTGTGCAAGTGGTTCATTGAGTCATATACCTCATCATACATCTCATCATTGTAACCCATCCTCGTACTCGGCCATTTCGAGTGATTTGCCTGAATGGAGCAACATATATTAAGCACAAAGGTTTATTAAAAAACAAACTACTCAAACAAGTTTGAGAGAAGAAGTTAATAGTTTTTAATCAAACACTTGAGGAATGCTTACGTCCAATTGATTATTTCAGTATGGTTCAATGTGGATTTTGTTGCAATGTCACTCCAATATGGGTATGAACCTAAATGGGTATGAGGAGAACTCTGGGTTGACTAAGCACACTTCTTTCAATGATGGGATATTCTAATCGGGTCTCCGGGGTGGTACAACCTACTTGGTTCACTGTGAGGGAATTCACGGGGTACAGAGACTTACGGATGGTCCCAATGCAGGTTCTCTAGTCCAATGAGACGGAAAGCCCAATGGAGAAATAGTCCTCACGAGAGAGGTGTTGGATCCTAGGATAAGGAGGGAAGGAGGTCCCTCAGCCGAAGAATGCCCTATAATGCAAGTAATGTAGATAAAGACAGAAACCCCAGCTCTCTATGAACAGACAGAAGCACGACGAGTTCAGTCGTCACGCTTCAAACTAAATCGCGACCGTTCAGTTGGTCGCGGATCTGACAGCTTGCAGAAGTTGTAAGCACCGTGACAACTCTCTCCGATATCTGTCATAGAAACGCAACGGGGTAAGCCGTCGCACAAAACCACAAAACGCGACGTCTGAACATGTTGCGATTAAAAATGCACCCGAGAGTTATATGAAAGTAGTAACTCAAACAAGCAAGTTATGATGGCCAGCCAATTAGAGCAAACAAGAGTCAAATGGATATGCTTTCTTCAAGTGAAGGTAAATAAATGGGGAGAGGAGCAAGATGGATTTTTTTTTCTTTTTTTTAATTAATTACTTTATGGAAGAGATAAACACTATCACAACTTGGTAATGGCGGGGGATCTCAAGGAGTACTGTGTGGGGTTCGAGAGAGGGGAAGGGTACCGTGTGGGATACAAAAGGAGGGACACATGTGGGTGACGAAAGGAGGGGCACACGTGGGTGCCGAAGGAGAGGTAACCACAATTAAATGAATAGAGATCCCACTATGATCACCAATTTGTGTGAATGTACTTTTTCAAACTCTCACAAAAGAATAATTTAAAAAAAAAGAGAATTTTAAATAATATGGAAAGAAGAAGGAGAGAGTGCGTGTGTGCCTATAGAGGAAGTGTGATTGCCAGGTACGCGAGGGTACCGAAGGAATGAGCGAAGGCTAAATTTACTTACCTTCACCCAAGATCGCAGGAGTTGAGGTGGGTTGGCTCTTACTCTCCAACCGGCCGGCCGGCGAAGAAGACTTTAGCTTGGTTACCTTGCAGAAAGAGAAACAAACAAACAAGTGAAGTAAATGCTTAGTTCAAGTTGTGTAGTGTCAAGTACGAAGAGAGATGTGAAAAATGTGATGGCATGTGCTTGAACACACCTTGTGGAGGTGGTGTTAAACCCTTAATGATTAGGTGTGAAATAAATGAAGTGTTGTGTGAATGTGACTAGTGTGATGAATGCACTAAAAATGAAATGAAAAAAAAAGGAAGAGAGGAAAGAAAAAGGGTGACGTAGGAAGCTTGGCATTGCACTGGATGAAGAGGAAGACTTCTTCTCCTTGCTCCAAAGGGGGTTGAGAGATTGAGGATCGAGCTCCACTTGATGAAAACTTGAAGTGGCTTGAGAGAGGGTTCTTCTCTTTAAGCTCGGAATTTAGCTCTTCAATGCAGCAGGACTTCACCGTAATGTTTGGGGTCTTTTTAAAACAATGGCCTCGGGGGTCTTTTATAAGGAAAAATTGGTAAATCGCGACAGACACAGTAGTCGCCTATCAAGTGAATCGCGACCGACCAAAGCGTCGTTTAATAAGATCTACTTACTTCGATTAGGCCTTTCCAAACATCGATTATAGCAGGTTTCAAAATTACGACGACATAGTCGGACGCATATAACACTTCCAATATCGATTGATTCTTTCCATTTTAATAAATAGAAACTTTGAATCGCGACGACATGAGTCGTCGCGGATTTGAAAAACTGATCTTCTGATGGAAATCAATCTTCAAACAATGGAATGTTAGAAACGCGATGGATCATGTGGATGCGATTCTAATTAGCAACAAAATTTTTCAAAAAACAATTTTTGAATTTGCTATAAATCGAAATTGAAAACTATTAAACGCGACGACTCTAGTGGATGTGATTACAAAACATAGAAGGTGCCGGAAATAGGAAGAAAATACGCGATGGTTAGACCCGATGCAAATCGGCTTTCTGAACTGCGACCACTGTGACTGCCGCGAATTAACTGTGCACAGAGGACCCCCTATAAAAATTCCAAAAATCCTAGAAAAATCTAAAAAAATAGAAAAATCACTCAAATGATTAATTGAAGAGAACCACTTTGAGGCATTACAGTATAACATGAAATACACTCGATATGTTGTCAAAAGTGGCATGTCTACACCCTCCCCCCCCCCCACACACACACAATATCTAGTTCACACTCCAATCTTTGAGAAACATAGATCTGAACTGGTAGTTGTTTCGCCAAGCTCCGATGCTTGCATCATTCCAGATGAAATCCAACACTAGAGTGTGTTGCTCAAATGAATTGCTAGTTGTGCTCAAATTAATCTGGGCACTGTGCTTAGATTATGTGTCTACTTGATTATTCTGATCATGTGTTTCAAACTCTGGTCAGTGTTTCAAACTCTGGTCATGTGTTTCAATGTGTTTCTATGTGGATTGATTATGATGATATTTGTGTTTGATAACTGACTAAATTTGTGTTGCTTGTATAGACATGGATTGTATTTGGAAATTTTCACATTTAAGAATGAGTCCTGTGTAATTCCTATCTATAGAGGTATGGAAATTTGTGGCATATTTGATGATGTTTATATTAGATGGACACTTGTGAAAGAGCAAGTGAAATTAAAATGCCACATCCTAGAGATGAGTAATTTTGTGATGAAATTGTTAAATAGAGGAGACGTTGATAGAATAATTGGCATGCATGAAATTCTTGGACAAAAAATGATTAACATTGAGGTTCATGTGTCTAGCTTAGAGGAGGTTATAAGTTTCAGGTGAGGATATCTTTCAACTTTTGAAATGTGCGAACTCTTTTTATTTTCTTAAGTTTCATTCCTATGTGTTGTCTATTTTATTTGCAGCGCATCTAGAGAGCAATCTTCTGTGAATAATAACATAGGATCCAATATTTTTGAAGTTCATGTTAAGAAATGAGACTAAGATCATATTTATGGCATAATGTTATTCATTCTACTGGTCATATTTTTGTCTATGTTGAACAACTTCGGAATGATTTTAAAAAGTATGCTATTTCAAGAGGATTTGACTTCATGCTCATTAAGAATGACTCTACTCATGTTATAGTGCGTTGTAGACTTGTTACTTGTGCTTGGAGTTTGCATGCTATTAGAGTTGGGTTGGACCTCAATTTAAGATCAAATTTTTGGATAATGTGCATAGTTGTGGTGAGGGTTTGAGCATACAGAAACATCTTAGAGCTAGTAAGAAGTGGGTTAGTTCTATAGTTCAGGAGAAAATTGTTGATGCACTATTATATAGGCCAAGGACATTGAGAAAGACATCTTTAGATAATATGGGGTGAATTGCCATATCACCTAACTTGGTTAGGAAAAGAGGTTGCTTATAAAGAACAATTTGGAGATGAAAAGTGTTCATTTAATGAGCTTATGTGGTATAAAGATGTAGTTGAAAGATTCAACCCAAGTAATGTGGTGGAACTAGAAGTGACAAATGAAAGTCGTTTCAAAAGGTTCTTCATATGCTTTTATGCATGTATCGTTGGCTTTCAAATGGGTTGTAGACCACTATTATTCTTGGATGGGATATTTTTTAAAGATAAGCATCAAGGTAAATTACTTGCTGCCACCACTTTGAATGGACAAAATTAACTATTTCCTCATACATATGTCGCATGTGATCCAGAAAATGAAGAAAATTAGAAGTGGTTCTTGACTTGTTTGAAGAACACTATTTCTCTAGATTAGCAAATAACTTTTATCTTTAATAGGTACAATGGTTATTTCAAACAATTCCACATGTGTTTCTAAATTTACATAATGTTTTTTGCTTGCGGAATTTGGAAGACAATTTTGTAAAGTTTTTAAGAGGAAAGTGTTCTTCTACAAAAGATGCTCTAATTGAACCTTAAAGAAGGTAACATATGTAATGACAACAGTGGAATTTGCAAAAGCAATGGTAGAGATACGTGAACTTTGTGTACAAGTTGAAATGTGGGCATGAAAAGAAAATCCTAATTATTAGGCCAACACTTTTTTTCAAGGTAAGCGTTATGGTGAAATGTATTCAAATCCTACTGAGTCATTTAATAATTGGTTATTTGAATCCAGAAACTACTGATTCTTCTTATGATAGATTGCATCCAAACACAAATCATGTCTTTGGCTTATGAAAGAAGAAGTGTTTGTCTTAAGTGAGAGACAAGTGTCCTAAAGTTGATGCATACTTGAGGAAGTTAATGGATTCTGCTCGTGGGATTGTTGTGAATTGTTCGAATGGGCAATTATTTGAAGTCTTGACTAGGCCTTCTCATGTTATGGATTTAAAAGTGGGTGAATGCACATGTAGGGAATGGCAAGTAAGCCTTGTAAACATGTTGTGTCATAGCCCATAAAATTGGATACAGTGTGGAGGAATATTGATCTTTATACTTTAGTACTCAATGTTATCAACATTGTTCTGTTGAGACCATCAAACCAATATCAAATCAAGATAAACCACTTGTAGATTTTGAGAATGTTGAAATCAAGCCCCCCACCACTGAGAGAAGAGTCGAACGACTAAAGAAAAAAAGGATTCTTTCACAACAAGGATTGGAAGTAAAATTGGCATACACATGTTCTAGGTGTAAGCAGAAAATACATAATTGAAAATCATGTTCAAATCCTATATTTGAATAAGTATGCATTTTTTGGTATGTTCTCATGATTCTTTGTTCTCATGATTTTCTAATTCTTTCTTCTCATTATTGATTTCATTTTTTCACTTATATATCTAAGGCGAGCCTGCGCGCTCTCCATCCCACCCCCACCGGTGAGATGTATTATAATAGGACATGGTTATTGCATTGTGAGAACTAGCAAAATAGAAAGAAATTTAAGAAGAAAATTCTACAAATGCAAGGTAAATTAGCTTAGGTTGTTTGCGATCAATCTCTCATATTTTTAATCTACTAATACGTAATTTTTCTTCATCTTTTCTTTATAAGATGTTAATTGTGATTTTTTCATGTGGTGCAATGAAGTGCAAATCTTTGTGGATGCAACACCAACTTATACTTGTGGGAAAGATGAGAAGGTCAAAAATTTAGAGAACCAAGTTGCAAGGTTGGAGGATGAGCTAAGGGGTTTAAAATGCCTTATAAAAAATGGTTGTGCAGTCTTTACCAAAGATATTTTCATTTTTAAAAATTGTGGATGACGATGGAGGTGATATGGGAGTGATGGTGACTCACATTGGGCATTAGTATGCACTTAGATTGAACTTGGATGTTACTTATTATTAGGGGTTGTGAAACAATTAGCAACTTTTGGACTTTGGATGTTATTTTATTTGAGTTTCTAGTAACAACAGTAGCATAGGTGTTATATTTTAAATTCATGTAGTTGTGAAATAATTAGAAACTTTTTTTACTTGGATATTATTTTATTTCAATATCTAGTTGTAACACTAGCATGAAAATTAAGTTTTGTATTTTAGACTCATGTAATAACTTATTTCAGATTGCCAGATTGACTATTATAAGTGTAAGGTAATGTCAACTTAATTCAAATTACCAGATTGACGGAAGGGGTGCAAAGTTTTTGCGGTGCTTTACTGCGAGAACGGAGATCAACATAGATGTTTCCCTATTGCTTCAATCATATTGCCACCATCTATTTTGGACTCAAAATTATATTTATGTTAGAATTTAGATTGGTAATTAATTAAGAAAGGGGTATTTCAATCTTTCTACCCTCCAAATTATGTGGAACTAACGGTTCATCTGATTTTTGGACCAAAAGTTAACATTTCATACTATTCTGGACTTAAAGTTAAATTTGACCAGCTAAAAAATCAAAAATTAAATAAGAGTACCAAATTTGGAGTTGATTCCCACCAAAAAAAGACTTCGGTTCTTAACATAAGACGTATAGCTCTCGAGGCACATGCATGTTTTATTGCGAGGGCACGTCCTCTTGACACAAGATTGTTCGTCAAGATTTGGAATTATATATGTGAGGGAGAGATAAATAAATTGGATGTTAATAAAATTTTAAAACTTTTATAAATCATAAAAACACAAATACAAAGAAAAGAGGTAGAAGAAAAAGGGTCAATCACATAAAATAGTATAATTTTTAAAGATGTTCAGCGGCCAGTAAAATACTGTCCTGCTTTTTTTCCCAATAATACTTAGGTCTAACTACTAAAACCTCTAGCGTACGTGGACACTCTAAATATAAAGGTGTTAGCTCATCTGTCTTCATATACTCACACACATGTACATAGTACAAACATTCTAAGGAAGAGCACTTAACCCACACTCCATTTCACAATCAAATAACAAATCATATGAAAAGGAGAGTGTGAATCTGAATAGTAAATGTCGATGAAGAATTTCCCATGTTAATCTTCACGTCCCAACTTGAAGGAGAGGCTTCAGCCGATATAGATTTGGGCCAAAACTAGGTCAAGAGGAGAGCAACCACTCCTCTCACTAATTTCAGCTTCCAAGCCACCTCCTATATAGTGACAATTAGTGCTCGGGCACTAATATCTTGTTAGAACGTCTGGACATACCATCCGAGTATTTGTCACGTGGGTACCACCGTGACAATAGGACGGCAGACGGTGGCGGCATTTGTCACTATTTGGTAGTTATTTATTATCTTTATGTAGTTATTTGTCACCAGTAGATAATTTTTGTCACTATTTGATAATTATTTATCACTGATAGATACTTGTTTGTCACCAGTAAATAACTATTGTCACTATTTGAAAGTTATTTATCACCGGTAGATATCTTTTTGTTACGGGTTGATAGTTATTTGTCACTGGTAAATATCTACTAGTCACAAATAGATAACTCTTGTCATCAGTATGGTAGCTATTTGTTATCAATAGATAGTTATTTGTCACCACTAGATAAGTATTGTCACAGATAATAACTATTTGTCATTGTTGGTCGTCGATCATCGATTGCCGCCAGTGGCTAGTCGTCGACGGTCGCCACTGCGACGATCGCTGCCACCCGTCGTCGGTCGGTAGTGGCTGCCACCTCGACGACCGCCGCCTCTGATCGCCACTGGCCTCCGCCGCCTACCCAGTCGCCGGCCACCGCCCGTCGCCCGTGTAGCATGCCCGAACATTTTAATATGAAATTAGTATCTAACGTGCAGGACACTAATTATTTCTCTTAAATATATTAGGGATCCTAGAGTCTTCCTAAACATGTTAGGAAGGATCTTAGCCGAACAGACGACGTCGAGATCTTTCCAAAACCTAAAGATGGATCTGTTCGCATTTGCCTAGTTCACAGTCGGAATTGGAAGTTCTTATCAGGTATGTTTGACACCAACAGCTACATCTTCAGCAATAATATTACTCTGCTATAACAAGCAAGTAGTACACCAAAGATCCTAATCACAAGCTCATTAATATAAAGCCCAATCTAATTAAACACTCCAATTCATCTTTCACATCCACCGTCAGACACACCAGTCTCTTTAACTAATCTTCCATCAAAATTTTACTTTCACTACTTTGACACCAGACGATTCTTAAGACACAATTTATATATTTATTAAAGAATAATTTAGTGTACTTTACTTGTTTTCTCTCTTTTTATTAGATGAGTGTATTGTGTATTTTTTTCATTGACTAATAAAATAGAAAAATACAAATACAAAGTATAAAATTTAAGTACATAAATTTTTCTCTATTTATTATGAGTAATATTTAATATTCGTCTGACTGGACAAATGCCGACCAATGATTTTCTCATTCATTATACATTCATTTAAAACTTGAATTAGTCACTAATAAATATATCTTATTATTATCATCAAATATGGAACATCACTCATATTTATGATAGGAAGGGAGTCCGGTGTCGGTGAAATATCAGCAGTTTGATTGGGAGATGACGCTCCTATCACCTGGGCTTGTCCTTAGTACGCAAGAATGGCCGCGGCCGATGTGGCCACCTTTTTATTTCATCTGCATAGAGCAGTGCGGCACGACACGATGTAGTACGGACCATGGATTTCGCCGCCCAAGTTCTGGCGCGGTCACGCGTGGACGCATCTTTTCCTCTCTCTCTCTCTCTCTCTCCACCCATTACTCTCTCTCTCTCTCTCTCTCTCTCTCTCTCCACCCATTATTGCAACTTTGATGGTACTCGAAATGTGGCATGATGTACGTAACACAAAGAATCTACGTAGAAGTAGAGATGTGACGACTGAGGAGCCGCCCCAGACAGAGCGAGAGATTCCGAAGAGATAATGGAACACCAAACGGAGGTGGGAGAGCGTAGATATTCCCCGTTAATTTCATGGCGGCCACCACCGAACACGTGGATGCCGATACGCCCACGAGCACCCAGCTACAGCTAGTCCAATATTGCGGTGCGGCGGCCATCTGCCACAACTCAGGCATCCCCCGGGGGCTCTCTCTCCAGACCTATCTAGAGAGAGAAGTTTTTAGGGTTTTTGTCAGAGATCTTAGCTGTTTGCATTGTCGGTGGTGTTTTTCGTTGTCGGCTCGATGTCATCACCGACGGCTCCATAAAGTATATCGTTGGTCTTCGACAGTCTCTTCGCTAATATCCCGACGGACCTAATTGCCACCTCTCGTGATGTTTTTCTAGGGGGTTGGATCCTCTCAGTGAAGGGGATGATCCAACTCAAGCAGTCACCAATCACATGAGGGGGTGGGGGAGGAAATTTTTAAAATTTTCAAGATTTTTTCTCCACTCCTAAGGGGAACGACTGCATCACATATGCATAGCAGACGACAAGCTCGGAAGACGCACTCACGAACATGATGTGCGGATGAATCCTCAATCATGAGCGGAGAGTTCGAAACCCCGATGATGAAGGGATAAGAGGAAGAGTGGTAAAAAGAGCTTGAAGGGTTTGATGCGGCTTCAACTTCTACTGATTCAAGTCTGAAGCAAGCAAACACATTGGAGAGGTAATCACACCAACTAAAATATTAACTTAAGTAGTAAGTCGAAGTCGGAGGAAGGCACAAGAAATACTTGAAATCCCTAGGAGATAATAGGCTTTGCTGTCGGTGAGAATCGATCCAAATAAGATAGAAGGGGAACGAGCAACTAAAAGAGAAGGATTGCGTATTTCACGGAAGAGACGAGATGAAAAGAGGAGGCAGAGGTTACGGGATATGCAACTTGGGAAATAAGGAAAACGATATTGTTAGGGCAAGAGACAAAAGAGGTATAGATCTAGATCTAAGAGGGAGGGGGAAGACTCCAGCACGAATAGAAAAGGGAGATAGAGGAATAGGGAGGAGAATAAGGGAGAGAGAGTAGAGAAGGGGCGGGTGGGGAGGAAGAGCCTAGTTTCCAACGTCCCCTTCCCCACCCAGGGAAGAGTTGGGATCCTCTCAGTGAAGGAGAGGATCCAACTCAAGCAGTCACCAATCACATGAGGGGGTGGGGGGGGGGGGAATTTTAAAAAAATCCAAGATTTTTCTTGGGCTTTTTTAAAATTTCCCCTGGGCTTTTTTAAAATTTCCCCCCACCCCTTTTTCTTGGGTTTTTTAAAATTTCCTCTCCCACCCCTCATGTGATTGGTGACTGCTTGAGTTGGGTCCTCTCCTTCATTGAGAGGATCCCAACTCTTCCCTGGGTGGGGAAGGGGACGTTGGCAACTAGGCTCTTCCTCCCCCACCCGCCCCTTTCTCTACTCTCTCTCCTTATTCTCCTCCCTATTCCTCTATCTCCCTTTTCTATTCGTGCTGGACTCTTCCCCCTCCCTCTTAGATCTAGATCTATACCTCTTTTGTCTCTTGCCCTAACAATATCGTTTTCCCTATTTCCCAAGTTGCATATCCCGTAACCTCTGCCTCCTCTTTTCATCTCGTCTCTTCCGTGAAATACGCATATCCTTCTCTTCCAGTTGCTCGTTCCCCCTTCGATCTTATTTGGATCGAATATTCTCAACGACAGCAAAGCCTATTATCTCCTAGGGATTTCAGTATTTCTTGTGCCTTCCTCCGACTTCGACTTACTACTTAAGTTAATATTTTAGTTGGTGTGATTACCTCTCCAATGTGTTTGCTTGCTTCAGGCTTGAATCAGTAGAAGTTGAAGCCGCATCAAACCCTTCAAGCTCTTTTTACCACTCTTCCTCTTATCCCTTCATCGTCGAGGTTTCGAACTCTCCGCTCATGATTGAGGATTCATCCGCACATCATGTTCGTGAGTGCGTCTTCCGAGCTTGTCGTCTGCTATGCATATGTGATGCAGTCGTTCCCCTTAGGAGTGGATGTTCGTCGAGGCTTGTTGTTCTCTTTACTTTGGACTCTATTTTGTTAACTGGATCCTATTATTTGCCGTTGGTTTGGAGAGAGGGTATGTTTGTAAACTGGTGTTCACTCTTTTGTCTCCCTCAGTCATCTTATATCTTAATATTTTTAGATTTGGGTAAGGTTGTCGGTATGGGTGGTCTACGTCCACCTTTCCTGCCTGCATGCAAGGGATGAATAGATATAAGGTTGTAAATGGATCCGGATAATATCTGGATTTGATCCCAATTTGTATCCGATTAACCGATTTATCCGTTTAATAAATATTCGACGGAGCGAATTTCAATACGGATATTATCCGGATAATAAACGGAACGGATACGGAAACAGGTGATCCGCTTCGTTTAAGATCCGCTCCGAAATAGAGTTATTTTTTACCATTAGATCCTAAATCTAATTTGTATCCATACATAATTTATAAATATATAATGTATCTAATGTTAATCTTTTATTTAGAGAATGCTTTTTGACATTTGTATTTTTTAAAAAAAAATTACTGATTTTTTTATTTTTAAAATTTTTAGATCACTTAATATATGTTATTAAATTTATATTTTCGAAGTGGATCCGTATCCACTCCAAATCTAAAAGTTATTTGATTAAATTATCTGCTTCGTATTTGAATTGTATTCGAAGTGGATACTGTTACTGCTATAGTAACATAGGTCGGCTCCTACCGAGGTGACCGCTGAGGCGCTTCTCGCCAGACTGAGCCGAGACAACCAAGCCGATGAATCCCTTTTGAGGCGTGCTTGGCCGACGTGTGACGCTGCTCCCGAGCTCACGACTGACCTGCAAAGCCCGCCGAGTGGGCTCGCGGGGAGACACTCCGACGCTCAAGTCAGTTGTTAGCCGCGCAGAATGGCCTAGCGTGGGAGGAGAATAGCGTATCTTTGCATGTGGAGCGTCTGCCTTTATATATCATTAGGATACATGTGCATTAGCTGGATGAGCCCGTTAATCTCGCTGGCAATTTCCACGATTGACACCGGATTTGGGGTTGCCCACGTACTACTAGGTCAGGACGATCGTGGTCTTAATGGCTGTACTTAACGGTTCCGCAATTCTTGGACCTTACCTCATTCGTCGGTTACCACGTGAGGGTCGTCATGGGGCACGTGTGAATACGCCGATCGCCAGGTCGGCCATGCCCGAGCTTCAAAGGATAGCCTGAGGTGCATAAAGGGGATCCTCCTGATCCGCATCGCCGCGATGAGTGGCCAATATCTTCTGAGGATATGTTGTCGGCTAATGCCCTTAATGAGGTCGGCTCACACCAGGAACGGAGCCGTCCGACTGGAATCATCGCACCAATCTGCCTCGTCGATCACATAAGCTCTTTCCCGAGGTGTATGTTTTGGTTAACCAGTCGGCTTCGACACTGCTCCTAGCCGAGTTAATAGAGGAAATGAGGTGATTCCGTCCTGGCTCGTCGGACAACTAAAGCTGGCCAAGTAGACGTCGACTCCTATCTTCTGACGTGGTCGGCTGACTTTGGGTCAGCCAACTTGCTTGGAAACCCCCGTAACAGATACAAATTCCGATTAACTATTCAGATCGAAATCGTAAAACTCATATCTACTCCGTATCCGCTCCGTTTACAGCTCTAGATAGATATGTCTGTTGTATCTATATTTTTATTCCTTGTGTACTTTTTTCGTTAATATTATAAATATTATCTGGTCAAAAAAAACTCAGGCATCCCCGCTGACCAGAACTGTCTCGATGTCGTCGCAGTGATGGCTCCTCCACCATGACTTAGCAGCCTCACCGACCGAGACCAAGCTCGCCATGCATGAGTGATGTATACAGGGGAAGGAGTGTAGAAGCTTCTCTTTCTCTCTCTCTCTCTCTCTCTCTCTCTCTCTCAATGATCCATTCTGTTCGATCTTGTGTCTTTGAGCTGCGTAACATTAAATATGTTAGTTTCCAATTGTTACAACCTATTTGAAGAGGGTGATCGATAGATGTGACCACGGAGGTTAGAAAATCACATCAATTTGTCAATCTGTAAAACGGAAAAAGGATTAGAGATCTTAAGAAAATGTTCATAGAAAAAAAGCTTTCGATATTTAAATCAGGTTCGTCTGGAGTATAAGAAGAATAAAATCACTTTTCACTAGAGTTCTATGCTCAGATCATAAACTTATCTTGGATCAGATGATAATTGGGTTTTTCATAGACCTCGTCTCCCATACGAATCCCGTTATCATTGAAAATATATGAGGCCAAAATTATGGGAGTTATGAAAGTTTATGTTAAGACGCTTAATTGGATCTGTTATTGAGAATTACTCTTCAGTCATGGGAGATCTGTTTAGAGCCAGCGTCAACGTTTGATATAACTATCTTCACCTTAATAGAGAGTTATGACCATAAATCAAATGGAAAAGGTGGGCATGTCATTGTTTGATGTCCTCTCTAGAATGGTCCGGATAAATCTGATTGGGATAAGATGTCGAAGGCAATGCTAGACTTTCTCAGATTAAAGCAAAAGAGCGGGCCAGGATTTAACTCTTGAGAAATTTATCTCGACAGCATTATTCCATATCTCGGCTGTCCTCTAGGACTTCGATCGAGTTTAAAGAGACGTTTAATTAATATGTGCGAGTGAATCGTTCATGATGCTTTTCTAATAGACCCGAATGAGCTATCACGGACCTGGTCAAAGTGGGTTATTATTAAACTTTTATCTAGCTATAATGAGCTATCACGCAGGATCTTGTGTCGTTGAGCTGTGGAAATGTTAAATGTCAAAATTTCCAACTTAAAACTTATTCCTTTTGTTTTATTTTTGGACAATGACAACCCATCATCATGTCGAGGGAACTCCAGAAGTCATCCACAGGTTATCCGATGTGCACCCAAATCTCACCTGCACTTCCCCGATGTCGTCGAAGCTTGTTCGTTGTGGTAAAAATCAAATAAAGTGCAAATGCCATAATCAAACTCAAAAAAGAGTCAAGCTACCTAGTTCCGCTACCATGCATGTTGAAGGTGTAAATTATAACTAAAGAAATTAGGCGTTAAGTGAGATAATATTCTTTTACGTACCAACAAAGAGGAAATGATCTCACAATTAATTATCCGATGCGCCGGAGACTATATATCAATAGTATCATATTAAAAAATTTAAAAAATATAAAATATTATTATAATAGTGAGCTCACTCTATTGGTTAATTATCTTACGACTTTGAGTTACGCTCAATCTAATGTGAGATTATTCTTACGAAAAGTTGACTTATAATGTATTGAAAAAATTTCGACATCTCACAATATTGGCTTATATATAATGCATATGTGAGTTAATGTTCTTCGCCAATGAGAAAGAATTCCACCAGTACATTCCATAACTCATCAAATTCTAGAAGAAAACAGATTAAGTAAGTAAGGCTTCTCGATGACTGATTAGTTAGAAAAGCTAGCCAAAAGCGGAAGCTTAATTTGCCAACTCGTTTTACCGAGCCATTTACGTGCAGTAGAAAAAAAAAAAGAAAGGATTGGCAAGACGGACTAATCATACTGGGCGTTCGCGATTCCCCTGCCATATTATATATAGTGGCTAATTAACTTCATAAGCTTCTATACGTCAATATGGCGGAGTGGCTTGTGCCATTCCGCCTGGTTGAAGTCACATTTTAATGGCTCAAAAAAATGAGCCAAAAATGGTGACAGATCTATTAATGAAGATATCTTTGTTTTTAAAATTATCCATGGACGATCAAACTCCATACATGTACATATGCCTCTGATATATGGAGTTGCACATGACATGTTATTTCTAAAAAATAGAAATTATTCGTCACACCAGCATCGGTGCATCAAGTATTAGTATCCATGCCAACTTATCATTTGTGTACGCATGGCCCAGATACTTGGTTATGGGCTAACGACTACGAGGCCCACTTCATTTATAAAACACTGTGGCCATGCTCCTTCCTGGAATGGGCCTGGACATGGCCAAGCCAAGGCAGCCTCACAACGTATACGGCCCTTTTTTCTGATCAGAAACTACTGATACACGCACCCTATTTTGTACCTTCCTTTAGTCTATATTCCTCATAAACCTTGATCCTAGTGGATTTTTAACCTTAGGCTTTTCAACTTTAGCTTTCATGATTAACTGAGTCACTCCTTTAATACACTCTAATATGCCATCTCAGTTGAAATGCATCCATCAAAGATCTTCTTATTGAGCCATTCATTGAGTACACTCTAATATGTCACTGTGAAATCTTTGTTATCATCAAGTCTGGTGACAAGTTTCATATGAATTATTTGTCAAGCGATTCTATTAGTTAAGAGTCTTATCAGACCATTTTTTCTCTCTTTTCTCCACCATATAATTACTTGATAAGCAATTAACATGAGACTTGTTACCATTGTTACCAGACTTGACCGTTAACAAGTATTTCTCTATGCCATTTTACTATATTATGTGATCCAAAAGGAGAAAGGTTTAAATCTTTCTTTTTTTGCATGAAATGTTACTTTTCTATGCAAACTGGACCAAAACCTATATCATTCTTTGGCATCAAGTTTTCAACGATTTCGATGTGAAAGTTCTGACAAATCCCGTCACAGTCCTAAACATGACCTGATTTGTATGGGAGTTCGTGCACAGCCAAAATCCCCTAAGGAGAGAGATGGATACAATATTTCCTCTCTCTCAACTTGCAAAAAAAATGGAAGAAACTCTATTTTTCGAGGGGCTTGACCCGATTGCAGCAGAAATTCATGCCATACTCTTGCCCGAATCACAATTACTCCTTTGCTATACCCCTTTGATGGATGCAATTAATCCTCCCAACCTTCTCTTTTCATTGGAATGTAGAGGACGAGCTGCAAGAGCTTCGATCTTCCCTCTGGAGATGGAAGAAAACCCACAGCAACCCTCTAGGCGATCAAGGGTAATGAAACCCCATACAATCGATGGATGTTTCTTCACTTGTTACCCCCATTTGCATTTGTTCTACCCGATTTAAGAAGGACTGGGTAAAAGGTGTTTTTGGGTCTACTTCATTCCCCGTTTCCTTGATCAAATGAACAAGGAAACTACCAACATGACTTCTCTGCCTTGTCACGATGCCTAGAAGGGGCGGTGCGATGCTCCTTCAACAGCAAATGGGTCTGCGCAAAATAATACATCTTCCCCTACACCATATTTGACCAGTCCCAACCACTTTGTTCTTGGCGCTAATGAAATGGGAGTCATAGTAAAAATGCACTTTTTGGATGATATTTAGGTGTTGGGTGGGAAGGGAAGAGCATTTAGGTATTCCACAAAGGGGGAGAGCTTCGTGCGCGCCACTACTCCCAAACTAGTAACAGTGGTTATAGAGTTGTGTCAGAAAGAAGTCCAACGAATCTGATTTATTTGAAAATCTATTTTTTTTAGAATTATTTCCAACACTACCTTAGAATAGGTGCATTGACTTCACCAGATGTTATGGCTTCAAAAGGGAAGAACCAATATCAAGTACTTCCTCGTGGCTGCACCATCCAACCAAGTCCTACTATTCCACCATCCAACCACCATACCTAAAATGACCAAAGAAAGGGACCTATACGATCGATATGACTTACCCAAACTTTAACACTCCAACAGTCTTCCAGTCTGCCCTTCATTAATGGAAGCAAGCTAGTCATCTAAAGGCCCCATTCTAACACATCCTTCCTCTCTTCTCCATTCAAAGTGAAAGGAGGATGTTAGTCAAGAGAAATTTGAGTTGGTCTAAGAAATGAGAAGATACGTTGTAGCTTTTGGCGAGTAATTAAAGAATTTAAGTGGTGTTACTTCATTTTCCTCTCTTCTGAAATTAAGATTTTCTGAAGAGTGGGTGCATGAGAATGATGAACGAATGGTAGAGAAGTCACTCAAGTACGACTGAGTTGTATGTGATCTTGCAAATGAAACAACTCATTAAAATTTCTAAACATGCTCAATTAAGTATTATTTTAGATGTAGAAATTAACATAAACTTGCACGAGATAGTAGACGCACATGTACGCATGCACGGACACGCAGGCAGATGATTGCCACTCATATCTATCATTTACTATGGATGTAGCAGGAGGTGGTGATTTTGGAAACTAAAAAGAACATTTTGATCAACCCACATGAAATGGAAAAACATTTGGCCTCTTTGGTAACAAGTTGAGCTTTAGTTAACTCAAAATTAACTCAGAGTTAGCTCAAAAGTACTTTGGTATCAGTATAAATTTACTAGGCTAGAGGTGGATTGGAGTTAGACTAAAGATGGATTAACCCACCTCCAGAGGTGGTTGGAGTTAATCCACCCTCCACACACTCACCCCTCCACTTTTCTCTATTCGCGAGACAACCTCTTCCATGGTGCAACATTATCGTTTTTGTCCCCTTCTTTCTGTGTCGATTGCTAAGTATCAATCGATTGTTCCTTTAAACATCGATTGCTTCCTTAATATCGATTACTAAGTAACATATATGAAGTCCAACTTCGTCATATATGAAGTCCACTTCGTTTTGGTCGTGATCAGTCGAAGATAACTTCGTCAGATCCGAAGTCTAACTTCGTCATATACGAAGTTCACTTCATTTTGATCGTGATCGGTCGAAGCTAACTTCGTCATATACGAAGTCCACTTCATTTTGGTCGTGATCTTTCGAAACTAACTTTGTCATATACGAAGTCTAATTTCGTCATATCTGAAGTCCAACTTCGTCATAACGAAGTCCACTACATTTTGGTCATGATCGGTCGAAGCTAGCTTCGTCATATCTGAAGTCTAACTTCGTCATATTCGAAGCCACTTCGACTGACAGTGACAACGTTATATCTTGACAGTCGGAGTTGACAGTCAGACTTGACAGTCGAAGTTGATATATCGATTGCCTTATACATAGATTGCTGATCAACATCGTGATTTTCATTAACATCGATTGCTAACCATTAATCGATTGTCATTAACACGATTGCTAACTATTAATCGATGTCATTAACATTGATTGCTAACTATTATCGATTGCTACTACATCGATTGCTAACTATCAATCGATGGCTCTTACATCGATTGCTGACTATTAATCGATTGCTACTACATCGATTGCTAACTATAAATCGATTGTTCATTTAAACATCATTGCTTCATTAAACATCAATAACTTCCTTAAACATCGATTACTAAGTAACATTGATTGCCTCTTTAAATATCGATACTATCTAACATTGATTGTCTCTTTAGACATTGATTACTTCCTCAAACATCAATTCATATCTAACATCGATTGCTTCTTTAAACATCGATTGCTCTCAAACATCGATTATTTATCAAACATCGATTACTAACTAACTTCTTTTTATACATCGATTACTGACGGTTTTTATCCATTGCCATATCGTTTAGTGTACCTTATGTCACCCTTTCCATAAATTATTATTATTCCTATTTATTTAAGATTTTAAAATTTTAGGTTGTTACATCACGTCCCACATATGTTTCTGTGTAAAATACTTGTAATCATGTGAATCATATTTTTAAAATCAGTTAATTAAAGACTTTTTGATAAGTGAGTATAGCATAGGTTAGGTAAAATCTGAAAGAAAAAATCTGCAACTTTTAAGGTTTTGGTTGTTTATAAACATTTTATTAAATAATTAGCAGAAATATTAAATAATTAAGTTGACCAAACTTTTAATTATGCCAGATAAATTAGCCGTCGTGTTCTTTTGAATTGTGTGGTGTTTTCTAGATAATTTCATCGTCATGTTTAGAGTCTCGCCGGTTTAGAACATTATCTGCCCTCTCCATGTGGGAGGTTATCATGTGATGATTTTTTTTCTTCTATTTCTTACTACTATATGCAATCTTCTTAAATCGAAGGATTATTTCACCATTGTAAGAAGATTGAGGAACTCTCAAGTTCTATTCGAGACCGAAAACATCTTGTCGATCATAAAATCTTCTTTTTGATTGTCCTTCCGTAATTTCAGTTATGATGATCTCCGATGTATGGATTTTATCAGTTGGGTTTGAGTTTGAACATTATGTATGGGTTTATTCATCTTTTATGTTCCATATATCTATTTGAATGAATGAATAATGAGAAGCCACTGCTTTCTTCTGGAAAAAAAATAGAATTTACATTTCCTATCTGACTGACCCAAACAAATTATAATGAGCACTGCTAGGCGCTTGGGAAAGCCCGGGCGCAAAGAGAAAGGCCCATATATGAGGGTGCGGGCCCCCACCTCTCTCTCTCTCTCTGCATCCGGGAGCTTCGCATTTCCTGATTATAATTTATCCCAATAAATGAAAATTAAAGTCTTGTAACTCCTTATTCACCCATCAAAACAACTCGAAGAGTTTTGTAAATTAACTATTCTGGTGTTTTATTAGGATGAGCTATTCCGCTACATCATTGTTAGCTCCTCCCTTTTTCATCAATTTGATACTCTATAGGTAAACGTTCCCCTATAATATTAGACCAATTAACCTTTGTTTCCCCTTCATCCATTGGAAACAAAAAGTCAGGTATTACACTGTTGCTCATGGGTGAGACGTGCTCTATTTAAAGGAGAAACACCCATCAATCTATGTTTGAACCGGATATTCGAATAATCTTGACTTCCAAAGTACTATATATATATAAGTTTATAGCCAAATTAAGAATATTCCTACGTTCGGTCGAATTAGGCGGACATGCTCTCATCAAAACAATACTCCCCGTGTTAGAGCTGGAAGCCAAGGCCCGACATTGCAGCGCACGAGTACTTCTCCGCAAACACCGTAGAAAGAATCCTCCCCAGTTAAAAGCATGATCTGCCGAGATCTACTATGTGGGCGAGCTGTTGCGTGCACATGGCGCCCAGTATACTGGCCGCCAGCGGAACGCACCTGCCGCGTCATGCCATGGCGATGGTGCATGGTGCTTTCGCCTTCACTAGGTACACAGAGGTCCAAGTGCGAGCGAGTGGCCTGCAGGCGCATGTCCCTGCCATCTCCATCCCAGGCCCTTTTATAATTCTCAGGTGCAAGGTATAAAGGACGTACGTACCTACAGTATAAACGACCCGTACGCCTACGAATCATGTAGCTCGAAGAATTAACAGAGAAGGCATTCGTATAGGCCTGCTATTTAATTTCCATGGAATGGCTGGTTCCCGCGGGCTCCATTTCTTAGGGTTCATCATTCTCTTCTTCTTCCCTCTCTCCTGGGAGGAGCATTAGTTCAAGCCCACTTCTGACTGATCAACAGCACCCACCGAGTACCTTTGTCCATGGTGGGGGGATCTTTCGTACCGTGGAACACGGGGAAGAGAAGGTTGGCACGAATCGCCTTCCTTGTCATCAACAGTCATCTAGAAAGTTGAGCAAAAGCATGCATCAATTCCGATTCCCACCGAGGACTACCATGGCCAAGCGGCGTACATAGACCCCAAGTGGAAGGAAGGGAGGAGGTGTCTCCGTCCATCCATGCTTTTGCCATAAACCCACCAATATTATATAGTGCAGCATCTGTATATATGCACATCGATCTACCTCGCTGGCTACAGATGATTAGAGACAAGTATTAAGCAGCAGGATTTGTGGAGTACAAGTACATATGAATAGACAGACTTGGCGAAGTTGAGACAGCTCCCTAATCACCTTTATTTATTGGTAAAGAACAAGGACACTCAGATAGTCTCCCACTCCGATACCGACTCTCCGGGTTAAACAAATCATCAAATTATAAGCTTTCCTTTCTTTCTATCTACATCTTTAATTACACACGTATATACATATATATATATATATATATATACACACACACGCACAATATTAATCTTTGTGAAACAGATGAGATGGAGACGGAGATAGAGGAATATATAGGTGATCTCATGGGACCCGGGGACGAAGTGTGAGTGGGAGCTTGGTCATTCACCGGCGCCGATCCTTATCGTTTCTCCTGACTTCGCTGCACATGCATACGAGGAAAAGAAGAAGAGGAGGAACACAAGAAGAAAATCTCTTAATAGTGCAACAGTGTGCTCGTTGACGACGGCTGGGCCGCGAGTGCTTTCCCAGCATGCACGGCAGCAGCAGCGGTGTGGGGGCAGGACAAGGGGAATATTTGGTGTTCGCCGTCGGCATCATGTTGGGCTAGCCATCTAGCTTTAAAATCTCGGGAGACCAGGATCTAATGATTTCACCGAGGAACGCAACACATGAGCCGCTGCCTTCCACGTCCTTTGTGAAAGAAGGGCGCCATTCTGGATGGTGCATGGCCCCAGCTGCGCGCCCTCCCCGAGACGATCGTGATCACTGATTAGGGAGGGGCACTACTCAGAGTGGGAAAACGAGGGCCATTAGTACCGATCTCCAGAGGTGAATTGGCTCTTCATGTGGGGGAGTGCTGATCACAATTCTCTCCACACTCTTGCTTCCATGCAACACCCCCAGCAGCAATACTACTAGTTACTACCCGTTTTGCAGGAGCAGCAGCTCGCAGGAGCGTTGTTGGTGCGCATGCATGAAGCTGCTTTGGGGGGAGATAGACATGTCTCTTCGAGTGAAGTGTGTGCTTGATTTGATTAAAAGAAAGAGAAACGCTAAAATTGGGAAAAGATGGTACTGGATTGGGGACGTGTTGGATGGGTGCAAAGTGTCGTTTTCGTCGGGCGCGTGCTGTGGAAAAGTGCGGTTTTTTTTTAACCTCTTCTTCTTCTCCTTGATCTGCTTCTTTGCTGGAGTGGTGATGGCCGTGGGGATGGACGGATGATGCCGGCTGTGTGAAGCGGGTGAGACTGCGGCGCCTGCATGAGCTCACTCACCTAGTTGGGATTGTTCTCACTGAGAAAAGCAGATGTCCACAAGGATAAATAATATATATATAGGCCGAATTAGATATTTAACACATAAATTCATAAAAAAAAGTTATTTAATTTCTCGCGAGAACTTTTCACATGAAATAATTATCACAAAATTGAGTTACAAATTTTTGTTAACTAAGAAAAATAGCTAAGTGAATGCTTCGACATTATATATAGCCTAGAGAAAAAGAAAACGATCACTAGAAGCCGACAGGGCATGATCTAAATTTCTATCAACTGTTAGCAGTCCATAGTTCAGAGTAGAGGTGTTGATTATTCAATTTAAATCGAAAAATTAAATTAATTTTTAAAAATAAAAAATTTAATTTGATCTCAAATCAATCGAAAAATTAAACCGAACATTAAAAATAGAAAAAATTGTTTTAATCTCTAACCAAATCAAAAAAGAAAAATTAGTTTGGTTTTGTTTCCAAACTCTATAGACATAACCAATCAATAAAACCAAATGACAATAATAGGTTTTTAATTTGCATGTATCTATCAAATTTGTTCAACGTATATGCATAAATATGTATTAATTCTAAAGAGTAATATGATCATCAATATTTAATACTTCATTTTAGATCTTATTTGATAGTAATTTATTAGAGAAACAAGTGGTTGAATTTGTATTTGAGACTATTGGGCTCTAAAATTCCATTTATTTTCAAGTTATAAACTAAATTAAATCAAACCAATTTGGTTTCAAAAGATTTCGATTTGATTTAATTTGAGTTGACTTCAAATTTGATTTCTTAGAAATCTTCTCTAAACTAAACCAAACCAAATCATAAACATCCATAGTTCAAGATATATATGAAGACCCTAAATACAGAGAGATTTGGGTTTAAACCTTACCTTGTCATAATTATGTGGGTTGATCTGATTTCAGCAAAAAAAAAAAAAAAACCATTCAGAAAATTGAAGAAAAACTTTAATAAAAGAAAATACCTACAATGGCTCATTGAAAAGACTTCTAAATATTTTTTTTAAATAATCATTTTTCCAAAATATCAAGCAATAAGAATACAAGTGTTCCTCTCGTAAAAAAAAATTAATATTTTCTTTCAGGAGAGGGTGCTTAACAGAACATTTGGGTCTCCAAAGAGAACGGTGAACTAGGGGAAAGCTTGTTCTTGGGGTCCTCATCTACGGCCAAGGAAGGTTAGCCATTTGTGCAAACACGTGTGACTAGCTACACTGTTTCCTGACAAGAGGACTACATCTGCAGAGTATACGTGGTTGATGAATTCCTACAAATTTGGTTTGTGTTAGTGCATGTTCTACAACCTCTAAATTAATTAAATAATTGATCCAAGTGAACGTCATGTGTTGCTTTAATGATAAACTACAGTATTAAACTGGCCAAAGGAAAACAGGTAGGCGAGGAGCCAGGACCATCATGGCCATCACCCAAAAGCATGCACAAGCCCTAAAGCTTCCCATGTTCCCATGTTGCAGGAAAACTCATGAGTCATTTTTTTCTTGAAAACTCTGATGACACCCCCCCCCCCCCTTCCTCCCCTTGTTGTTGTGGAAGCTCCTTAATTCATTGTATTGTACATAGTGCCTAACACGACTTCAATCTTAGTAGCAATCTATCATCAGAAATTCAGAATATACTCCCCCTCTGAAGTATAACTATTCATGGAAGATGCAACAGTGTTATTAGAGCAATGAACGTACCGTGTCTGAGAAATCCGATTTTTGGCATGGTCGGCAACTCGGTATTGTATACATAAATAATTTATTATTATATTTATATAATATTATTATATGAGAGTTGAGTGTAGCATCTAATAGAATACAAGCCAAAGTCGTCTAGGCCTAATTCATTCGGACCGACGTCCCGATGAGGTATACATCATCTAGGTCGAGCTCGAGAAAGGTTCTGACCCGACCTCCGACACGGCTCATGTAATGCTTATGTGTGACGTGGAGCATGGCGTGCCCATTGGATTCCCAAAGATGTGGCTCACGTAACAACTGAAGCATCGGTCAAACAGGATAACATGCAAGGATTGTATGTCTAATAAGACCACGATCCGTTTGATTTGGCTTGCCGGTTATGATCACGATTCGACGACAATCACGGAGATTCCCTGTGAAATTTTGGGGTCGTCCAACAGTTATTTTGAGCAAGCTACCACTATAAAAAAAGGTAGACATTGTACAGACACAGGTACGCAATCTCTCTTAGACTTCTCGCATAGCCAACTTGTTTTTGACTTAGGCATCATAGTGTTTGCTCGCTGAGTTCTCTCGGTAGTCTTGCAAGTCGGAAGCTCAGCGAGATCAACCATCAACGCACCAGCTTCTCCCTTGATTTTCTCGATCTAGGCCGATATTGTTACTCTAACCGTAACAGAAGATATGTGTAAAATTTTCCCAAAAAGAAAAAGATTTCGAACAAATAAGAGTCTTTTGAGGGTATATATGCAAAATAACTCTTCCAAGCAAGGTTGGTCGTACCGCTGCGTACTGTGGCGGTGCAGCCGACCCGTACTGTGGTGGTACAGCCGACCCGTACCGTGCCATGGCTCTTGCGGTTCTCCCATCTCTCTCTTTTTTTTTTCCTTTCCCCACATCTTATATATCTAAGGGGTCTAAATGATGTCTAATTGAAATGAAATTTTAAACATAAGCTAATTAAGAGATACAAATTATGATAATTTTAGTTTAATTTTTAAATTAATTTTTATCTAGTAAAAATTACCTCAAAATTCATTAATTCGACTTAATCTCAATATATATCTATCAATAATTCCTGATATTTATATATTTAAAATCAATATATTTTTTGATAATTATGATGACTTTATATTTGACTTTATTTTAAAAATTAAATAACATCCTATCGAAGTACACACAATCAAATCGTGTCGGAATCAGGGTTGGTTGTACCGCCACATATCATGGCGGTACTACTGACTCATACCGTCGCGTACTATGATGGTATGGCCGACCTATACCGTGCCACGGTCGGTTCCCCCCTCTTTTTTTTAAATTTTCATTCCCCACATCCGACACATCTAAGGGGTCTAAACGATGTCTAATTGAGATGAAATTTTAAACATAAACTATTAAAGATGATATAAATTATGATAATTTAAATTTATTTTTTTATCAAGTAAAATTATTCAAAAATTGTTAGATTGTTTTAATTGATGATCAGTCCATCCCCATATAATTTTATTTATTATATTATATGTAATTTTTGGTGATTAACAAAAATCTTAATAAATATTTTCTAACAACCTTTTTGTGAAGCTCATCCACAGGAAATAAGTCAAGCAAAATCTGTAAGTAATCCTCACTCACTATTACTTGAAGTTCAAAGCATGTATATTCATTCTAAGCATACATCGATTTCCTTAATAGAACATCGATTTCACAAGTGAAGTAACAATTCGGTCGCTTTATCGATTTCATAAGTCACTTAACAACGATTTGATCGCCACAATGATTTCATAAGTGAAACAACGATTTCATAAGTGAAACAACGATTTCATAAGTGAAATAACGATTTCCATCGCTACAACGATTTCATAAGTGAAACAACGATTTCCATCGTTACAACAATTTCATAAGTGAAACAACGATTTCCATCACTACAACGATTTCATAAGTGAAACAACGATTCGCGTATACTTAACTAATGATTTGATCGAAAATGACGATTCGCTTGTACTTAAACAATGATTTGATCGAAAATAACGATTCGTTTGTACAAAAACAACGATTTGATTGAAAACAACTATTTGCCTTCATTAAACAACGATTTGATCACAAACAACGATTTGTCTTCACTTGAACAACGATTTAGGTCTCACAACGATTTCATTATTGAAATAACGATTTCATCCATTCATCGATTTCTGTTAAGTAATAACTTTATACAAAACATCGATCTCATTATATTAATACATGGACTATATTCACATCGACTTGGCTCAACAAGGATCACATTCTCACAAGATTATTTCATCAATTTGATATCAATATCATTTCTATATAGAATGCTCTTTATATAGCTCATGAACAGTCTTGCTTTATCTTCTTAGAATATTTAAACATGCATATGCTTAAGATTCTGTGGATTTCAAAAACCTTCCCGCGCACATACTAAGATCTTGATCATTCCACACAAAATATTCTTGCTTACTTGATGTAACGCATAGAGTCTTGATTTGTGTGATGTCAGAACAACCTTTCCTGCTTAAGCATATCTTCATACTGCACGACTACCAAGTTTGACTGACAACGTAGACAAAAAGAAGATGTCTAGGTATCCGTGTTTATTGCATGTAGGGCTTTTGTAGTAAAGCACGTCAAAGATGGATCTGTCAACTTGTCAAAAGGATAAAAATTCAAAAATATTTCCCTGAAGGTGTAAGGATCAATCCAAGCGCTTATAGCTGTAGGCTCACCTCTCCGTGCATACGACCAGTCTCTCTAACGTGCATGAAGCTGCGAGACAACGGACATCTGAACGGCTACTACAACGGTCAAAATAATCAGCAGAAGATAAATAGAAGACTGATGACTCCATGAAGAGATAGACCTTGAGAGACACACAGATCCTCTAACAACTTGCGAGCATCAGAAGAAGAGCTCATTCACTTTAGTCACCAACTTTCAGCTCTTAGCTCTCAGCTTTCACTTGCTTAGTCTTTCGAGAGCTCTTGTTGTTCTGGGAGATTTTCTTATTGCAAATCTTTGTCTCTCAGACATTGCCTCAGATCAAGCAGATTCCTATATTTTGGTCTAGGGCCATTCGCCTTTTTACTCACATTCTTTGTGTGTTCTCTTCGTTTTGAAGAGATACTTATAGGGAACAGGTGGTTGTTATTCCCTTCATTGAAGAAGGAAGACCTGTTGCATCAGGTGTTGTTTTGTACCTCTTCGAGTTTAGAAGAGAAGGTCAGCTGCTGCTGGATGTGTAAGAGTCCTTAAGGGGGACAGTATCCTTGGTTAGTAAAATCTCAAGTTGTGCTTGGGACTGCATGTAGGACTCCTTGGGATAGGAGATCCGAATCAGGATAATTCTCTGTGTCTATGTGTGATTGATTGTCTTCTTTATTCCGCACTAACTGTCCAACGTAGTGGTTGTTGTCAAGTGTTTTTATTTACAGGTATTTTTCGAAAGATAAATTTGTAGCAATCCATTCACCCCCTCTAGACTTGCTATCTGACCAACATTAATCTCAATATCTATATATCAATAATTCTTAATATTTATATTTTTAGAATCTGTATATATTTTTTAATAATTATGATGACTTCAGATTTGACTTTATTTTTTAAAACAAATATCATCTTATCATGTAAATAATTAAAATCATGTCAAGATACAATGACTTATATTTTTCAACCTATTTATATAATATTCTTATATTTTACTTATTTTATTTTAAAATTTGTTAATTTTAAATATTAATCAATTCATAAAATGAAAAATCAAACTAACCTCTTTCTCAATATATTTTATCAATATAATATCATACTATATTATATTATATTATAAAAAATACAATACCATCGATCCGCACGATACGATACCACCAATCCTTCGTCCAAATTCTAACTTTCAAATTCTATTCAAAGTTTCAAACTACTCTTTTCTTTCTTTCCCTTCTTCGCCACCGCTGCCAAACTGATGTGACAGTAGCGTCTTCGTCGTCGTAGTGGAGGACGTCGCCGTCGTCGTCGTGGTGGCGGTAGTCCCCCGCACCACCTCCTTTATACAGTGCAAGAAGACAACAGTACTCCTCAGAGAGAGCTGGGATATGGAGGTGGTGTGTGGCGGGGAGAATGGCGAACAGCGAGGTACAGGGCACAGGCTTGGGGCACGCACAGTGGTGATCGCCATGGAGTCTCCCAGACCATCATATGCTACGAAGAAAAAAGGAGCAAGAAGACAGGGGTCGCGGCGTCCCCTCCCCTTCTGCTGTTGTGGCGGTGGTGGGTAGGAGGGGAAGAAGGCCAAGGGAGGGGGATGCATGAAAAGGGCAGCTCCTTTCCACTCCCCCTCTGCCCCCCACCCATTCGATCCTTTTCCCCGTTGACCCACGGGTTCCCTTCTCTGACCACCACCATCGAGCACAGAGGCACGGGGGTTTTGGCCCAGCCCCCGTTCAGGAGAAGGAAGGGGGCGGCACTGCCATTGCCTCCCGTCGTGATCCCTCCTCACAATCCCCAACTAAATCCCGTGAGGATCTCTCTTTTTGAGCTACTCCCCTCGTCTCGTCCTTTTCCTTCTTCCTTTCTCTCCACACCGCTTTCTCTCCGTCTCGGCCTGCTCCTCTTCGGATTAATACCGCCCTCCCCTCCCTCCAGTTCCAATCCAACCAGCTCCCTCCCCACTCTCTGCCCCTGGGGGCTTGCCCTTTCTCGCGGGTGTCTGCTCAATTGAAGAGTGTAGCAGCTGAAAGATTGATTAAACAACAACTGGGTCGGGCTCCTCGTGTTCTTTTCTCTCTCCCCTGCGCCTCTTCATGTTCTAGTCCGTCTTTGTTACTGTTGCATCCCCCTTGGAGGGGGGAGGCGCCGTTCATCTCCCTTCCTCCCGCAGCCGCCCCGGCTTCACCTCCCACGCCCACGGCAACAAGGAAATTTATTAAAAGTTGTCATCTTTCTCCCTCGAACTACATCCTTCCTTCCTTCTACAGTTGGACGGTCAAGTTTATGCTCCTCAGTCGCAAGTATTCCCCGGCACCTTGACCCAGGTTCTTATTTTGGCCCTCCATCATATCTGGTGGATACACATTCCACTCACGAGAGATTGTGGTGTACCCCCACTCGTGGACTGCTTTGTTCTTTCCGGTAAGAATGTGATTCTTCGTTTTGGTTTCTCTCCATCTCTCATTGGCTGTTGCAGCTGCGGTGCTTAGTTTGTCTGAAGAGGACCATCCCTTCTTCCCTTTTCGGGTATGCTTAAATCTCCAATCCCCAATTCCATAATCTCACTTGATGTCCCAATTCCCAACTCGGTTTTGCTTTCATTGATCATACATAAAATACCTTTCCCAATCAGTATCTTTTTACAAACCCAGGAATTGATTGATATTTTTGTTTTTTTTTTATCATTTTATCTCTAGATACTAATCATTGTCATTGAGATTTCTTAATTTATCGGCTCTTGCTATCTATAGCTTACATCTGCTTTGTCATATTCTTTTTATACCCAACTGGAATAGATTACAGAGATGGCTACATGGCAGCCCTTCATATTGTTTTTTCTTGCTATTCCTTCCCTTTGTTACCATTTCATATTCTCTTTGTCCATGCCCGAAAACCAAACCAGCGTGCTTATGGAGTTCAGAAGGAGTTTTGTCGACACTCACAATAACCTATGGAGCTGGAATTCATCGGATTTGGCTCCCTGCAGCTGGAGTGGTGTCACTTGTGCTGATGCCCAGGTAACCTCCGTCAATCTCCATGGCTTCAACCTTTCTGGCACCTTGTCCCCCACCATCTGCAATCTTCCCCATTTGGTAGCCCTCAATGTGTCCAAGAACATGATCCAAGGCCCTATCCCCAGAGAGCTTGGTTACTGTAGGAATCTAGTAGTCCTGGACCTCAGCACCATAGGTTCCATAGCGAGATTCCACCAGAACTCTGCGGCCTCTCTTCCCTGACAAGACTTTTCCTGAGTGAGAACTTTCTGTATGGTGAGCTCCCAGCAGACTTGGCAATTTGACATCTCTTGAAGAGCTTGTCATCTATAGCAACAATTTAACCGGCATCATTCCCTCATCAATTAGGATGCTGAAAAGGCTCAAAATCATACGTGCTGGTCTTAACTCTCTGTCAGGGCCAATACCTGTTGAGATAACTGAATGCGACAACCTAGAGGTTCTAGGTTTGGCACAGAATAAATTTCAAGGGCCTCTTCCTAGAGAGCTTTGCAGGCTCCAGAACCTCACTTCATTGATCCTATGGCAAAACCTTTTATCTGGTGAGATTCCTGCTGAGCTTGGGAACTGCACTTCCTTGGAGATGCTCGCCCTGAGAGAAAATGCTTTCAATGGAAGCATTCCCAAGGAGCTTGGCAAACTGACTGCATTGAAAAGGCTGTACATTTATACCAATTCCTTGGAGGGACCTATACCAAAGGAGCTGGGCAACTGTGTGAGTGCAGTGGAGATCGATCTTTCTGAGAACCGGTTGACTGGGATTATTCCTGCAGAATTTGGCTGGATTCAGAATCTTCAGTTGCTTCATCTTTTTGAAAACAATCTGGAGGGTGGTATACCTAGGAGCTTGGCCAGCTGCGTATGCTGAAGAGATTAGATTTATCTTTGAACAACTTGTCTGGAAAAATCCCTCTGGAGATCCAGAGCCTTCCCTCTTTGGAATATCTACAGCTGTTCAATAATAATCTCAGTGGCATTCTTCCTCCACTTATTGGTGCCAACAGTAATCTATCCGTACTGGATGTATCACATAATAACCTCATAGGCAGTATACCAACACATGTTTGCAAGTATCAGAAACTGTTTTATCTCAGTCTTGGATCTAATAGATTAGGTGGTAACATTCCGTATGGTGTGAAAACCTGTAAGTCACTCATTCAGTTGATGCTGGGTGGCAACCAGCTCACAGGAAGCCTTCCTGTGGAGTTGTTTGGACTTGTTAGATTGTCTGGCTTGGATTTATACAAGAATAGGTTCTCTGGTCCAATTTCTCCAGAAATAGGCAAGATGAGAAATCTTGAGAGGCTTCTTTTATATGATAATTACTTAATGGGCCAGATTCCTCCCGAGATTGGGAACCTATCTCAACTAGTCTATTTCAATATCTCTTCGAATCGGCTATCAGGAAGCATCCCACATCAATTGGCATACTGTTCAAAGCTTCAGAGGCTAGATCTGAGCAGGAATCAGTTGATTGGATATGCACCACGGGAGCTTGGCAGTCTAGTTAATTTGGAGCAGCTAAAATTGTCAGATAACCATCTAAATGGGACAATACCTGCCAGCTTAGGTAATCTGTCCCATCTCACTGAGTTGCAGATAGGAGGTAATCAGTTTTCTGGTCATATACCCATTGAACTAGGACAGCTCAGTGCTTTACAAATTGCTCTCAATATCAGCTACAACAAGGTCTCAGGGGAGATCCCTGTGGAGCTAGGACACCTTCATATGTTGGAGTTACTTTACTTGAATAACAATGAGCTCAATGGTGAAATACCACCCTCATTTAGTGACCTCCCAAGCCTCTTAGTATGCAACCTTTCTAATAACAATCTGGCTGGGTCAGTACCAGACAATCCAATATTCAGAAGATGGATGCTAGCAACTTCATTGGCAATCCTGCCCTTTGTGTAACTAGTGCAGATGATTGTCCACATGGTGGCACACCATCCTCTTATTTGGACAGACACCAGGAAAAGAGGAATATTTGGAAGGAGAGAACGATCAGCATTGCTTCTGTGGTTGTCGGTTTCTTTTCTCTGGTTCTCACAGTAGGGATTTGTTGGTACATAAAGCGTCGTGTGCCTGTTTATGTTTCATTTGAAGAGCAGAAGCACAATTTGTCCGATATTTCTTATTTTCCAAAAGATGGGATCACATATCAGGAGCTTCTTGAAGCCACAGGTAACTTTTCAGAGGGCTCTGTCATAGGAAGGGGTGCCTGTGGTACAGTATACAAGGCTGCCATGTCTGATGGCACTTTAATTGCTGTCAAGAGACTGAAGTCTCAAAGTGAAGGTTCCAGAGTTGACAGAAGCTTCCAGGCAGAAATAACCACCCTGGGAAATGTTAGACACCGAAACATTGTAAAGCTCTTTGGTTTCTGCAACTATCATGATTCAAACCTTATCTTGTATGAATACATGGCAAATGGAAGCCTGGGGGAGCTGCTCCACAAGAGCAAGGAAACATGTTATTGGACTGGGATGCTCGGTATAGGATTGCTCTTGGATCTGCTGAGGGGTTACGATATCTTCACTGTGACTGCAAACCTCAAATAGTTCATCGTGACATCAAATCAAACAACATTCTGCTGGATGAATCACTGGAAGCTCATGTGGGTGATTTTGGTTTGGCAAAACTTGTGGACAGCTCATTCTCCAAGACCATGTCAGCTGTTGCTGGTTCATATGGCTACATTGCACCTGGTAAGAGTTGCCCTCACTTTATCATGAACTATTTCTGTTTTTTTTTTTCTGATGCAAACTTGTTTGAATTGAAATGTTTCTTGTTCATATGTTAAAGTATTTAAACGAAACCCATTGCTAATGATCTTAGAGAGACTCATCTAATTATTAGAAGATTTTTTGGATATCTGGTTTCAGCATTTCATGATTTTAAAAACTGAATTCTACCAGTTTACCAGTAGCCACCACAGATGGGCAGAATATGATATTCAGATGTTGATAAAATTACCACATTAAATTTTCTTGTATGATTTCTGGAGTAACAGAGGAAACATCATTTCTTGACACCTACATAGTTTGAGTAAAATTGGCTGTACACCCTGGGTTTACTGCATCCCTTGGATGTTAAGTGGATTTTTTTCATTACTTTTTATAAATCTATGGCAATCTCAGGGCCAACCCGAGGTCCTGAGGTACACATCTGTATAATGTACATCCCATCAGACAATTCAAGAAATGCAAACACAATAGAAAATGGTGGTGTGCCAGCTATTTTGGGCCCAGGTGTTTCCAATTAAATCTTCGAGTTGTCCATTGGGATTATGCGCCATGCATGTTTTTAAGTAAAAGGGAGTTATAGGAGTATGCTAAGGAGTTGGAGGGAAAGAGAGAAGAAGAAGCAGAGGGAAAAGGGGATGATGATGACAATAGACGAGGGAAAAAAAATACAACATGCTGAGACAGAATTGAGATCTGAACTTGTGTTTGTGTTTTGCATAGTTATTATTACTGTGTTAAATTTAAATCATATTGAATGTGTAAAAGAAAAATATGGCCTTCTCTAAGAAGTATAATGAACCCATACAGCTTTCTGAGTTGACATTGAGATCTATGGGGCATTCCATAAGCCCCCCATACTATTTTGCCAAAATTTGGGGGAGTGGGAAAGTTATCTGCTTCTTTGCTAGTTTATTTACAACAATAATGAAACGTATATGCTCTATTATGTATTTTCTTTCGTTGAATATTCCATTTTCTCATGATTTATGCTTTGGCATTCTCTTTTTTCATTTTCAGAGTATGCTTTTACAATGAAAGTCACAGAAAAATGCGACATCTATAGTTTTGGTGTTGTTCTATTGGAACTAATCACGGGGCAGTCTCCAGTTCAGCCTCCTGATCGTGGAGGTGATCTTGTAAATTGGGTGAGGAGGTCGGTTTGTGACATGGTGCCAACATCAGTATTGATGCCAGACTGGATTTGAGCTGCAGGAACACAGTTGAGGAGATGTCTTTAGTCCTTAAAATCGCATTATTCTGCACCAATGAATCTCCACTTGACAGACCAACCATGAGGGAAGTTATAGCAATGTTGATTGATGCCAGGAAGTCTTCATGCCTCTCCCCTTCCTTTCCAACATCAGAAACTCCATTAATTGTATGTACTTCTCCTGAAGGTTAGAAGCGTCTTACCTCATCTATCTTTGACTATCATAACTCTTCATATTTCTTTTGGAAATGGTCTAATTGCAGACCTTTGCAATGTTTTTTTTTTTGTCTTTTTCTGTACATATAGATGCTGAAATTAAAACTTTGTTAACTTCTGAAGTTTCAGATGCTTCTAGTTAGTGATGCGTGGGGCATATCCTATATTACCCAGGAATGGAAGTGGTCTGTGGAGCAGCATGCAAGCAACATGGTAAGAACAAATTTTCCAGCCTCACAAGGAAGCTGGGTGGCATATCTTATATGTTCTAGTCATTGGACATAAAGAGGACATTGAATGAAGGTAAAGCGATTCCTTTCTATTGAATCCTTGTGGTTCACTCTTTCTAAGATCCTTTTTACACTCATCGCTGTTATCATTTCCTGAAATCTTTGACAGCTTCGTCTCAGTTGGTTTTAGTGAACTTCCTGTATTCACTCTCTTCTTGTGGAATTTGTCTGTTATCGTGCAATTCCTAGTAGAGTACAGGAAGTACTTCTGTTGAGAAAATCTAGCTCTGAGTTGAGTAATGGTGCCAACATCTGTAAGTTAGCAAGTCTTGTGGGAAATAATGGATCCAGAGACACTATGCCATATCTGTAGCTTAAGAGGGCCCCTGCATTCTTGAAAGAAGGATAGGCTGTTTTAGATGTCATTTTTAACTGATGTATCTATCATAATGATGGCTTACTGAAGAACGTAGCATCCTGTCCTTGCTGATTGATCTGCAGAATTTGATAGTCAACTGCCATATCCAGGTAATATGGAAGAATCTGCCAAAAGACTGTGCCATTTGTTAACTTCGAAGGCACCTACTCCGAAATGGCAAGTGCTTGAAATTGATAAACTTGTCTGAAGCTTGGCACTTAAGATGAAAACCTGCATCTCTTTTCATTACCTACATTGTTCAGTTTTTGCTTTCATATCCAAGGCAATATAGCCAAATCAAACAAGCCCTTCCTATGTTGATGAGCATGGAGGTGGTGTGGTCATCAAACCTACTTTGATGGTTCTTATCACTTCTGCTGTTTAAATTTCTAAACTGTGAAAGTGTGATCAAGAATAAGTATTCCTATTTAAAAGATCGAGGTGGATGTTGCTTTCTTTTTATTTCTTGCTCATCTTACCCTGTAATGGATGCTTGCATTATGTTCATTTTCTTTGGATGCCCTTGGATTTTGATGGCCCGCTGTCCTAACCTAGACTTTCCCAGGCAGCACGATGCTGGGAAAACTTATTGTCTAATACATTTCTTCTCTTGCCATGAAAGATTCCAAATAAGGAATAATTTATCTTTAGTGATTCCACCATAGCGTATTTGCTTTTCTATGGCTAATCTTGGTCAAATCTGTTTGGCTGCAGGATGATGTGAACAGTGCAGGCCAAAATTGGAGTGGGGAATTGCATCAACCTTGTGCAGTAGGTAGCCCTGTGGAGTTGAGTCTGATCTGTACGCAAAGGGGAAGAGTTGCAGATGCAAATACCAGAACTGTTTGTTACTCCATCTTATCATGCTCTTCCTGAATGGTATATCTCAAATGGAGAAGGCCAGTGTCAAATGGCCATGGTAGAATGCCACAGGCTTGTTCTTAATCTTTTGCTCCATTCCATCTTAATGAAGCTCTGCACCCAAACAATCCATGATCAGGATTGTTCAAGTCTCTGTGGAAGTTGCCAATACTTCTTCTAAGTTTATTTAACAGCTCAAAGCAAAGTTGTCACTAGTAACCATTCTCTTTTCTCTTTTGTCAATCAGTGGAGATGTTCTTCGTCTAGTCCAAATCCTTTAAGATTACTTAGTTCGAAATTCTGACTCCATAAAATTTGACTCAAGATATATCTAGATTAGTAAACATTGAAACAAACGCCTTTCCTTCTCAATTTTTTTAAGTCAAGAAACATGCGAACCATTTGTAGTATATCAAACCATGAATTATCCGATGAACATAATACCTTGCATGAAGACTCAAATAGGATTTGAAATTTTACGTAGACAAGTAAGCATGACTACACCAATCTATCTTAAACAACTTCGGATTAAAAAACCTAAAAGAAATTTAAAAGTCACTAAATTTCAAACACGATTGGCCGGAGATTAATCATAATGTTTATATATATGTATGTTCTAAAAATAGAGAATAACTTGTCCACAATGCTTATATATATGAATACATATATGCTAAAAATACAAGAAAATAGCCTGGTCTACAATGCCACAGCCACGCGTGTTCACGGGTGTTTTGCTTCGCATCCAACGAGGTGTTCGAATGAAACAAGAACCTGTCCTGCAGGCGGCCCGACAGCCGATTGCGGGCTGCCGCAGCTGAAACGCAATCAGAAAAGAAACAACGGTTCTTCCCCTTTTTTTGTTCTTTTTTACATTTGCTCTTACATTATCGTATTTACAAATGTACTCCTTATTGTTTAGGAATTATTAAAATACTTAAATCTACCTAAAAGGTTGTGTTTATGTATTTCTGTTTACGCACCATCAAAATATTAAAATATAAAGAATTCAGAAATACCCTCGGGGCATGTGGTCTCGTTATATTGTTACATTGTCTACTATGAAGATAAATTTGTAATTTTGAAATGACATGAACGTGATTTAGGCAGTGGGAGAACTTTTAAAAATCTAAAATTTTAAAAAAATCAGCTACTTCTGCAAAAGCTTTTTTGTATCATCGTCTGTGTCCGTAACAAATTTTAACTTTTAAAAAAATATTTAAAATAAATTTTATCGACTAACACCATGCCGACCATCGCCCATCTTAAAATCTACGGGGAAGAAGCCTTCAAGCCGTTTGATGCAACGAGAAGAGAGAGAATTAACTTTATCTATCTTTCTCCTCTAGTCAAAAATCTACTTGCATGCAAATTTAAATTGAGTTAGAACATTTTGATAAACTGTCGATTTCGTAAAAAAAATTGCAGGCGAAAATCTCTCGTGCTGTGGTTACAAACGTTGTCTTAAGTTAGACTCTTAACCATTCATAAAAGTGATGTGTGTTTCTATATATATATATATATATATTATATATATATATATATATATATATATATATATATATTTATAGGGTTTTACAGAAACATATAAACAAAAACAAAAGAGGAACATGTATCATGTATGATAAAGAAGAGCCTTCTCTAACACGTCTATATCCACTTGTGAGTTCCCCAACGGGATTCGTGAGATGGGGACCTCCACCTTTCCTCCTCCTCGCATTCCGTGTTCCACTAAGATCGCTGTGTGCAATGTTGGCCTGCGTAGTTTGGAGAGAGACAAGCACCCCTTCTTTTCTTAAAAATTCTCATAGCTATGACATAATTTGTAATCACTCAGTTTTTTCCTAGCATAATTAATCCAAAACTCGTTTGCACAATATGGAGGGTGAGTTGTGAGATGGATAATTGAGTTTAGGGTCTATTTGGTTGCATGTAAAATAATTTTAGAGGGAAATAATTTTTCACGAAAAAACTTTTACGTGAAAATGGAAACGTAATTATCTATTTGATTGTTAGGAAAATATAAAATTGTATGGAGGAGTATGAGATCTTATGATCTACTCAAATGAGAGAGAGTCATATACTCTTTGTGTATTAACATTATTCATCAAAATTTTTATTTTATTTTTATTTTTTATTTTTAATATTTAAAAAATAAAAAAAATAAAAACTAATAATAAAATAAGTAACTTTGACAAATATAATTTAAAGTAGGAGAAATAAAATAAAATTATAATTTGAATGAATAGTATTCTACAGATATTTTAATAAAAAATAAAAATAAATTAACTAATGAAAATAATTAAATTTGACAAATACTATTTAAATGAGTGGAACAAAAATAAAAATACAATTTAGATGAATAGTGCCTAAACATGTTACTGTAGAAGCTGGGCGGTTGGTTGGAAAATGGCATCTGCGGTTTTACCGCAGATGCCAAAATCTGGATTTTGTGTGATATAATTTTTCAGATTTTATTTTTCCATGGTATCAAATGGTCTAAAAAAAAGATTTTCCTTAGAAAACTGTTTCCTAACAGGATTTTACCTACAAACAAACTAACCGCAGATGCCAAAATCTGGATTTTGTGTGATATAATTTTTCAGATTTTATTTTTCCATGGTATCAAATGGTCTAAAAAAAAGATTTTCCTTAGAAAACTGTTTCCTAACAGGATTTTACCTACAAACAAACGAACATTTTAAGTTATGAGCTTTATTTCCTTGGATGAGCTTTACTTAAGAGTTAATTTTTGAAGTCAGTGAGAAGGGGAGATTCAATTTTCAAATTGGAAATTTATAGTTCACCAATAATAAGTCTTATTTATCACCTCCATTCCACCATAGAAAACAGTCTTTTAATATTCTTTCTTGACACCAAATTTAATAAAGTAATTAACATATTTTTTTGATATATATTTACTATTAAATAGTGGCATGGCATACCCTTTTACTTCTTGACATCAACAAATGGGATTGGTAAACATGCTTAGTTCCACCAATTAACCTGCACGAATGAGGGTGACTACTGGGCGAGCCTCATGCTGTAGCCCTAGAGAGAGAAGTTCTACACTTCTAGTCGAACCTCATGTTGTAGCCCTAGAGAGAGAAGCTCTACACTTCTGGTCGAGCCACATGCTGTAGCAGCTGTTGACCGTGGTTTCTGTTGGGGGGGGGGCGGCCCTCCCCCCACCACCCCTCTACTACTCATGCTGCTGTCTTTACTGCTGCGGGCCCAACTGTTGAAGCCCAAGCTGCTCCATCAATTGCTGCTGTGAGCTCTCAAGGGCAGCACCATGGTACTTCTGTTCCTGTTTGTGTTGCCCCTCCTGTTTGCTGTTTGGGCCATGGCCTGCCCTAGGTTCCCCTTACCTAGGGTGTGATCCTCCTCCATCCAGTGGGCTTGCTGCTTCGACTGGACTTGCTGCTGCTTGTGCCCCTGTTCCTGAAGCCCTGGGCACCCCTCCTCTGGTTCCTGCTCTAGGGCACGATCCTCCTTCAACCAGTGGGCATGCTGCTTCGACAGGAGCTGCCTCTGCCCCTGCCGTGGCTGCCAAGTCTTTTGCACAAGATGTTTTGTGCTCTCTCTTGCCACAGGTGTTACCTCTGACCATCCATCCTCCTGCTCGGACTGATCTGGGGGTACCAGCTGTCTTCTTCACCAGTGACGAAATCAGGACCTCCTGTTCTCCCTTGGAGTTTGTTGTCATAGCTCAGACTCCCCTAGGTCGCCCTCCTTTCCAGGAGATCAGGTCTCACATGGTACAACGATTTGCCGCCTTGCAAGACTTCATCATCAGCGCATTGGACAATCGTCACCTCCTCATCAAATTTCTGCACAAGGACGACTACCTCCAAGTTCTGCTGAAGGAGTCTTTGTTCATCCAAGGGCGCCCCTTCAGATTTTTCAAGTGGACTATCAATTTCTCACCTAAAGAGGATTCCCCACTTGTTTCAATTTGGTTGGAGTTCCCAAGTCTTCCAGTAATTTTTTTCAATGATTCAATGCTGCGCTCCTTAGCTGGGAGCATTGGGCCTGTGCTCAAGATAGACAAAAACACTCTGTGTTTGACCCGCACACAAGCTGCTCGAGTCAATGTCAAACTAGACATCTCTAAGCATCTGCCTCAGAGATTTTGGGTAGGCATTGGTTTTGATGGGATCTGGCAGCCGGTGGTCTGCCCTGAACCTCCTTTGTTCTGTTCCTCCTGTAAACGCATTGGCCATGTGCAAGCCAAGTGCAAGAAACACCCCCCTGGAGATCAGCACCCTAAACTTGTTACTTCTGCTCCTTGTCAGTCTTGAAGGTAAGCAAACTTGATGTCCTATACACATTGGTGGCAAGGTCTCTGATCCACCAGATACCCAAAAGCCACATTTGTCTAAAGGTGGAGTAGCACCTACTCTGGCACACCAAGTGTTTGATGATATGCCTCTTCAACAATCAAGACTTATTTTTGAGGCCAATCCTCCACATGTTGATGCCAAGCATGGCGGTTCTGAAGGTGTCACCTCTGGGACTGCTTGTGTTAAGAATGATGTCCTCTCAACCGACGTTGGATCTGCACAAGATCAAATGGACCCGATGCTTGCAGCACCCCCTGTTGCTCCTACTATGGTAGACCAGCCTCATAAGCAACTCTCCCTTGCTGCATCTGCCATAGCTAACGATGATGCTCTGAAAATGCTCGATGTAAGTCTCCTTCAGCAAGCAACCATCGCCCCTTCTATTTTCGTTAGAAATGAAGTTTAGATGGATGCGCTGTCCCCCGTTCTGATTGTTGAGCTGTGATCCCCCATGAAAAATGTGGTGCCCAGGCTTCTAATCCGTTTGAATCAGAAACCAACCCCTCCCTCGCTTTAGATTTGCGCAGGTTTCATCCACCTTCCGCCCAAATTGCTGCTGCTCCTGATCCAGAAACTAGTGCACATCTGCTTTCAGATCTGCACAGTTCCCATCCATCTTCCGTCCTCAATGCTGCTGCTCCTGCTTGGATACCGACTGCTACTCCTAGTGGGCCCTTTGCTGAAGCTCCCTCTGTGTCCCTGGTTGCCAAGGACACAGAACCAACAACAGGTTCTCCATCTGGGGTGGCAGCCTCGCCATCTTCTGGAGAGGCTTCCCTGTTAGCTCTGCGGATGTCTTTTGCTGATGCTTTGCGCAAGAAGACAAGGAGAGGAGAAATACGCATGATACATGCCAGTCGCCAGGAGAGTCTGCCCTCTCGCCATCCTTCAACTGAATTTGCTCAGCCTCACCCGGAGGCAACTTCCGAAGGTACAGTGATCTGCCTACCCGTCCAATACTCGGTCAGAAGTGCCTTAGATGGCGGCAAGGACGTTGGCCCGCTATCTTCCGTTGACCTGCTCCGACTTCACAACAGTTGGGTAGGACCCTTTGTGCCTCCAAAGCCGCCACCTCGCCCACCACGAATCAGGACTCGCAGCTCATTACGACGAGTTAGTTCAGCGGAAGAGTTGGAGGACTGTCTTTAGTTTCCTTTCTTGCCATCTTAGGGCTGGTGCTTTCAGCAATGCAACTTATATATATTTCCTCTTGCTATTTGGTTTCCTTTCACCTCTCTTGTGCTCCTGTTACTTACGTACTACTTTTCCCTTTATACTTTTCGTATATATAAAATTATCTAGCTGATCACTACATCGGATGTACACTCCTTTGTCATATTGGCCTAGATATTGTTTTATTCAAAAAAAAAAAATGAGGGTGACTACTTTCCCCTCCTTCTCTCTCTGCTTTGTATGCGTATCGCTTCGTACACGCACCGGTCATTACAAGGAATCGGCGCCCACAACATGCGTCCGGTTCGGAGTGACGAAGAAACAGAACCCTCCAAATCGCTCTCTCTCTTCTCCGCCATCTCTCTCTCTCTCTCTCTCTCTCTCTCTCTCTCTCTCTCTGCCCCCTTACGTGTGCGTCCCTGCGAGGAGGAGAAGAGGGCGGGAACAGAAGAGAACCGGGGCGTCACGTCACCACGCTGCAGTGCAATGCATCACGTCGAACAAATCTGAGCCCAATCTTTGCAAGTTGCCCTCTTTTCTACTCCAGACGGCTGCTCAGATCCTTCCTCTGTTCCGCCCCAACCGGAGATGGCTGCCGCATCCGCCGTCCGGAGGCCCCTACGGTGCCTGCTGAAGCCGTCCTTGGTCCCTGCCAGGGCTTTCTCCGCCGCCTCCCAGGCGACCTCCCAGCCGCGCTGGCCGTCCTCGCCTGCCTCCTCTCGCTCGTCCGAGGAGCTCATCACGATGGAGTACCAGCACAGTGCCCACAAGTAAGTCCCACCCGAGCTGGCCAAGGACTTTGGAAGCCAAAAAAATGTAAAAAAGGAGAGTTCTTGTTTTGTATTTTACCTACATACATAGCAGATTGCTCTACGGCCGAAGAAGTGACATTTCCTGTTTTCTCTTCACAATTGATAAGTCCAAATGCTATGTCAGGCATACAGAGTGCATGATGGATGATTTGGACCTTTTCAATCCCTTTTATGTGTCTTTCCAGATGTTTTGGAAGCCAAGTCCTCCTATGTTTATGGTGTTTGTGTTAAATAAGTTACACCGGACACCTTTCTCCGGGTGCTTTTTGCTGCCAGATTGTTTGAAATATTTTTGTCTGCCCTGGTGGATTCCACTCAGTTGTTTCCATCTTTTTGAATATTGTGGGAAAATAGTGCTCTTAAACTAAGCGGCTGTTAATATTGTCATCTCATCTGCCTTTCTACGTGCAGTTACCATCCAATTCCCATGGTATTTTCTCAAGCAAAGGGCGCATCTGTGTGGGATCCTGAGGGGAAAAAGTACATAGACTTCCTTCTGCATATTCTGCAGTCAACCAGGTTGGTGTGAGCTCGTCAAGTACACGCTACGCAGTAGTTCTGATAGCGACATGGTCTTGAAACTTTTGAGGCATATTTCTTTTTGGAACTTGGGCTTTTGGTTTGAATTGTGTATGAATGCGCTTTTATGTCCAAGGACGGTCATTCTGGATATATGGCGTCTGTTTTGCAGGGGCACTGCCATCCAAAGGTTATGGAAGCATTAGTTGAGCAGGCGGGAAGACTCACTCTCAGCTCGCGAGCCTTCTTTAATGACAAATTCCCAGTGTTTGCAGAACTCTTGACCCGCATGTTTGGATATGACATGATGCTGCCTATGAACACGGGTGCTGAAGGTGTGGAGACGGCCCTGAAGTTGGCAAGGAAGTGGGGTTATGAGAAGAAGAATATACCTAATGATGAGGTAGGGAATGTTTCTGAAGCTGAAAGTTCCAGCTTTTGCTGTATCTTATTAGTTCACGAGCAATAAAATCCATAACCATTGTATTAAGTCTTATTAGGTGATAACAATCATATATGCATATATATGTGCACATACAGATATTATATAAAAGACTGTCTACCTTTTCTTTTGGTTATTTTTTCGTTATGTCTGCAATTAGCAAATTCAATTCTCCAGCATTCATCTTTTCATGTCATCCAGAACTGAGGTTGCTATGGATGAGCCGGTTATGATTTTGAAGTGCACAGCCTAATCCGTGCCAGGGCATCCGAGCATGGTATCTCCATGTAGATTGATTGATGTGGCATGCTCTTCAAACATAACAATTGGGTCTGACTGTAATAACATTTTTATAGATTAAGGAACTTTTGTATGTTCCATGATGTTGCCAAACAAATGCCAGCTGGTAACAGTGGATGATCAAATGCCGGAATAAAGAACTATTTTGTTTATTAAAGCTATTAACATCCAAAGATTAGAACAGTAAGAATGAGCAGCATGGAGAATCGCCGTGACCTGATCATGGAAAAAAGAATTGGATCAACCTAGGGACCAATCCCGATTCAAAACAGGTCGGATCGGCCGATCCGACGGAAGTCTGGCCGATCTTGGATCGGTCAAGTTATTAAAAAAAAAACAGTAAAATCAGAAAAAATGTCAGAAAATGTCTTCAATATTTATATATATACATATATATTTATGATATAGTAATTATACATATAAATTTACACATTCATATATATATATACACAATATATATATGTATCATATATATATATATCATATTAATGTACAAACATAATTAATATGTATATCTTATAAATGTATGCATTATACATATATCACAATCATTAGATTGTGAATAGTGTTGGAGTATGAATTCTCCAATGTGCGGATATGCACATGCAGATCGACCTGAGCGGTCAGGTTGTAGGGGTCCAGGGGGCAGCACCCCTTGTGAGGGTTTCAGGGGGGCAGAGTCCCCATAATTTCTTTTTTAAAAATTTCTAAGCAAAGGGGTGAACCTCATTTGTTGATACATATGTGGTTATGATATAGTAATCATATAAATAATTTACACATTCATATATGTATGCAATATATATGTAATCACATACATATCTCTTTAAGTGTGCAACCGTGACTAATATTATCTCTATAGTATATATATCATATTAATGTACACTTTATATATATATATATGTGTGTGTGTGTGTGTGTGTGTGTGTTAATGTACATACAATCATACATTAATATGAGTATAATAATATTTGTACAGATATATAGTTATATGAATGTAAATGACTGTACATATATTAATGCAAATATAATAATAATATGTACATATAGTTAATGTATATATATAAAACACTATATATAAATTTGTGTGGCAGAATCAGCTTGATCGGCCAGCATCGGCCGATCCGGACTGCTTCGGTCTGATTCGGCCAGAATTTCACCAATCCAAGGGGCTACCCCTTGCAATTGGTTCGGCCTAGGCTGATTCTGATCTGGATTGGCCGATTCCTCATTCCATGGACCTGATCTGCTGTGTATTTTGGTCACCTGTATGTATGATTGATGCATATCCTCAGAAGCAGGGAGAATCACTGTGATCTGATCTTCTGTGTATTTTGGTCATCTGCATGTATGATTAATGCAAATCCATCACAGTGAATTGCTTTCTCATTTTCATGTGTATAGACATTCCTTTGTGTAATATGATATCCGAGTCCATCTCATGCTTTTGCATGTTTTGCTCTGTTGACATATCTATATGATTTTTTTTAAAGAAATAATGTCTATTTTTTGGGGGTCGCATCTCCAAATAATATGTTTAAAGTTTTAATCACTTTTCCTTTTTGTACTTTACAAATGAAGGTAGTATTTATTCTTTCTAATTAGGAAAGTTATCTTTCGATATTTACTGATTGAGGATAGTTGTGCAGGCTATCATTGTCTCCTGTTGTGGATGTTTCCATGGTCGTACTTTGGGAGTTATCTCCATGAGCTGTGACAATGATGCTGCTTGTGGTTTTGGTCCATTGCTACCTGGCCATATGAAAACTGATTTTGGTGATATAGTAGGGCTGGAAAAATTGTTCAGAGGTTTATATGGAGTTTCTCTTTCATTCATTCAGACAAAGGTGTATTGCCATGTGAAATTTTCTAAAAGAAGATCTCTTTTGTTTTCTCAGAACATGGAAACAAGATAGCTGCATTTCTTTTTGAACCCATTCAAGGAGAGGCAGGGGTATGTATGCATGATGATCTGTCACAACTTTTTAGGTTTTGAGATGTTTGCCTGCACTTTAAGTTTGATTCAATTTCCCAAGTCAATAAAAAAACTCCCAACGTATTTCTTAGATGTTCTTTCTCACCCAAATTACTGCTGCAGCTATCTTTTCATACCAAATTTAATATTTTCAAAATTTTAGAAATTTATTGCTTTAAAATGTGCTTGTCTACATTTTTCAAATTCTCAATAATTGTTTTCTGACCCTAACAAAGTGTGTTTGCAGGAGGTATCTGACACAAGATACTCCTGGGAAGGTCATAAATATGATGTATATTTAGGAAAATGAGTGGATCACTGTATATTAATCTTCCCTTTAGCCCACTGCTAGTCTAGCATATTATTTGTGGGCATTTTTATTGTTTACCTTCCATCAGATGAGGAAAAGAAATTTATCATCATCTGCTAGGTTTTTACTCTCTTTTAGCCATATTTGCATCCAAAACCTTTTAGTCTTGGTCTTACACAAGAAGAGAGACAATTTCTGAAAATTAGCCTCCATAAAGCAATATAAATTTTTACACAATTGCAAAGATATTACTCTTTGGGAAACTCCAAACTTCAAGCTTCATCAGAAGAGCTGTACCTTTTGGTCTTGTTTCAAGTTTTTTGCTAGTTCTTACCTTTTTTGCCTTTTATATGATTTTCTTTCAATGACAAATCAACTCTTTTTCTCTTTTCATGGTGGATGACTCCTCCCAACATAAAAGAAACTTAGAATCAGAAAACAAGTATCATAATATAAATGATTCATTATGCACGATCTTTTAAATTTCCACCTGTGTCTCATGCTGTTCTAATATCTGAATTTCCAAACTAAAACTATTGAGAAATTCTTTTCAAATTTTTTTTATAAAAACTTAAAAAAAAATCTATTGTGAATTTTGTGACTTGCATGTTCCAGGTCAAACTCCCTCCTGATGGTTATCTAAAAGCTGTCAGGGACCTATGTTCAAGATACAACATTTTGATGATTGCTGATGAGATACAAACTGGCATTGGCCGCACAGGAAAGATGCTAGCATGTGATTGGGAAGAGATACGTCCTGATGTTGTGGTATATGATATTGCTTTATTTCTGAATACTTGACAGTTATCGCATCATATCATTTCTTTATTACTATGTATAATGGAAGATTTCATGTCCTATTACATTTGTGGCCTATTGCATTGTGTAAGCTGGTCTTTTTATTTAATCACATTCCTGATTCTTAATCTCTTATCATTTTGCTATCCTTGAACAAAAGATCAGAGTGCCTTATTGTTGTTTCTGATTTTGCTGTTTGTAGATACTTGGAAAAGCACTAGGTGCCGGAGTTGTACCAGTGAGTGCAGTCCTTGCAGACAGGATATCATGCTGTGCATTAAGCCAGGAGAGCATGGAAGGTGCACACCTTCAAAATATCTTTCTTTTTCTCAGTTCAGTTTGAGTATATTTTGCATGACCTAAAGATGTATGTGGGGCTGCTCTGATTGCATGAAACTGCAAAGGAAAGCATTAAATAGCAACTTCTGAGTCTTGCAGCTAGCTCCACAATGTAGCTGCAGTGCAATTGATCAATTTTCTTTTTTTGTCTGTGCAGCTATTATAGTTCTTATATTACTCTATGATATTTGTTTAAAAAGCATGATATCTTGTTGGCACTTATGTTTCCTCTTGATTACTGTCAGTACCTTTGGAGGAAATCCTTTGGCGAGTGCTGTGGCTATTGCATCATTGACTGTCATCAAAGATGAAGGACTTGTTGATAGGTATTTCATCTTCCAATTAAACCCACAACATGAAGCTTTTGCGTCATCTTGAATTGAGCAAATAAATAAAATTTTAACAAGAAATTTTTTTTTCAAGGGAGAGCTATTTTATGGAAGATAGCTCCTTGTTTCTCCATACCATAGCTCTCTCAGATTATGCTTCTTTCATGTGTTGCTCCGAAGTATGCTTTCATATTGTTGACAACAGAGAAATGGCAACGTCCAGTTTGGCTCTTGCAGGAGATGTATAATTAATGATCCATTCTTTTGGGGGCCATTGTAAGGGGATGTGTAACTCAACGGGATTCATTTTGCGACTGCTTTCACATGTCTGTGCACTATTCTGGTTTTTATTTGAGAGGCAAGAAAAGGCTGTTCTTCAGAATTGCTGATTATTGGGCTTCACATCTTAGAAGCGACACCAATTTTCTTTTGCTCCTACTGAAGGTCCTCCTGCCTCCTTTCCCACTTCCAACGGAACATTGAATTCTACACTAGTATGTTCTCTGGCTTCCCATCTTCCATCTCATTCTCATCACCTCCAATTTCCACTCCATCCTTTTCAGCTCCATCTTTGTGCGAACTGAGTTACTTGAAATTCTTGTTATACCTCACATCATGGCCATTGACGAAGAATCCTGATTGAGCTTTTCATGGTTAAATGAGAGCATGAAGCTTTTGAAGTGTATAGGGGCAGTGTGTAAGATATTTACTTTATACTTTATAGCGAAAGGGGAGTACTTTAGTTTGATCTTCAATTGAAGGGTGTCATCTCATTGACAGATGGATCAGTACACAGTATAGCTTGAGGTGTTTAGTGTGGGCACTAGAGAGGTTGATAGATTAAGGGGATAATGTTGAATTTGCTTTTTAGGTAATACTTGCCCTAAAGAAGAGCTCATATATCTGTATCAAAGTTTCCCTCTCTTTGTCGAGGTGCATCCCAGAGTCTTGAGGAGCCAGTCTTTGTCATGAGCCCTTGTATATGCTTAAGCTGCATAACAATGTAGCTTTCTACCCTGCCAACAAATCTTATGTAACTTAAACAAACTTTCCACGGACCGAGGCTACTCTGACCAAACAATTGGCACCACCTAGTAGTGGGCTTTATGTCAGACAGCTAACCCATTAGAAAATTTGCCAAATAATCAGATCATTCATTAGATTAATGGCCAATGTATATTGATGGGATAAAGCTTATGTTGATGATCGGTGCTGGCATTAGTTACATCAAAGGTATTCATCAAGTGCAAAGGATGGAAAGAATATTTTGCAGTGAGTTCTAACATTCGTTTGACATTGATTTGCTTATGGCATGACGTCATAATGTTGTAGCTGGCCAACCATTATCTCCATTACACTATGGTTACATATGGCAACATCCAGGTTTGGGATAATCTTATGCATGAGCATGTTTATCCTTGAAACAGTGATATTGCATTGGAGGAAAGAATTATACCAATTCATGAGAATGCACTGATGTGTGTGCTGAAAACAGTTTCAATAATGTGGAAACTAGTTACATAAATAGACAACATCCGGCACTGGTACCTCTAGACTGGATTACTGTCAATTTCTAGGTAATCATAGTCCACCTTAGCCACCTTAACCTGCCTATCATATTCCAACCTTATAAACCGATAGCATTCCTGCTGATAGAGAATACCTTATGTCTATCCAGTTTCGTCGCCTTGTTTCTTAATGAACATGAAGATGTAAATTTTGCTCCATCAGTATGACCTTTACATTGACCTTTCAATGTTTACCTATGCATATGTAAGCTTCTCTGTTCTATGATGCAGAGCTGCTGAACTGGGAACCGAACTCATGGATCAGTTAACAAAAGTAAAGACACGATTTCCTGATGTAATTAAGGAAGTCCGTGGTAGAGGATTGCTTAATGCAGTAGAGCTGAATGACCAGGCTCTGTCTCCAGTCTCTGCTTATGATGTCTGTATGAAGATGAAGGAGAAAGGAATTCTGGCGAAGCCCACTCATGGCAATATAATCCGCTTAGCACCTCCGTTGTCTATAAGGTAAGGATTTATTCCTGTTTACATTATCTTCCTGGATTTCCGAGATTTGGAAGTGGTGTCATTGCTAAACATCAACTGAAATCCAGAAAACTTTAACTTCAAGATCAAGGTAATAATTTGCAAGATTTCTTCTTCTGAACTCTCTGCAAGAAGTAATTACATGCTGACACAGCAATTCATTGTGAAAAGGTTTCTTAGAACATGCAAATCCTAAAACCCTGCCGGTCTATCAACTTTTTCTAAAGAGTGCCTTCCTATCGAGTTAGACAATTTCATTAACAATCAGGTTAAATGGCTCCAGTACCATTGATCCCAATCTGCATCTTCAATGTCTTTTCCTGTGTTTGAGCATGTATGTATATTCTCCACCAAAATTACCACTTCACTAGCCTACCTTTCATTCTTCTTCAAGGTTTGGTTCAGGCCCATCCTTGTGAACTTTACTCTTTTTTTAGGACTTGGACAGCACTCATGCTTTCAAATTGTCCCCCCCCCCCCCCCCCCCCCCCACACACACACACGTTTCTTTTAACGTCTGATTCCATTACTCTCATGTGTCCTGGTTATATGCAACTTCTTCAGCTTGGAGGAGCTCAGCGAAGCACCAAGAGTTCTAGCCGATGTATTGGGGATCGATCTACCACAGATGCAGAAAGAAAAGCCTCAGACGAAGTCCGCTGCTGCTTCACAGCCGTGCCATAGATGTGGCCGACATATGCATTCTTAGCTTTTAGAAAAAGTGGTATTCTTCCTTTACAATCGGATCCAAATCAAATGGCAAAAACAGATCCGATATGAGTCCACTGGAAGCTGTTATCGGATACAAACGTTGAAACTCTCAATTGTAGCACCAGAAGTAGGTCCCCAATAAGTATACGTCAACCTATTTTTTTCCACTCTGAGCACCAAATTATGTCATTTCTTTTTCTATCTTTCAGCACTGAAAGCATAATAAATTAATTGTTGAGCGTTCTAAAGTATGATAGTTCTGATCCTCGTGGGAATTAATTGATTAATATGTTATTTATTTAACTAACTATATTAGAATCCAGTGGAAATCTCAATTGAGCAAGGGAGCACTAGTTTTTTGTAGGGCGAATGATGAATGCCCATCCATCAGAAAAGTTTTGGTTAGATAAAAAAAGAAAAGGAGGGATCTTTTTGCTTATCTTCTAGTCTTGAGCATGCAAAGTTGCTACCTTTATATTACAAACCTAGTCTCGGGTATGCAAAGTTGCTATCTTTATATTACAAACCTGTATTTTAATATAGAACACTGCAATGTCTGTGATAACATCTTTCTAAACGTCCTTTTACGTGGGTAATACCGACGGACGAGATCAACGAATTGATTTCTATAATGGCAAAGATATAAGGTGAGAATTTTTGCCTAATTAAGTTATTATTTTACTTTTGAATGAATTCTCTTTTGACCTTACTAATTATGGGAAGGATTCAAATTAATGTAGAACCTCACAATATGTTTGTCTTCTTGTTCAAGTAAGGAGTGGGGTTTTAGACCCCAAATCTCCCCTCACCACCACAATGTGTGGAGTTAACCTTCCTTGCTAATTAAAACCCCTTTAGTAGGGCTGTCAAATTACATGTTATTTTGAATGTTAATAGTATGTCCATGATCCATACAAAGACGAATTTCAGATCCATTTGAAATGTAATGTTCATTGAATACAAAGTGGACCCAAAAATGGACCCGTCTAGCTGTTCATGTATAAAATAATGAGGCTCTACCGTGCATTTAACATTTCATGTCTTTTTGGGTACATTTTGCAACCTAAGCGAGGGGCAAGTAGGCAACAAAGTGTGCTCGAGTCCAACTGACCAACAATTATAGGCTGTGAATTTTATTGGCCGAAAGTTGGGAACTAGCAGATAGAAATCCGGCCCATGGGCTTATCTCTTGGCCCAGAGGATTCCACTCTTTAAATCTCAAAGCTAAATTCAGTAAATTAGTTTCAGACAGCAATGACAGTAGTTTGTAAGTTTGTCCGTATCATCCTCCCCGTTTGTAAGTTTGTCCGTATCATCCTCCCCATCTGTCGTACCTCCACTCGATACACACACACACACACGTCACACACACACTTATTATCTATCTATATATCTATCTATCTGTATCTACGTACTTGTTTTGGTCTCTATCTTTATCTCTAGCTCAATCTCCGAACAGAGTCACGGAAAGAAAGGAACGCGCACCACCGCTAGCTGCTAGGAAAAGATGGGTATGCAACTCATCACAGAGGACTCCAACCCTCTCTCTCTCTTTCTCGTGCAACGTCATCCTTGCAAGGCAACACAGCACGTATGAGACAGGACGCCAGGGAAGCCGAACCACGTCCTTCCCCATCCTCACCCACCACCAGCTCTGGCGCCGTCCCTCTCCACCTCCTATTACCTCCTTCCTTCCAGGGTTCCAAGCACTTGAATGGATTGCCGTAGAGATGGAGACCGAGATGAGGAAACTGGAGAGCTACCCTCCCCACATCCTGCCAGCAGCCAGCGCCGCCGCAGCCGCTCTCGAACCTGCTGACCCCGGCGCCTTCCGCTACACCAGTCTACGGGACATCATCCGCTCCTCCCCCCGCGCAGCCGCCGCCTCCTTCTGGTCGACCCGCGACGTCCACGGCCTCCTCCTCGTCGACGCCTCCGCCGTACCCATCAGGAACCAGCTGGTGAAGCACGCAGCCTCGGCCTACGTGCAGTCGGCGGCGTTCCTCTACAGCCGGAACGAGAGCTGCCTGGCGAGGCTGTGGGCGAGGCTCACCGGCGGGGCCGCGTGGGCAAACTTCGTGTGGAGGCCGCTGAACTCGTGCGTGGAGTGCGTGCTGTGGTCGGTCCGGCGGCTCATGGCGTGCGTCCTCGGCCACGTCGGCGGCTCGTGGGACGGCGGAGGCAGGCCGAATATAAATGACGGAGGAGCAGCGTGGTGCATGGCCTTTCTTCGCGGTGCACCACCGGGAACTGGCACGGCGTGGTGTGGTGTTCATCAGTAAGTTTATCTCTAAATCTCTAGAGAGATTTGTCATATATGTTCAGCAGTTCAATGCATGCATGCATTCTTTTCTTTGTATCTTTCTTTCTTTTCTCATGCTTTCTGGTTTCTCTTGTGAACAGCAAGTGTTGACTGCCTTGCGTAATCCATCATTTTTTCGCTTTGTGATACGTATATGTGCTTCCTTCACAGTTCTTAATTCTCTGTTTTTTAATTCGTCCTTTGGTCTTCGCCCTTTTATAAATAAGCTAAGGATGAGGTTGATCAGCCAAAATGAGAAGATGATGCAGAGGGAGTGAGCATTGCATGATCTGTTCTTCACCATTTCTTAGAACCTTTAATTAGATCTACTCTCAGAAACAACATATATATTTGTAAGAGTTTTCAATTTTTTTTTTTACGGATATTGCGAAAGATTTAACCCCCAAGATTGTAATAGATTAATACTTAATAAATAAAATTTTAAAAGTAAAAAAATTATGTGGGAATTGCGGTCTTTTTAACAAACTAGTTTGATAAAGTACATACTTTCGGAATATTTGTTAGGGATTTTATTAAAATAGTCTTATTTTAAAAATATTTATCTAAATATATCTTAGTCAAAAATATTTACAAAATTATGCTCAGATAATTACATATTTTGGCCACAAACTACACTATTAGTCTCAATTACACTTTATCCCTAGATTACATCATTTGTTTCTATATTATATTATTTAACATTAGAACAAATAGTGTAACTTAAGGGCAATTAGAGTAACTTGGAGAAAATTAGTGTAATTTGGAGAAAAATAGTATACTAAGGGTAATAATATAGCTTAGAGCTAAATTGTGTAACCAATTGAGACATAATTTTGTACATATCTTTAACTGGGGCATATCTAGGTAAATATTTTTTATTGAGATATATTTGAATAAATATTTATTAAAATACATTTATTCTAATAAAAATCTTTATTTTTATTAGCTGTATATATATCTGCTTTCATATGTATATATGACTTTTTTCAGTAGTATAAGAATATGTTAACAAGCTTGCTCCCCATTAAATATAGAGGCCAATGGCTGCATGATAATGAGGCCACAGCAGAAACTCAGGGTTAATCCGTCTAGGCATAAAATAACTTTGTGCTTTGGCTGGGACCTTCATTAATATTAGTATATTTGTGATATATATTTCTCAGGCAGCAAAGCGGTCGTTATATAGATCGGTAATTGGATTGTTACCTTGCTATTGATTTTTTTTTGGGAAATATTTACAGGTAAATCATTGTTCAAATAAAAACAATGGATTTATGTATATTTATAACCAATGTCATGATCTATATAAAAGGACTACATACGCATAGTAAAATATATTTATAGGAAATGTTTTTTAAGGAATAATTTTACAAAAAATAAAATTATAATTATCTATTTGGTACTCACGTAAATATTTTCTCAGAAAAGATTTTTTGAGTGTTTACAGTAAAATATTCATTAGAAATAATAGTTAAAAATAATTAAAATATCAAAAAAAAATAAATGTACGTTCAGTGTGTCGACCACTCGATCGCTGACTGTCCAGTGCGGCTGGCGGTTGAGCTTTGGGCGTCGGGATATAGGGCGCCGGTCACTTGGTTGCGGGCGTCGAGACACCGGCCGCCTGGTTGCGGGCCGTAGGGCACCGAACGCTAGGCGTCAGATGCCTATCGTTGAGCGCCGGGCGTTGGACACCAGCCATCGGACGTTGACCATCCAGTTGTCGGACGCCGAACACCGGTCGTCGGGCCCCTAATGCAAAATTGTTGGTCTGTTGGACGCCTGATGGCGGGTGTCGAGCGTCGGGCGCCGGTCGCCGAACCTCGGGCGCCGGGCGTCGAACCTCGAGCACTGGATTCGGGCCACAAACAGTTATTTTTTGGGAGCCGGACATCGGCCATCATGAGCCGAACATCGGATGCTGGGCTCCGGCAGCTGACTGTCGAGAGTCGGTGAGTTGTTGATCTGGCGGGTGCCGACAGCTGGTCGTCGATCCCCGACGCCAACCGTTCCAAATATCAGACACTAAGAATGAGAGTAGAGATTGTAGTTATACTCACAAAAATCCTAAGTGAAGATAAATCTATGAAAATGATTTGCGGAGTCTAACAGAGGATGTCAAAATTCATAATTTTTAGTAAAAGATTTGCATGGATTCACTTTTCAGTAGTACCAAATAGATTGTTGTTTGAATTTTTTTTCGAAAATCTTTTCTTACATGAGATTATACTCTAAAACAAAAGACCTTTTGTGGATTCGTTACTCCTCCATTTACATTAACGTTACTCCTCCGTTTATATTAACAAGCAGTAACTTGAGAGATTCTCGAAAGCAGAGTCTACGTACTTGTTGGGCGCATGCATCTGCATACAAACTTGTTCCTGGAGCTTGATCAATGTTAGCTAGACTAATATTCCTCGTACATAATTAATTTATTCACACCAAACTGTAAGAAATATTCTGTCTTCTATTAGTGTTGTGAGCAGCGAAGTGGATGGGGTGTTTGAGAGCTGTGAGCAGTGTGGTTCAAGTGTTTGTGAGAAGTATATATTTTGGGTGTCTACCTTGAAGTGCGCTCTGAGTGAGTGTGCCTCGTGTGAGACGTCAGTACTACTCCTCATGGTGTGACGTAGCATTTATATATACAAGTAGTGTAGTCTCTGTGAGATCCACACATCATAATATTTTCAAGTCTAACATGTTCATTCTCACACCAATTAAGGGCTCACTACCCTCAACAGGATGAATGCAGAAAACTGGAATATATAGAGATTAACTTCAGCGGGTGAGGGGGTTCTGGTTGCTCCGTTTCAGATTTTGCAGTATATATCCGTACTATTCTTGCACTCGCACATAGCGCAAGACCAACTCTTTATAGTTCAGATTCTTACAGTATTGCCAGATAAGATGTTCGTCTGCGAGGCATTTGAGCAGTCACCCGACTCATCTGCAGAAGCAACGCTACGTTATGTGTGGGGCATGTTGATCACCAATCCAGAAGTCATGACTTATAACTCTTTACGTTTATCTGCTGATTTCTATCTCATATGGCAGTTAGTGTGGAAGACAGGAAAGGGGTTCGGAGACTGGGTTCTTCTGTAAACTTTGCCTTCATTTGATAGAATCTGCCTCATTTTAATCGTAAAACTGCAGGCTCCCAGATACAAATTATAGACAACTGCGTTAATTTGTGCGCGCCCACAATAATATCTATAGTACTTCAGATGTAACCTCTTCTTTCATGTATGAAGTCCTTCTAAAGTGCTATTGGCTTTTAAAAGGAGATGTCAATGTGTAGCTCTGATTTCTATTATCAGTGGGCTACTGCTATAGATACATGCATCTGAGCTTTATTCTGAATATATTCGTAGAAATGCATGCTTTTGCCTTTTGGGAGGAAAGCCTACCCCAAATACAAAGAGACCTAACTTTGCTCAATACATGAACAAAGATCATCATGGTACAATCTCTTTGTGTTCATCACCCAAATAATGAGCACTTCATTGACACCCTGGTGGATTAGATCAAAACGTGCGCAAGTCAATGGTTTTGGAAGAAGTGGTCGACCTGATCTTTGTGTAGAGCCTAAAGAAAAGATTCTTTATTCTTTTTTTGACAATGAAAGAGGATAATTCATTCATAATTAAGTAGGAGGAAATACAACAAGACTTTATTCAATTTGAACGTCCTTAATTTTAAGCAATTGAGTAGAAGAACAAGACAAGAAGAATCCAGGGCCATGTTTGAGGGAGGGATAAAAAATTTGGAGCATTTCTCGATTTGTGCGGGTCATGTTAATCTTCTATGTATCATTCTAATTTTATCAAATGTCTCTAAAGAAATATATAATTGGTATGCGTGAAGATATAAGAAGAGGCCTATTTCCTGATTAAAGGCGATATGGGATTATTTCTGAAGCTCCTCACCCATTGGCTCCCTAAAACCAAAAAACAAAAAAAGGTTATAAGATCCTCCCATGAAAAGCGATGTTTTACACTATATGCCTTTTATATTCCAATTGCTTTACTGATTAAAGTCTCACAGATAGTTTTCATTAGCCTCCAACTCATTCAAGGATAATGAAAATTCCAGGTAACACTTTTTCACGTAATATTATCATATAATAAACATTGGATGGACAATTGATGCAATTCATTTGAAGTGGAACTTAAAACTGATGTTTGGACTGGACTGTCTTATCATCGATAAATTAATATTGCATGTATGATGTGTACACATATACATTTTCTTTTTTTTTTAAAGAAAACCCATTGCGGCATATCTATATATATATATATATATATATATAGAGAGAGAGAGAGAGAGAGAGAGAGAGGAGAGAGAGAGAGAGAGAGAGAGAGAGAGAGAGAGAGAGTGTTGGGGTGCAGCCCCGCCACGCTGGTGTTGGGCCGGTGCGGCGGGGCCACATATAAAGGTAATAATAAGTGAACATGCCATGTAGATGGTATGTAGACGGCTTCAATGGATGTCTACATATAAAGGTAACTATCTACATAAATTTATATAGACGTTCCAGTAGCCATCTATATAGACATTTTGGTAGCCATCTACATAAGTCTATGTGGATGGTTGGAAAGCCATCTACATAAAATTAATATAGACAGCTAGTGGCCATCTACATAAGTCTATGTAGACAGCCATCTACATAAAATTAATGTAGATGGTTGTCACCTGTCTGCATACTTAATTTTTAAGAAGGTTTTTTACTTTTTAATCCATACAAATGAGTAATTTTCTTTTAGTTCTTCCAATGTAACTATTATTTTTTAACATCTTGAAATCTTCGTTGTTGTTCTTATTAGTCCCTGACATTTGAATTCACAACTAGAGTGTAATTTTTCATGGCTAAACTAATCTGACTAGTGGAAAAGTCTATACTACCACTGGTTAGTGAAACTCCACCCTCCACTCGTTCGTCCCCTCTTCGTCCTATACGTTGTTCAACGGTGTGGCTCACAGTAATGGGCGATCGAAGTAAGGTTTGCTAGAGAGGGGAGGGGAAGAGCTTGATTGAAGGTAGGGTTTGTGGGAGAGGGGAAGGGGAGACCCCGATCAAAGGTGTGATGACCCAACTAACAAACTGGCCCAACAACCATCCTAGTTGGTAGACTTCCCAGGAAGGTCATCCATCCTCGGACTACTCCTAACTGAACACACTTAACTTCAGAGTTCTTTTCATGCTCGAGTTCTGAAAATGACTAATCCGAGTTGTTGGTAGTTTGCTAATTTAATCTATTTAACATATTCTTATATGGGATGTTACAATCTACCCCTCTTATATAAGCGACGTCCTCGTCGTTACTCACATATAGCACACAATCAAACCCCAGGCAGGCATGATTCTAGAGGTGGCCCCCACAGGCTAAAGAGGTGGCTCCCACTATGTAGCACTTTGTGCCATTATGGCCTCAAGAGGTGGCTCCCATAGCGTAGCACTTTGCCCTGTGTGGCACTTAGTTCCTGCACTTCCGGCTAGGCAAGGCTCTGATACAATTTGTGATGACCCAACCAACAAACTGGCCCAACAACCATCCTACTTGGTAGACTTCCAAGGAAGGTCACCATCCTGGGACTACTTCCAACTGAACACGCTTAACTTCAGAGTTCTTTTCCTACTCGAGCTCTGAAAATGACTAGTCCGAGTTGTTGGTAGTTTGCTGATTTAGTCCATTTAACATATTCTGATATGAGATGTTACAAAAGGTGTGGTTTAGGGTTTAGGAAAGGGGGGAGGAGATCCCAACCGATCCAGTGTCTAATTGCTTCTTCCTCCTTTCGTCCAGCTCAACGGCGTCCCTTGGTTCTTCCCTATTGGCTCAACGGCTCCGGTGCTATGGAATACACTCCTTGAATGATCTTCAGGTTCACACTACTTGTTCTCTTTTGCCTTTGCTACATTTTTTTATGGAGCAGCTTGAAAAGGATCTGTTGAAGAATAGCCGTTGGAGCTTTTTGGATCCATTGAGTTTCTTGTCTCTTTTCTTCTTCTTATCTCATTTTGTTGAGTCTAACGGATGTCTTCTTGAGTCTAATGACTACTTAGAACAAATGATTCTTCCAGGGGCACAAATAGCAGGTCAACTATTAAACTTGTGCTTACACATTCCAAAGCCAAATTGTTAGCACACTCAATTACCGAAGGGCACGTGCCCCTTCCCTATCAAACATGGTACAATCTTTGGGCACGGTCCCTTCCTTGTTGGTTCCAACTCTATCAGCGGAACACCCCACTCTTTCCTCAACTATATTCCAAGGGAGTTGCCATTGTCACTTGAAACTCTGACAGAAGTCAACAACCATCAATTATCCAATGAGAGCCGTTCAATCTATGTGAGAAGAGCAAGAAATTCTGCTTGTTGGCAAAATACATGAGGAATACATGAGGGTTCAGAAGCCAACTCCCAAGCGGATACTCAAACGTCGGGCAAGGCCAAAGGCGAGGGGACCACCTCTGCCTCCCTCATCCCATCCATTCCAATCTTCTTTTGTACTTATCAACCCATTCTCGTGGGTTCTCCACATTCCTCCCCACGGGAGTCTTTTTATTTTTATCTTTTTTATGATCCACTCTCGTGTACTGGGCATCGTGCCCCTATTTTGTACTACATATTCTCCACTTGTGCCCTTCGTGGCACATCGTCATGTTCACGCGACTCTCTTTTCCGTGCCCCATGTGGCACACCCCATTATTTTCACCCTATTTATTGTGCCCCTTGTGGCACATCTCCCTCCGAATCCTTTCTTTTTATCAGGCCCCACACCCCTCTCCCCTCTCCTTCTACTCCCTCCGGTCCCTTGGAATCTCCAAATTCTTCCCACCTTCTCACCTTCCACACACGATCAGGGCATCCGCCCTTTCTCCTATTGTTTTTGGGTTTTAGTCCCCATGTATCTTTTTAATTCTCGTGCAATTATGTATATTCTCTTAGACCTTTGAGTCTCACCCCAACGCAGGGCATTCGTTCGGTTTTACCCTCCAATTCTCATTTTAAAATCTATTACATTGCTTAGCAGTGTCAAAAATCCATAAAAAGATGAATATTCAATATTGTCATGCTTCCGCAGCACTTTTGTTTATGAGAGCTCCACGCCAGGAATCAAAATTCCCTCCCTTTTCATTAAAGCTTGCCCTTGGCATGGGCACCTTACACACACTCCACGGCACCCTAAGCGACTACTTTGGTGTTGTGTTGAGTGTGTATTGATTGTGTATTGGAACTTCTTAATGATGATCTTTCTATGATGGCCAATGAACATCACTCATATTTTGATTTTGATGATGACATAGTGAACATAATATACATATTGAATATATTACAATAATGCTCAAACAACATGTTCTTGATACTTAATATCTCATATCTTACTAGTTATGACATGTTTTGATGGTCTACTCTTCATTTGTACAGGTTTATAGAGTTTTTGTAAAAGTAGGTCGACTCTAGTTGACAAACAAGTCGACTCTCAAACAGTATCTGTCGACAGCACTGGGTCATCTATCGACATCCCTGACGAACCTTCAAGTTCATGGTTCTGGAAAGAAGATCTGTAGCAGTGAATGTCGATAGCTGCTGTGCGTCTGTCGACAACCGTAGGTCCAACACATGTGTTCAGCCAGCTCCTGAAGAAAAAGCTCCAGTAGTGTCGACACTAGTTGAAAGTCAGGTCGGAGGTCGACACCAGTATCCATCCAGTGAACAAGTTTTGGAGAAATTCACAGGAGGTCGACTCTACCTGTTGATGAGGTCGACTCTACCTGTTGATCAGGTCGACACTAAGTGTTTGTCAGGTCGACACTAGTGTTCTGACAGTAAGCCTTGACTTGATGATTGGTCAGTAGGCCAACTCTCTTGAAGAATAAGGCCGACTCTCCCTCTTTATGTGCAAACCCAGAATTGTGTAGAGGATGAATCCGATGGTTGTGATTTCATTCTAAGGTCTTTATAGAAGATGCTATAATTACCAAACTGCCCTCTCATTCAAGTGGCAATATGGTAAGGACTTTTTGAACACGTGGAAGCCCAGGGTGCAGTCTAGGTTATGTGCACGTCCTTTTCACGCATGTGGACTGCGTAGTGGCTATATAAGCCTCGATCTGATCTATAACAGAGGACAAGAAAGTGGAGAGTGGGAAAAAGGCATCTGCGTCCAAAAAGGGAGTAGAGCACCGCCGCCAAGAATCCAAAATTCCCTCCCTTTTCATTAAAGTTTGCCCTTGGCATGGGCACCTTACACACACTCCACGGCACCCTAAGCCGACTACTTTGGTGTTGTGTTGAGTGTGTATTGATTGTGTATTAGAACTTCTTAATGATGATCTTTCTATGATGGTCAATGAACATCACTCATATTTTGATTTGATGATGACATAGTGAACATAATATACATATTGAATATATTACAATAATGCTCAAACAACATGTTCTGATACTTAATATCTCATATCTTACTAGTTATGACATGTTTTGATGGTCTACTCTTCATTTGTACAGGTTTATAGAGTTTTTGTAAAAGTAGGTCGACTCTAGTTGACAAACAAGTCGACTCTCAAACAGTATCTGTCGACAGCACTGGGTCATCTGTCGACAGCCCTGACGAACCTTCAAGTTCATGGTTCTGGAGAGAAGATCTGTAGCAGTGAATGTCGACAGCTGCTGTGCGTCTGTCGACAACCGTAGGTCCAACACATGTGTTCAGCCAGCTCCTGAAGAAAAAGCTCCAGTAGTGTCGACACTAGTTGAAAGTCAGGTTGGAGGTCGACACAGTATCCATCCAGTGAACAAGTTTTGGAGAAATTCACAGGAGGTCGACTCTACCTGTTGATGAGGTCGACTCTACCTGTTGATCAGGTCGACACTAAGTGTTTGTCAGGTCGACACTAGTGTTCTGACAGTAAGCCTTGACTTGATGATTGGTCAGTAGGTCAACTCTCTTGAAGAATAAGCCGACTCTCTCTCTTTATGTGCAAACCCAGAATTGTGTAGAGGATGAATCCGATGGTTGTGATTCATTCTAAGGTCTTTATAGAAGATGCTATAATTACCAAACTGCCCTCTCATTCAAGTGGCAATATGGTAAGGACTTTTTGAACACGTGGCAGCCTAGGGTGCAGTCTAGGTTATGTGCACGTCCTTTTCACGCATGTGGACTACGTAGTGGCTATATAAGCCTCGATCTGATCTATAACAGAGGACAAGAAAGTGGAGAGTGGGAAAAAGGCATCTGCGTCCAAAAGGGAGTAGAGCACCGCCGCCAGGAAGAAGAAGAACGAGAAGACGAAGGAGAAGAAGAGGAGGAGTTCGTGATTGGAGAAGTTTGTGATGAAGACAGATCTGAAAAGCTTGGAAACATCTCAGAGTCTATAATTCATCTAGTTATCACTGTAATTGGGTGATTTATGTATGCGTTCTACACACATCATCAATTCTGTTTGTTCTATTTTCTTCAACTACTGAGATAGATCGCGCTAGTGGATCTACTCTCTGATTGAGCTGTTCTAAGATATTTGGATCCATTACAGTGTACCTCGGTTTGGAGCCGTAGTGCTATAGTTTGGAGCCTTAGTGCTCTAATGTTTGAGCCGTCGTGCTCAATTGCTTGTGATTATTGAACCACAAGTGGTCTTTGGAGTAGGTCGTCGTGCCTATCTCCTGGGTGTTTCTTTAAGTCTCGTACTCAAAGGTTTGGAGTCGTCGTGCTCCAAGGTGTTCGAACTAGTGCTAGTGTTTCCTCCGTCGTGGGAGGTGGACATAGGAGACACAAGTTGTGTTCTCTGAACCACCTTAAAATTCTCTGTGCACTGTGGGTTGCTTGTGGTTTGTTGTCTTGTTTCACTCTATACTCACACACCACAACTTGATCTAATTGAATTGTGTGTGTCACTCATTTTAATTCCGCTGCCATACACACAAATTCTTAATTAGCTTTGATTCAGTCACCTATCTGATCCCAACATTTGGAAACACTGTCGCTATCACAACCATTCCTGAGGGCACGAGAGTCTATTTCTCTCCTCATTAAGCCAAAATATGGGTAGTAGAGGTAGTCTGGGCAAGACAACCACCTGTATCTCTCTCTGATGAGAGGATGTCTCAGAAAAGGGCATTAATCAGTGACCAATGAACATCACAGTCAAATGCATGACAAAGCGACAAAAGTCCCCGCAAGATTCAAAATGAATATGGTCGTGTGCATACAATCAAAATAAAAAAAAATTAATCAATATAACAGGGGCATGGCAAAGAGTGGCAAAGTCCTGCGGATTTCAAATGAACTGGGCGGATTGCGTGACCATACAAATAAATGGTCCATTAATCAATTCCCAAAGCCCTAATGTTAAGAGACTGAATCTTCTGACGGTTGTGCCAGGAGGAAGGTCCAACCCAACTTTTTAAAACCCACATTAAGCTTATCTCTAGATTTTCTTCCCTTCTCCCTACCAGACCTAGTTGCCTTTTCAGCTATGGCTTCGGTAGTGAACACAATATACCATGAATATCAGTCCTCGGCACCACTTTAATACACGCCTTACTGTGGCACTCTTTAACGAAAGGAGAGATAATGAGGACCCTTGCCAGTTAGTTGTCATAACCTTAGTGTTGCCATGACATGACAATATTTTCAAAAATCAACAAAAAAAGATGAATATTTTTCAAAACCCACAAAAACAGATGGACATTTTCAAACATATAAAATTCAAAAAATTTCAAAATTCCTAAAAATAAAATATTTTCATAGCCCTATAAAATTTAAATATCTCCAAAATAAAAAAAATCATGATGGTATTGCATGGGCAAGCGCATTGCACCTCTTTCATGTCAATCAACCCAATTTTTTCGACCATTGTTCCTCTTGTCTTGAACTCCAATCCTCATTTGGCCAATACACTTATCCTCATGGTTTAAACCAACCTTGAATGAGCTTATGCCTACTATTGAATGCTTTATCCATGCTCCATGCTTGAATGATGTTATTCCATGATATGTTTCTCTTGGCTAATGATTTTTGAGCGCAGGTTCGAGTTACCTCATCAGACACTACAAGCAATCGGGCTGCAATTGCCGCCCCTTACCATCTTTATCTGCATTTTACTACTATATCCCTTAAAGCATATCAAGGACCTTGTAGTTCTGAGGAATCTATGATTTGAGTTCCCCTTTAAAAAATGATGATTATTCAGAGGATCTTTAGCCGCACAGATAGGCCGTTCCGCTTTGCACATTAGGACGACGGACCCATACCTGGAAAACTAGTTTCCTCCTGACTCAACTCAGCATGATAACATATTATCCTTGATTATTTTCTATCTTTTTACCCTTATTTTTCCCTTATCCCAGCATATATGCATATTTTGAAATCACAGTGGAAAACCACTCTTCCATGGCAACTTGAGAGCCATTCTCACTGTCATTCTCCAAGTACATTTGAAATATTCAATCCGATTCAAGTACCCAACTCCCTTTGTCATCACCTCCGAGCTAATTTCCTGAACTCCTCCCTTTGGATTTATCCTCTACATTCGTCTTCATCTCCCATAGATCCACCTTGGCAGTGGCACGTCCACAAGCTGGTAAAGCCCCCCAATGGTGCAACCTAACATGTGTCCTTAGGTACTTCCCATACGCTGGAAGTGATCTCTTTTCGTGCCCCACGTGGCACCTTCCTTCGTGTACCACGTACACACTTCCCCTCGTGCCCTCGTGCACACCGCTTCTTCCAATCTAAACATTGTGTTTTCTGGTCTTCTCCTCCGAAGGTGTTTTCACTTGTTTGTGAAAGACTCTCATCAGGTAGTGTCACCATAGATCAAGTGTGTCTATTTTTCACCTTGGAGCCTAATTATCAGTTCTCTCCGCTTCGCTGCACTGCACTACACTGCATTTCATTACATTCCATTACACTCCATTGCACTCCACTTTGTGTTCTCTACTTCGCTCCCCTGCAAAGCAGACGCCAAGGCGTGGCAGCTGTAGACACGTAAAAAATGACACCATCGCGGGCAAATTTTGAATACACCATAATGCCACACAAATGGCTCCCTTTTGCCATGCGAGAGTATTTTCCCCATTATTCAAGGGTCTCCAATCTCTTCCCTCATTCCTAGTGCTTCCCCCTTTTATTTTACTGGTCTTGCTGATTTTTTGGGCAAAAATCCTTATTCCGACGGACATAGTGTTGTGTTTTACATCGACTGATAGAAGACTAAAACCGTCGGGTCAAGCCGTCGCGATCTTATATCGATCGCTGAAGCTGAATCGATTAAACATCGATTCTTAAGGATATCAATTGGTTAAATCTGCGTCAGGTCACTCCGTCGCGTTCTTTGTCACATACCGATCGGTGAGAATCACAAGTCGATTGAGCTTACATCGATTGATAATATCTGCGTCAGGTCTGTACGTCGTGTTTCTACCTCAATTTTTGAACTATAATTCACGACCACTCGTCATCACAGTTTCTCTGTTCCGATTGATGCCTGTTCCGATTTGAGCTAGTATCGATTGAAGACAAACGTATCGATTGTGTGATACCTACGTGTTAGTCGGTCGCAATTTTTGTATCGTTCTCAGTCCGCTTCCGATTGGTCTTGCCTTAAACGCATCGGACATAGACTTGATTCACAACTTCCATATTTCTCAATAATTTTCTTATTTCATTTTGGAATACTTATTACATTTTTATGAAATGCATCTGGTACACCTGTCACAACTCAACATTCTATATTTACCTTTTAGCAAGTTTCCAAAACAAAATTCAAAAATTATAACCGCGTTGCACATGTTCGTCGTGATTTAGGGTCATAATCTGGTTCCAATCACAGATTCCATGAAACGTCCACTCAGGTCGTCGCGATTCACTTTAATAGTGATCACTGTGTCTGTCAAGACTTACAACCATTATCCCCTTGGATTTCAATCAGTTTTTTATATATGCATCCCAAGTCTCATCATCCCAGGTTGGAGCCCCCAGCACCTCACGTCCAGTGTTTAGAGAGATTCAAGGCAGAGCCCTACAACTACCGCCTCAATTCTTCACACGCCTCTCTCTCACCCGACCCAACTCTAGGTTAGAAGGGGAGGCTTTGAGGTGGTTCACCTCCCTACCCGCATCGACCTCGTTAACTTCGACATCGTCTCCGAGCGATTCATCTCCCACTTCTCGTATATGGCCACCCAAGTCCCTACACTTCCTGACTTGGTGGCAGAAAAGATGAAGCCGGACGAAGACTTTGTCACGTTTGCTAATCGATGGAGATCCATGGCATCAAGGGCGGATATACCCATTCCGAGTCCCAAGCTATAACGATGTTGGTTACCAACACCACCCCCGTGCTTCACTCTGTCCTAATGCTGAGTTAGTTCCCCTCATTCGCACACCTTTAAAACCGAGCCAGGGTGGTCCAGAACCAAATTAAGGACTCCTCTCTGCCACACTTTTTCGAAGGGAAGCCCAAGGGACGTAAGGCTCCCGCGGTACCTACCACCGAGGGGGTGACCGTCAATGAGTCCGTTAACGCCTACAGTCAGCCGTTGAGGCCTCCAAACAAGCCCTCCAATCCTCCATCCACTCCTTCCAACCCTCATCAGTTCCCGTCACACCCCTCCAAGCCTTACTCTGGAGTTCCCCCTCCTGCTGGCTACACCCGGCCTGGCCCTAAGAGTCTCACTACCCTCCCCTGCTTGAGACCCTCGAGGACGTATTCTTCGCCCTCATGTCCTGCGATGCAATTCGACTCCCCCTAAAGGGAGAACATCAATCCGAGGGTGGACACCTCCAAATACTGTCCGTACCACAGCGCCCATGGTCATCAGCTCCATAACTGCTTTACCTTCCGTGACTAGGTGTATGACATGAACGATCAAGGAAGGATTAACTGGGAGATGTCAAGGTAGCCATAGAGAAGTCTAGGTATACCAGAAAGAGCTGGGTATCTTCCAAAACCCCCTCCCCAACTACCAAAGCAACAATCCCTCCTCCTCTAGGACCCAGAAGAATCCACACTATGACGCATGCAGAACCCGGGTCGTGAGGAGAGAACAAAAGTAGGGGGTAGAGGGCTTTGAAGAATGGTACCAGTGTCCTTCCATAGAGTCTGAGGAACCTTCTACTATAGTAGACGTCATTTTAGAGGAGCAGCCTTTAGTCCTCATCCGACCAATCCATCAAGAGCCTACCCTCCTACCTTCCCTGCCCGTGAGTCGTCTACCCCCGAGACCAGACCTCTCCAGTTAATCCTCCCCGGGTCTCAGGAAGATGTTCATGTCACGCTCAGGAACCGGATCGTTCCTCCACCCCCGCGGCCTTTGCAAGATGAGGAGGAATGGACCTCCACCACCTGCCGGCACCGAATATGACATTCTCCAACACCTAGATAAGACGCCCGCAAGGGTGTCTATTTTGGAATTGATTCGGAGGTCGCCGTCTCACTAGTCCACCCTCCTCCAATTTCTCCAGAAGATCATGGTCAATGACCTCCCACCTAGTGGGGTCACCAATGTCATTCTCTCCCTTACCCAAGGACCCTCAATCTCTTTTTCCGACAAGATCTTGCCGCCCCCGAGTGCCGTTTGCTTCCTCTCTGTCTCACCATCAACCTCAATGGGGTTTTGGTAGACTCCACTTTGATCGACACCGGGGCATCTATCAATGTATTTCCGATGAAGACCCTCAAGAAATTGGGTTTTGGGGAAGATAATCTGGAGAAAATCTGCTCCACCATCACTGCCTATGACAATTCCAAAAGGGTTGCCAAAGGTAAGATTGCTCTTCAGCTTGAAATCGGGCCCGTACTATGTCTTCTGAGTTTTGTCCTCGACGTCGATCCGGCCTACAAGGCCATTCTCGTCGTCCCTGGCTAGAACAAACCTTAGGGGTCCCTTCCACCGCCCATCAGTACTTCAAGTTTCCTTTCAATGGGCGGATTATCAAAATCAAGAGCATTCCTACCCTGGAAACTCTTATTTCTATCACCTCGGAGCAGATGCCACATTTGTTCGTTCCAGACAAGGGGAGAAGCCGGTCATGTCAATCTTTGACTTCCCCTTGCCCTGTGATCTCGGCCACCTCCCCAGTCAGCTGAAGAATCCCATGACCCTGTCCCGAGGGAAAGGTTGGGAGGTAATGGCTAGGATCGGCTATATATATGGCCGAGGGTTGGAAAGAACCAGCAGTGTCCTGTCCACCACACCCAAGTCAAGAGGCCGCTAGATAGGGCTGGTATAGGTTTTCACCCGGACCCCATTCATCCAGACCCATTTATTCCCTATCAACCTCTTACCTGGACCCTGAAGGAACATTTTGTTCAGGGGCCCCTCCAACCGGGAACTCGGAGCCCGTGATAGAGAGTTGTCCGACTCGGAAAGCGATGAAGAAGAGGATGCCCAAATAGAGGAAGTCTCCGAAGATTTTGGCCTTCTCTCACTCTTCGGTTCTGACTCTCCATCTCCACCATCTCCCTCTCCATCTCCTTCTCCCCAAGCTGAGGTGTGCCCGGCACCTGACTCCCCTCCCCCTCCCTCAACTTCTTCTTCCTCCCTTCTTTCTCCACCCGTTCTTTCTCATCCCTCGCATGGCCAGTCAAGCTGCTTTAAGTCAGCAACTTATGGTTCTAGGCCTTAATCAGCAACTTATGTACATAGCAGTCCTGTAAATAGTGGTCTAGATTCTAGTTTAGAGTCAGGATTAGGGTCTAGCCTAAGTGGGTCTAGGTTTAGAAGAGTCTAGATCCTCTCAGCCATGTGTGCGCAAGGAGAAGGGTAGGCAAGTTCCTACCCGTTATGTTTTAGCCTTGGCTGAGAGGTGTGTTAAGTTGAGTCAGATTCCAGAATTTCTTGAGGAGCCTGCCCTTGTAGAGGTGATCTAGAAGAGGATGACTCTGTAGACGTTGGTTTAGGAGTCTATTTGCTAGATTTGATGAGAAGGTTGAGCTGGGAGATCTTGGGTCGGAAGAAGAGGACCCAGTGAGCTCCTATGTGGATGGCACAAGAGGTTCGACGAGCCAACCATGGCTGAGGATGAGCCCACTAAGGAGGTCAACCTTGGCACTAAAGATCCTCGAAGGTAGTTTGATTAGTGCCAACTTGAGTGTTGAAGAAGAGAAGCTCTGGTAGCTATTCTCAAAGAATTCTCCGATGGTTTTGCTTGGTCCTACGAGGACATGCCAGGACTTGACACCTCTTTGGTCGAGCACCGGTTGGTCCTAAAGCCGACGCCAAAGCCGTCAAACAAAAGCTGAGAAGGTTACATCCCAAGCTTGCACTCAAGATCAAAGAGGAGATTGACAAGTGCACAAAGCCAAATTCATTAGGGTTGTGCTATATCCCAATGGGTAGCTAATATCGTCTCTGTGATGAAGAAGGACGGTAAGTTAGAATCTGTATAGATTTCCGTGACCTTAATCGTGCTTGCCCGAAGGACGATTCCCTCTCCCACACTAGTGTCCTAGTGGACAACACTGCCGACTTCGAGATGTTGTCTTTTATGGATGGTTTCTCTGGGTATAACCAGATCCGTCTGGCGGAGGAACCAGGAGAAAACTTCTTTCACAACGCCCTGGAGACTTATTGTTATGTCGTCATGCCCTTCGGATTGAAGAATGCGGGAGCAACCTATCAAAGGGCAATGATGGCAATTTTTCATGACATGATGCATGTGCACATGGAGGTCTATGTGGACGATGTCTTGGTTAAATCAAAGACTCGACATGGCCATGCTGAGGTCCTCCGGGCAGTTCTCCAGCGTCTAGAGAACACAATCTTAAGATGAACCCCAAGAAATGTGTCTTTGGTGTCTCCTCGGGGAAGTTGCTTGGGTTCATAGTAAGCAGCGGGGAATTGAGATTGATCCCATAAGGCCAAGCAATAATCAACATGCCTCCTCCTAGGAATATCAGAAGTCAGAGGGCTGATTGGTAGACTTCAGTTTATTAGGAGATTCATCTCCCAGCATTCATCCGTTGTAAGCCCTTCTATGAGATACTTAAAGGAGAGGCTAAGTTTGATTGGAACAATAAATGTCAAAAGGACTTTGATGAGTGAAGAGTTATCTATTCAATCCCCCTGTCTCGCTCCTCCTCCGGTCCCGGTCGGCCTTTACTGCTCTATGTGTCAACCACTGAAGATTCAACTGGAGCAATTTTGGCCCAATATGACGACGAGAAGAGAGGCGGTGTATTATTTATCCAAGTTGTTCAATGAAGCTGAAAAGAAGTACACCGCTATGGAAAGAACGTGTGCGGCTGTCGTCTGGGTTGCCCAGAAGTTAAAGCCTTATTTCCTGGCTCATGAAGTGAAACTTCTGGCGCGTATGGACCCAATTCGGTACTTGCTCGAGAAGCCTATCCTGACTGACCGGTTGATGAGGTGGCAGAGTTTCCTCAATCAATTTGATATCACCTACGTCAACCAAAAGTCGATCAAGGTGCACGCTATTGCTGAGCATTTGGCTCACCACCCCTTGCCTTCATGCTCGCCCGTTGATGAAAGCTTTCCCGATGAAGAGTTAGGAGCCATCATCGATGGTGAACCTTCATGGGTGCTTTATTTCGACGGGGCCCTCAATTCTAAAGGATGTGGAATAGGGGCAGTCCTCCTCTCACCGGAGGGGTAGTCATTCCGCACGCCTACCAGTTAACCTTCCGAGCCACGAACAATGTCGCTGAGTATGAGGCGCTCTTAGTGGGGCTGAAAATGACATTATTGCTCGGAGTCAAGGAGCTAAGGATAATTGGTGATTCGCAGTTGATACTCCGGCAATCTCTTAGCAAGTACCAGACCCGGGACCAAGTTGAAACCATACCAAGAGTTGGTAGGAAAGGTCGTCCGGCAGTTTAGGAAGCTCACCCTAGTTCACACTCCTAGGGCTCAGAATATCCTAGTAGATTCACTCGCTTCCTTACTTCTTCCATCCCCACTCCTTCGGAAATCTTCTGAAATCATCTCTGTCCAGAGATTAAGAGTCCCTCCCCTGTCGATCCTTTGTTTTCTCAACTTACGCCTCCTTCTCCGTCCCTTTGGGTCCACGCGCTCTTGAAAGAGCCAGAACTTGACCTCGAAGATGGCCATCCTTGGTATTTTGACATCGAGAACTTTCTCAAAGATGAATCCTTCCCCGATTATGCCACGCTGCCGATAGACGGGCCATTCGCCGTGTCTCGGAGCGTTACAAGATCATAGGTGGCATTCTATACAAGAAATCTCTCAGTGGGGTCTATCTTTGTTGCCTCGATGAATTCGAGTCTCAAGATGTTGTTGAAGCCGCTCACTCTAGTGAATGTGGTGGCCATGTTAATGGTAGAGCAATTGCCCAAAAGTTGCTAAGATACTATTATTGGCCTACCATGGAAAAGACTGTCGCCATTTTGTCCTCACTGTGCTAAATGCCAATTGCACGGTGACAAAATTCATGCTCCTTCTCTTCTCTTTACCCTCTCATCGCTCCATGGCCTTTCGCCATGTGGGCATTCGACGTGGTCGGTCCTCTCGCGGACAGAACTGGAGTAATCCGTAAGAAGTCCTTCATCCTGACCGCCACAGAATACTTCACAAAGTGGGCTGAAGCAGAAGCATTCATTGAGGTCAAAGCTTCAACAATGGTCAATTCATCAAGCGCAACATCCTTGCAAGGTTCGGCGTGCCTCAGACATCGTCACCGACAATGGACCTCAATTCACTTCACAGGAGCTTCGCGACATGTGTGGTAAATATGGCATTAATTGCATCATTCATCCCCATATTATCCACAAGGTAATGGACAGGCGGAAGCTACTAATAAAACTCTCATCAAAATCATAAAGAAAACATGCAAATCTCACAACAATGCTGACTGGCCAGATCGCTTGGTTGAAGCTCTTTGGGCTTATCGCACCTCAGTCCGAACTCCAACGGGGCAAACTCCCTATGCTTTGACATACGATCAGATGCGATACTCCCATATGAGGTCTTCGTCCCTTCGCTTAGAGTTCAATTGGATGCCAAACTTGACCCCGATCAACGTCGGGAGGCCTTGTTGGCACAACTTGAACTCTTAGATGAAAGGCGAATGATAGCGGCTGACCATGCTCAAGTCTACCGTCAGAGAATTGCACATTTTTATGGTAAAGAGTTCTTGAGAGAAAATTCGAAGTGGGTGAGATGGTCCTAAAGCGTAAAATCATAAAGGCACCAGGTCCCAGGAGCAAATTGCAAGAAAATTGGGAAGGTCCGTTCGTTAGTGAAGTATATTCAGGAACGCTTATAGGTTGGCAGATGCCGAAGGAGGAGAGTTGTCATATCCGTGGAACGCAGTCTACCTCAAGAAATTCTACCTTAGTCAGTCAGTCTGTCAAGTCAGTTATTCATCACTTGTTAACTGGTAGGTTAATTCTCTACTTTTCCACTTGGTCATTAGTGAGGTAGGGTTTATTCACACCACACGATGTTAAGATATTGCCCTCTAGCTGGAAAATCACAAGTACACTCGGATAGTCTAATCCGGTCAATATGTTTCCCCTATTCTTCTCCCGCTCGGTCACGTCTAGAAGCGAGCAAACTACGAGTAGGGACCATCCACTCCCATCCAAGGACAAGGTCACCATAAACAAGGGCAATCAAGAAAAGCAAGGGGCAGAATGCTAAATCAACCCTAAAGGAGAAAAGAAAAGCCAAAAAGTCAAAAAAGGGTAGCAAAAAGTACGTACCCAGGAAAAGGCTGACCAAATCAAGGAGGTAGCAAAAAGTACGTACCTCCACCCCTGAAATCAAATAAGAAGAAGAATTCCCCTGCAAATAATTGTTGACCAAGTCTTTTAGTGTGAGATGTTGGTTTGGAAACAGAAAGTGGTTCGAACCAAATCCTCGCATGACTTCCTACTTATTTCTTCCAAATTCCTCCCTCTAGGGGCAAATTTGACTGTATAAGACCTTCCGTGGTGGAAAATATCAAGAAGGCTAGGGGCAATTTCCAACATCAAGGAATTCATGCACGATCCTCCTTATTTATGACCTCTGTGGTTAAGTAGATCACACAGACCCTATGCTTTGACATGTGATGAATATGTATTTTAGAGTCAAAAAAAATCCGAAAATGATGACAAAAAAGAACAAAAAAAAAGTGTCTCTCGATGTATATATTTTCACCATGTACATATTTTACTCTTATTTTCAAAAAGCCAAAAGCAAAAAAAAACAGAAAATTCAAAAAAAATCGATAGTAACATGTATATACACTAACATTCTCCTTATTTTTTTATTTATCCAAATCAAAAAAAAAATGCATGTACATATTCCCTTCGGTTATTTTTCTTGTGTTTTATCTTTGATTAGACATTAGCCCATTGACCAGATCTCAAGAAGGTACATCACTTAGGCAAGGGCTAAAGATAGATCTACACTAACTTTTCTCTTAAGTGTTGTGGATGCATGAACCAAAGTACACAAGCAAACCATTCAAGTGCACAAATGACAAAAGTCCACAAAATTCACTATAATGATCAAGTTCTGTACATATCATAACAGAGGCATACCCCTGGTGGTACAAAGTATCACTCCTCTCTCCTCTCTCCCTCGCTAGGCCTCTGCCTATGTGAACTACTCACCTCCTCCTCCTCTCTCTCTCGACGCCGGTCTGGGAGAGGAGGCCTCGACGCTGTCGATGCCTCGGGTCGCGGTAGTCCTCCTCGCACACGGAGGGGTCCCCTAGAGACACGGTGTCGTCTAGGGAGGCAAAGGCAGATCCCGTCCTCCCCGGTGCCTCCTGCTGAGCCGCCCGCTGCTGCTCCCGACGCTTCCTCAGCACCCGTCCTTCAGGATCTCATAGTTCTTCGCGATCTTAGCCCGAGCTCGGTCGGTCTCTCTCTCTCTCCTCGCCTCTCTCCTCCCGCTCCCGCGACTCGAGCAGGCGGCCCTCCACTCTCGACAGCTCCAGCCGCAGACTCTCCATCTGTGTCTGGAGGTCGCCGCTCCTCTCTCTGCTGCTGCATATCAAGGGGCAAACAGTCAGAACATTCACATCACATACAGAAGAGTATGAGTTTCAGTGTCTTACCTCTGCCTCCAACTCCCATGTCCTCGTCTCTAGCTCCTGGACCCTCGCCTATGCCCGTTCCAGGGCCTCCTGTAGGCGGACCGCCAGGTCCCCTCCCACAGGCTGTGTGAACGAGCTCGCGCCTGTTTCTCGGCTCGCCCGCACTCTCGATAGCTCTCCCTTTTGCATTCACACATCTTGGTCAGTCATCAAATCAAATCATGTAAAATCAATTTCAATATAGGCTCATAATTGTACTTACCATTGTCCGCACCTCGGCGCGGAGTCTCTCCAACTCTACCTCCTGCTCCGCCTGCCATCCCTCCAAGAGGCGTATGGCCTGCGACTCTGGCATCTGCCGTTCACACTTCAAGGTTAGAATCAAATTAAGGCAAGTAACAAAGGCTTAGAGATAGAATTCACTTACTGCTCGCCGGTCAAGACGGAGTCATCCGGTGTAGCGTGCCCGGTAGTCCTCCATGTAACCAAGCTGTCATGGAGGCTCGCCTGCTACACCACCTGGTCCCCTCCGGCTCGCCAGCAGGCGACCGTGCTCCCGTGCTCCTCCCCCAGTCTCGGTCCTCGGCAAAGAACTGGCGGCGGGAGTGCCCCTCTCTGCCCAGGGACGTACCCTCCATGGCCGGCTGGTGCCAGCCTAGGGTCCGCACCACGAGCTCTAGATATAGACCCGCAGGTCCCCAGGCAGAGCAGGAGCAAGTGCGCGGTCAAACAGAGGTTGACCTGCCGCCACCGCCGGTGTGAGCTGTCTACCTCCCCCGCATATGGAGTCCATACCACCTAAAAAAGAAAAGAACACTGGTCAGTCACATCAATCAAAAGCAATAATTAAATGAATGGAAGAGCTAGTTGAGAGTTTTATACCTGATCATGCGGGTAGTGATCCAATGCGGCGCGCACGTCCTCTACGCGCCGGTCTGTCAGGGCCACATCCCACCTTGCCATGAGAGGCACCAAGGTCTGGCTCCCCTCTCTCTATACCCCGTGTCCCATAGGGAAGTGGTGTACCCCCAGATCTGCAAGGCAACAAAAAGAACGTCAGTCGGGCAGTTAATCAAATTTAAAATCAATGATGAGCATTAAGAAAACTGGCATACCTGAAGAAAGGGGGTGAGCCCCCGATGCTCTGAGAGCGCCGCGAACTGCTGGGGAGAAGAAGAAGAGATTGCCCCAGCATCGCGGTGCCCCATGCATATCTCCTAGCCTGTGCCAGGTCCCTCAGCAGAAGTACAAACTTGCAGTTCATCTGCGATGACTGCGTCGCGAACAAAAGTCGCCCGAAAGGTAGGCGACGAAGATCCTGACCGAGCGCCCTCCTCACTCCGGTCCCCCATGTCCAGTGCCCCCCCGCACTCCTGTATAGAACTCCTCTAGAGTCTCCAGAGGCCCTCTCCTCCTGCCTCTCATCCCCCCACCTCCGACAACGATCCGTGCAGGATGCTGCGGATCGGCCTCCTCCTCCCAGCCACAAACTCTGGACCAGTAACTCCCGATGTCATCGTAGTAGTCACTCCACTCCTGCCCAACTACCGGCTCTCCCTGAACCGGCAATCCCGTCAGATACGCTACGTCCTCCAACGTAGGTATCATGTGCCCCAAGTCATGATGAATGCCTTGCAGTCCTCCTCCCATCTCTCCCTCAAAGCCTCTAGATACGGTACTCCACGTGGAATGGACGTACCGACAAGAGGTGCCAAACCCCATCCTCGCTATCCTGGTCTGCTGAGCCTCTGGTAGCGCTCTGTACCATGGCCCACATAAGTCCCAGTGACACTACTCCTCATTCTCCATTCGCGCCTTACCCTGCAGAAAACACAGACAAATTGGCGTCAGCATCGATTGCCGTTAAACCAAATTGGCGTCAAGGGGTCTGCCGTTTACTCACAATCAGTGTCCAGGGTTGGCCGTCAAGTTCCTCTATCAGCGTCCAACCCGTTGCCGTCAAGTTCATTTGAACGGCAATGGGGTGGTCGTTGACAGGATCTCGACGTCTACCGGTGTGGACGTCAAGTCCTGTCAAACCCGACAGAGCCCCCATTTTCTCCCCTTTCTACAACATACAACATACACCCACAGGATTTTTAGGGTTCTGGGAGCCTACCTTAGGCCGTCGGGGCGCCTCCGCCTCCGTCTCTTCCCCTCCTCCGTCGTCTCGGCAGTCTCCTCCCCCTCCGATGCGTCGCCCACTGCCTCCTCTTCTTCTTCCTCCGCCATGCTAGCCTCTCTCTCCTCCTCCTCTTCCTCGGGTTGGCGCCGAGCCCGGAGGATGGTCCGCTTGCCCCTCATCCTCATCGAAGGCGGTTGAGCAGTTTTGGACTTTCCGATCTTAACAGTGTTTGGTCTTGCGGTCTTCTTGCGGTTTGGAGGGTTTGGAAGTAGAGAAGAAAGAGGGAGTTAGGGTGGAATGGTGGGTGTGGTGGATGTGTAACGTCGCGTGCCTTTCGGATCCATGCGGATCATGTGTGTGTTGGTTGTGTACGCCGTTGTGAGGCCAATGTGAACTAGTTGTGTGGAATGTGTGATGTGAATGTGTGGCTTGAGTAGGTGAAGAGCAGGGTTGGTTCTGAAATGAAACAGGACCTGCTGCTGTTCAGTTGGAGTTGGCGGCCAGGGGTGGCCGTTGACTGTTGGCGTCCAGGTTAGTGGACGTTGACTTCTTGAACTTGGCGGCAGTAGATGTGGACGCTAGGGTGGCGGTTGCTGTTGGCGGCATAGGGGTTGACGCAACCTGAGAATTCTGCAGGTTATAGGCTCACCCGAGGGCAATTCTCTCAGCTCACTCTCTTTCCCTCTTGCCCCAGCTTCGCGTCCCGAAGTCTCCGAAGCTTCTAACAGGTTCCGAGAGTGGTTGGACGATCGTAGAATGCGTGGCGTTGCCAAATTGCGCGAGGAAACGTCGCGGCATGGTGCAATTCCCGTGGGAGCTCGCGGAGGGCTCGATGTGAATCGGGAGATTGCGGGAAGTTCTAGCGTGTTCTGAGGTAGGGGACGAACCCGTTTAACTCCGTAGAAACTTAAAACACATCATAACCACTTGACCACATGATAATGCATGTTTGGATAAAGTTGCACCATACGGGGATAATGGGTGGTTTGAGTAGTTTAATGTACGAAGCATATTGTAATGGGTTGTATTGGGTTCTGGCATGCTGAAGGAACTGCATTTCTGTTTTTTTGTAGTTAGAACGGTTAGAAAGCCCGCAAGCCGGATTAGGGTTTCTGCAGGGTTTATGGCCGGAGAACTTGGCGTCAACATCGTTTGTCGCCAAGCTCCTCAGCCAGGATGTTAATGGCCGGTCCCTTTGCCGTTGACTTAGTATAAGCGGCAGTCGATGTTGCCGCCTACTGATTATGAACATAATGATTAATTACACAGCATTTTCGATAATGCATGTGTTGACACATGAGGTGCACTGAGTGGCACTTGGTTTTCGTGTTTAGCATACAAGGTATGCAGTTAGTTGCTTACTTCAGTGACTGCGCATTGTTTACGCGAGTCGTTGAGTTCACGTGTGTGGACCGTGGTTACTTGTGGTTTACGTGAGGTTTCACGTGGTTTGTGTGTGATGTGCACGTGGTTCTGTGTACGCGGCGAGTAGTACGATGCCTACCGTGGTTACCTCTCCAGTTGGGTGCCCAGTTCGTTGTGAGCCAGGCTGTTAGCTCGGGGTTTGTCCCGGTACTTGTGTTGTACCGTCGAGGTCTGTGTCGTCTGACCTGGACACCCTCACTCTTGTGTTTGAGTTGTACGTCCGCTGAGGGAAAGACGACAGTGGGATAGTGACACTTGTGTTTGTTTTTAGTCACTTGTAGCGCGCTCGTAGTTGGGGGTACGGACACAGTAGACGTACTGGACCCCAGCTAGTTATTTTCCAGTGCCTCACTCTAGCGAGCCCAGGCCAGGTCTCTGGAGGTGCCAGGCATGGGCCTGTGACCGTGTGGTCTGCAGGTAGTGGTGTTTAGTTGGTCTCCACAGTTGCTTGACCTTTTTACGTGGAGCGGCAGCTGGACCTTTCGTCCGTGGCTGCGAGACTGAGAGGTAGACCTGTGTTAGTTTGTCCGAGTCAGTTTCTGGTGTCGCGAACCAGTTCACGTGGCTCGTGTTGGCTGTCTCTACTTTAGCTTGTACATCTGTACTGTTTGCCGTTTAATTATTACTGTTGTTTCTCGTAGTCGGCAGACAGTGAGTACTTTTACAGCTTTACTTATCTGCTTAGCTGTTATATAAATGTTGGTGTTGTTTACTATTCGTACTTGTGTGTTGGTTTGCTCGGTTTTGGGGGAGTACCCTACTGAGCCAGTGACTAGAGAGGCTCACCCCTACCCCCACAGGTGAGGGCGAGGAGGACGTTTCTCGTCCGACGTCCAGTTCGGGCCGCATCGGCGGTGCAGGGTCAGTACCTCCAGCGGAGTAGTTCCAGCTGTGTAGTTCTCCAGCAGTGTAGCTTTGTAGTTGCTTACTTTCTTTAGTTGTACCTCGGGGTTTGCCCCAGGCTTTTGTACCTCTTTTCAGTTTTTGTGAAAATTTGGCTATGTAAACTCCGAAATACATATGAATGTGGTGTGTTGCTTTATGTTTACACGACTGTGGTTTGGTATCCCTTGCGAGGCTTCGGTCCGTTCGCGGGAGGCGGACTCGATCAAGTACGTTATCGGTTTAACGGGCTTGGCTGAGGCGTTCCATCACAGGATCCCTCTCTCGGTGCTTGGGAAGGTGAAGTGGCTCCGGAGAAGGCATCGGTTCAAGAAAAGCTATTTTTCAACGGTGCCGTCAAGGTCTGGCCGTCCTATAACGTTTTCTGATGTCAACGCCGTGGTCACTGACGTACCATAAACGTCCAGGCTGTGGACGTCAAAGTCTCCTCAATGTCAGACCTCGAAGTTCGGTAAACGGCCAGGTCTGGACGCCAGGTTTGAATTAAGCGGCCATCGTTATGGACGTTTACCCCTCTGTCTCCTGGTTGGCGACCAGCGGCTGGACGTCTACCAGTGGTTGGCGGCCATCGATGTGGACGCCAAGACTTCCACACTCAGCCCTCACAGCACACTCAATTGAACACCTTTGAAGCCCATTTGACACTCCATTGCTCAATTCCACACAATTCAAGCCATAAAACACAATGCAAATTGTCACTTTTATTCATTTAACTTTGTGTTACATTAATTGGAAATCAGGAAAATACATCACTTTGCCCTGCGGGCCATATAAAAATCACAAGAATTGGACGAATAGTGTCGTTAAATTCTTCATATTTCTAGATGTCTTCCCGTTTCTCTCCTAAACCGCCAATCCCACCTTCCTGCTCACTGTGTTCCTTGCCCAAGTCTTCATGGCCTTCTTCATTAGCTTCTCATTCCTCCTGGTGACAATCATGTCCATGCAGTTGGATGAAGTGGGAATTCCTCGTGGAATCTCAAGCTGACAATGGCACCGGTGTGGCTGGTATACCACCATCAGATCAGCCGCGATCAGTCACAGATCTCTGTCCTCCCTGGTCCGAGCTCTGAACTCAATAGCCCTCATGAAAAGTGGCCTCACCATGAAGTCATCCATTACCAGGTAGGCTAAGTGATCACGCCAAGCATCTCTGCCCTTCAAGTGCGCTGTCACGTACTTGATCTCATTCTCTGGCTCATACCACGCCCTACTGTAGTACACCGAACTCCAAAGGAAGACTCTGGAGGGGGAAGGTTGCTGGTCAGAAAAATCAAACTTCAAGTGAGCCTCCATCCATACCTGAAGCAGAAACAAGCTCCCGCATGTGCGTCCGCCTAGGCTCATTGTGGTGAGCGAACTGTACAGGTGTGCCAGCACTACAGGGGCAAGTGATTGCCCGCGCCACAGCAGAGACAGATTCCCACATGCTCGTAAAGGATGAAGTCGCCGCTCGTAGGGAATAGGAAGACCCCAGCCAGGCAGAGCGTCAGTCCTCGGGTCGCCCTCTCTCTGCCAATCTCCCTTGCATGCTGGATCAGCCACCAGGCCAGCCGGTCCAGGAAGATCCCGTGCTTGTTCGTCATCCTCAACCTCCTTCTTGTCCTGTACGAGTCTACTAAAATCTCTTCCCACGGGAGGAGAGGAGTTGCTGCATCGTACTCCAGGCATCGCCTCCATCCCAGGAAAAGCTCCACCTCCTCCAGCAGCACACTCGCCTCGACGCTTGAACACAAAGTGTGCGTATGCGGGTGCCATCTCTCCACCAGCGCCCCCAGTGCATCAAATCCCCACCACATGTCCTTCATATTCTTCGCCAGCACACAATGAATTCAAATTCCACATGCCGATGTAGCTTCGCATATCTAGCGTGATGGCGTTCATCAGATTCACGAGCCAAGAAAAGGCCCGCACCTGCCTTGGCTCGGGAAGGCAGGTACTTCCTGCATGAGGGAGGGTGTTGTGAGAAAAGTATTTGGGCGTTTTTAACCCAGGTAGAAGCAGAATGATCAAAGCTTACCTCCCCTTGGCCAATTGGTTGCTCAGGTGCCCCGAACTTCACTCAGAATTCTTGGGTTCATGCCTGTGGATCGTCTGGTCGAAGAGGAGGCCATCTCGCTGCTTTTCTTCATCTCCTAGCTCTCTGGTTCGCAGCAGAGCAGGGAGAGACGGAGGTGGAAGATGAGAGAGTCCTCATGGACTCCCATCACCTACATTTTCGACCTGATCCACTGGCCAGTAGGCGTCCAGATCGGTTGACGACAGTATATGGTTAGCAGCAATATCTGTTGCCGTTAACTGAAAGTTGGCGGCCATCGATGTGGACATTTATTCCCCTGGAAATTTTCAAAATTCTATTATTCATATGGCCATTATATTTTATCTTGTGCTTCAAGTTGTTTTGCAGATATCCAAGCACAAGTTGCGCTTCAAAGTTCGGAACGCTCATGCAACCTTGAGCGTTACAGGTATGTCTAATGTAGGACCCCACCAGAGGCGAATAATTTGGCGACCGTGAACTCTGAGTTCCCCTTTACCAAAAGCCGTGATGGTTTTGCGATCTCTCAGTTATTAGTATGGCCTTTAGAATTTTCCTCTGGTGCTAACTTGCATTTTAGATAGGCAACCCACACCAACATGCATTTAGGTCTTCACTGCTAACATTCTCTTAATAACACTAAAAAAAAATGGTGATTTTCCTCGATCATCTTATTGCTCCATGGCTCCCCCAGCTTAGGTAGCCTACCGGGTCCGCCCTTCGTGATTATCCAAGCTGATATCGGGTCTTTGTTGCCCCCCCCCTTCTCCACTTGTCCCACCGTGCATATCATAAATAATCATTCCAGCCTTGTTGAAGTCATTTGAACCTTCGCCAGTCGCGAGCTTAATTCCGGACTTCAGGCTTTCCGAACATTGATTCCAGTTAGAATCTTTTGATAATCTTTTGAGAGATCAACCAACTCCTTGTCTCCACGACCTCCTAAATTCGGGATAGACGTCCTGATTAGGCCAGCGAGCCCATGAGCTCCGTTATGAGACTCTCCTGATTCACCATCATATTACAACTCCTTTGACTCAGACATGCCGAAAACTAGTCAAAGTCTGACATGGCCATGCCAGGACCCTACCGTTGGGTTGCAGTTGTAGTTACACGGGTAGATCACTCTCTTCTTACCCACATTTGTCTCTCAGAAGATCCATCACTTGCTTCTAGCCTAACTCATTTTTTTGGCTCGCTAGAATTCCTATCCTCGGAGATGGCCCTCGATAAATCTCCGCGTCCTTTGTTTACCGAGACACCAACCTTTCAGTCCGCTCTGCTCCCTTGCAAGATCGGACGTCTCGGAGGGGCATTTGCAGACGTGAGATTTGGCCCATCTCCCGTAAGGTTCTTTTGGCTCATTAGGCCTCGTTTGACCGTTTGTTGACTTGCCTCAGATGCCATGTAGACGGCAGCATCGATTGCCGCCGACTACTGGTTGACGGCATAGGCCCTGGATGTTAACCCATATTGGCGTCCACATCTCTGGACGTCTACATGAGGTTGGCGGCAGGATCGCTGGACGTCAACTGGGTTTACCTGGTCTGCGCAACTACCCCGAGAATCTAGCCCACTTGCGCCATTCTCTCGCCCATGCACCACATGGGGCCGTTCCCAACGGGCAAATGGGCCACCTTGGCACCCCTTTGACCCAGTAAAAATCCTATTTGGCCTCTCCCCATTGGTTGGAGCCTTTATACTTGGATTGCCAAGTGTACAAGTGTGTTTCTTCACACTTGAGCATCCAAGGCTGCTGAGCTCGACCCCCACCGTCTATATAACACTCCCTTGAGCCCTCTAAGCCAGGGGAGAGAGGCTGGACATCCACATGCTGCTACTTTGAGAGGAGAGAGAATTTGCACCCAAGCTTCATCAACTCTTCCTCTTCTTCCTCTTACACTTCGGGACATTCAAGAGGCTTCTTCCCGAGCTAGAGGAGCCCTGTTAAGAGCTGCAACACCAACGAACGAGGATCTACACCTCCCTCCCTCTCTCTTTCCTTACTCTCTCTTTGGTTATTAGCATGTCACACACACCTTCCCACTCACTCTAGGCACGTAGGTCACTTCCCTACACACCTAGAAAGGGGTTTCCCAACCAAAAATGGAGGGAAGAATGGTGGTCATAGCATCTAGCCACCCCTCTTCTCAAGTCCGCAACCGGTACGAGACTCACCTTTGGGCTGTCTCACTCCATTTCTGAACATTTACCATGCTTTTCTTAGGTTAATAGAGTGTCTTTTTGTTTCCGGAACAACTCGTAGAAGACCGCGGAGCTCTTCTTCTTTGGCCGGCCGAAGAAGGAGAAGTTGAAGCCCCGTCTCCATCCGCTGCGCGAGGCCACTACACCGACGCGATTCCATCACTCCTTGGGCACAGGTAAGGCCCTGGCGATCACAGACTCCCTCTCCTTTTGCCAGTTTGCTTTGTTTTCTCTCTAGTCAACCAAGTCAACCAGAGAGTCAACAAGGTCAACTGGCGACCCCATCATCGCCAACGAGAGGATAGTGGCGTCCGCGAGCACCCAGAAGATCCAGCGGTTGGCCGGGGACGGCGCGGAAACGAGCATCTACAATTAGGTCACTTAACAATTACATAGTACATGAATTATGATGACCATAGTCAAAAAGTATTTGATGCAATGCCAGACATCCTGACGCCCTTTATCATTCCACGTGGTCCGAAAATGAATTTGGGTGCTCCTGCCAGGATTGGACCAGCCCTATTTGCATAGACATATTAATCAGGGGGTCCAAGGACCCAATAAATGTCATCATCATTATTCACATCTCATAAAGTGTTCAAGCATATGAACTCTCAAGTGATCAGGTTTTGTGAACTTGGTTACCGAATACAGAAGAATAGACTTAATGGAGTACCATTCGTAGTTGACAACTTCAAGGATCATTCAAGGCGAGTAAGGTACACCAAGTAGGTAATCTTTACAGTAGAATGATAGTAGATACCAAAGTAATTAAGGGGGTAATTTGATAGGCTATTAGGATGAAGTTTAAGCAAGAGTTCTACCATGAAAAGTTGCTGAAATGCAATTTAGGACGTAGCTGTTAGGGGTGTCAATGGGCCGGGCCGGGACCGGGCTTGGTCTGGCCCAGGTCCAGCCTAGTTTCTAGATGATAGGCCCAGGCCCGGCCCAAGCCCAGAAAAGCCCGATTTTTAGGAAAGTGGCCCGCCTAGGGTGAGTCTTTAAAGCCCGGCCCAGGCCCGGTCCGGCCCGGCCTGGGGGAAGCACTGCGTTGGCGCGGGCGAGGCGTGCGAAAGGGCTGGGGCACCTCGGGGAGCGAGGTGGGGGCGGGGGAGCGAGGCGGGGTGCAGGCGTGGGAGCGAGGTGGGGGTATGGGGAGCGAGGAGGGGGGGGGGGGGCGCGAGGCGGCAGGGGCGCGGGGAGCGAGGCGGGGGCACGGGCGTGGGGAGCGAGGCGAGGGGGGGGGGGCGCGAGGCGACAGGGCGCGGGGAGCGAGGCGGGGGCACGCGGTGTGCAGTCGGCGCGGGAGCCGTGCGTGGGAGTCTGCGTGGGCGCAGGGCGAGCGGGCCGAGACATGCAAAGCCCGGAATCGGCCCAGATTTATTCTGGGCCGGGCTGGGCCGGGCTGAGATTTAAAAATAGGTAAAAAAATAATCCTAAGCCCATGTTATACCGGGCCGAGCCTCCGGCCGGCCGGTTCAGTTAACACCCCTAGTAGCTGTCGACAGCCAGGAAGGTGTTGTCGACAGATAACCACAGCCAGAGCTCCGTTTTGCTGGTTTTGTGTCTACCTATCGACAGCTACAAGATGGCTGTCGACAGCTAGCCACAGTCCTAGATGTGTTGAAGTTCTGGGAGATTGGCCTGTCGACAGCTAGGGTCTGCCTGTCGACAACCGTCAATTTTCCTTTCAAAAAGAGATTTGAATCCACTCTAAACACTATAACTGTGGAACCTATGAATCAAGGAATGATTTATATCTAATAGAAGAGTCTAATTGTAGTTCTCACAGTGGTTTATAAATTAAACAAGCAAGATGGAACAAGAGATCTGCAACTCAAACTTGTCTAGCTAGAACTAAACATAGTGTAGTCCTGGAAGTATGGTCTTGATAGCAATGGTTTGTTGGAAGATTCCTACAAGATAAACACTAAAACTCAAAGTGTTTCATGATCTAAATCAAGACTTGAAGTATCAACCATCTAAACAAAAATCCTCACACTGTCTAAGGATATTTAGACTTCTAACAGAACTCTATATCATGAACATGAATCAAGGGTGGAGGAAGAAGATAGGAATCAATTTCTAAAATAGAACAAAGTTGTTCCTCTCCCAACAAGAATAATTCTACCATGATTGGAAGGAAAATAGAGAATCACAAGTGTAACAACTTATCCGTTCATTAAGAATTCCTTGTCACGTATGGATGACATAACTGAACCAGAGGGAGATGAATCCTACCTTACTAAGCAACTGAGCTCTCACGTACTCTTGTCAAAAGAGTCTAACCTAGTAGAGAAAGAACTTCCACCCAAGTTGATGGTTTGCTAGCCACAACAGTAACTTCAACAGCAAGTTGACTCCAAGGTAGAAGTAGCTATAGTTGCCACAAGAGTAGAAACCGAAATAGTTGCAGTAGCTATGAAGCCAGGAACTCCAATAGCTCCTCCAGCAGCACCTTTAGTAGCAAGAAGTAGGGAAGACAAGAACAGGGCAAGAACAAAGGGTGTGGAAAAGGTACGTATGAAGGGAGGGGTGTGGTTTTTATAGCGAAGCCAAGTTCCCATGCAAAGGGACACGTCCATGCGCAGGTGTAACAGTAAAACCCCCTGGGTTTTTACTGCTTACACCTGGTTCATGCCTCCTTTCACCCCCTTACACCTCAACCCTCAACGTGTAAGAGGTTTAACCCATGGTCAAGCCTTATCCTAATGTGTGTTGGCCTCTTCTAAGCCTCACACGTAAGCTCCAGGAAAAACCCCGAAATTGGTCACCGTAAATGACCCTTAATTCAACTGGCCCCTTAATTTTGATGTAAACATGTCCAACCAAAGTCCATTTGCGTTAAAATTTCAACCATAGGCAATGAGATGGTTTTACAAATTATGGTGATTTTAGTTTGATTTTTAGATTTTATTTTACACTAGGTGAAAATCACCCGAAAAATAGTCGCAACGACTTAATCTCGAAATCCGTACGTCGAAAAATTGGATATTTATATTTCTGATATCTCCACATTTTTTTTTGGAAATTATAGTGTTCTCGGATTTCGTTTTTGTTATAGTTTTTCAGTGTCGCCTTGTGGGAGCGCACACATCTGAGTACGACACTAGGATAACATAATTAATACTAATCATTCCAAATATCAATTATTTCAATTTAAGATTAATGCTTAAGTTCAATAACTTTATTATTCATGTTTTTCAACAATAAAATTTTTTCGGGGTGTTACAACTCTCCCCCACTAAAAGAAATTTGGTCCTCCAAATTTAATTATATAGTGTGTGGTTACTGACCTGTAAACAACTCTGGATACTTGTTCTTGCTGACATCTTCCAATTCCCATGTTGCTTATTCTTGTCCTCGCTTATTCCACTGAATCTTTAATAAGGGAACTCCCTTGTCCGAAGTTGCTTAATTTTTCGATCGAGGATCTGTACTGATCTTCCTCATATGCCAAATTTCCTTGTATATCTAGATCATGGTATCCAATAATGTGTTCTGGATCATATATATACTTTCTTAACATTGACACATGAAAGATATCATGTACATTGGACAATTGTGGTGGAAGTGCCAGTTGGTATGTCATTTCACAAACTCTCTTCAGTATTTCAAAAGGTCCAATGTATCTTGGACTCAATTTTCCTTGATACCGAATCTTTTGATTCCTCTCCGGAGTGATACTTTAAGAAATACATGTTCCCCTTACTGAAATTCTAACTCTCTTCTACGTCGATCGGCATAACTTTTCTGTCGGTCTTGAGCAGCTTTCATCTGATCTTGTACTAACTTGATAACTTCTGTCGTCTCTTGGATCATTTCTGGTCCAAGAATATGTGTTTCTTTTAGTTCTACCCAACATAATGGTGATCTACATTGCCGACCATACAAAGCTTCGAAAGGTGCCATTCGAATAGTAGACTGGTAGCTATTGTTATATGCAAATTCCATAATTGCTAGGTGAGTGTTCCAGTCATTTCCGAACTCAAATACACAAGCACGACACATATCCTCAACAATTTGATTCACCGTTCGGTCTGTCCATCAGTTTGAGGGTGAAATGCGGTGCTAAATTTTAACTTAGTTCCCAAACCCTCTTGCAACTCTCTCCAGAAATGCGAAGTAAATCTTGCATCTCTGTCAGAAACTATATTCTTTGGAATTCCATGCAACCGTATAATTTCTTTCATATATAGTGCTGCCAAAATATTAACAGACCATCTTGTCTTATTGCTAAGAAATGAGCCGATTTGGTAAGTCTGTCAATGATTACCCATATAGCATCAAATCGACTTCAGGTTTTGGGTAATCCCACAATAAATCCATACCGATACTGTCCCATTTCCATTCTGGTATTTCAGTGGTTTTAGTTTTCCTGCAAGTTTCTGGTGTTCTGCCTTAACTTTCTGACAAGTCAAACATTTAGCTATGAAACCAACGATGTCTTTCTTCATGTTACACCACCAGAAATACTTCTTTAAGTCCTGATACATCTTGACAGCTCCCGGATGAATAGTATAATGTGATCGATGAGCTTCTTCCAAAATCTATTTCTTGATTTTGGGATTATCTGGTACACATAATCTGTCCCAAAATCGAAGATTCCCATGAACATCTTCAATAAAATCAGTTTATAAGCAATTTTTCTCTGATTTCTGCCAACATAGGATCATTGTCCTGTTGCTCCTTAATTTGCTTTAGTAAATCTGACTGCACTACCAAATTGTTAATTTCAATTCTTTTTTCTTGCGTTTCAACTTTCAACCTCAAGGTAAATTCTTCCAACAATTTCCATTCCTTAACTTGTAACCGAAATATCTTGGCTATAGGATTTCTGCTGAGTGCATCAACCACAGTGTTTCCTTTTCCCGGATGGTATTCAATCTTGAAATCATGGTCTTTAATATATTCCATCCATCTTCTTTGTCTCATGTTCAGTTCTTTCTGTGAAAATAAGTATTTGAGACTCTTATGATCGGAGTACACTATGAATTGGTTATCATAGGTAGTGTCTCCAAAGCTTAAGAGCAAAGACCACAACGGCCAATTCTAAATCATGTACTGGGTAATTCCTCTATGAGTCTTCAACTGTCTTGATGCATAAGCAATAACTCTTCCATCTTGCATTAGTACACAACCCAGTCCAATGTTGGAAGCATCGGTATAAACCTCAAATATTTTTCCTTCTACTGGTAAGGCTAAATTGGTGCAGATTACAGACATTCTTTTAACAATTGGAATGCTTCCTCACAATCTTATTCCATAAAAACACAGTTCCTTTTCTAGTCAACTGTGTAAGAGGTGAGGCAATTCTAGAAAAATCCTTGACAAATCACCGGTAATAACTGGCCATGCCCAGAAAACTTCTTACTTCAGTGAGATTCTTAGTTTGCTCCCATTTTTGTATAGTTTTGATCTTTGAATAATCTACTGATAGAAATTCTTTAGAAATAATGTGTCCTAAGAACATCACTTCCTTCAACCAAATTCACACTTGCTAAACTTTGCATATAACTTATGTCCCGTAATAATTGCAAAGTGATCCGTAGATGAGTTTCATGGTCCTCCATACTTTTGGAGTAGATCAGTATATCATCAATGAAAACAACTACAAATTGATCTAAATAAGACCTGAACACATCATTCATCATACGCATAATGCAGCTGGTGCATTTGTCAATCCAAACAGCATCACCACAAATTCATAATGTCCATATCTTGTTCGGAAAGCTATTTTATGAATATCTGATTCTTGAATTTTAAGCTGATGATATCCAGACCTTAAATCAATCTTAGAGAAACACTGAGCTCCAGACAACTGATCAAATAGATCATCAATTCTCGGAAGTGGGTACTTTTTCTTTATAGTCAATTGATTTAACTGTCGATAATCTATACACAACCGCATAGATCTATCTTTCTTTTAACAAACAGTACCGTAGAGCACCCAAGGTGAGGTACTGGTCTAATAAATCCCTTCTCTATCAATTCCAACAATTGCCTTTTTAGTTCTTTCAGTTCTTCTATTGACTTCTGTAGGGTGTTCTAGAAGTTGGCGTAGCTCCTGGTACCAATTCAATTGAAAATTCACCTCTCTATTAGGTGGTATGCCAGGTAGCTCTTCAGGAAAACATCAAGAATTCCCTTACTATCGGAATATCTTCCAATCCCGTGATATCCTGATTTAATAGGGTTACAGAAGTCAAGTATCCTTGACAACCTTTCTGTACTAATTATATGCTTTCACTGCTGAAATTATTGGAATTCTTTTGGTTTGGGGTTTATCAAAAATCATGGAATAAATTTCCTCTCCTAAGAAAGTCACTTGTCTCAATTGGCAATCTAAGTTTGCATGGTATTTAGATAACCAATCAACCCCAAGGATTACATCATAATCCCACATTTCTAAACATATCAAATCACCGAGTAAATCATGTCCTTTGACCATGATCTGACTAGCAGGGTAATATTCTTTAAGCTTTTTACCTTCACTTAAAGGAGTTGCAACTTCCAGTTGTGTGGGTAATGGAACTGACTTTACTTCCAAGAATTTAGCAAACTCATAGCTAATAAAGAATGCGTAGCTCCCGAAATCAAACAACACATACGCAGGTTTTGAGTTTACTAGTAATGTACCTTCAATCAATCCGCCTTCCTGCGGGGATTCAGGTTCCACATCCTGAATGGCTTGTAGTCTACCTTGCTTTACTTGGGGGTTCTTATGTTGGTGCTGTTTTGGGCATTGGGCAATCCGGGATTCGGTGTTGAGTACTTCCACAACGGAAACATGCACCCAACTGACGCCAACAATTCTCAACCTTATGCCCAATGTGATGACAATGCTTACAAACATCCTTACTCCCTACCGGAGCTTTGCCTGCCTTCTTAGCAGTTTGCTGAACCTTCGGGGCATTCCCCGACTCATTCTTCCTTTTTCGATCTGAAGATCCTTCTCCAGATTTCCCTCTAATCTTATCCACAGCTTCATTTGCAGCTTCCAGTGCCAAGGCTCTCTTAACCATTTCTGAATAAGTAGTGATCAGGTGAGGAGTTAGCTGCGTAATAAAATTGGGACGCAATCCATTCATAAATCTCTTAGCCTTCAATTTCTCTGTGGATACAAGATGTGGGGCATATTTTGACAACCGGCAAATTGAGCCTCATACTCTGATACCGACATCCATAGTTGTTTCAAACAGGCAAATTCATTTGCTTTCTTCTCTTGAACTACCTCAGAGAAGTATTGATAGTTAAACAATCCATAAGTCTTCCCAACTAATTTGGGTCGGATCCTCTAACATGGATTCTATTGTTTCCCACCAAGCTCTTGCGTCTCGATCCAACTGAAAAGTCACCAACCGAATCTTTTCTTCTTCGGTGCATTTGATCACTGTGAATATCCTTTCAATGTCCTTTAGCCATTTTCGGCCTCATCCGGGTCTGTGCTTCCTGCAAATCTCGGAGGATCTAAGCTTCAGAACCGTGATAGACTTGTCCCGTTATGGCTGTTATTTCTAGCCACTGATTTCATCACCCGAGTCAAGTCATGCATTGAACTTTCCATTTTCCTCCAATTGGCGTCACCTCCTTCCATAATTAAATTGGAATATATCTGAAACATTCAATAGGACATACATTAATTCCACATCCACCTAAACTTGCATTCATCACATACACATTTCAAATCCATATAACACACCATTTCTATTCATTAGTCAAATATTTACAACAAAACATACTATCATAGACCAGCCATCTCCTCCTTCCAACTTTTCCATATTACAAAACTATCTTCACTAACCTCTCACTTCCCCTTCACATGGAAGTTATATACATTCAGCATTTAAACAAAAGGAGATGTTTACACAAAGAAGCAAGTTGCCTAAGTCCTTTCTAGTTCTGGGTCAGGTCTATAACAGATTCCACTGATGGTTGTTGTTGTTCTCCTCCCTTCCGTGGTATAGTTCCCTTGCCGCATCTGTCAGTGCTTCCCAATAGCCCTCAAACTGATGGAGCAACATGTCTTGCCCCAGCCTTAGATTGTCCAACCTATACATAACTTGAGTCATGACGTCCAAGGAAGCACCAGGATTGCCGGCAAAGAAGCACCCGCAGTCAAATTAAGCACTTCTTCCTTAATTGCATATGAGCTTCCTGCTGTGCTTGGGCATACAACTCAATGTCTTGACGTAACATTTCTAGCGCTGCCACCATCCTATCTTGGGCATTCATATCCATACTGAAACAAATATCAAGTTAAGCATTTATATAATTGCAAAGTCATGCTAACTAATCCCAATTTCTACCCCAACTCACTGGTTATCCCTAGGTTTATCGAACTAATGTTCTGATACCAATTTATCTGTCACTTCCTAATAAAAGGCTATTTATCGGAAGTGATAGAAAATGGTACAAAAGATAACACTAACGTTTGTCTGTTCATAACATAATACGCGGAAGTCTTATTACACAAGTACTCCTCATTACAACTAAGAGAGGAGTAGATTAAAACAACTCAATTAACACATCTCATCTCACGCTACTAACAGAAACAAAAACGGGTTGGTTTTGCTTGTCACGATTGGTCCATTAGCACTCATGCCCTTAAATGTCACCCCCATCTACATTACCTGAAAATGGTAGAAATAGTGAGCTAACTAGTTCAGTAGAATTCAAATCCATAATTCAAGGGTGATTACATGATAGCCAAGGCAAGGATAAAACGGATATCAAAGAGACATGATCAAATATCAGAACAGTAAACTTGACACAGTGATGATAAAACACAGGTATGTTCAGTATATAGCTCAAACATTAGCTCACTTAACAATTACATAGTACATGATTATGATGACCATAGTAAAAAAGTATTTGATGCAATGCCAGACATCCCGACGCCCTTTATCATTCCACGTGGTCCGAAAATGAATTTGGGTGCTCCTCCCAGGACTGGACCAGCCCTATTTGCACAGACATATTAATCTAGGGGTCCAAGGACCCAATAAATGTCATCATCATTATTCCATCTCATAAGGTGTTCAAGCATATGAACTCTCAGGTGATCAGGTTTTGTGAACTTGGTTACCGAATACAGGAGAATAGACTTAATGGAGTACCATTCATAGTTGACAACTTCAAGGATAATTCAAGGGTGATTAAGGTACACCAAGTAGGTAATCTTTACAGTAGAATGACAGTAGATACCAAAGTAATTAAGGGGTAACTTGCTAGGCTATTAGGACAAAGTTTAAGCAAGAGTTCTACCATGAAAAGTTACTGAAATGCAATTTAGGACAATAGCTGTCGACAGCCAGGAAGGGGATGTCGACAGATAACCACAGCCAGAGCCAGTTTTGCTGGTTCTGTGTCTACTTGTCGACAGCTACAAGATGGCTATCGACAGCTAGCCACAGTCCCAGATGTGTTGAAGTTCTGGGAGACTGGCCTGTCGATAGCTAGGGTCTGCCTGTCGACACCCGTCAATTTTTCTTTCAAAAGAGCTTTGAATCCACTCTAAACACTATAACTATGGAACCTATGAATCAAGGCATGATTTATATCTAATAGAAGAGTCTAATTGTAGTTCTCACAGTGGTTTATAAATTAAACAAGCAAGATGGAACAAGAGGTTTGCAACTCAAACTTGTCTAGCTAGAACTAAACATAGTGTATTCCTGGAAGTATGGTCTTGATAGCAATGGTTTGTTGGAAGATTCCTACAAGATAAACACTAAAACTCAAAGTGTTTCATGGATCTAAATCAAGACTTGAAGTATCAACCATCTAAACAAAAATCCTCACACTGTTCTAAGGATATTTAGACTTCTAACATAACTATATATCATGAACATGAATCAAGGGTGGAGGAAGAGATAGGAATCAATTTCTAAAATAGAACAAAGTTGTTCCTCTCCCACAAGAATAATTCTACCATGACTGGAAGGAAAATAGAGAATCACAAGTGTAACAACTTATCCGTTCATTAAGAATTCCTTATCACGTATGGATGACAGAATTGAACCAGAGGAGATGAATCCTACCTTACTAAGCAACTGAGCTCTCACGTACTCTTGTCAAAAGAGTCTAACCTAGTAGAGAAAGAACTTCCACCCAAGTTGATGGTTTGCTAGCCACGACAGTAACTTCAACAACAAGTTGACTCCAAGGTAGAAGTAGCTATAGTTGCCACAAGAGCAGAAACCGAAATAGTTGCAGTAGCTATGAAGCCAGGAACTCTAGCAGCTCCTCCAGCAGCACTTCTAGTAGCAAGGAGTAGGGAAGACAAGAATAGGGCAAGAACAAAGGGTGTGGAAAAGGTACGTATGAAGGAGGGGAGTGGTTTTTATAGCGAAGCCAAGTTCCCATGCAAAGGGACACGTCCATGCGCAGGTGTAACAGTAAAACCCCCTGGGTTTTTACTGCTTACACCTGGTTCATGCCTCCTTTCAACCCTTACACCTCAACCCTCAATGTGTAAGAGGTTTAACCCATGGTCAAGCCTTATCCTAATGTTGTTGGCCTCTTCTAAGCCTCACACGTAAGCTCCAGGAAAAACCCAGAAATTGGTCACCATAAATTACCCTTAATTCAACTGGCCCCTTAGTTTTGATGTAAACATGTCCAAACAAAGTCCGTTTGCGTTAAAATTTCAACCATAGGCTAATGAGATGGTTTTACAAATTATGGTGATTTTAGTTTGATTTTTAAATTTTATTTTACACTGGGTGAAAAATCACCCGAAAAATAGTCGCATCGACTTAATCTAGAGATCCGTATGTCAAAAAATTTGAATATTTTATTTCTGATATCTCCATATTTTTTTTTTGAAAATTATGGTGTTCTCGAATTTCGTTTTCTTTATAGTTTTTCCGTGTCGCCCTGTGGGAGCGCACACGTCTGAGTACGACACTGGGGTAACATTAATTTATACTAATCATTCCCAATATCAATTATTTCATTTAAGATTAATGCTTAAGTCCAATAACTTTATTATTCATGTTTTTCAACAAATAAAAAATTTTCGGGGTGTTACAACAACCACATCCTCCGCGCAATCTTCTCGCTCATAAGGTATTCCGTGATCATCTCCTATTGGCACTTGTTGCGCCTCCTTCGGTATCCACGAGTACCTCGCGATCACGAACACACCCAAAGAGTTGTGCTCCATCCTTTATTTTTTTTATTTTCTTCATATATTCTTTGTAGCGCATTTCTAGTTCATAATAACGAAAAAAGCGACATCTACAACCCGAAATAAAATATAATGTACAAACTAAGTCTGTGTATAAAGAAATATCTAACAGCGAAATGATATAATAAAATCTTCACAGAGGTAGGTAGACAGCTACCAGAGTCGCTACACCGTTCTGCACATTAAATCCTAAGCCTGGTGATGACGTGCCTCCGTAAGTCAACATTGCAGAGAGAACTTCTAGAAAGATAAGAGACATACACCTTGCTTCTCTCTCCTCTCTCTCTTTTGGGTACAAGACCCTCACAACCTTCTCTCCCCTTAAAGCTCTTAACAACACCCAACCCTATAGAATTTTCACTACATCGGGTAAACAATTCTTACCACAAAAGGGGGTTTATATAGGCACGGTGAGGGGTGGTAAAGGGAGGAGAAAATAGAGAGAGTAGGGGCGCATGACCCCTACCTCCTGTCGCGTGTGGCCCCTGGCCACACACACCCAGGTGCCTTCGCCAACGTGCCTAGTAAGCTGGCGAGGTAGCCTGCAGGGGGCTCTCGCATGGTCAGGCATGCGCCCTCCCACGAGTGCGATGCACACCCATGCGAGCGCAGGAGTGGCCCAGGTGGGCCCCGGCCAAATGGGCATTCCTCCCTACAAGCTTCCACGTGCCCATTTAGGGGTGATGGCATCTTAGTTCTCTATAGCATTCGACATCAACGGTCATATAGGAAATAAGGTGTGCGACTTCTATGAGATTTGCTGAGTCATAAACAAGTGTTCCGTTAAATCATCATCTTACTAATGGATCATTATGTAGCACCCTTGAATTTAAAAAACCCAATAATTTTTTAATTTAAATAAATGAGGTAAATAGATTTAATTAGATAAATGAAGAATAGTGAAAAAAAGGGCATTTAATTAAGCCTATTACGTTAAAACCCTAATGGGTTGTGTAATGGTTCAATTACAAAATAATGGGCCTAATAAAGTGGAGCCCATCATGGGATGGGAAATAATTATCTCAATTTCGGAATTAAGTAATTAATAAATAGTAAAAGGCTAGGATAATACTAATAACTTGTATTTATCTAAAATAAGAGCCCTTAGCCCATCCTAACCCTTTGGCCATGAAATGGCTCTCTTCCTCATCCTAATTAGGTGGATACTTGATAGAAAATAGGAGGATAATTACTAATTTCAGAGTTGGAGGAGAAAGGAAGAGTTGTAAGGTGAATGGACTCTTATAGCTAGCCATATACCCCCAAATTCGTCCCAACCAACCCTAGTTCATGGCTGGAGCTCTGAGGGACGAAGAGGAGGAGTTCTGGACATGAGGAGCTTGGAGAAGAAGGCTTGGAGCAAGGGATTTCTATCTTATTTTCGTCATAAACCCTAGTTCTTCTTTACAGCAATCAAAAGGTAGACAATCTCTCAAGACAAATCCATGTAAAAATTACCCTAGGAAGATTCCGTATTCCCGAGCAAAATCCCTCTAGTTTCGCTCCATTTCGATCTCCCATAAGGGAGAATTAAATCTTTGAATCCCTATTAGTTCCATGTACCCGACCCTTCATGTTTACTCCTAAACCTCGGGCATACATGATCCCATGACATGAGAAAATTCTCATAAATACTACATCGTGTTAGATTTCAAATGCCTCTAGTTTGCCTAAATTTCATCATGTATCCATCTCTAATTAATTCGTTGAACCTTGACTGCACATGTTTAGGCCATCGAAATGTAACTTGATCACAGCATGTCTAAACCTTGTCTATTTTCAAATAATCATGCATGTTGATATCTCATATGTCTACTTTCGTTTAAAACTAGTTTCATGCTTTTTGGGTCACCGTGCGATTTTATAATGAATTTAGAAGTGCCTTGTATCAACCAGTTTTAACCCTGGAAAAAGAGGAAAGAGCCGGACCCCCTTTCTGATATCGCGGCGGCGCGACCCGCCGCGATACCCGATGGGTCGCGGTCGGCCGCCCGGTCGCGTCTTAAACGCGGCGGGCTTCGCCGCCGCGTTTCCCTCCCGGTCCGAGCCAGGGCGGCCCGATCTGTGGATCGCGCCTGAGCCACCCGTCGCGACTTGAATCGCGACGGTAGGCCCGCCGCGATTCAAAGATTGCGGCTAGAAACTTTATTTTGCATATACCCCTGCTGATTAAGCTATATACCCCTTCATTGGCCATGATTAACCCTTGTTATAATTATTTCGACCTGGTAACTTAATAATGGGAAATAATTATATAAAAAAATAATTATTTAAAAGCCATTTGCACGATTTATCCTACTCTCATGATTTCTGATTCTACACACTTGAACCCTCTAAACCTTCTTAATTGTCAAATGACCTTATTAAATTACTCAATATATATCTGGTAAATTAGCGAAACGATTGACTAAATTCGCTATTTAATTAATACAATTATCTTCGTTTTATTCGTGAGTTTTAAATTCTGTTACCGTTTCTCTCGGCCTTCGAGCACTCGAGGCACGACAGACCTGTTTCTATACACTTTCTCTTGACTTGAACTACCTCTCCATCGGGAATACTCTCGACTGGGCCAGGGACTCCTGTCAAGGCCTCCGTAAGTCTTCTTGGCTTTGGCGTATGTCCATTGTCGACGAGCTGGTTGTACTCTAAAACCCTTATACCTTAGGGATCAGTATGATCCATGGCCTTAGTGTGATCTTTCCTTATCTTTTGATCACGCCGGACCATCTAGCCTGTGTACACAGCACGGCTAGTGGGCGGTGGTGACTTCTACCAGACTGTCGGCCCGCAATGGTGCGACCGTGCAACCGTTACTATCGATGATTACGTGATTTTACGATAATACCCCTATCTCATTTGCTCTCTATGTCCTCTCATCTGTTCACATTCTCTCTACGCTCTCATCTAGCTCGTCTAGTACTATCTTATCTCTTTTGGTACTCTATTGGCCATTCTCGTGATTGTCTAAGATAAAGAAATGACTAATGCCAGCGCAATGGGGCCGATCAGGTCCTGGGAGGAGTGCTCGAAAAGTGCCAGTGCCCATGGGAGTTAAAACGATCAAGGATGTGTTACGGCATGCATCCAGTGCCAGTATACTATCAAGATTAATCTATGACAATCAAAGTACTATCTATACCAGTACACTTGTTATCGTTACTAGAGCACGTTGTGCAATTTACATGATATATCGTTACATGGCCATTCTATTATCATTCTCGTTGAGCTATTTTCCCTGTGCCAGATGCTATTGTTCTCTCGTTATCATTACTTGTTCTACATGACTATTCTCTCTAGTTAACCTGCCATTAAGACATTAATTATTTAAACCATGCTTGTGTTCATGAGATATTAAGTCCTACTGAGCGTTATTCGCTCATCCTACGTTTTTATTTAATATGTTTCAGGTGATTTGGCGATGACCACACTCACGAGGACGGGACTGAGGATGATGCTCAGGAGTGACCATTTCAGCAACAATTTGTTTTAGTAGATAGTTAGTATAGAATGAGTCAGATAGCTGTGATGTATTAGTTGGATTTTCAATAAAGTACTCTGGGCCGTAGTTATGGCTCTGGTCAGATGTTGTAATAGTTAGATCATGACGTTGATGGAATATTAATGAAGTTTGGTGGATTATTAATGAAATTGGAGTTTGTTTAGTATTATTCCATATGTGCAATGGTTTGTATTTATTTTCTCACTCTGTACTATTTAATAACTGTAATCCCGCTCCGATATTTCGCGTCGGGGCGTTACAGTTTTGTGGTATCAGAGCCTAGGTTATTCTTAGTATAGGATGATCTAGGTTTGACTTGCCTCGACTTAGAGTCTAAGTTCCATACCTATGAGAGATGGGTAGAACCTTGGGTAATAAGATAAAATAAACTCACACATGCACAAACTTAGTGCAAACTCAGTAACTTCCATTAAACATTCTCTTTTGAAGGAACTTAACATCAACAATGGCAGCAGAGCGTGCACAACTCCGCAATATGCAGCAGACTATTCAGCACCTTACTCAAGCCTTACTTCAAGCGGCTGGAGCCAACAATAACAACTGAGGAGCTGGTGAATTGCACCAGAATTTCCGCAACCTGAATCCACTCCGATTCAGCGGTACCACCGACCCCGATGAGGTAGAAAACTAGCTCAAAGAGACTGAGCGTATCTTCTGCGTTATGCAATGTGCGGATGGCGATAAGCTGTTGTTAGAACATTTCAGTTAGAAAGGGATGCCCGTGCGTGGTGGGAGTCCATTGAGGCCACACGGGCAGATGCTCAGTTTACATGGGAAGAGTCCAAGAGCATTTCAACTCCAAGTACTTTTCCGAACGAGTCCCAGAGAGAAAGGCGTTGGAATTTGCTGCGTTAAAACAAAGGAACCTGACAGTTGCTGAGTATGAAGCTTAGTTCTCACGATTGGCTCGTTATGCCAATCATTTGGTTAGCACTGAAAGAATGAAGGCCAATCGTTTCCTTAGTGGGCTCAGGCCCGCATATATCACACAGCTGGCACCATTGACATTCAGACCTATCTGGAGATGGTCAGAGAGCACAGTGCCTGGAGGATGCGACTGAACTCACCGAGCGCATCAAGGGCAGAATGTTCAAGAAGGAGTAGACCCCGGAGCACCGAGCAAGACTACTAACGACAAGAAAGGCCGATAAGTATCACTGATGGGCCAATCCAGGAGCGAAAGCCCAAGTCCCCACTTCTACCGCCCCAAACACAAGCCCAGATGCAAACACTGTGACAAGCTGGGCCATACCGAAGGAAAGTGTATGCCTTCGTTGTGGGAGCCGAGATCATTGGATTCCCAAATGTCCATTGCTGAAGGAGAATGAGAAGCATCCTGTGGGATAGAAGAAGCCTGGCTGACTACAGGCCCTGCAGAAGTAGACACCACCGAGGAAGGTGGAGTGGTGGAAGGTACACTACCAGTCTTTTCTCAATCAACCTTTGTTTTGTTTGATACTGGCGCAATACATTCGTTCATATCACAAGCATTTGTTGATACATTAATGAAAAATCTGCATCTATGCAATTTGAATTACCTGTCACCACACCACTAGGAGAAAAGGCTTAGCTTAACAAATACTTTCCATTAGCTGATGTCAATATTGGCGAACTTAATCTTAGAGCTGACCTGATTTGTATGCCCATGGAGGGCTACGATGTTATTTTGGGAGCTGATTGACTATCTACTTATGGGCTTGTGTTGATTGTAGAAGAGGGAAGATTACTTTTAGTGAATTTCCTAAGCTAACCTTCACGAGACGTAGACATAAGAGGCACTTGTCTCTCGTCTCTACTATAAAGGCACAAACATGATAAGAAAGGGTTGTGTGGCATTCCTTGCCGCAATTGTGGTTGAAAAGAAAGCAATAAAAATATCAGACATTCATATAGTACAAGAATATCCAGACGTGTTTCCGATGAGCTGCCAGGCATTCCACCCGAGAGATGTGAATTTCTCAATTGATCTCGTACTTGGAGCTGCACCGTTTCACGGCAACCTTACAGGATGTCCCCCGCTGAATTGAAAGAGTTGAAAGAGCAATTATGGAAATGCTAGAAAAGGGATTCATTAGGCTGAGTACTTCTCCTTGGGGAGCACCAGTGCTGTTCGTCAAGAAGAAGGACAGATCTATGAGGTTATGTATCGATTACAGGCAGTTGAACAATCTCACTATCAAGAACAACTACCCTCTGCCACGTGTCGATGATTATTTGATCAGATATCAAGAGCTAAATATTTCTCTAAGATTGACCTTAGATCGGGATATCATCAGATGAGGATAAAAGTTGCAGACATCTACAAGACAGCTTTCAGGAGCAAGCACGGTCATTACGAATTTATAGTCATGCCTTTTGGACTAACCATGCTCCTGCAGCTTTCATGCAACTAATGAACAACTCTATCCCCTACCTCGACAAGTTTTTCGTGGTTTTTGTTGATGATATTCTCATATATTCCAAGACCAAGGAGAATATGAGGAACATCTGAGGATCGCACTACAGATTTTGCGGGACAACCAACTCTATGCCAAATTGAGCAAGTGTGAATTCTGGCTTGAGGAGGTGTCATTTCTAGGCCACGTTATTTCCAAGGATGGTATCACTGTCGATCCTTCAAAGGTAGAAGCTGTACTCATTGGGAAAGGCCGACAAATGTCACAGAGATAAGAAGCTTTCTTGGACTGGCTGGATATTACAGATGGTTCATAAAAGACTTCTCCAAAATAGCTGTACCTCTTACGCGTCTTACGCGGAAGGAGAACCCTTATGTCTGGAGCAAGGAATTGAGAAGAGCTTCCAGACACTGAAGCAATTGCTTACATTTGCACCTGTCTTAGCATTACCAGCTTAGGGCGCAGGAATTCTCAGTCTACACCAATGCATCTGGAATTGGTTTAGGCTGCATGTTAATGCAGAATGAAAAGGTGATAGCATATTCCTCAAGGCAGTTGAAGCCACATGAAGTCAACTATCCAGTCCATGACTTAGAATTGGCTGCGGTGGTATTTGCACTTAAGATTTGGAGACATTACCTATATGGGGAGCAATTTATTGTCTACTTCGACCACAAGAGTTTAAAATACTTGTTTTCTCAAAAGGAGCTAAATATGCGACAAAGGAGATGGCTAGAGTACTTGAAAGACTTTGATTTCAATAACAATACCACCCAGGTAAAGGTAATGCAGTAGCTGATGCACTTAGTAGGAAGCTAGTAGCTTCTTTATCCTGTCTAGTCATGGGTGAGATGCAATTATTAGAGCAATTCGCCAGTCTAGATCTGAATATTGAGAAGAGAAGTGATAAGATGTTAGTGGCTAATCTTAAAGCTCAACCCGACATCTTTGTCGAGATCAGAGAGCAACAGGCTAATGATCCGTTTCTAATCGTAAGGAGATTATAGCTGACAAGCCAGATTTCTCCATCGCTGAAGATGGAAGAATATTATTCCAAGCCAGAACTTGCATGCCTGACAATGAAGAACTGAAGAGAAAATGGATGGATGCCCACAAGACCAAGTACACAATACATCTAGGCGCAACCAAGATGTACCAAGACATGAAAGGTCATTTTGGTGGCCAAACATGAAGCGTGAGGTGGCTGAGCATGCCGCGCACTGCCTCACTTGTCAACAGGTGAAAGCCGAGCACCGTTGTCCTGCGGGTGTACTTAGACCCCTGGACATACCCGTGGAAATGGGAAAGCATCGGTATGGATTTCATCATGGGTTTACCCAGAACTCGTGGTGGACTCGATGCTATCTGGGTCATTGTGAACCGTTTGACTAAGTCCGCACATTTCCTTGCTATTAAGAGCACCTGGAGTGTGGATGTGTTAGCAGCTTTGTATGTAAAGGAAATTGTGAGATTATATGGAGTCCCCGTGTCCATTGTCTCAGATCGCGACCCTAGATTCACATCTAGATTCTGGAAGGGACTTCAGACAGTGTTGGGTACTAAACTCAATTTTAGCACTACTTTCCACCCACAGACGGATGGATAGACAGAAAGGACAAATTAGATTGTGGAAGACATGCTTCGTGCCTGCACTATAGATTTTGAAGGCTATTGGAATGAGCAGCTGTCCCTAATTGAATTCGCCTACAACAACAGTTATCAGCCAACATTAAAATGGCACCGTTTGAAGCATTGTACGGCAGAAGCTGCAGATCACCGGTGTGCTGTAATGAAGTAGGTGAACAGCAATGGCTGGGACCAGACATGGTGCATAGCACTAGCAGGGATATACAGATTATCAGAGACAGAATAAAAGTAGCTCAGTCCGGGCAGAAGAGCTATGCTGATAAAAGAAGGAGAGAGTTAGAATTTCAAGTCGGAGATCATGTGATGCTGAAAGTATCCCCAACCCGAGGATTCCAAAGATTTGGGATGAAAGGCAAACTAAGACCAAGATTCATAGGTCCATTTGAAGTATTGGAAGGAGTTGGCGAGGTAGCATATCGACTGGCACTACCTCCCCAGTTTTCCACAGTGCATAATGTATTCCATGTGTCAATGCTGAGGAAGTACGTGTATGACCCGTCACATGTAATCAGCTATGACGACATTAGTCTAAACAGAGATATGACCTATGAAGAGAAGCCAGTGAAGATTTTGGACAAGAAGATTCACAGCTTCGGAACCGACCCTTATCTGTGGTCAAGATACTATGGAGAAACCACGAAGTTGAGAGGCTATGTGGGAGCCCGAAGCATTAATGCGACGAAATTATCCGGAGTTATTTAGTAAGTCATTCTTCCTCTTATGATCATATGAATTTGGGGACCAAATTCTTTTTAGAGGGGGAGGATGTAGCACCCTTGATTTTAAAAAACCCAAATAAAATTTTAATTTAATAAATGAGGTAAACAGATTTAATTAGAATAAATGAAGAATAAGTGAAATAAAAGGGCATTTAATTAAGCCCATTAAGTTAAAACCCTAATGGGTTGTGTAAATGGTTCAATTACAAAATAATGGGCCTAATAAAGTGGAGCCCATCATGGGATGGAAATAATTATCTCAATTTCGGAATTTAATTAATTAATAATAGTAAAAGCTAGGATAAATACTAAATAACTTGTATTTATCTAAAATAAGAGCCCTTGGCCCATCCTAACCCTTTGGCCACTAAATGGGATCTCTTCCTCATCCTAATTAGGTGGATAATTGATAGAAAATAGGAGGATAATTACTAATTTCGGAGTTGGAGGAGAAAGGAAGAGTTGTAAGGTGAATGGACTCTTATAGCTAGCCATATACCCCCAAATTCATCCCAACCAACCCTAGTTCGTGGCTGGAGCTCTGAGGGACGAAGAGGAGGAGTTCTGGATGTGAGGAGCTTGGAGAAGAAGGCTTGGAGCAAGGGATTTCTATCTTATTTTCGTCATAAACCCTAGTTCTTCTTTACAGCAATCAAAAGGTAGGCAATCTCTCAAGCCAAATCCATGTAAAAATTACCCTACGAAGACTCCATGTTCCCGAGCAAAAGCCCTCTAGTTTCGCTCCATTTCGATCTCCCATAAGGGAGAATAATTCTTTGAATCCCTGTTAGTTCTATGTACCCGACCCTTCATGTTTACTCCTAAACCTCGGGCATACATGATCCCATGCCATGAGAATTCTCATAAATACTACATCGTGTTAGCTTTCAAATGCCCCTGGTTTGCCTAAATTTCATCATGTATCCATCTCTAATTAATTCGTTGAACCTTGACTGTGCATGTTTAGGTCATTGAAATGTAACTTGATCACAACATGTCTAAACCTTGTCTATTTTCAAATTAATCAGATGTTAATAGATCTATATGTCTACTTTCGTTTAAAACTAGTTTCATGCTTTTTGGATCACCGTGTGATTTTATAATGAATTTAGAAGTGCCCTGTATCAACTAGTTTTAACCATGGAAAAGGGGAAAGAGTCGGACCCCCTTTCTAATATCGCGGCGGCACGACCCGCCGCGATACCAGATGGGTCGCGGTCGGCTGCCCGGTCGCATCTTGAATGCAGCAGGCTTCACCGTCGTGTTTCCCTCTCAGTCCGAGCCAGGTCGCCCGGTCTGCAGATCGCGCCTGAGCCGCCCGTCGCGATTCAAAGATTGCGGCTAGAAACTTTAATTTTGCATATACCCTCGTTGATTAGCTATATACCCATTCATTGGCCATGATTAACCCTTGTTATAATTATTTCAACCTGGTAACTTAATAATGGGCAATAATTATATAAAACATTAATTATTTAAAAGCCATTTGCACGATTTATCCTACTCTCATGATTTCTACACACTTGCAACCCTCTAAACCTTCTTAATTGTCAAATGACCTTATTAATTACTCAATAATATTCTGATAAATTAGCAAAACGATTGACTAAATTCGCTATAATTAAATACAATTGTCTTCGTTTTATTCGTGAGTTTTGAATACTATTACCGTTTCCCCTCGGCCTTCGAGCACTCGAACACGACGGACCCGTTTCTATACACTTTCCTCTTGCTTGGACCACCTCTCCATCGAGAATACTCTTGACTGGGCCAGAGACTCCTTGTCAAAGCCTCCGTAGTCTTCTGGCTTTGGCGTACGTCCATTCCGACGAGTTTAGTTGTACCCTAAACCCGTTACACCTTAGGGATCAGTACGATCCATGGCCTTAGTGTAATCTTTCCTTATCTTTTGATCACGCCAGACCATCTAGCCTGTGTACACAACACAGTTAGTGGGCGGTGGTGACTTCTACCAGACTGCCGTCCCGCATGGGGCGACCGTGCAATCGTTACTATCGATGATTAACGTGATTTTATGATAATACCCCTATCTCATCTGCTCTCTATGTCCTCTCATCTGTTCACGTTCTCTCTACGCTCTCATCTATCTCATCTAGTACTCTCTTATCTTTTCTTGGTACTCTATTGCCATTCTTGTGATTGTCTACGATAAAGAAATGACTAATGCCACCACAATGGGCCCGATCAGGTCCTGGGAGGAGCACCCGAAAAGTGCCAGTGCCCATGGGAGTTAAAATGATCAAGGATGTGTTACGGCATGCATCCAGTGCCAGTATACTATCAAGATTATCTATGACAATCAAAGTACTATCTATACCAGTACACTTGTTATCGTTACTAAGCACGTTGTGCAATTTACATGATATATCGTTACATGGCCATTCTATTATCATTCTCGTTGAGCTATTTTCCGTGTGCCAGATGCTATTGTTCTCTCGTTATCATTACTTGTTCTACATGACTCTTCTCTCTAGTTAACCTGCCATTAAGACATTAATTATTTAAACCATGCTTGTGTTCATGAGATATTAAGTCTTACTGGGCATTATTCACTCATCTTGTGTTTTTATTTAATATGTTTTAGGTGAGTTTGACGATGACCACACTCACGAGGACGGGACTGAGGATAATGCTCAGGAGTGACCATTTCAGCAACCATTTGCTTTAGTAGATAGTTAGTATAGAATGAGTCAGATAGTTATGATGTATTAGTTGGATTTTCAATAAAGTACTATGGGCCCTAGTATGGCTCTGGTCAGATGATGTAATAGTTAGATCATGACGTTGATGGAATATTAATAAAGTTTGGTGGATTATTAATGAAATTGGAGTTTGTTTAGTATTATTCCATATGTGCAATGGTTGTATTATTTTCTCGCTCTGTACTATTAATAACTGTAATCCTGCTCCGATATTCTGCGTCAGGGCGTTACACATTAATCTCAATATGTACCTCCGGCTCTTAATAATATTTACTTGATTATGATACTCTGGATCTCTTAGTAGCTAGTATCAAATCCAAATGCGTAGCACTCATGACTCTATTACCACTTAGGCAGCAGAGTCTCCTAGGATATGAGTAACTAAGCATGGGGAAATAACAATATGCCTTCCTTATGCTACATGTTACATGTGCCAATTCAATGTCTTGACTGCTTTCCTAGACATGTTTCACTGGACAGTATCAACCATCATCCTAAGTAACATGCTAATGTAGTGACATCAAACTTTCTTTTCATGGTACAGTGCTGCAGGTCACTAGGGTACATAGGAATCACAAACGAAGTGATTCATGAGCTCACACAATGATGAAGATAGAACCATTCATCATTCTCACATGCAGTCGTATATTTTTTTATTATGAGGCTATACCAGCATAAACTATTCGGAGCCGTGGCTCCGATATCGTGAGAGCTAGGCAAATTTTATATATGATAAGACAAAGGGAAAGGATTACAAAGAGGGCCTGGGCACAAACACAAGTTACCCTACACAGAGGGTGAAATAAAGTGAAGCATTAGCCCAAGAAAAATAGAAAATTTGCTTAGATCAGTCCACAAGGAAATCAGTTTGCGAGATCTTCTGCTAAGTTTACACGTCGGAGCGAGCTCAGTGTTCTAACTCGTGGCGGCATTGGGTCCGAAGGGACATACATGCCAGCCATATTTCTGTAGAGTTGGCACAAGTCATCGGAGGACAAAGACTCAACTTCCCTACCACCATCGAGAAGGGTTATGACTTATATTAGGCAGGAAGGCAGATCATGTGACCATATGAAGTTGTCTCCGAGCGAGGCTGCACAGGTGCTGCCACTGTGTGCACAGCAGGTGATAACACGGAGGCATGGTGCCCTATTGAGGTCTGGTTTTAGGCAAGAGGATCTCTCCTCTTTTAGTCTTTTGCATAGCATGTCGGCGAAGGACATGCGAGGAGCTGACTGGAGCATCGCCAGAGGACAACGAGGCTGCCATCCCGAATGGAGTACCATTGGTACATTGTCCTTGACATCAGGGGAAGAAGGTGGGGCTTCAGAAGAAGACCCTTTCATAACCTATACAAACTGACCGGGTCCTCATGTAGGACATCATCATGGGCTGGGTGAGGGACAGAAGAGGAGGTCGGCCTCCAAGTAGGGGCAGCAGCGTTCAAGGCAGAAGGTGAGTAAGGCTTGAGCATAGTTTCATCCCCAGTAGGAGTGGCAGAGTCCACTGTGAGAGTGACACTATCTACTATGCCACCATAAGACATAGGATCAGATTTCTCAGCTACAGTAGCAGCAGCACGATCTGGAGATTCCATTGGAGCAGTAGTATGTTCGACGTCTGTCGATAACGGATCAGAGGCAATGGCACAGTTGTATTGCCAATGGTTGCTGAGGAATATCATCGAGCACTTTGAAGTCATCATTTGACACTGTATTCTCTGAAGCATTAATAACTTGCTGAGTGGGCACTTCATCAAGCACATTGTGAGCAGCCTTGGTAATGTCTACAGAAGTGGGTAAGGAGGGGGGCTATCCAGCAATAGAGGGTTTGCCATCGTTGCTCTTATCAATTTTGTGGATGGACACCAGACTTGCTTACCTTCAAACTGACGGGGAGCAGAGCTAGCAAAATTAGAGTTCTGATCGCTAGGTGGGTGCTTTTTGCACTTAGGTTGCAAATGGCCAAGGCGTTTGCAAGATAAACAGAACAGTAGAGGTTCAGGGAAGACCAGTGGCTGCCAGAATCCATCTAAACCCGTACCAACCCAGATCCTTTTCGGAAGATGGTTGGAGATGTCCAGTTCGACATTCACTCGAGCGGCTTGTGTGCGTGTTAGACTGATAGAGTTCTTGTCTATTTTAAGGACAGGTCCAAGGCTTCCAGCAATGGAGCGCAGCATAGCATCATTGTAGAATTTTTTGGAAGCCCAGGAAGCTCCAGCCAAAGCGAAACATGCGGCCGTATATTACACATGCAGTATGATACATATGTTGTGGTGTTCTTCCATTCATATGGGTGGGTCACAAATAAAGATATTGTCAAAACACTGCACGAATACAAGTCCAGTTGCAACAAATGCAGTCGAGCAGTGTAACGGCCCTGGATATTTATACCCAATAAGGGTCCATATCCAGATCCGTCTCCCGTGAACGGACCGAAGTCTCGCAAGGGATAGCTCGTACACGTGTCCAGGAAGACTATAAAAGACAAACCACAACAGTAAGAGACACAAGAAAGTACATGTGCTCATATCTGCATATAACAATTTACAACTGTCCCATTACATTATTACATGTCCAATTAAAAAGAGTACAACTACCTGGGGCATACCCCGAGGGAGCAGAAGCTCACATAACTGTACTAACACTACTGCTGGTGGTACAAGTCGGACACGACACCTCCGCAAGCCACACCAATGGTAAATCTTGAAAAGAACTGTAAGGGAGTGAGCCTCACAAAGTCACTAGCTCAGTAGGACCACCCAAAACCCACACAATATGGGAGGACCTCAACCCTAACGGGTCTCATTGGCAATACCGATAGCCAAACCTACATGCTCACAACAAAGCATAATTATATCAATTCACACAAATCTCGGAAAGAAGAAGAGACGGCAGAACCAGCACCATGCTACTAGTCTGCCCAATCACTGTAAAGCATAGGCCACAAGCCTCACAGGCACACCATCTCAACAGCTGGTCGCCTAAACTGTAAGCCACACAGGCAAAGCATTGACTAAGCTACTAGCTTCACTGGCGAGCCTCTAAAACATGGGTGACAAGATTGCTAACCAAGAGCTAATCCTATATACCCTTAACCACGATGTATCAAATGTCACACTTAAGAAACAGGACTGGCTACCACGATGCCAATCCATCGCACACTAAACCATATTCGGAAACTTACCCAAGGAAGGGTAAAACACAACAAGTGGAAGGTCTCACCGCATGACCTCCACTTCACCACCTGAAAAGGCTAGTACTCAGCGTACTACGAGAAACCAGTACCCAAAAAGAGTACAGGTACCTACCACCACGAGGTCCCACCACGGAACACAAACACAACTATGCCACCACCACGGCATACCACACCAATCAAACCACAACCAGTGAGTCTCCGCTCACAAACCACAATAAAAACCGTGCCAACACCATGGCACACCTCGACAGGTAAAACCACACCAACACACAGTACAACAATAGCAAAGCACGAGCCGGAAAGAACGACGCCACCACACGGGACAGACTACTGGTTCATGACGCCAGTATCCAACCCGGACAACACAACACAAGAACTACCTCTCAGTCTCACAGTCACGGACGTAAGGTCCAACTGCTGCTCCAGCACAAGTAAAGCCAAAGAACTGTGGAGACCAACCAAACAACACCACAACCTACAGGTCACACACCCAGTAGGCCCAGCCTGGCACCTTTAGAGACTCTGGCCTGAGCTCCCTAAAGTGAGGCACTGGTAACAGGACTAGTTGGGGTCCAGTACGTCTACTGGTGTCCGTAACCCCCAACCACGAGCACGCTACAAGCGACCAAACAACAAACTCTCACAAGTCGCTGTCCTCTGCCATCTTTCCCTCAGCCGGACGACAACTCTCCCCGAGAGCGAGGATGTCCAGGAAGACGACAAGACCTCGACGGTACCACTGTACTGGGATAAGCCCCGAGCACACACATGTGCCTGGCTCACACAAAACCTGGGGCACCCAACTGAAGAGGTATTCCGGAATAGGCGTCGGACCACCACACTCGGCAATGCACAAAAACCACGATGTATACTTATACATTCTTTATTACATATCACGACACAAGTGTCAGGAATAGCTTGTCCTCGGTCACCCTGTGACTTACAAGCTACCCCACACCAACACACATGTAAACCACGATAACCAATCACAAATTGGCCTATCATTGGTCATCACGTGACCTCCTTGCCACATACATACAGTATACACTATTTATACACTAACTCTTAACCTAATTACATTATACTAATTAAACCATCTCTATTAGTCCATAGAAGATGTTACAAAACTGAGGCTAGGTTCACACTGGAACCATCATTGCCTAGCCATTACAAACTATGTGCCATGCACATATTCATACTACGTAAACACCACACCAACTATGTAAACCATACGTAAACACCACAAAACCACGTGGGAAACATGCTCACAGAGCTTTACAGGTGCCAATGCACCTCTTTCCAAAGCCATGCACATTAATTATCGATAATCAGATAACCAAAACACTAAAAACATGCAAAACAGAACCCTCGGCTGTAATCGCGAAAGAGGACGAGGCCGCCTTTGATCGCGACGCCACGACATGTCGCGATAAGAAACCCTGTCGCGACAAGTTGGCCTGTCGCGACCTGGTCGCGACAGTCGGGTCTGTCGCCTTCGCAGACGCAAACCCTACTCTGGGAACCCTCTCTGGATTTCCATGCAAACCACCCTAAACACCGTTTCAACCCGGTTTTCATGCTCATTTCACCTCCTAGACATGGTATCTACTGTTTTTAAAGCGGTAAACAAACCAATATGCAATCCATATAACAAATCAAGGTAGAACTCCCTACCTTCACGAAGAACGCACAATCCACGCATGGCGCAGCATTTCCCCCACTAATCGTGACATCCTCGCGTCGAGTGCACGACGAGAACACCACCGAAATGTCGAATCGCCCGAAAAACCCACGGTAGCTCCTCTGGGTCGAGCAGAGCTTGTGAAAGCTCTGTTCGGCCAACCTTCTTATAAACCGCACAGCGGTTGGGATCGCGATGTACCTCCACGTCGCGACCTTGTCGCGTCGGACTAGGGTGTCACCTTCCCATTCCCGACGTCAGCAAACCCTACTCCATGCGCGACACGCGGCACGCATGCAGACATTGACCCCAGCGGCGGCAACCAGAACGCAACCCTCACTGCCGTCGTGTTCAGAATGCGACCTATACCCCCGTCGCGTTCATATCCAGTGAACCAACGGGCACTACGAGTCTAACCTGCCGGCCCCTAAGCTCCACACAGCACGCGAAAACCTCGACCAAGGCCCAATGACCACCCCATATTGGTCATGAGCACCATACCAAAACCAATAAACGCAGATCCGAACTACCGCTAATCAACGATCTGCAAAGATCCGTAAAACGCGCTACGTTACATTACTATTACCTAAAAAGGAATGTCGTCCTCGACATTCAAAATGAGCGACGATAAACCACACTATCACCCAAAAAGGAACAAAGCCATATGCAGAGCTTTCTCTGCATCTTCCTTTCAAACTATCTGCTCATTTCCATACTTGCTCTGCTTTCCCTTTCTTTTTAATTTATTCCACCACTACTTTATTTTCTGGATCCATTCTGCCATTCTTTACCTTTCAATTGTCAGCGATTCTACCATGCTATTAGCACTTATCTCCTGGATTGAACCCACTTCCACTATTACTTATCATTAAACTGATCTATTTCCACAATTTCCTGGTTATGTTTGCAACATTTCTTTCTGGGCCATTTTCTTGCTTAAATCCTTTCACTTTACATTATTTAAATTTTCAAATTTTCTGATGTTATTCCACTATTTACTTATCACTAACCATCACTTGGCTCATTGTGCACAAATCTTTTAATTACTTAAACTTCAGATAACCTATGAATATTAAATCTTCCACGCTTCCATGCGCTACTCTGATCATACTAAACCTTTCACCAAATATTTCATGAATTCTGGATTCCTTAATCCATTAATAACTTATCTTTACATTTCTCTTATCATATATCAACACTACTTAATTGACTCCACTCATATTCTATCTCCTGCTATGTCTACTTCACACTGAATTCTGAATCTTGGCATATATGAATATTGATATACCTTCTTTTTTTAAACAATTTCTCTAACTGATTAACAAACCCAATACATATCTTTTCACAATTTCCATTCTCATTGCTACACATACCCGAAGATTTACTTTTACCTTTACCCGAAACCTTGTTCAACTATGTGACATCAAATCTCAAATTTCTTTCCATTAAACAGATCATACTGCTCCTCCCTTTTTCTGTTCCTCTTTTACTATATTTGATCTCTTGCTATTCCTTAACTAATTTATTATAGCTTTACTTCAAATTCCGAAAATATTCTTATAACAAAACTCATTTATTCATCTGGACCACCTTATTGCATACCATTACACAGATCCTTATTACATAATTCCTAAATCATTTAACTATTACTATTCTATAGTCTATCACATTCTTTTTCTTCACCTGATCATTAATACCAAACTTTCTTTACTATCAATAGTATAACAACATTTCTACAACATATTTATCTTATGTCTACTAGCTGACTAATCTCCAGGTGCCATTTATGCTACAATCCTTCTACTTTCCACCATAACTATAAACTAAATGCCAAATAAACAACTTCACTATTATGACTTATTCACAAATATCCATTCATAATCCACTTTGCTATTCCCCATTGCTTCTCAACGGACTTAATCTTTTCTATTCTGACTTGCTTAGCTTCAACTTTCTTTAATTATTTGGCTTTAACTTCAATCTACCTCTGACACCAATTCCCCTTTTCTACTTCCACAATCTACAACATGCTGGCACCACTACTTTATCTTTAGCACTGCAACCTTATACAAATCTTTCTACGAAATCTTTATCCACTGCCTTTTATTAAACATATATTCTTTCCTATGAAATTCTTGGAAAAATCTGACTTCCCACTGCTCTTTTACTCTCTCTTTAACCAACCGGTCACCTCTACATCCACTTACATGAGTTTCTATATCAAATTTTCTATTATCCTCATTATTCATATCAACACTACCCTTAAACTCTTTACTGCAATTTTCTTAATCACAAGTTACACTTATGGACCATCTTGTTCACTACTCCTCTGCTTACCAATTCTCATCTCAAGCTAGACTACCTCACTTGATCATTTCAAACCTAACATGCCATAATCATACTATTACCCAAACAGCTTTTTAACACTTTATTTACATAAATCTCAAACATAATAACTATCTCTGCTATAGTTCTCAGCCATAATTCACCTATTTAACAACCCCAATCACAAATCCCTATTCGTCATCATGATACAATTCCCTCTATTATTCCATCACATCACTACCTTATATCTTTCTCCACCAACTCTGATTCTTATTAAAACACTTTTTACTGAATTCATAACTAAATTCATAATTCTTTCAATTTCTATAATAAAGAATCTTTAATCAATCACACTTTACCACAACTAGTGCCCAATAACTACCCACACTACACCATCAACCATACCATTTCTCTGCCATTACCCACAATTACTAATCTGATCATCTATACACACAATTCATTTACCAAAACTCATGTGAAAACCGTACTAAAAAGCACAGGAAACCACAGACTTACTACCAGCAGTGGACATTAAATCATGTATTGGGACATTGTAATCTTAATGTCTTTCATATTCTAACTGGATAATCGCTCTGATACCAACTGTAACGGCCCTGGATATTATACCCAATAAGGGTCCATATCCAGATCCGTCTCCCGCGAACGGACCGAAGTCTCGCAAGGGATAGCTCGTACACATGTCCATGAAGAATATAAAAGACAAACCACAACAGTAAGAGACACAAGAAAGTACATGTGCTCATATCTACATATAAAAATTTATAACTGTCCCATTACATTATTACATGTCCAAATTAAAAAGAGTACAACTACATGGGGCATACCCGAGGGAGCAGAAGACATAACTGTACTACACTACTGCTGGTGGTACAAGTCTGACACGACACCTCCGCAAGCCACACCAACGGTAAACCTTGAAAAGAACTGTAAGGGAGTGAGCCTCAACAAGTCACTGGTTCAGTAGGAGACCACCAAAAACCACACACATACGGGTCTCATTGGCAATACCGATAGCCAAACCATTACATGCTCACAACAAAACATACTTATATCAATTCACACAAATCTCGGAAAGAAGAAGAGACGGCAGAACCAGCACCATGCTACTAGTCTGCCCAATCACTGTAAAGCCTAGGCCACAAGCCTCACAGGTACACCATCTCAACAGCTGGTCGCCTAAACTGTAAGCCACACAGGCAAAGCATTGCCTAAGCTACTAGCTTCACTGGCAAGCCTCTAACACATGGGTGACAGGATTGCTAACCAAGAGCTAATCCTTATACCTTAAACCACGATGTATCGATGTCACACTTAAGAAACATGACTGGCTACCACGATGCCAATCCATCGCACACTAAACCATATTCGAAAACTTACCCAAGGAAGGGTAAAACACAACAAGTGGAAGGTCTCACCGCATGACCTCCACTTCCACCTGAAAAGGCTAGTACTCAGCGTACTACGAGAAACCAGTACCCACAAAGAGTACATGAACCTACCACCACGAGGTACTTCCACGGAACACAAACACAACTGTGCCACCACTAGGGCACACCACAACCAATCAAACCACAACCAGTGAGTCTCCGCTCACTAACACAATAACAACCGTGCCAACACCATGGCACCTCGACAGGTAAAACCACAACCAACACACAGTACAACCAATAGCAAAGCACGAGCCGGAAAGCACGACGCCACCACACGGGACAGACTACTGGTTCATGACGCCAGTATCCAACCGGACAACACAACACAAGAACTATCTCTCAGTCTCATAGTCACAGACGTAAGGTCCAACTGCTGCTCCAAAACACAAGTAAAACCGAAGAACTGTGGAGACCAACCAAACCACCACAACCTACAGGTCAACACCCTGCAGGCCCATGCCTGGCACCTTAGAGACTCTGGCCTGAGCTCCCTAAAGTGAGGCACCGGTAACAGGACTAGCTGGGGCCCAGTACATCTACTGGTGTCCGTAACCCCCAACCACGAGCGCACTACAAGCGACCAAACAACAAACTCTCACAAGTCGCTGTCCCCTGCCGTCTTTCCCTCATCCGGACGACAACTCTCCCCGAGAGCGAGGGTGTCCAGGAAGACGACAAGACCTTGACGGTACCACTTTACCTGGACAAGCTCTGAGCACACACATGTGCCTGGCTCACACAAAACCTGGGGCACCAACTGAAGAGATATTCCGGAATAGGCGCCGGACCACCACACTCGGCAATGCACAAACCACGATGATACTTATATATTCTTTATTACATATCACGGCACAAGTGTCAGGAATAACTTGTCCTCAGTAACCCTGTGACTTACAAGCTACCCCACACCAACACACATGTAAAACGATAACCAATCACAAATTGGCCTATCATTGGTCATCACGTGACCTCCTTGCCACATACATACAGTATACACTATTTATACACTAACTTTAACCTTAATTACATTATACTAATTAAACCATCTCTATTAGTCCATAGAAGATGTTACAAAACTGAGGCTAGGTTCACACTGAAACCATCATTGCCTAGCCATTACAACACTATGTGCCATGCACATATTCATACTACGTAAACACCACACCAACTATGTAAACCATACGTAAACCACCCACCAACCACGTGGGCAACATGCTCACAGAGCTTTACAGGTGCCAATGCACCTCTTTCCAAAGCCATGCACGTTAATTATCGATAATCGGATAACCAAATCACCAAAGACATGTAGAACAGAACCCTCGGCTGTGATCGCGATAGAGGACGAGGCCGCCTCGGGTCTGTCACCTTTGCAGGTGCAAACCCTACTCCGGGAACCCTCTCCGGATTTTCCATGAAACCACCTTAAACACCGTTTCAACCCGATTTTCATGCTCATTTCACCTCCTAGGCATGGTATCTACTGTTTTTAAAGCGGTAAACAAACAATATGCAATCCATGTAACAAATCAAGGTAGAACTCCCTACCTCATGAAGAACACGCAATCCATGCATGGCGCGGCATTTCTCCCACTCCTCGCGACGTCCTCGCGTCGAGAGCGCGACGAGAACTCCGCCGAAACGTCGAATCGCCTGAAAACTCCGCGGCAGCTCCTCTCCCGGTCGAGCAGAGCTTGTAAAAGCTCTGTTCGGACAAGCTTCTTTAAAATCGCACAACAGTTGGGATCACGATGTACCTCCCCGTCGCGACCTTGTCGCGACGGACTAGGACGTCGCCTTCTCATTCCCGACGTCAGCAAACCCCACTCCATGCGCGACACGCGGCGCGCATGCAGACGTCGACCCAACGGTGGCAACCAGAACATGACCCCCACTGCCGTTGCGTTCAGAACACAACCTATACTCCCGTCGCGTTCATATCTAGTGAACCAACGGGCACTACGGGCCTAACCTGCCGGCCCACTAAGCTCCACACAATGCACAAAAACCTCGACCAAGGCCCAATGACCCCATATTGGTCATGAGCACCATACGAAAACCAATAAACGTAGATCCGAATTACCACTAATCAACGATCCGTGAAGATATGAAAAACGCGCTACGTTACAAGCAGAGTCTCACAAACTAGTCGCTTTCATTTAGTGCCTTCTTGCAACTCATGTATCTAACAGGCTTTATGGGATTATAGTCAAAATCCACATGATCAATCTAAACTAATTCAGATCTCATCTTGGCCTCGACCAAGGCGACATGGTAACATGACTCGAGATATTGTGCTTGCCTCCTAAACATCTAGGATTTCACAATATCAAGCCTCATCTTTGCTCGCTATCTATAAGCGTCAAAGGTGGATCACCCATGTGAGAGAGCTGATCCTTGCTTGGTGACACTCTGATAATGTATAAAGCAATCAATCGTTCACATAGCTACCATTATATGATAAACGAACTTTAATGATATCAAAATATTGTAAATTATTACAAATCATATTTACAAAGACCATAGATATATAATGGGTTAAAAACTCTCTCTGACGAACAATTTTTTAGTGGATTGCTATCATTTGAACAGAACTATAATACGGCGAAGCACCACTAACCTTTTGCCAGTAAATCCCTAATATAGTAGTAACAATATCAATGTGTTTTGTTCTACCATGAAATTTAGGATCTTTGGTGAAGGGCAATGTCAAAGTACTATCTACATATAGTAGTACACCTCATTCCCATAAGGTGTAATCGCAAAACAATACAAAAAATTTTGCAGTCACACCACCTCTTGACTAATGATAGAATAAGCAACATATTGGCCTCCATTGTGATAGGGCAACGCAGACTGTTTCTTGCTACACCATGAGATAGCTCCCCTAGTCAACAAGAACACAAAGCTTGAAGTGGACTTCTACTCATCTTTGTCACCAGCCCAAACCACATCATTATAGTCGATGAGTTTCAAGTTTCCCCCTTGTAACATAGTGTATAATCTACATCCTTCACAAATATCATAATATTCTTTTAGACTTTCCAATGCATGAGATCAGTTACTTTGATAACGGCTAACTAACCCATTGTGAAGCTAATGTCTGGCCGAGTACACAACAAAGCATACATTAAACTTCCACCGTAGTGGCATATGGCACTCTATACATACTTTCTTTTTCTTCTTCACTCTTGAGGCATTGACAAGTACTATGGACACATCCTTTATCAAGTGGAGTATCAATGGGCTTGGAATTGTGCATTTGAAAATCTTCAGGATCTTATTAATGCATGTTTTCGGAGACAAATCAGTGATCTTTTCAAGCAATTCCACAGATCTTCACTCCAAGCACAAAGCTCGCTTCACCCATATCTTTCATCTTAAAGACGTAAGACGACCACCTCTTAGTAGCATTGATTAGCTCCAGATCATTTTCAACCATTAAATATCATCAACATCTTCTCCCACTCGCTTGACATATACACATTAGTCTTCTTCAATCTCAAAACCATATGAGACAATTATCTTATGAAATTTTATATACCACTATCTAGACGAAATCAAACTATATATGGAGCATTGAGGCGGCAAACCTTTAGCTCTTCACCTTTAGACTCAAAACCCTTGGTTGAGCCATATAAATTTCTTCATCTAGTTCTCCATTGAGAAATGTAGTTTTCACATCTATTTGGAATATTCCAAGTCAAGATATGCGACAATGGCCAGAATAAGGTGAACAAATGATAATCTTACCATAGGTGAAATGTCTCATCATAATCTATACCTCTTTTTGAGTATAATTTTTGCCACAAGTCATGCTTTATATTTGTCAATTGTCCCATCGACCTTTTGTTTAATCTTCAAAACCCACTTATTTCCAATCGCCTTGTGCTCAGATGGGAGATCCACTAATTCTTAGACTTTATTCTGTGCCATTGAATGAATCTCCTATTCCATGGCAATTTTCCATTATTTCCTAGATGATGATGCAAGAGCTTCCTGAACAGATTTGGGCTCTATCATTTGTGGGTTCACAAAGAAGTACATCATTGTCAATTTAAAAAAAAAATGATGAGGGATATGCCCACGTCTGTTATGACGTAAAGAATCTTGACTTTTGTTGGTGCACTCCCACGGGGCGCATTCCCACTAGACTAACCATCCTTATCATTTCGGTGGACATTGGTATGGGAACACATTCCCTCCCTTTGCCAGAAGATGGTAGGATATTGAGTTGTTCACCTATTTCATATAGATCAAGATTCTTTGTATTGCCACTAAAATTAGGAAAAATTATTTTTCTAAGAAAATAACATCTGGACTTCTCACTCTATTATTCCTCCATCTGGATGATGTCTAAACATGACATAACCTACTGAGCTCTTATGATATCGGATAAAGATAAACTTTTGAGCTCTAGCGACAAGTTTCTCAAACTTGCTTATCTTGTTATGGACATATCTTGCAGATCCCATGGACAAAAATGACTCAAGTCTGATTTGTGGCCATACCACAATTCATATGTGGTAGAAGAAACTAACTACAAAGGCACTTAGTTAAGGATATATGCTACAGTTAATAGGGCATCTCCCTAAAGGATGTTGGAAGATCTGCTTGTGCCATCATTGACTAACCATATCCAGCATCGTTCTATTCCTTCGCTCAACAATACCATTTTGTTGCAGCGTATATGGAATAGTGAGTTGTTGCGTATACCCTTTTCCTCACATAATGCTCAGAATTGATCTGACAAATATTCGCATCCACAGTCTGTCCGAAGAGCTCTAACACTCTTCTCCTTTAATTCTCAACTTTGGCTAAGAAATGCTTAAAACAATCCAGCACTTCATACAGATGAGCAATCAAATATACATATCTGTACTACGAAAAATCATCAATAAATGTGAGGAAATAGTAATAACCATGCCGAGCTTTAACGCTCAATGGTCCACATATGTCAGAATGGATCAATTCCAATGATTCAGAGGTTCTTATAGCCTTCCTAAAAGGCTTATGACATGCTTTACCTACCAAACATGGCTTACATATATATGGGCAAGCTGACCTTAGCGAGCGACCCTAAAAGGCCTTCTCTAGCTAATCTGGCCATTCTATCTTGCCCTATATGGCCTAAATGAGCATGCCATCTCATAGAATTTAAGTCTTTTTGAGCTATGCAGAATCATCATAAAAGAAGAGCTACAAAATTTTCAACAATATCTAATATATAAAAACCATCACGCAGAAAAGCATGTCCATAAAGGATATCGTCCAAGATAATGTTTACAAGAGTACTAGAAAAGGATAAATAAGAACTATTCCAATCAAAGTGAAAACTGAAAAGAGATTATATTGGATTCTCTGTGCATAGAGCACTTCATGCAAAAGTAGCGCACTCCGCTTGCAAATCAAAGTTGGTATGAACCAACTCCATGGACTTCTTCACTGGTATCATTACCCATGAATAGTCTTTGCTTGCCCACTGGAATCTGATGATAATCCATGAAACTTGCTCGATTCATTATTATATGTTGTTGCTCCTGAATCCACGATCCATACAGGATTATGACAAATAGTCAAAACATGTGTAGAAACACACATATAATAAGAGCTAGGGTTGCGAGTTACCTTTTTCGGCTCAGAACATTTATGAATGAAATGGCCTCACTTATTGCAGTTAAAACATTTCAGATGGCTTTTGTCTTTCTTTCCACCACGCTTCTCACGATGGCACTTGAAAGTCTTATCCTTCCTGAATTTGGTGTAGTGTCAAGTCCTTTCTTCTTCTTTTGTGGCCCCTTTTTCTTGAAACATCTGCTACTCTGAGTGACATTAGTAACAATGCGATGCACCATCTTGCACTTGGCTTCTAACTCCACATGCCTAGAAATATCCATAAAGTTTTTGATATTCTCATTAGGAGTTAGAATTTGCTTGGAATGGGTCCACGCATCTGGCAAGGATCTAATTACCGCCTGCACATACTGTTCATCAGTGAGTTCTTGACCTACTGCCTTCAAATCACACATCATAGCGGAGATCACCCTAAGGTGTTCAGCCACCGTATGGCGCGAGTCCATCCGGTAAGTCTCAAATTTCAAAACAAGAGCCCTTAACTAGATTACCGAGGTCCCACCAAAAGTAAACTTCAATTGATCCCACATTTCCTTGGTAGTGCCATAGTTCTCAAACTCACCGATAAGATCATCAGCCATGGTGCTTAACAAGGTAAAGCGCATACTACGATCTTTCTTAAACCAAGTTACATAAGCTTTTTGGTCTTTGCTACTGCTGCCCTGATCAGCGAGCGGTGACTTAAACATCGTAAGGTGATCAAACAAATCTGCTCATCTAATAAATACTACATTTTACGGTGTTAAATATCATAGTTTGAGATGTTTAATTTTTCACCCTTAGTGAGATCAGCAATGATGTTCTTGGCAGCCATGATTTACCACTACATGTCAAATAGTGAAACATATTGACATCAATTTACACATTGTTCCAATTTGCTCTGAGAATCCCAAACTAATTACATGAATGTTTCTTTATAGTGAAATGAAAGAAGAGCCAGACAACTACAATCATCTCTCACTTATAAAGTTAATTAAATATGGTTAGAATGACTTCGAGCAAATTTGCACATATGAAAAACTAATTTGCATAATGTTAAACATGTACAAACATGCTAGCCATAAACACACATGCTTATTTATAAACATACATAGGTAACATGTACTTTTTTTGTTGGAAGCATGAATAGACTCATGCGCAAAAGACGAAAACAAAAAGTGCGCTACAAAAGATGACACAGTACATGGCCCATCATCCCCAACTCCCTACAGTAATTGTGTCACATCCCAAAGATGATGGCAGTGAAAGAACTAGTTGTTGAGACGTGAACAGTCAGCATAAAAAGCCTCTAACTAACAAGCAATCACACATAACCTTAATAAGATGAAGGTTAAAATCCTCAAATAACTTCATTCCATAACATTCCCTTTACATAAGTTCCAACTACAACAGTAATAAAAGAAAAATACATATCTTTTCTCTCTATCTGTTCCTACTACAATCATCTACTCCTCTCAACCACTAGGCAACATCTAACGGATACTCCGGCATGCTCTTCACTCAGACGCATACCCTTCACTAGCTTGGAGTTCCTCCTTTGGATCAGTGCTACCTAAAACTTTAAGAAGCAGGTAATGAGCAAATATTGCCGAATATGATTTATTTCTCAATGTGCGGGCAAGATATATGTAATTTAACCATTTAAGATTAGGCAAGCATGAGTAAATTAAATACACGAGTACATAGATCCATGTAAGATAAGGAAACATTTCAGGAATGAGTAAGGCTTCAGAGTGCATGAACTAACCAAGTCAAGTAGAGAATTATCAAGAGCAGTAAGTAAAAAGAACGCATGATGGCCAATCACTCAAGCAAGCATGCCTGTATCAAGAATTATCAATAATTATCACCAGTCATACATGCACTAAGAATCTATGCCACCTTGGAATACATATTATGAATAAGTTGATGCTTAGTCTGTCCCCATGTAATTTTAATTAATTACATATTTATTTTGGTGATTAACAAAATCAAACAAAAAATTCTAACACATTCTTCATAAGTCTTAAGTACAAGAATATACCAAGGTCAAATAAGCCAATATTGGTAAGTATTACCTTTCTGAGCTTTTATCTTGTCAAGATCATTTTTCTCTAAGTCCACATCGACTTCTGTTGAAAGTCACAACGACTTCCTTTAGTGCTATAACGATTTGAATTTCTTAAGTGTCTGAACGACTTCTTTACTGTGACATCGTTTGATTACAAACAAATCGTTCTCACAACGATTCTATAAGTCATCGCAACGATTTCTTCAGAACTCGTAACAACTTGCCCGTCGCAAACGATTTCTTAAGTTATCATAACGATTTTTCTTTAGAATTCACAACGACTTGCTCACCGTAACGATTTCTTAAGTTATCATAACGATTTCTTTAGAATTCGCAACGACTTGCTCGCCGTAACGATTTCGTAAGTTATCATAATGATTTCTTTAGAATTCGCAATGACTTGCTCGCCATAACGATTTCGTAAGTTATCATAACGATTTCTTTAAAATTCACAACGACTTGCTCGCCATAACGATTTCTTCAGTCATCATAACGATTTCTTTAGAACTCAACGATTTGTTTTGCGCAACGATTTCTTTAGAACTCATAACGATTTGCTTTGCGCAACGATTTCTTTAGAACTCATAACGATTTACTTTGCGCAACGATTTCTTTAGAACTCATAACGATTTGCTTTGCGTAATGATTTCTTTAGAACTCATAATGATTTGCTTTGCGCAACGATTTCTTTAAAGCTCATAATGATTTGTTAGTGTTCATAACGATTTCTTTGTTGAACACATAAACTTGCTTTCTATAACGATTTGCTCTCTATAATGACTTGTTAGTATTCATAACGATTTCATAAGTCATATAGACAACGACTTTATGGTTAATATCGACTTGACATTTATCTTATCTCTTAAAGTGTTGAATAGTCAAAGTCTTCTCTTATCTATCTGACTGCTGTGCATTTAATAAAGACAGAACATATCTCTGCATGCATGCAGATAATATCCTTTTACTATTGTGCATATTCTGTCAACATCTTTTAGAACAAGCTATTTGGCATTGCTATTTTGGTGAATACTCACATCAACGTTTACTGACAACAAGAGATAGCCTAGCTGTCTACTGTTCTAGATTTAATGTGTGCAGGGTCCTAAAGACATTCTGTCATACACGTTGGACTATATAGACACCAGAAGACCCTATCTCTTTGCGTGCTCAAATGTATAAAAGATTGTTGAAGCTTCCAAATGTCAAGCAGTCTAACGTCTATCAATCTAAGAGACAACGGTTACTTCAACGGCCGTATTTCAAAAGAATATAAATACAAGACAGAAGAGAAGAATAAAAAGCAACCTGGTGGAGAACAAGCATCTCGCATTCAAGCATTCAATTCTTCTGCAAGAAGTCTAGAGCCAAGAATCTCATTCCTCATCACCTTTAGCTCTTCGCTCTCTGTGCTGTAATAGAATTTCTAAGAGAGCCCGTGTAGTTCTGAGAGTGTGCCTTGTTTAGATCTTTTGCTCTCAGTGCTTGTTGCTTCAGATCTTGGCTTGTAAAAGCTTGATCTAGGGGCTTGAATTCATTCTATTCTCTTTGTGGTGTTTCCCTTCGTGTGTGAAGGAAGACCTGGTGGATCCAGGGTGTGTTTCCCTTCGGTTGTGAGGAAGACCTGGTGAGGTATCCAGGGTGTGGTTATTCCCTTCTGGTGTGAAGGAAGACCAGCTGTGCTGGGTGTTGTAGTGTCCATAGGGGGACTGTACCCTAGTTAGTGAAAACCTGAGTTGTTGCTCAGGGACTGGACGTAGGACTCCTAAGGAAGGAGGTCCGAACCAGGATAATTCCTTGCGTTGTGTGATTGATTCTTTGTGAGTTTGTTGTCATACTAACCGTTACTAACCAACATCGAAGATTGTTTTTGTGTATACTTTTACGTACAGGTGTCACCTAAATAGATTTTTAAAGACCCATTCCCCCCCCTCTGGGCTTGTCAACTGGGCAACAAGTGGTATCAGAGCAAGTCTCTTCGACAAAGAAGAAGATCCACGATCTGAAGAGTAAAGATCCATGGCAGCCCAAGGTAACATTGAAGGTCAGTCTGTCAACCGACCCCCTCTCTTCGATGGTGAAGATTATGCTTACTGGAAGACCAGAATGGAGTACTTTCTCCAAGGTCACGACTATCAGATATGGTCAATAGTAGAAGAAGGCGATCTCCTGGTCACAAATGAGAAAGCTCAGTGGACAGATGATGACAGGAAAAAGATCTCCTTGAACTGTAAGGCTAAGAGTATTCTATGCTGTGCACTAAGCAAAAAGGATTCAACAGAGTTTCAGCCTGCAAATCTGCAATGGAGATGTGGGAAAAGCTTAGAATTACCTATGAAGGCACAGACAAGGTGAAGGAGACAAGAATTGATATTCTTGTTACACAATATGAAAGATTTCAGATGCAATCAGGTGAATCCATAACCCACATGTTCAGTAGATTTACAGATATCACAAATGGGTTAGCCGACTAGGAAAAACCTATGAGATTGGAGACATGGTGAGGAAAATTCTTAGATCCTTACCATCCTCATGGACCCCAAAGGTCACAGCTATTGAAGAAGCTAATGATCTGAAAAGGATGTCTTTGGAAAAACTCATTGGGTCCCTTATGGCCCATGAGATCAATATGGAAAGGCTAGGAGAGTCCTCTAGCAGAAAGAAGCATTCAAATGCTCTTAAAGCAGAAGAAGACAAGTCAGATGAGTCATCAGCTGAAGATGAGAACTCAAGTGGCTGTGAAGATGAAGAAGCCATGCTGTCAAAAAGATTGCAACGCATTCTAGCAAAGAAGAAAAAGTTCCAATCTGGTAGAAGACACTTCAAGAGAAATAAAGACTTCAAGAAACCAGATGGAAAGGATCAACAGAAGAGTGAGCCCATATGCTACGAGTGCAAAAAGCCAGGACATATCAAAGCTGAATGTCCAAAGCTCAAGAAGCCTGAATTCAAGAAGAGAGAGAGCTCCAAGAAGTTCAGGAAATATAAGAAGAAAGCTATGGCAGCTGCATGGAGCAACAGCAGCGACTCAGACAGTGAGTCAAGCTCAACCAGTGATGAGGAAGAAGCCAACCTGGCTTTCATGGCAATACCAAGAAAGGTAACCTCTGACTCATCCTTTGATTCTTGTAATGGTTCAGATTCCGATAGTTTAGAAGAAGCTTTCAACGAACTATACAATAAATATAGAGAAGTAACCAAACTATTAAAAGTAAGCAAGAAAAACATAGTTTGTCTAGAAAATACAAACTCAGATCTAAAATCAGAAAATGAACAATTAGAAAGTCAAATAACTGAACTTAAAAGAAGAAATGAACTGTTATGTGAAGATCTAAAAGCTAAGAATGAACAATAACTAAATTAGAAAAACAGTAAGTTCAGATGAACTGAAAACTGAAATCAAGACACTAACAGAAGAAAATATACAGTTATCTAGCACATTAGAAAAATTCACAAATGGTAAAAACTCCCTCATATTAAAAGGTGCCAGAAGATCAGGTAAGAAGAAAAATGGATTAGGATATACACCCCCAGATAATGAAGAAACCATAGTTTATCCTAAAACATATCCAACACCAAAATTTGTACCCGAACAAGATATAGCATACAAAGCTAACTTCAAATATATAGAAAAAGTAACCAAATTATCCTGCTGTAGTCACTGCAACAAGTTAGGACATATCATAACAACATGCCCACAAAACATAAGAAATGGATAATCAAAGGTAAAATCAATGATACTAACCAATCAGGACCCAAAAGAATTTGGGTACCTAAAACTTGATGATTTTATTTCAGGGTAACACTCGAGCATCCAAATGGTATTTGGACAGTGGGTGCTCAAGGCACATGTCAGGAAATCAGAAGCTATTCACCCATCTCCAAGCTGAAGAAGGAACAGTTACCTATGGAGACAATGGGAAGACACAGTAATTGGCAGTGGCTCTGTGAGCAACAAAGGAAAAATAGTCATTGAAGATGTATTGCTTGTCAAAGGCTGAAGCACAACCTCATCAGCATCAGCCAGCTTTGTGACAGAGGTCATCAGATTCAGTTTCAAGAGTCAAAGTGCAGCATACTAAAGGATGGAGCAGTAATCTTCGAAGCCAATAGGGAGAAACCTGTATGCGCTTCATCTTGAAGAACTCAAGGATCAGGATGTTTGCCTGGCAGCAAATAAAAGCCAGTCAACTGAACTGTGGCACAGAAGACTGGGTCATTGCAGCATAGATGGCATGAGAAAATTGCTAGAAAAAATCTTGTGGAAGGCCTGCCAAAGGTCAGTGCAAAAATGGAAGGCGTCTGTAGATCTTGTGCTAAGGAAAGCACACCAAGAGCTCCTTCAAGTCAAAAACGGTGGTAACCACCTCAAAACCCTTAGAGCTCCTTCATATGGATCTATTTGGGCCAATGAGAACTACCAATCTTGGAGGAAAGAACTTTGGATTTGTCATAGTCGATGATTACTCAAGATTCACATGGGTATCATTCCTAGAGTATAAAGATGACACATTTGAAAAATTTGTTAGTTTCAGCAAGAAAGTCCAGAAGGATCAGAAGTTCAGCATTGTTTCTATCCGATCAGATCATGGTGGTGAATTTCAGAATGAAAAATTTGCTAAATTCTGTGATGATCAGGGGATTGAGCATAATTTCTCAGCACCAGGACACCACAGCAAAATGGAATTGCTGAGAGAAAGAATAGAACTCTATTGGATATGGCAAGAACAATGCTATCAGAATATGATCTGCCAAGTATTTTTGGGCTGAAGCAGTCAACACAGCAAGCTACATTATCAACAGAGTAATGATCAGGCCAATCCTAAAGAAGACTGCATATGAACTGTTCAAAGGAAAGAAACCAAAGATCAGCCACTTCAGGACATTTGGATGTCCTTGCTTCATCCACAACAATGGAAAAAGGGACATTGGTAAGTTGGATGCCAAATCAGATGAAGGCATCTTCATGGGGTACACCTCTAAACCCAAAGGCTATAGAGTATTTAATAAACACACTTTATTAATTGAACAGTCTGTACATATTATTTTTGATGAAACTAACCCTTCCTTGAGAAAGGAAGAAGATAGTGATAATGATATGCAGATGAACTGTCCAAGAAGCTAAAGAATACATCAATTGAGGACAAGGATGATCCACCTCTGGAAGACATGCAACAAAAAAAATTACACATGAAAATCTTCCAAAGGAGTGGAGATACAAGAAAGATCACCCACCTGAGAATATTATTGGTGATCCATCTATTGGGGTAAGAACAAGAGGTAACATGATACCCTGTGATTATTTAGCATTTGTTTCTCAAATAGAGCCGAGGACAGTCAATGAAGCTCTTGGTGATGAATCTTGGATCTTGGCCATGCAAGATGAACTAAATCAGTTCAAGAGAAACCAAGTATGGTCACTTGTTCCTAGACCATCAGACCATCCAGTTATTGGCACCAAATGGGTGTTCAGAAATAAATTGGATGAGGCTGGTGTGATCTTAAGAAACAAGGCCAGACTGGTAGCTCAAGGCTATTCCCAAGAGGAAGGCATAGATTTCGATGAAACCTATGCACCTGTAGCTAGACTTGAGGCTATTAGAATATTACTTGCATATGCATCAGCATTAGACTTAAAACTATTTCAAATGGATGTCAAATCTGCATTCTTAATGGTTTTATAAAAGAGAAGTTTATGTGGAACAACCCCCGGTTTTGATGACACAGAATTTCCTAATCATGTTTTTAAACTTCATAAGGCATTATATGGTTTAAAGCAAGCACCTAGGGCCTGGTATGAAAGGCTTAGTTCTTTTCTTCTAAACCATGGTTTCAGTAGAGGTCAAGTAGATAGCACTCTATTTGTAAAATCAAAAGTTAAAAGCATACTACTTGTACAGATTTATGTAGATGATATTATCTTTGGATCTACTGATGAATCCCTTTGCAAGTACTTTGAAAAGTTGATGCAGGGAGAATTTGAGATGAGCATGATGGGAGAGCTCAATTATTTCCTTGGATTGCAATCAAGCAAGGAAAAGATGGCACCCACATCTGCCAAGCAAAGTACACCAAAGAACTCTTGAAGAAATTTGGATTCGATAACACAAGCCACTGTCAACACCCATGAGTACATCAACAGGATGGACAGTGACAAAGATGGTAAGAAGTAGATCAAAAGATCTACAGAGGTATGATAGGTTCATTGCTTTATTTAACAGCTAGTAGACCCGATATTCTATTTAGTGTATGCATGTGTGCTAGGTATCAAGCAGATCCTAGAGAATCACATTTAATCTCTGTGAAAAGAATATTTAGATATTTAGCTAGAACTCATGATTTAGGTCTGTGGTATCCAAAATCTTGTGAAATTAATTTAGTAGGATACTCTGATGCTGACTATGCTGGATGCAAAGTAGATAGAAAAAGCACCAGTGGTGTTGTCAATTTCTTGCAGGATGTTTGATATCCTGGTCATCAAAGAAACAAAATTCAGTGGCACTGTCTACAGCTGAAGCTGAGTACGTGGCTGCTGGAAGTTGCTGTACACAACTCCTATGGATAAAGCAACAACTTGAGGATTTTGGACTCAATATCAAATCATTCCACTATTGTGTGACAACACCAGTGCCATCAATCTCACCAAAAATCCAGTCCAACATTCAAGGACCAAGCATATTGAGGTCAGATATCATTTATTCGTGATCATGTAGCAAATGGTAATATTGAAATTTCATTTATTGATACAAATGGTCAGCTAGCAGATATCTTCACAAAAGCCTTACCTGAAGAGAGATTTACATCTCTTAGAAGGGAATTGGGCATGTGCAATTTGTGAAAAGATTTCTGTTTAAACTGGCATATAAATTTTCAGAATTAAGTAATTTTTCCCTCCATGGTTTTAAGCAAAAGAAATCCAAATTATCTTTCCTGGCCGCTTCTTTATTAAAGTCGGTTTGAATAGTCAAACTCTTTTGTCGCTTTCTGCCGCCTTTTGGCGCCTCACTTTCCACAAAGCATTTATTCAATTACAAAATCGATGTGGGGACGTTTCATCTCCCATCTTCTACCTTTTTCCCTCTTTCGTCTGGTTGCCTAAGCCGATGCCCTAACGATTCGGACATCGACTCTCTGCAAGTTTGAAGCTCCTCTCTCCTTCCCGCGACAAATTTCTTGAGGGCTTTCACTCCTTCTTCCTTCTCAACCCTCCAGAAACCCTGTTCACCTGATTCCATGGCCGCATCCGTCATCTCCGGAAGTCTTGGGGGCTACGGTGGAGTTCCTTACTCTTGAGCAGCAGGAGAGGTTCACGTTTGTGAAGACCAAGGTTTGTGGGAATAAAGCAGTAGATGTTGCTGATCTTGAGAAGAACGGGATGCACAGTGTTGTAGCAGCCATAAGCAGGATGAAGTGGTCAGTTATTTCAACCTTCTCTGAGGTAAGCTATCCAGACCTCGTGAAGGCGTTCTATGTTTGCTTGAAATCAGAGACAGATGGGTCTGTGACGTCTTCAGTCAAAGGTATCCCCATAAAGATTGATCATGATCTTCTGAAGATGTTGTTTGATGTGAGCACAACCGGTCACAGTGGGGTTCACACCGTGGACGCCCAAGCTAAAGGTCTTGGCATTGTAGGACCAGGGTTCAGACTGAGAGATGGGAAAATAGATATCAATCAGTTGAATGCTTTCAACCGCCTCCTTCATTTCATAGTTTGTCAGATTTTGGTTCCTAGAAGTGCAACATTCTCCTCTTGTACCAAGGCAGATTCGGATATGATGTTCTGGGCCATACAGAACAAGGAGATCAACATGGCCGAAGTAATGATAGAAAGGATGAGGTTTGCCCGTGATCAGATTTGGATACAAAGAGCAAGCTTAATGTCTCTTTGCCCTATGCCCATTTGCTTACCAAGATCTTCAAACACTTTGGTGTTGATCTATCTGGGGCAGTAGTTGAGAAGATGGGCCAAGCAATTAGGTCCAGAAATCTGAGGAAGAGTGGGTTCTCAGTTGTTGATGGAATTTGGTCTAAGACCTCTGTGGCAGAGGGAGAGGCCATTATAGGAGATTTCCAGATATTCAGGAAGAAGTGCCAGAAGCATCAGCAGAACCAGCAGCAGTAGCATTAGCAGCAGAAGTTGAGGCAGCAGTTGTTGTATCAGCAGTTCAAGAGGCAGCAGGACCATCTGAATTGGCAGCTCAAGTAGCAGGCAAGCAGCTAGCAGGGTCCCCTGAAGTGACAGTCGAATCTCAACCTCCAGAAGCACCAGTAGGAGAAGCAGTGGTAGGTGCAGCAGATCCTTTGCCCACCTCCATTGTTGCCTCTATCCTTAGAGAGGTGTTGGATTCTATTCATTCCACCCCAGTCACTCCGAGGTTGGTGGAAATTCAGAGGAAGAAGTTGTGGCATCAGGCCATTGAGGAATCAGTTGCTCCTGAAGACATTGTTATGGAAGATGCTCCCATTCAGGGGAGCAAGAGTCAATGGAAGAAGATGCTCCTACTGAGGGGGAGCAATTAAAGGGTGGACCAGCAGAAGCAGCACAATGTGATGAGCCTATGGGCAGTGTGCCTGCTGATGAAGTCTTTGCCAGTTCACATGATGATGGCACTCAGGGGGAGGAACATGACAATCCCCCAGGTAATGATCCTAGAGACGGGAGACAGCCAGCTCCTCAGAATCAGATGATGATCAGCAGCCTCCAGCTTCAGAGGCAAGGCAGAAAGGAAAAGAAGTGGTTTCCGAAGTTCCACTCTTAGCAGATACTCCTTTCGAGAGGCAGGTGAGACAGAAAATTGTTATTAATTTGAAACCTGTCGTTGAAAGATTAGATGCTCAAGGAGAGATCTTGTGCTCTCTTCAATGTGATGTGAACTCCATTTTTATGAGCCAAGCATCCACCACTAAGGAAATCTCTCAAATAAGAAATGCCATGAAATGGTTCAACAAAGAGATGGGCAGCATGAAGTCTATGCTAGCTGAGATTCTGAAGGCAGTTGGAGCTCAAGCTCCTCCTCCTCCTGCACCTCTGCAGATCAGAACTTGGATGCTGATACTTCCAGGCCCACCAGGGCCATCAGGGCCGTCGTTCCTGTGTCCGGGCCATCAGGCCGGCACCAGCAGCAGCAGCAGGCAGAGGTCAATGAGCAAGGGCCATCTGGGCCAGCTGAGCAAGTTGAAGGGCCTCCAGGGCCAGCTGAGAAGGTGTCAGGGCCATCAGGGCCATTGGAGTCTGATCCTGTGCAGACAGTGGTAGAAGAAGAAGTCTTGGCACCTAAGCCCCCAGCTCCTTCTTTTTCTTCTCACACACCTGTTCCTCCATCTCCACCCTCAGCTTCTACAGCACCTCCTGCTCCCCAGACCTTCAAAAAGCCTCACCCAGACCCATTTCCTCTCCAACACCATTTCCTTCTCAATCTACCTTTTCTCTGCCTCTTCCACTCATATTCCTCCACCTCCATCTATCTTTGAGGTTCCTCCAGCCTCATCATCAGCTGGAGCCTCCTCCTCTGGTCCCTCATCATCAGCTGGACCATCTCCTCACACCTCTTCTCCTCCACCATCCCTTCTTCATCCTCATCCTCCTCCCTCCTTCATCACCATCATTCCAGAAGGAGCTCAAATTGATGGTCCCTATATGAGCCCCATCAAAGACGAATTTGAGGACACTATTCTTGGCTCTGTTCTCAAAGTTGGCCAGCATATTCATGTCTCTGATCCCTCTGTCCTCCCTCTAAGAAAAGAAAAACCTCTTCATCTTTTAATCCGTTGTATCCTCCCTTGTGGTTTTCTCTCACAGAGGTCACTAAAAATAGGCCTCTCTACAGGGAATACCTCACAAAGGTTGTCTTTGCCACCCTCTTCAATCTACCTTTCCTAAACCTTTCTGACCATCTTCAAACCATCCTACCTTACACCTCTCTTACCAAGGTTGTCAAGGCCAAGATCTTCTCTTCTGCTCAATCCCTATCTGAAGAAGAATGGGCACGCTCAAATAAGGTCCTCTACACACAAGTTTCTCTCTGCCAGATCTGAAGTGTTTCCTCCCAGGGATCACTCTCTCACCTTGTCAGAATGGTTTCTGCTCCACCAAACAACTCCTGGGCTCCCTTCATCCAGAAAGAGATCAAGATGATCAGGCAATTCAACATGTTTAATGATTATAGGTATCTTCATCGTTTACCTGAAGTCCAACTCAGTCAGTTCAGGCAAGCCATCCGAAATCTTGGACCTGAGCTTGGCACTGCAGCAATTCAAGTAGACTTTGCTACTCTTCAGCTGCCAGAGGCTACATATCTTCCTCCTCTTCACTCTTTGCTCATGGATACACCAGTGGGCTCAGTTATTTTTGATCGTTTTGCGCGAGTGATGGGCAGAATCAAAGTTCAGAAGGGCAGTGTGGTAGCTTTCCCCAGATTTATCTTTAGGGAGTACCACCTAGGCCACATCCATGCTGAGATTCTAGCCCCTGCCTTGTCAGAATGTGAAAGACTGACACCTGCAGGGTGGGCCAAGTTCTATCCCCTATCTGCTCAGCAATTGTCGATACAAATGTAACCTTAGCCAGGGAAGGCCGCCCTCCAATCTCAGCTGCAACCTTTTTGGATATGAATTCCCTCCACCTTGTAAATGATCCTCTTCAAATTTGGGTGGAAAGGTACAAAGTCTATGTCGCCATGCGCCAGGAATTGAAGCATAGGCAGATCTTCTATCCTGTTTCCCTTAATCAGTTTCTTGCGTGTGCTAGCTTTGGAAAAGTCTCCTTCTACAAGCACTCCTTGGACAGAGATCCGTACATTGATTTCCTTGAAGCTCAGTTGGTCCTTCACCTCAAAAGAATGGCTCCCTCTATGGGACCAAATTATTCTGTTGGTCCTGGACCCTTCAAGACTTACTTTGAGAGGCAGAAGAGCAGGCCTGGGAGATTATTTCTCATTTTGCCTCTCTTTTATCTCCTGCTTATTACTTACCTGTACCTCCTCAGAATGAATAAACTACATTTGCTGTCTCTGCTTATCTTTTCTCTTCATTCTTTGTCTCATATTCTTTTTGCTTAATGACAAAAGGGGGAGAAAAATACTTAGCATGTTGAAATACATTCTGCAAATATTCAGATTCTTTATTCATGCTTATTGTTAAATTTTGTCATCACCAAAAAGGGGGAGATTGATGCTCAGTCTGTCCCCATGTAATTTTAATTAATTACATATTTATTTTGGTGATTAACAAAATCAAACAAAAATTCTAACACATTCTTCATAAGTCTTAAGTACAGGAATATACCAAGGTCAAATAAGCCAATATTGGTAAGTATTACCTTTCTGAAGCTTTTATCTTGTCAAGATCATATTTCTCTAAGTCCACATCGACTTCTGTTGAAAGTCACAACGACTTCCTTTAGTGCTATAACGATTTGAATTCATAACGATTTCTTAAGTGTCTGAACGACTTCTTTACTGTGACATCGTTTGATCAAACAAATCGTTCTCACAACGATTCTATAAGTCATCGCAACGATTTCTTCAGAACTCGTAACAACTTGCCCGTCACAACGATTTCTTAAGTTATCATAACGATTTCTTTAGAATTCGCAACGACTTGCTCGCCGTAACGATTTCTTAAGTTATCATAACGATTTCTTTAGAATTCGCAACGACTTGCTCGCCGTAACGATTTCGTAAGTTATCATAACGATTTCTTTAGAATTCGCAACGACTTGCTCGCCGTAACGATTTCGTAAGTTATCATAACGATTTCTTTAGAATTCGCAACGACTTGTTCGCCATAACGATTTCGTAAGTTATCATAACGATTTCTTTAGAACTCATAACGATTTGCTTTGCGCAACGATTTCTTTAGAACTCTAAACGATTTGCTTTGCGTAACGATTTCTTTAGAACTCATAACGATTTGCTTTGCGCAACGATTTCTTTAGAACTCATAACGATTTGCTTTGCGCAACGATTTCTTTAAAGCTCATAACGATTTGTTATTGTTTCATAACGATTTCTTTGTTGAACACATAAACTTGCTTTCTATAACGATTTGCTCTCTATAATGACTTGTTAGTATTCATAACGATTTCATAAGTCATATAGACAACGACTTTATGGTTTATATCGACTTGACATTTATCTTATCTCTTAAAGCGTTGAATAGTCAAAGTCTTCTCTTATCTATCTGACTGCTGTGCATTTAATAAAGACAGAACGTATCTCTGCATGCATGCAGATGATATCCTTTTACTATTGTGCATATTTGTCAACATCTTTTAGAACAAGCTATTTGGCATTGCTATTTTGGTGAATACTCACATCAACGTTTACTGACAACAAGAGACAGCCTAGCTGTCTACTGTTCTAGCATTTAATGTGTGCAGGGTCCTAAAGACATTCTGTCATACAACGTTGGACCATATAGACGCCAGAAGACCCTATCTCTTTGCGTGCTCAAATGGATAAAAGATTGTTGAAGCTTCCAAATGTCAAGCAGTCTAACGTCTATCAATCTAAGAGACAACGGTTACTTCAACGGCCGTATTTCAAAAGGAGATATAAATACAAGACAGAAGAGAAGAAAAAGCAACCTGAGTGGAGAACAAGCATCTCGCATTCAAGCATCAAATTCTTCTGCAAGAAGTCTAGAGCCAAGAATCTCATTCCTCATCACCTTAGCTCTTTGCTCTCTGTGCTGTAATAGAATTTCTAAGAGAGCCCGTGTAGTTCTGAGAGTGTGCCTTGTTTAGATCTTTTTCTCTCAGTGCTTGTTGTTCAGATCTTGGCTTGTAAAAGCTTGATCTAGGGGCTTGAATTCATTCTATTCTCTTTGTGGTGTTTCCCTTCGTGTGTGAAGGAAGACCTGGTGGGATCTAGGGTGCTGTTTCCCTTCGGTTGTGAAGGAAGACCTGGTGAGGTATCCAGGGTGTGGTTATTCCCTTCTGGTGTGAAGGAAGACCAGCTGTGCTGGGTGTTGTAGTGTCCATAGGGGGACTGTACCCTAGTTAGTGAAAACCTGAGTTGTTGCTCAGGGACTGGACGTAGGACTCCTAAGGAAAGGAGGTCCGAACCAGGATAATTCCTTGCGTTGTGTGATTGATTCTTTGTGAGTTTGTTGTTCATACTAACCGTTACTAACCAACATCGAAGATTGTTTTTTGTATACTTTTACGTACAGGTGTCACCTAAATAGATTTTTAAAGACCCGTTCACCCCCCCTCTGGGCTAGTCAACTGGGCAACATAAGTGTCATTGGGGTTGGTGTATCTAACATTCTCACATAAGACTCCCCGCGCAGATGTATTTGCCAACATCATTATACCCCCTGGTTTACACTATAATTTCTCTCTCTCTACTGTGAGGAGATTATAGCCCCAGACACTCTTGTGCCCGATCCAACATCTCAGTAAAATAGAAAGTAGATACCCAAGAGTCCATCATGGCCAATAACGAGAATTTCAAGGAATATAGTCTATAAAAAGGCATACCTTGCAAGTCAGGAAGCAAGTTTGTATGATAACAATCAAAACATTTCAGAGATCAATCAATACAATTTATTTAATTACTCTATCGTATTAGTAGCTTTCTTTCAGGTCTAAATATGATACTATGATCAATGGTTATGAATAGAAAATGACCTTCAAAAATCAATGAAAAATTTCGGAACAATTCTCACAGAAAAACAAGATAGTGAATCAAGGCAGGAGGGAATTTACATTGATCCATATTTTAGAAGTGTAAGATTACAGTTAAGGGTAACATGATCATCGAGAGAGATTCCTAATCAGATGATACTAGACCAGTCAGAGATATTAAGAGTGGTTAGAATAATTTCAATACTTATAGCTTTATTCATGGTTATTTAGCTTTTAGGTTTACATGCATGTCCATATATTGTTGACTGCATAGACCCTTTAAAACCAATAGTTGCACAAAACATTGGTAACTGTTAAGGAGGGTCGACACATAGGGGTCAGGTGTCGACGTAGGAGCTACCTAGATGAAAGAGAGAAAACATGAGTAGTGCACGTACTTTGAAAACCTTCCATTCTCTTGAAAACACAAGAAGAAGAAGGATAGGTTGACTGATTATAGTAAAAATAGAAATTCAAAGCCATGATTGCAGGGTTCATGGAAAATATAGGGTAATAGGAATTTGTTTAGTTTTGGCCCGAGAACACCTACCTTTAATCGTCTCATAAATTCTTGGTCTCTAGCAGTCGAAGCAGGGACAGAAGATGATGAACTCTTCAAGCTCCAAGCTTTAGGTTATTCCTTCTTGTTCCTGGAGTTGTTGTCATGCCAGCAATGCAGAAGGATGTGCGGTAGTTGGCCAAGAGGCCATAAGGGGTGTATAGGGCTAGGGTTACTAGACTCCCAGTTCGGGGTTTCCTATAACCATAGTAGGAGTCCTACCCTATTAGGAATTTCCTTAAGTCTATCCCAATAAAAGAAAGGAGGATCAAAGTCTTACTGTGATTTGGACTCAAGAGTTCTAGATTTCTTACCATATTTTCAAGGAAGTCTAGATCACAAAGCATTCAGGATTCCACGTAACCCACCTAATGTTTCCCTTTCCCACCTATTTCCATAATTAAATCAAGACCCCAAGTAGTCCCACTTGAATTGGGAGCCTGAGTTCCTAATAGACGGGTGTCCAAGTACTCCAAGTGGGATTAGGAAAAAAATCTCCAATCGATTTCTAATTTAAGTAATTTCCTACTATGATTGGAAACATGTCTCCAATCAATTGCCTTTGACTCACTGTGACTGGAGACCAAGTCCCCAATCGATTGGTATTTAAGTGTCCCATCGATTACTGAACACTTAAAATTCCTAATGCTTCATTGTAACCAGTAACACTAGGACTGTCAAGGAAAAACTTCTACTAACATGAAGGGAAACTTCGACTGGCCCACAACTTTGACTGAAAAGAAGAAACTGACTTCGACTGACAAGAAAAAATCTAATTTCAACTGACAACAACTTTGACTAAAAAAGAAGAAACTGACTTCGACTGATAAAAAAAAATCTAATTTTGACTGACAAAAAAAATCTAGCTTTGACCAACAAAGAAGAATCTACTTTGACTGACAATGAAGAAATGGAACTTGTCATATAAGGAAGAAGTCTAACTTCGTCTGATGAAGAAGAAATCCAACTTCGATTGACAAAGAAGAAGTCCACCTTCGACTGACAAAGAAGAAATGGAACTTCAATTAATAAGAGAAGTCTAACTTCGGCTGATAAGAAAGTCCAACTTCGACTGACAAAGAAGAAATGGAACTTCGACTAACAAGGAAGAACCACTTTGAGTGCTAAGCATCGATTATTGAACACATTTTGATTGGCATTATGAAGGTTTCGATTGGTGACTACCTATCGATGAGTAAGATTCATACTGATTACTGAACAAGTGTCCAATATCCTTCCGAATGAAGTTATAATCTTCTGATTACTGAACAAAAAGGTCCAGTAACCTTCTGATTGGGGTTGAGTGTTCTTTCTGACATTATTTCATAAGAATTATTTATCCATAAAAATAAGTCTTTTGTTTATTGGTTTATATATACATATATATATATACATCTAGGTTGATACAAGCTATATACACCCTCAACCACTACCAGTGCTCCATTTGGGTCCTAAATGTGATAGTGATAGGTGGTGTGAAGGGGCCTAATAGACACATGCAATTCCCAAGATATCGACCATGGTTCCCAAGAAGTTTGTGCATAGTTAGAAGGTGACCAGGGATCTTATCGGGTCAGAGAGGTAGACTGGATCATAGAAGGGGCCCCCATGTACACTCAGGTTGTCCGAAGTGTCCTCCCTAGAAGGAGCAGCCCCTAGCTGAGTCCCTAGGTCACTGTGCCACTGGCCGCTGCCGCTGCAGCCACACAGATGCACCCGCCACACTGGCCGTGGTGTCCAAGGCCGCCGCTTGATCACGGAATCCGCCAAGAGGTACCATGGTACTCTCGGACTATAAGATGATGCAGTCGTGGAGACATAGCCTATGGCGGATCTGCTGCCAGGGAACCGAAGTTGATGTTGTTTTTCTGACCATCGTTAGATCATCTTCCGAGAACCAGCCCTCGGAATAGTCTGTCAACTCATGGTGCGGTGATGCTGAGGAACTTGCCATTTATACAACTACTAGAAGGAGAAGGAAAGAATCAAAACTAACATATGGCTTTAATACCAGTGTTGAGATGACTCTAGAATAAAATAATAATTACACAAAAACTTGTGTATAAAGACATATCTTACAATGAAATGATATAATAAGGTCCTCACAGAGGTAGGTAGAAGGCCACCAGAGTTGCCTACACCGTTCCACACCTTAAATCCTAAGCCTAGCGGTGACGTGCCTCCGTAAGTCGACGCTACAGAGAGAACTTATAGAGAGACAAATGACATGCACATTGGCTTCTCTCTCCTCTCTCTATTTTGGGTACAAGACCCTTACAACCTTCTCTCCCCTTAAAGCTCTCAATGGCACCCAACCCCACAGAATTTTCACTACATCAGGTAAATAATTCTTGCCACAAAAGGGGGTTTATATAGGCACGATGAAGGGGTGAAAAAGGGCGGATAAAGAGAGAGAGTAGGGGGCGTGGGCCCTGCCTCCTATTGTGTGTGACCCTTGCCACAACCGCCCGGCGCCTTCGCCAGTGCGCCTAATGCGCTTACGAGGCAGCCTGCCAGGGGCTCAAGCATGGCCAGGCCGACCCCTCCCGTGAGTGCGCCGCGCGCCCATGTCGGGCGCGGGAGTGGCCAAGTGGCCCCGCATAAATGGGCATTACGCCGAACAATATTCCACTTGCCCATTTAGTGCTGATGACACATGTCAGTTCTGTTAGGATCGGATATTCGTAATGGGCAAAGCTAGAAGGGGGGTTGAATAGATTTACAGTGGAACTTAAGCAATTTAAAAACTACTTCGGATTAAAGATCTACTTAATTAAACCCCTCTGATCTGATGCAATGTGTGAGTAAACTAACAGTTAGTGTGTAGATGAAATCCCTATGCATGCATCTAGCGCAATACAGATCAAACTACAAATCAAACCACAGTGCACAAGGATTTTTTAGGTGGTTCGGAGATTACACCACGTGACTCCTACGTCCACCCCTCACACAGTGAGGACACACTACTCAGAACTGAGTACACACACACACACGAGCACACGGCTCAACCACACACACATACGCTAGATCAAGTCCACAATAGATCAGATCCTCTAGCCTTAATCTAATCAACCACCACACACCCACGTTGTCTGATGCAAACACGCAATCAGAACAACAATCCACACGTGGATCAAGCACAAGGAATGCTCGAACCACAACAACACACACAAAGATATGAAAAGTAAAAGAAAGAAGAGTTCTGAGTTGAAGATCAAATCCAGATGAAGAACTCTTCGTGGTGGTCGTCCAGAAGAACTTCAGGCTTCTGTAGATGATGATCAGATGATGTAGACGAAGCTTGATTCGTGGACAAACTGACTTCAACTCCTCTCGTGAGATGGATCTTCTACGAACAGGACAGAGGGTTGAAGCAGAGCAGCAAGAAGAAAGTCTTCTCTTGGGTTTTGCTTAAGGTTTTGGTATGGTGGCTTCTTGCTACGAAAATACCTCTATATGATCTATATATAGTGGTGTCCAAGTATGGAGAGACGTGCTAAAAGGAAATCCGAAATACAGAACATATCCAAATCTCGGAATTGAAATTTCTCTCCGTCTGTCGACAGGTGACTATTCATCTGTCGACAGGTACTGACAGATTTCCAATTTCCAGAACACTTGTCTTCCAGGAAATGCTTTCCTATGTATGGCTGTCGACAGGCGATTTGTGGCTGTCGACAGGCACACTTGTCCTGAAGCTTATCTGACTTCCCTGTGCTTGGCTGTCGACAGGGACCTGTAGGGCTGTCGACAGGTACTTGCTTGATGTCTTTTTCTTGAGCTTTTGCTCTTGAATTTGATACTTGTCTTGCATACATTCACACCTACATTAAAGAACATTGTTAGTGAGATATAATGAATATGTAGATGATCAATTGAAGCATGTTTTGATATGATTGTATCTTGCTTGGCTTTGTCAATGTCATCATGTTTCAACCATTCATACAACATCAATTAACATTGTTCATCATAAAAAACATGTAATCATAAACATCACACATGTGAACCCAACATTCTCCCCTTTTTGATGGTGACAAAAATTTCAATTTATGCACAATTGATGTATTGATGTTCTCCCCTTTTGGCAACATCCAAAAAGAAAGATCATGTATGCATGAATAGGAAGTAAGCAAATGACTGTGAATTTCATTCCTTGATCATTCAGTACACATAGTTACAAAAGATTTTCATGACATGACTTAAAGAATGCAAAAGAAAGGAAATGACAGGACTGACACAGAAAACTAAGACATCAGTGACAAGACTCAGACCATAGGAAAGGAAACACTAGATAACTGACTCCTAGACGCTCTAGACATCGTCATTCCCAGGAGTAGGGGATGACGAAACTCATGAAACTCAGTAGAGAGCCTCGTAAGTCTGTGTTGAATCTGCACGTGAGTGTCAGCCAATGCATCCACCCTTGTATCAACATGATCAAATCGAGCATTGAGCTGTGCAAAGCCAATGGTCATTTGTTGATGCATTTAGGCCATTTGAGCAGATATGAATCTCGAAGAGATTGCTCTTGAGGCGCTTGGTCTTCAACATCATTATCATCATTTCCCTGAGCATCCATTGGTTCAGCGTGGGAGTCTTCATCCCTGATTCCTCATCCTCAAAATATTCTTCTACAACAGCTTGCTCCTTGCCCTTGAGATCCCGTGAGACTTTCCCATCAACAAGCTTGTAGCCATCCTATGGGCGGCAGTAAGATCAAATGAACTGTGGGATTTGAGATCAACCACTCCCCTTTTAGAATATGGATGCCAATGAACAGAAGGAGAGAGATAATGGGGCAGGCATAGGGCATCGACCTTTTGGAGTTCCTGAAGCATTGCCTGATTAGGTGGATCATGAGAAGAGGCAGATTGACTTGTTCACCATTCAGAAAAGAGTAGAAAAGGGATTTGTGAACTTCGGTCACAAGTTCCCTGCTGCCATCCTGGGCACAATAATGGTGGTGAAAATGTGATGAATAAGACGATGAAGAGGAGGGAAGGAATTGGCATTCAACTTCATACGATCGTTGGTAGAATCGTATGGCTGCAAAGTGATGAGAGTGTAGTAATCAGATGCAAAAGGATGATTAACATAACATCAATGCCAGAATTAGGGATTTGAAAGGCACGAGTGAGAAGATTAGGGGTGATTGGAAGGGAGTGCCTTTGACTGTGGTGTTGAGGTTACCAGAATACGTGATCTCCAGATTATGTAGAACTCCGTCACAGCAGTGGGAGAATACCGAATGTGGGAGTAACAGAAAGAAGTCCAACCCTGGATGTCAAAGAGGGGCTGTAGACTTGGGAACATATCTTCCAGTGAGATAAAATCAACATAGAGGGGTTGGACGAACTTGGTGAAGGTGCTGAGAACTTTGACGAGTTTCAGATGCGGAGGGACGATGAGTTCCGGCAAAAGGTCATCCCGATACTTGTTGAGCGCTCGACAGGAGCCCCGGAGCCCTCACCGGCTTCTGGAGAGAGGAGACAGCATTGGAAGCAAGACGTTTCCCCTTGGGAGCCATGAGGAATGGGAGGTCGGAGTAGAGAAGAGCTCTGAAAAGAGAAGGAGATAGGAAGGTTAGAAGAGAACCAGGAAGGACCGAAATCTTGGTCTAGCGCCCTGGAGAAGGAAGGTTGGGGTTTATAGAGGAAGGAGAGGATGGTGGGGAAAGGAAAAGAGGCGTGGGTTCCCTTTTAAAGAGTTTGTGAAAGAGTTTTAAAGGGAAGGGACCCACAAAATACGTCCCAAAAAGGTGCGCCAGTTGGGCTTCTAAACTGCCCTGGCCGTTGGCTGTCTGCAAGTGACTATTCATCTGTCGACAGACACAGACAGAATTTGCTAGATTTGAGTTTTTGACAGAATTTTGCTTGAAATGAGCATCCATTTACACTGTATGGCTGCAAGACATCTCAACTTGTTGATCAAGCTTTTTGGGCCCACACTTGCTTGGGTCCTGCAATGACATTAATGTTGTTAGGCTTCAGTATGATTTCAGAATCCAAAATGATTTTATTTTTGGAATAGATATATATTTTTCATTAATGGAACTATGAGTAGCATTAGTTCCATACTCTTCTGTGTGGCCTTGTTCAATACATCTATATTTTCATGAAATATTTTGTTTTTTAGGACTTTTAGCATGAGGAACAGAACACTTCTTTTGTCCAGCAATCAATTCTTATGTACATGGAATTTCTGAGTATTTTCAGCATGAACATGATTTTTATTCCTATGTACATGGGCATGTGTATGAACATGGGCTTGGGAACATGCACAAGATAATCATTTATATGCTAACAGTCCCTAGAGATATGACCATGTTTGTGACATGTAAAGCACTGAACTGTTTTAGCATATTATATGAGAGTGTTGATTTTTATTCCAGCAGAATTTAGCAAGATGACCAGGTCTATTTCATTTAAAGCAATGGGTTGAGCATTTACCTGAAGCTTACCATAGTATGAATGCATTTGCTGAAATTTCTAAAGTCCTCTAGAATACCTTTGATCACCCTTGGGTTGAAAGGGGGGAGGTGGCACCCTTTGGTATCTCATGGCATGGTGTGCAATTGGAGAATGCCCTGAAGCCTTTTTGGTTGCTGGAGGAGATGTGGAGACCTTGTAGAGTTCTTAGTTCCGTGAACAAACTTAGACAAGGCAGTTTTTAAACTGTCAATGATTTTGTTAAATTCAGAAATCTTCTTTTCAGAATTTTGATTTTGTTGACTAACCACTTCAAGTTCATTTGTCAATTTTCTTTTACAGCTTTCAATGCATCATTTTCTTTTCAGAAGTTTGAAGTTGGTTGGTCATAACATCCAGACTATTTTTTATTTTGTTCTTTTCAATTTCACTTTGAACAACTTGAATTTCCAAGTCAGCAATTTCTTCTTAGAATTGTTCCATTCATCATTTAATGGTCTGTCATGATACAAGCATTCAATCTTCTTTTTTAGATGACTGTTTTCTTCAACCAATTGATTACAATTTTCTTTTATTTATGATCATGAGCCATGTTGGAGATTTGTATGTTCAATTGATCATTATCAAATTTGAGATTTTCATTATGATCAATCAGTTTTACATTTTGATTTTTCAAATCCAAAATTTCAGATTCCACCTGATCATGATCTTCTTTCAACTTAGAAAACTTGATTCCATAGTTTTTGACTTCATTTTCCAATTTTTTATTCTCCATTTTTATTCTTCATTTCTTCATAGAATGCTTGAGCATTATCAATTATCATTTCATTCTTCTCCAATATTTCTTTTAACTTCTTGTTTTGAGATTTTACCTTCTTAAATTGATTGCACAAGTGCTCATAGTATTCTATCAGTTCATCAATGGATGTATCATTCTCAGAATCAGAGTTAGATATTGATCTATCAACTGGTTTGAGATGGAATTACCTGACCTTTTAGAGTTTCTTGATTCTCTTATATGTGTGATTCTTCAGATTTGTCTAAGCGACAAGAAGCTTTTGAGCTGCTATGACCTATGTAACACTTTTCTTTGATTTCCTTTCATTCTTGCTTGCTTCATAGAGGAGTCCTGCATTTTATCAACATTTAGATCAAACTCAATAACCATAGGTCTATTTATGATACTCGAGAACTTAGCCATATTTCTGAGTATGTTTCAGATGATTAGACCAATCAACAACAATCAGATCAGTTCAGAATCAGATATAAACCCGCTCTGATACCAATTGTTAGGATCAAATATTCGGTAATGACAAAGCTAAAAGGGGGGGGGGGGGGGGTTTGAATAGATTTGCAGCGGAAACTTAAGCAATTTAAAAACTACTTCGGATTAAAGGATCTACTCAATTAAAACCCCTCTGATCTGATGCAATGTGCATGAGTAAACTAACAGTTAGTGTGTAGATGAAATCCCTATGCATACATCAAGCGCAATATAGATCAAACCATAGTGCACAAGGATTTTTTAGGTGGTTTGGAGATCACACCACGTGACTCCTACGTCCACCCCTCACACAGTGAGGACACACTACTCAAGAACTGAGTACAACACACACACGAGCACAACGGCTCAACCACACACACATACGCTAGATCAAGTCTACAATAGATCAGATCCTCTAGCCTTGATCTGATCAACACACCACACACGCACGTTGTCTGATGCAACACGCAATCAGAACACAATCCACACGTAGATCAAGCACAAGGAACGCTCGAACCACAACCACACACAGAGATATGAAAAGTAGAAAGAAAGAAGAGTTCTTAGTTGAAGATCAAATCCAGATGAAGAACTCTTCGTGGTGGTCGTCCAGAAGAACTTCAGGCTCCGTGTTGATGATGATCAGATGATGTAAACAAAGCTTGATTCGAGGACAACTGACTTTAACTCCTTTGTGAGATGGATCTTCCACGAACAGGACAGAGGGTTGAAGCAGAGCAGCAGGAAGAAAGCCTTCTCTTGGGTTTTGCTTAGGGTTTTGGTATGGTGGCTTCTTGCTGCGAAATACCTCTATATGATCTATATATAGTGGTGTCCAAGTATGGAGAGAGTTCTAAAAGGGAACACCCAAATACAGAACATATCCAATCTCAGAATTGAAGTTTCTCTTCGTCTGTCGACTGGTGACTATTCATCTGTCGATAGGCATTGACAGATTTCTAATTTCCAGAACACTTGTCTTCCGGAAAATGCTTTCCTGTGTATGGCTGTCGATAGGCGATTTGTGGCTGTCGACAGGCACACTTGTCCTGAAGCTTATCTGACTTCCCTGTGCTTGGCTGTCGACAGGGACCTGTAGGGCTGTCGACAGGTACTTGCTTGATGTCTTTTTCTTGAGCTTTTGCTCTTGAATTTGATACTTGTCTTGCATACATTCACACCTACATTAAAGAACATTGTTAGTGAGATATAATGAATATGTAGATGATCTATTGAAGCATGTTTTGATATGATTGTATCTTGCTTGACTTTGTCAATGTCATCATGTTTCAACCATTCATACAACATCAATTAACATTGTTCATCATCAAAAACATGTAATCACAACATCACACATGTGAACCAACAAGTTCTCTATAGAATTTGACATCAATGGTCATATGAGATTCTCCGAGTCACAAACAAGTGTTTTGTTAAGTCGTCATCTTACTAACGGATCATAATCTCAATATGTACCTCAAGCTCTAATATTCACTTAATTTCAATACTCCGTATCTCTCAATAGCTAGTATCAAATCCAAATGCATAGCACTCATGAGTCTATTACCACTTAGGCAACACAGCGTCCCGAGATATGAGTAACTAAGCATGGTGAAATAAGAAGATGTCTTTCCTATGTTGCATGTGCTAATTCAATTTGTCTTGACCGCTTTCCTAGACATGTTCTATTCGACGATATCAACCAATCGTCCTAAGTAACATGCTACAGACGTGGCCCATGTGGGCCTCGGCCGAAATGGGCATTCTGCCCAACAATATATATATATATATATTATATATATATATATATATATATAGAGAGAGAGAGAGAGGAGAGAGAGAGAGGAGAGAGAGAGAGAGAGAGAGAGAGAGAGAGGAGAGAGAGAGAGAGAGATGTTTAAAGTGGACTGTTTTAATTATCAAGTGAAGCAATATCGTAAGGTTTGTCTATAACACCCATTGTAGGCCAGGACAAGAGTTCTAAAAACCAATGTCACGGAATCGTCAAGGCAGTCATTTCGAAGAAGATTTATGACCATCGGCATCGAAATTTGCAGGCATTTTTAAAGGCTCCATTTGATGACATTATGTAGGAAATTCTGGTGTCATAAATCCAGTTGATTCCTCTCCCATGTGTAAGAGATAGGAAAGCAATTGAGTGCATGTTGAAGCCGTATAGGCATGACACCATTATGCAAAATGGAATCCAAATCTTCAGCAAGTACCCCAAAGCCCATCAGAATTGACATCCCCAATGCAAGGCCCAAACTAAGTGTCCGTCTCCAACACCCCCCCTCCAATCCTTATATATCAAGAATACTTATAAATGGGCAATGCATTTGTATTCAAGAAAAGACATATTTATTGCAATAAAGTTGACACGGGGGGCCCTCTTGCGCCCAAAGTCCAAGGTCATGGCCGACACTTGGGGTCCATAAGGACGACGTGCTCACCTCGAGTTGAGGTCGAGGTGAGGAGGTTGGCCCTAGATGGTGGCAAGACTTGTCTCGGGTTAAGGCCTGGGGAAGGATGTCGGGTGGATGACAAGCTCACCTTGGGCCAAGGCCGAGATGAGGAGGTCGGTTCTGACCTCCACAGCGTAAGTAATCGCCCGCTCTTGCCCATTGGAGAGCACATGGTACGATGGCATAGGCTGTCTTGTTCGAGGACATGTTGCGCCTGGTAACAACATGCCTAGTGCAGCAACGTGGTCGCCTGACACGACAGCAGAGAACGTTAGGCATGAAGGTGAGACATGTCGGACACGACTAGCATGGTAGCACAACGCTACCTTCCCCGGCCCGAGGGGATCTAAGCTGGTCCAAGGCCCTCGTTTGCTGGACCGGAGGGCAACTAGACCTCTAGATATGGGGAAGGCACTCGACCTGCAAGGAGGTATGCAATCTATCTACTATCAACTTCCTTTGCTTCTCAACCACGATTTGACTTAAGTATCAAAGAGTTCCCCCACCGAACTCTCTCGGTGGGATTGCAAGTCCTGGGTGCACGACAAAACACTCCTCCTTGACTATGCATAGACTTCCTCAAGTCATCTCGGCTCCGGCCGACATCTTCAGAACAATTGTATCAAGGGTCATATAATAAATTTGAAGTAGATTATAAGGAAACATTTTATTGACCATAACAAATACTGAAAGTATGCTACTTAATACTCATAACAATTACTTGCAATATTCTAGCTACTTCAACTTTAATATAAGACCCTTCCCGAATGTAGGAATCAATGTAATATACTTTTTTACTCCAGTAGATTTCAATCTCATTCGATTTCAGAGAGAGGGACAAAACTGAATCAAATGCATCGACTTGCTGAAGGGCGCATGCTTCCCTTCCGTGCTCTATGGACATTGGCATGCATCCAAGCTAATACCTTCACGGGCATATATACATAGTAATTACAAGCCTCTGATCGATCAAAGAAGCGATCAGCAAGAAATTAAAGAGGAGGAGGAGGATGCTACGAGCATACGTATTTATATACATCTCTCCTCTAATATTTAAGATGCATGGCTTAATTCGTTGCTCTGGATTGTCACTCCTAGAAGGTGCCCGAGGAGGGCGGCTCTCCTGCGCTGGGAGAAGCGAGCTGAAGGCGACCCCGGCATGGAGCTTTCTCCATGGTCGGCGCCGCCGCCCTCTTCCTCGGAGATGGTGTCCAGCGTCACCTGCACCGGCTGCCTGGCGACGCAGACCAGGCGTGACGGGGCGACGGCGGAGAAGGGAGACCTGGGCGACCGTGGGGAGCTGGCGACCACCGCGGGGAAGAAAGTTGACCGTGGGGAGCCGGCGGCCACGTCGAGGAAGAAGGAAGCGAAGTGAGCTCTCCCCATTTTTCCACACGGTCGCTTTCTTCCTCCTCCCTCCTTTCTTCGTCCCTGCACAGGTCTAGCTGGGCCTCGTCTGCAATCTCCAAACCCTAAATCTCACTCCCGGCTGCAGATCCATTGGAGGATGGGATTTTATACAGAGGAGGTTGCCCTCCAAATTAACACCCTTCCCCCAAATAGGAGAAACTACCGTACGTACGTACGTCCCAACATAGGTATAAGTTGGAAGCTGGTCCTGTTGGCCACCTTTCCTCCATGAATGAGCTACCGATGCCTCTAGTTTGTTCTAGTATTCAAACTGCCTCCTAAAGTTGCAACTTGGAAGTTTCTCTCTCTCTCCAGTGGTGTGGTTTTTCCAATTAGATGGGTGGCTTGTAGGTTTTCTAGCTGGAGCTTCCTGCCCAACACACACACAAACACAACATTGCCACAACGTACGGGGTGTTCTTTTCCAATCAAATTAATGGCGTCTCTCTCTCTTTCTCCATATTAACGAGTGATGGATATCAGCGTCACAGAGAGGCATCTTAGTCCAACGAAACTGCACCCACCAAGGTGTTTCCCTCTCTACTGCCATGTTGAAGGGTCAGAGTCCACCTCGCAGCCTCTCCTCAGCATTATTCATGTTACGTGTATGCATGCATAATGTTGCTTGCGGCGGTGTATGCTCTTTCTTTGACTGTTTTATACGAAGTAAAACCTATTGACATGAATAAGCTAACTTTTGAAAGGATAAATGCAATGAAAACTTTGCGCCTTACAGACGAAAAGGAGTTCGAAGGAATAAACATACGGTGCTCTGGTAAAACATATTAGCCTTGTGCCCATATACTTATTCAGCGAGAATATTCTCCTCAAAAATCCATTTAGGAAGTTTTCCATCATTTCACATTCTATTCATGTAAGAATCTACCATATATGGAGATCGTGTGAGCTCATTGGGACCATTGCAGTAATAAAAGGTCGAGAAAGCAGCTCATCGTAACCAAAACTTAATTCATTTGGGTGCAAAAAGAAATGTTGTTTATTTTTCACATAACAACCGATAAATTGTACTACGTTTAGCTGATTTTTTTTTAGCAGCACGTTATAACTAAAACGGGAGATAACAGATACCACTTGACATTTTAATGAAGAGTCTTTTGCATTATGTACCCCTTCAATTACTGTATTGGTATATATGCCCTCATATTTACGAATTGTCTAAATTACTCTTGATATGCCCAAATGCATGCAGTAGCATCCATGTCATGGTGAAGTCACTGCCTCAAGTTGGGTTTTGTAAGAAATGACGATATCACATATTTTAGGAATATGCTTGAAATTTTATATTATATATAATCATATTTAATTATGTGTCAAAATAGGAAGTATATAGATACAACTATTTGGATACATCATGAGTAATTTCGGCAATCTATAAATATAAGAAGTATTTATATTAACATACAACTCCAGAGAGATATATATTAAAAAAATAAAGAGATAACAAAGCAAAATGTGCTTGCAATTTGCCATCATCTTTTGACAGTGAGCGTAGAAATCTCGTTAGTAAACTAAAAGACTAAAGCACACTAGAGTGGTGCCATATTAAATTGCAATATTCTTATCGATCAATGTGTGCACTAGCTTAACGGGTATTGCAATAGCGAGAGTCCAGACAGACCAGATCTTCTCAGTACATGAGAGATCAGACTCAATCATCAGACTGAGTCTGTATTAGAGGGGAAAGTGATTGGACTACTTGCATTTTGCGAAAAAGTTCAGATCAAAATGTGAAAAAGTTTTAGAGAAATGACCTCTTTTTTTTTGCAAAAGTCTCTCTAATACTGACTGAGTCCGGTCCTCCAATGTACTGAGAGGAACTAGACTCGAGGCAGAGAAGGCAATGTGGTGACAACATCATGGCGTTAGGACAACATGAAAAACCCAATTGGACATAGCCAAATGACATCATTGGTTTTAGTTCTGGACTTTACTATCGGAGAAATACTTATTGCAAGATAAGTTGTATAATCAAGTTAACATGAATTGTATACAATCAATTTTATTAGTTGAGAGGGTCCGCTAAGATTTTGATAAAAACTCTTCTTTGTTGAGTCCGTATTGTTCCCATCAATTTTATTATAAGATGTATCTTGTATTATGAGATTGTTTTCTTGCCGTACTCACATCAAATCAAAGGAACATTCTCGGTCCACTAGGTTGAGAATGGAAATTCTTTGTCAGCCATCGGTTTGACAAAGAAAAATTAAATCACCCTTCCACCGATAGACCAAGGTTGACAAACCAATTGTCAAAATTCAATGGCCTTAGCGGCAACATAAAACCACTCTTTATGTGTCGGGTTGCATATGAAAGATTAGCAAAAAAGACTGCATGGAAGGTGTCTCAATTCAAGCCAACTACACATAAGAAGGAAAGCAAAAATTATCCACCGCTCACCACCTTGACATCTGAGGCTTCCCTCGGCTCCTTCACCTGAGACATCTCTCTCGACTCACTTGCACTTGACTTTTTAGATTCTAACGAGCTAGAGGAGTCAAAAGAGGCCTCTAAGGGCTAGCGCATGTTGGCCACCTCGGAACTGACCAAGGAGGGGATTTTGCTCTCCCCTGACCCTTGCTCTAACTCACTACTTGACATAAAAGGGGAAAATAGAAGGGCTACAGATGTACTACACTAGAAGCACCCCGAAGAGCCCTCGAACCAACTGTACTACTAACACAGGAGATGCGCAAGACTGATTGTGTTATCTTAAGCATCTCTCATTCTTTGTGTTTTGTGTGATTAGTAAGATCATATTTATTTCAAAGGAATACAATTCTCTATAGCTAACATTGTTGTTACGGTTGCTCCGAGGCCGTCGGTCTAGACTGAGATGACCAGAGGACATCTGTGTCCGATGAGAACTTCACATATAAGCCCCTGACCTACAAGACCATCGAAGGACCTCGGTGGATTGACACTCTGGCGTTCAAGTCAGTATGAGGCCGAGATGTTCCACTCTAGGGAAGAAAAAATATTTGTCCTCTGAGCATCAAGCCCCCCCCTCCTTTATGGTGGTGGACTACTCATTTGAACCATCAGACGACCCCGCGAATCTCGCACCACGTTGTCATAACTGTCGCCCTCTCGTCTCTGTAACTGTCAAGCCACATCATACAGATTGTGGCCTTAATGACTGTCATTACTCAGTGCACGATCCGCGACCATTAACAGTCCTTCACTCGGACGTTACTCGAGCCACGATACCCGAAAATCCCACAGTCATATCATGTACTCCACGTCGATCCAAGACGAGGTGAGCTCCCCCTACCTTTAGCCGAGATGCACATTGTTGGCCAAAGTGTCAACAGCACGTCGGCCATGGCCGACAAATAGGCTAAGGAGTGGGAGTTCTCCATGTCATTGGCCCCCCAGCTTTACATTGGAACATCAGCAGTGCGAGGTGAAATTGTTGTATAGAACTCCCACAGAAAGACACGATTCCTGCCACGTAATCATATCCATCCACATGTCTTGCTACGTAGTCATGTCTTGCATTAATGGCATTAGGAGTAATGATGAAAAACTCCTCGGCCACCAAGTGCAATGCCATCGGTTGCGTCTTCGCTTCAAGGGCTGTGCACTACCATCATAGACCTCATAAGTTACACTTGATTGCTATCTGAGGTGGGCTTAGGAACCAATGGGAAGAAGCCATGTGGCTGCATCTTAGTGCTTGGAGCAAGGAAGCAAGCTGTAGACGTTGGATCTGCCCGGCCCCCCAGCCCTTATAATAAAGGGTGTGGGTTCGAACAGAGCACATTGCTTTCGCACGTGAGAATATGAGCGACGTACAACCCTTCAACATCATCTTGGCCACCAACCTTCTCCTCGGCTTTTTGCTCTTTTGCTTGCTTCTTCAGAGGTAAGCCATGTCTTCCTTCTCAACATCTGATTCTGTCGATTCATTATCTTCCAATCCTCATCTATGGGAGGGTTTCCCCCCTCCCGGTTCATATTCTTCTACATCACCATCCTAGAAACATCTTCTCCTTGCAAAATTGAGGCTTTTCTACTGCTCCAGCGTCGATCCTGATTGTGGAGGCCCAGGACAGGTCAAACGAGGTCCCAGAGATTACCACCGGTTTCTATATCCCAAAGGAGGCATCAACGCACACCTCTAGTTCACATCGTTGAGCCGACTCAGTGGCCAACGCACCCTTGGAGGCTGATCTCCCCACCCTAGATTGGTTTCCATAGTCTCAGGATTCAACTGGCCTTCGAGCACTTCCCTTACAATTCCTGTTGGAGCCCAAGCTAACCACTCGTTGGCTCTTGGCTTTTATTTGTATACTGAAGTCATCTGAGCTTATTTTCAATACCCTCTTCATTCTTTCTTTGTAATTCTTCTCAACTATCTTGGAATCGCTCCTTCGTAGCTGACTCCCAACTTTTGGAGTTGGCTATCGACTTCCTAGTTGTCTATGCCTGTGCTCAGGTAGAGCTCTTCTTACGCCTCTTCTTCTAGCGCTTTGTGGTGAAGGTGTTTGGATATTGGCTTTACTTTGCTGCTCAAACTGGCCGACATATCCTCAACCGCATCCCCTCCTCTATCCACAACTAGAAGATGAGTTTTTTCTTCGTTCACTGCTCTCAGGGGTGGCCTTTCCTAACCTCCCAGTCGTTAATGGACATCAAAAGCAAATCCTTCAAATTTTCTTGATATGTCACCCAAGCCGAGCTTTCTTCCTTCTGAGCTCTACAAGTGGCAAAGGCCCCCGACCTGTACAAGCCATCCGAGAAGCTTCTCAAGCTAATCGACAACCCCAGTCGAGGTGTGACACTTTTCTGTTTAATCGTTCATAATCTCCTTTCTTGATTTTCACTAGGAAACTAACTCCCTTTTAAGAGAAATGGCCGACAAGGGTCAGAGAGCTTTATCCGAGGCTACTTTGAAGAGGTTCAAGGCGCGAGGTGGGAAGAAGTCTACCACTCAGCCTTCCTTGAGGCCCTGGGTGGTTAACAACGAGGTGGAGATCGTCCCCCCTCCTTCAGATTCCTCTCATCAGCAGCCACAACAACAGTAGGCCGATAAGTCGGTGGTGAAATCATTGACGATATCCCATATTTTAAGAATATGCTTGAAATTTTATATTATATATATATCATATTTAATTATGTCAAAATAGGAAGGATATAGATACAACTATTTGGATACATCAGGAGTAATTTCAACAATCTATAAATATAAGCGGTATCTATATTAACATACAACTCTGGAGATGTATATATTAAAAAGAATAAAGAGAAAACAAAGCAGAAATGTGCATGCAATTTGATGCTATCCTTTCACCAGTGAGCATAGAGATCTCATTAGTAAACTAAAAGACTAAAGTACACTAGAGTGGTGCCATATTAAATTGTAATGATATTCTTCTCGATTAATGTGTGCACAAGCTTAACAGGTATTGCAATAGCGAGAGCCCAGAGACTCTGGATCCTCTCAATATATGGGAGGATCAGACTCAGTCATTATTAGAGGGGAAAGTGGTTGAACAACTTATATTTTGTAAAAAGGCTCAAATCAAAACGTGAAAAAGTTTTGGAGAAAGGGATTTTTTGCAAAAGCCTCTCTAATACTGACTGAGTCTGATCCTCCTATGTACTGAGAGGAACTGGACTCGAGCCCAAAAGTAAAGAAGGCAATGTGGTCATGACATCTTAGCATCAGGACAATGTGAAAATCATGTGAAAAGCCAATTGGACATAGTTGAATGACGTCATTGGTTTTAGTTTTGGTCTTTACTATTGAAGAAATATTTATTGCAAGATACGTTTTATAATAATGTTAACATGAATTGTAGAAAATCAATTTTACTAGTTGAGAGAGTCTGCTAATGTAACGTCGAGATTTTTTTGATTCAAGTTTAGTAAATTAACATGGTGTTTGGGACAATGTGTGTCCATTGAGCCTTAGTTTGGGCTTTAGAGTGGAGTGTTGTGTGGGTGTTGTGGGCAAGAAATGTTAGCCCAAAGAGCCCACTGGTTCTTTTTTTAAGAATGCGACAGGGGTGGGCGACGCGTTCTAAATGCGGCCTTCACCTCCGTATTACCGCCCGTTTTAGAGTTTTGTCAGCCTGTGCAACGCGTGTCGGGTACGTTGCGTTCTGAATGCGACTGGTAGTGTAACACCCCAAAATTTTATTTATTGAAAATTTAGATAATTGTGATGATTTTGGTTGACAAACCCAATCACTTACATGAAATATAATTATCTTTATTTTAGGAATTATCTTTGTATTAATAAAACTATTACGGTGTTGTATTCTGAGGTGCGTACTCCGACAGGGCGCCACCGGAATTCTGTAACAAAATTAAAATATGAAAACACTATAATTTCCATAAAAATGTGCTGGTACTAGAAATGTAAATATTCGAAATTGTTGATGCGTGCATTTCAAGATTAAGTTGACGTAATGATTTTCTAGGCAATTTTTGCTGGGTGAAAAATAAATTCTAAAAATTAGACTAAAATTACCATAATTTGTAAAACTTTTTAATTAGCTTATGGTTGAAATTTCAACTGAATGGACACCATTTGGGTATAAAAGTTTAGGGTCAAATGGACCAGCTAATTTATAACCCATTTACGTAACCCATTTCATTGAATAAACCTTGCTTACGTATTATGGGCTATGTAAGCTCATTTCACTTGGGTTAGAAGGGCTACACGTTTTACCATACGTGTAAGCCATGTGAATCATGCATGGTAAACATGGCTTGGTGGTGGTAAAAGGGTTTTTACGGCTCCACATGTTTGGCTACGTGCCAAACATGCATGGAACCTGAGAGTTTATATAAACTCTCCCTTCACCCTTTGTGTGAGCTTTTCCCACCACTTGCCCAGTCTTGTTGTTGGTGCTGCTGCTTGGCTGTAGCTGCTGCTGCTGTGTTCCTGTAGCTGCTGAGCTGCTCCAACTTAAGCTGCTACTGCTACTTCATCCATTACATCGGCCGTGGCTTCCTTGGAGACTATGACCCAAATAATGTGCAATCTGGATAGTCCTGAAGTTAGGACAGGACATGCTACTCCATCAGGTGGAAGGGTATTGGGTGGTACTTTCTGAAGCAGCAAGAGAGCTGTATCATGGGCCTGGGGGTGATCAGCAGCCGTCTGTGGAGTCTGCTACACAAAACTGAAGCAAGCTAGGAAATTAGGAACTTACTTTTGTAACCTCTCATTTTGTTAGTGGTGGTTGCATATAACACCCATGTAAATGTGTAGTGAGAGGTTAAAAGGTGGTGATAATGTTGTAAATATTCTTCGGCTTATTAGGGATGTTGTAATATTTCTTGGCTTATTAGAACAAGAATATTGATGGTAATGTAAATATTTTGGTTGGTTAATGAAAAGTTGTATGTTATGTCATAACAAAAAATTTGTATGTGATGAATGTGAGCATGGTTTAGGTAATGATATTAATGTATGCATTGTTGGATGTCTCAGATATTTTCTCAAATTAATCATGGATGGAAGTGATGCAAATTGGAAGAAAATGAAGAGCTCAATGCATGATCTGACACGAGTGATGAGGACAGTGGCTAAGAACAACACCCACAATGGAACAAATCTGTTTAAGGATTTCCAAAGTCTAGATCCTCCAAGATTTGCTGGTAGCATAGATCCAGATGAGGCCAAAAATTGGTTAAAGGATATTAAGAGAATTTTTAAGGTGATCCGATGTACGGAAGAGGAAGATACATCTAGCAACGTTCCAGCTAGATCGTGATGCCCAAGCGTGGTGGGAAACAATGGAATCTACTCTAGAGGACCCAAATCAAGTTGGTTGGGAGGAATTTGTGGAATTGTTCAATGACCAGTATTTTTCTGAGGTGGTTCAGGAGAGGAAAGCTAACAAGTTTGCTAGTTTAAAGCAACTTAGAATGGCGGTGTCAGAGTACGAGGCACAGTTTGCCCGACTATCTAAGTATGCTCCTCATCTAATAGCCATAGAAAAGTTGAAGGCAAAAAGGTTTATGAATGGATTGCATCCAACGTCATTACTCAGTTAACGCCTCATTTGATCACCACATATTCTAAAATGGTTAAAAGAGCCTTGGCATTAGAAGCTGCCAATGATATTGTGGAAAAGAATAGAGGGAAGTCTAGTGAAAGTTCTTCTGACCGTAAAAGGAAGTTTGAGGCAGGGAATGCCCCTAAAGTTCAGCAAACCACCAAGAAAGTAGGAAAAGCTCCAGTTGGGAATAAGGATGTTTGTCGACATTGCCATATCAGTGGACACAAGACTGAGAATTGTTGGCGTAGGTTGGGTGCTTGCCTCCGATGTGGAAGTAATCAACTTTGGATTCCTGAATGTCCCATGATGAAGAATGCACCAACAACCTAGAACCCCTGAGACAAACAAGGATGTCTACAAGCTATTCAGGAAGTGGAACCTGAATCTCCGCAAGAGGGCGGACTTATTGAAGGTACACATTTAGTAAACTCTAAACCTGCGTATGTTTTATTTGATTCAGGAGCTACTCATTTCTTTATCAGTCATGAGTTTGCTAAAACTTTAGGATTACAATCAGTTCCATTACCTGTGCAACTAGAGGTAGCTACTCCTCTAAGTGAGGGTAAGAAACTTAAAGAATATTACCCTGCCAGTCAAATTCTAGTTAAAGAACGTAATTTTTTGGGTGATTTGATATGTCTTGAGATGTGAGATTATGATGTAATCCTTGGGGTAGATTGGCTATCGAACACCATGTAAATTTAGATTGTCAATTAAGGCAAGTAACTTTTCTGGGTAAGGAGGTTTACTCTATGACTTTTGATAAACCTCGTGTAAGAAGTATACCCATAATCTCGGCAGTTAAAGCATGCAAGTTGGTACAAAAAGGGTGTCAAGGATATTTGGCTTCTGTGACATTAATAAATCAGAATACTACAGGATTGAAGGATATTCCGTAGTAAAAGATTTTCCTGATGTATTTCCTAAGGAATTATCTGGATTACAACCTAGTAGAGAAGTAAAATTTTCCATTGAATTGGTACCAGGAGCCACACCAATTTCAAGAACACCTTATCGAATGTCAATGTAAGAATTGAAAGAATTAAAAAGGCAATTGATGGAACTTATGGAGAAAGGATTCATTAGACCCAGTACATCTCCTTGGGGTGCTCCAGTATTGTTTGTTAAGAAGAAGGATGGGACTGTGTGATTATGCATAGATTATCGACAATTGAACCAGTTAACAATTAAAAATAAGTACCCACTTCCTAGAATTGATGATCTATTTGATCAATTGTCTGGGGCCCAGTATTTCTCAAAGATTGATCTTAGATCCGGGTATCATCAATTGAGAATTTAGGAAGGAGATATTCACAAGACAACTTTTCGAAGTAGATATGGACATTACAAATTTGTAGTGATGTCGTTTGGATTAACCAATGCACCTACTGCTTTCATACGATTGATGAATGATATATTCAGGTCATATTTGGATCAGTTTATGGTTGTATTCATTGATGACATATTGATTTATTCTAAGAGTATGGAAGAACATGAAGTACATTTACAGGTCACTTTACAACTGCTATGGGACCATAAGTTATATGCAAAGTTTAGTAAATGTTAATTCTGGTTGTCTTAGGACGTCATTTCTAGATAGGGATTGTCAGTAGATTCCTCCAAAATTGAAGCTATCCAGAGATGGGAGCAACCTAAGAACATCACTGAAATTAGATGTTTGCTGGGTATGGCTAGCTATTATCGGCAGTTTGTCAAAGATTTCTCTAGAATTGCTTCACCTCTTACACAATTGACCCGAAAGGGAACTACATTTGAATGGAATGAGAGTTGTGAATATGCATTTCAAATATTAAAGGAGTGTTTATCATCCGCACCAATTCTGGCCCTACCAATAGAAGGAAAAACATTTGAAGTTTACACCGATGCATCAAATATCAGATTAGGATGTGTTTTGATGCAAGAAGGAAAAGTTATTGCTTATGCATCTAGACAATTAAAGAATCATGAGAAAAACTCCCCAGTACATGATTTGGAATTAGCAGCGGTAATTTTTTCTCTAAAGCTTTGGAGACACTATCTATATGATACCCAATTCATAGTGTACTCCGATCATAAAAGTTTGAAATATTTATTTTCACAGAAAGATTTGAATATGAGACAAAGAAGATCGGTGGAATATATCAAGGATTATGATTTTAAGATTGAGTACCATCCTGGAAAAGCTAATACTGTAGCTAATGCTATTAGTAGAAACCCCATAGTGGGATTATTTCATTTACAAGTCAAAGAATGGAAACTTTTGGAAGAATTCTCTACTTTGAGTTTGAAAGCTGAACCATAAGAAGATAGGGTTATGATTGATAACTTGACAGTGCAATCAGATCTATTAAGGTAAATTGGTGAGCAACAAGGCGACGACTCTGCATTAATAGAAATCAGAGAAAAACTGAATTCCAGACCTGATTTTAATGAAGATGCTCATGGAAATCTTCGGTTCTGAAACAGATTGTGCATACCAGATAATTCAGAAATCAAGAAACAAATATTAGAGGAATCTCATCGGGCACATTATACCATCCATTCGGGAGCTGCCAAAATGTATCAAGACTTAAAGAAAAATTCTAGTGGTGTAACATGAAGAAAGACATTGTAGATTTTATTGCTAGATGTTTAACATGTCAGAAAATCAAGGTGGAACACCAGAAACTCGCATGGAAATTAAAACCCCTTGAGATACCAGAATGGAAATGAGATAGTGTCGGTATGGACTTTATTGTGCGATTACCCAGAACACGAAATGGATACAATGCAATATGGGTAATAGTTGATCGACTCACAAAATCAGCTCATTTCTTGGCTATCAAGACAAAATGGTCTGTCAATGTATTAGTAGCTTTGTACTTAAGGAAATTGTTCGGCTACATGGAATTCCAAAGGATATTATTTCTGACAGAGATGCAAGATTCACTTCACATTTTTGGAGAGAACTACAAGATGCACTGGGAACTAAACTGAAGTTTAGTACATTTCATCCTTAAACCGATGGATAGACAGAACGGGTAAATCAGATTATTGAGGATATGTGTCGGACTTGTGTTCTAGAATTTGGAAATGACTAGAGTAACCATCTAGCAATCATGGAATTTGCTTATAACAACAGTTATCAGTCTACAATTCAAATGGCACCATTTGAAGCTTTATATGGCTGACAATGCAGATCATTGTTATGTTGAACTGAATTGAAGGAATCATACATTCTTGGACCCGAATGATCCAAGAAACGACAGAAATTATAAAGTTAGTGCAAGATCGAATGAAAGCTGCTCAAGATCGCCAAAAAAGTTATGCTGATAAACGACGAAGAGAGCTGGAATTTCAACAAGGAGATCATGTATTTCTTAAAGTGTCACCCCGAAGAGGAATCAATAGATTTGAATTAAAGGAAAGTTGAGTCCAAGATACATTGGACCATTCGAGATATTAAGAAGAGTTGGGGAAATGACATATCAACTAGCACTTCCACCTCAATTATCCAGTATACATGACATCTTCTATGTGTCAATGTAGTTGCCCAGTTGACGAGCCCAGAGGGGGGGGGGGGTGAATGGGTCTTTAAAAATTAAACTAGAAGATACCTGTAACTAAAAACATTCACACAAACGTTCTTCGAAGTAGGTTAGTGACTGTTAGTTTAAATATCAAACACACAAAGAAGACAATCACACAACACAAGGATTATCCTGGTTCGGACCTCCTTTCCTTAGGAGTCCTACGTCCAGTCCCTAAGCAACAACTCAGGATTTCACTAAGTAGGGTACAGTCCCCCTAAGGATGCTACAACACCCAGCTCAGCTGGTCTTCCTTCACTCCCAAAGGGAACAACACCCTGGATACCACACCAGGTCTTCCTTCACAACCGAAGGGAACAACACCCTGGATACCACACCAGGTCTTCCTTCACAACCGAAGGGAACAACACCATGGATACACCAGGTCTTCCTTCACAACCGAAGGGAACAACACAAAGAGAATGAATGAAATTCAAGCCCCTAGATCAAGCTTTTGACAAGCAAGGATCTGAAGCAACTAGAACTGAGAGGAGGAGATTTTAGGCTAAGCACACTCTCAGAACTACACAGGCTCTCTCAAGATTTTTACAAACTAGTGGAGAGCAAAAGAGCAAAATCTAAGTGGAATTGGGTTCTTGGCTCTGGACTTCTTCAGAAGAATTTTAATGCTTGAATACGCGATCTCTTTCTTTCTTCTGTTCTTCTGACTTGAATTTATATCTTCAATTTGAAATCTAGACGTTGAGGTGTCCGTTGTCTCTCTTTTGAGTAGTCGTTAGACTGAATGACATCTGGAGTCTTGGAAGCTTCCAGTCAACAGTCTTTTGATCACTTGAGCACGCAAAGAGATGAGATCTTCAGAAATATCCTTTGGCTTCTATTTTGTTTAATGTTGTACCATGAAGCTAGTTCATAGGTCTGCACAAATGTCAATCTCAAATAGCAGACAGCTAAGCTGTCTCTGATGTCAGTCAACGTCAATAGCAATAGACATAAAAATAGTAAAGCAAAATAGCTTAAGTCTAAAAGGCGTAATCAGAGTAGGCACGATAAAGGATGATATGGTCCGCATGCATACAGAGACACGTTCAGATCTCATAAATGCAAAAGCATCAGAGAGATGTCTACGTGGACTTTGACTAGTCAACGCTTTTAAGATGAATAAGATATCAAGATATGAAATCGATGGCTATATGACTTATGAAATCGTTATGAGTCATAGCAAATCGTTATGTGACAGAAGATATATCATGAATACTTAATGAATCGTTGCACAAGCAAATCGTTGTGTTTTTGAAGAAATCGATGTGAAATACTTAACAAATCATTATACAAGCAAGTCGTTGTGAATTCTAAAGAAATCGTTATGAATACTTATAGAATCGTTACGGCAAGCAAGTCGTTGCGAGTTCTAAAGAAATCGTTATGAATACTTATAGAATTGTTACGGCAAGCAAGTCGTTGCGAGTTCTAACGAATCGTTATGAATACTTATAGAATCGTTACGGCGAGCAAGTCGTCGCGAGTTCTAAAGAAATCGTTATGGTCACTTATAGAGTCGTTGCGACAGGCAAGTCGTTACGAGCTTCTAAAGAAATTGTTACGGTAACTTATAGAGTCGTTGTGACGAGCAAGTCGTTACGGGCTCTAAAGAAATCGTTACGGTAACTTATAGAGTCGTTGTGACGAGCAAGTCGTTACGGGCTCTAAAGAAATCGTTACGGTAACTTATAGAGTCGTTGTGACGAGCAAGTCATTACGGGCTCTAAAGAAATCGTTATGGTAACTTATAGAGTCGTTGTGACATCGACTTGTGAAACAACATGACTTTTCAGTTTTATAAGGAAATCGTTGCGATCACTTATAGAATCGTTACGGCATCGATTTGTTTGAAACAACCTGACTTTTCAGCCAGAAAGGAAATCGTTATGATAATTCTATTGAAATCGATATGCTTATAAAGAAATCGTTATGGCCTTCAATAGAAGTCGATATGGACTTAGAGAAATATCATGTTGAAAAGATTAAAGCTTCATAGAAGTAATGCATACCTTTATTGGCTTGTTTGACCTTGTATTTTTCCTGTACTTAAAACTTATGAAATATTCATTAGATATAATTGATAAACTCTTGTTTGGTTTTGTTAATCATCAAAATATATATATATTATATATATATATGTAATTAATTAAAATTACATGGGGACAGACTGATCATCAAATGTTGCCAAAATATGTTTATGATCCAAAACATATCATTGAATATTAGCATCTAGAATTATAAGGAAATCTGGCATATGAAGAGAAACCTGTACAAATCCTCGACCGAAAGATTAAGCAACTCCAGAACAATGAAGTTTTGTTACTAAAGATCCAATGGAATAAGCGAGGACAAGAAGAAGCAACATGGGAATTGGAAGATGCTATCAAAACCAAGTATCCAGAATTATTTTCAGGTTAGTATCATTTGTTGTTAAATTCTTATATGTAAAATTTGGAGGACCAAATTTTTTTAGTGGGGGAGAGTTGTAACACCTCAAAATTTTATTTATTGAAAATTTAGATAAATGTGATGATTTTGGTTTATAAACCCAATCACTTACATGAAATATAATTATCTTTATTTTAGGAATTATCTTTATATAATAAAACTATTACAGTGTTGTATTATGAGGTACGACTCCAACAGGGCGTCACCGGGATTCTTTAACAAATTAAAATCCGAAAACACCATAATTTCTAAAAAAATGTGCTGGTACTAGAAACGTAAATATCTAGAATTTTTGACGCGCGCATTTCAAGATTAAATTAATGTAATGATTTTCCGAGTAATTTTTGCTTGGTGAAAAATAAATTCTAAAAATTAAAATAAAATTACCATAATTTGTAAAATCTTTTAATTAGCTTATGGTTGAAATTTCAACTTGAATGGACATCATTTGGGTATAAAAGTTTAGGGTCAAATGGACCAGCTAATTTATAACCTATTTACATAACCCATTTCTTTGAATAAACCTTGCTTACTATTATGGGCTACGTAAGCTCATTTCAGTTTGGTTAGAAGGGCTACACATTTTACCATACGTGTAAGCCATGGGAATCATGCATGGTAAACGTGGCTTGGTGGTGGTAAAAGGGTTTTTACGGCTCCACATGTTTGGCTACGTGCCAAACATGCATGGAACCTAAGAGTTTATATAAACTCTCCCTTCACCCTTTGTGTGAGCTTTTCCCATCACTTGCTCAGTCTTGCTGCTGCTGCTACTGCTTGGCCGTAGCTACTAAAGTTGTGTTCCTGTAGTTGCTGAGCTGCTCCAACTTAAGCTGCTGCTGCTACTTCATCCTTTACACCTGTCGTGGCTGCCACAATAAGTCTTCCTGCTTCCTTCTTTCTGCTACTGTTAATTCCTTCGTTGGGAAGAGAAGAAGGACCTTCATCCTTTCCCCAGTCAAGTAGAATTTCTCTCCTTCTTGTCTCCTCTTTTGCTAAGAACCTTATGTTTAAGTGTCTTACTATGTACCTATTCTGATTTGTGTTGTTGAAACCAATAGAAATGGTTTTCTTTTCTGTAATCACCTATGCTTCTTTTGTTAGAATTCTGAGTCTGAGTGTATACCATATTCACACCTTGATTTGTGTTCTGTAAAGATCATTAGGTATGCCTTTCTGTCCATTGTGTTCATGCTTTAGCTAATGCTCATGTCTTAGCCAAGTATACTTGTGAAGAACCTCTTATTAGATGCAAGGAATTTTTTTTTAGAAGGGTTGTATATACAATAATCTTATTTTCATAAGTTTTTCATGCCACCCATGTTGTAGGATTCTTCTTCTTCTTCTTCTTCTGACTGTGCTGTAGACAACACAGGATGCGTCGACACACATTTGACCTGTGTCGACACAACTGTCTTCTTCTCTTTTGACTGTGTTCTGAAGAACACAGGATTGTCGACACACACTTGACCTGTGTTGACACAACTGACTTCTTTGCTCTTTACTGCTTTCTGGAAGCGAGGGCTGTGTCGACACACACTTGACCTGTGTCGACACAACTGGCTTGATAAACCAAGTAGTGTCGACCTGTCTTCAACACAACATATACCACTGTGAGGGATCATTCTTTTAGCTATGGATTGTTCTTAAACAACCAAAGTTTGATTGTTTCCTACATGACTACACCTTTTGGAGTCATTGGTATTAATCCCTAAACCTTTGTTACATGTGAGATTTTGAGTACCTATGTACCATACTTGAAAGTTCAACAAAAATGTCTGTGATGACAACTTTGGGTCTTTGGACTCATTTAAGATAAGTGCCTATGCAAATGGGGATGATCCAGTCTCGGGAGGAGCACCTGAATTCGTTTATTGGCCGTACGGAACGATAATGGATCTCTTGGATGTTTAACATTGCATCATACTTGCTTGATTGGTCATCATATTACTTTATCATGAGTTGAAAATGTACTTGAACCAGAACTGATCTTTATCCTGAACTCTTTTCTATGCAAATTTAACACAGTACTCTTGTTCTACAATTGTTATCTAATTGAGATGGTTATACAATCATCATTGATGTTCAGCAGTGCTACCAATTAAGTTTCTTGCTCAATTCTTTAGTTATCTAAATCCTTTTGATTAGAAGGGTGAATCCTACTGGGCACAATTGCTCATTCAATTTTAGTTTTTCAGGTGAACAAGATGAGCCTAGTTCTTAAGGGGGTGTGCTGAGCGGGACAACTAGTCTTCAAAGTCCAACAAGATTTTTTTTTTTAGTACTCTAGTTTGAGATGGGATGTCATTATGTTTCTTTTTCTCTTACTCCCCTTGTGGACAGTAATGAGGAGTATGTTGTATGTAAAGCTTCTGCTATGATGATGCAGATATATAAAAATATAAGCTTTATTTCTTAAGTCTATTTTTCTGTCATTTCTGATAAATAGATATTTATTAGGACGTGACAGGTAGCCCCGACGCTTTTTGGATTCTAAAGTGTTTACCTCCTGTTTTCGATCAAACAGGACAAACACCTCTGTTTGGCCGTAGGGAGGCTCTCAAGATGAGTCTTAGGCGATTTCGGCTCGGAAGCTTCAATTTTGGCATGGTTTCCACACGAGGAGACGTTTGGAGCGTGGAAATGCCAAATGAGAATCGTTCTTGACATTCTTCCCATTGGTAGGTTGACTTTCTCATTTCTTTGCATTGTTTACTTCATTTGAAGCATGAAAAGCATGGTATGGTGTGTGTATATGATTTCTGATTGAGTTAATCAGTTGTAGAAGGTTAAGGCATGTTAAATGTTGAGTTTCATGAGGTCTTTAGTTGAGCATGAAGGTTCTGCATTCTATCTGAGAATGTGACGGGTTGGGGGGACACTTTCAGAATGCGGCCTCCTACCCCAATTTATTCTCATTGTGAACGGGACATATCGGGCCATCGCGTTCTTAATGTGACCGTTGGCCCCGTCGCATTCTGCTTCTCAAAGTACAAAGTTTTATTAGTGGCAATGTGGGTCCCATGGGGGACAGGTTTCAGCATTATTTTGCTTGTTTAATGCATTTGAGCAGTGTAAATGTTCTTTAGTTATGGATTAATGGAAATTGAACAGTTTATCGATAGTTAGAAGCTATTAGGTATTATGAAGGTTATTTCTATGTAAGTAGGTGAATGTGGCTTATGAATGAAAGGTTTAAAGGTTGTAAATGTACGATTTAAAGATGTGGTTCAGTAATCGAAAATGATAGGTTATGAATTGTTGTGGTTTGCTAAGTTTGGTGGTCCGACACTTAATGTAGAATGCCTCTCTAGTCGAGTACATCAGGTTCTATGTGAGCCAGGCACATTTGTGCTCAGGGTTTGTCGATATTGTGTGTACCACCGAGGTCTATGTCATCTTCCTAGATACTCTCACTCGTTTTTTGTGTAGCCATTCGGCTGAAGGAAAAACAATAGTGGGCCAACAACTTATGGTATGTGTTCGTTCTGTTCGTTCACTTGTAGCGCGCTCCTGGGATAGACACTAGTAGATGCACTGGTCCTCAGCTAGTTCTGTGTTGCCACATCCTCACTCTAACGGCCCCAGAACTCTTAGAGGTGTATCAGGCATGGGTCTACAGCTTGGTTGTCTCTACAGTTTCTTACACTTGTAGGGTGGAACCGCAATTGGACCTTTCATCCATGGTTGCGAGGCTGAGAGGTGTTTTCATGTGTTGACTTGTCCGGTCAAATACTAACGTCATGAGCTAGTAGTTGTGACCCGAGTGTTAGCGTCGCTCCTTTCGACTCATCTTGTTGGTTAACTCTGTAGTGTATGATGTGGAACTCAATAAAATATCTTTCGTTGGCACCGTTGGTTTATGGTTTTACTTACTTGCCTTTCAGTAGTGTACGTTTAATGACTGTCTGGTTTAGTAGCTCTTAAATGTCAATGTATTCTGAGTAATCATGGATTTATTATTATTCCTATTAATTATGGTTATCTTGAGTAATTAGACACTTAGTTGTGAGTAAAGTAGTGTTATTTTGTTGAGTAGAAAGCATGCTTAGGTTCCAGCTTTTTGTAAGTTTCCCTAGAATTGCCATATTTGAGTTGACGGTGGAATTATGTTATTTGGGCTTTCCTTTTATTATACGTACGTGCATTATATATATTATTGTTTGAGGAGTTTCTTTACTGAGCCTATAACTTTGTGAGATTCACACCCCTACACTCCCATTTCAGGTGCTTTAGTGTGCTTGGTTTCTCAGAGGTAGACCTGTACCACCAGTGCTAGTGTGAGCTTTGCTTTTGTTGTGCACCTCGGAGTATGTCCTGGGTTGTTGTACTTTTCTTTTAAGCTTGTAAAAATATATTGGGACAATGTAATTCCATAAATGTGTATAAGATCATGTACTTTATCATGCATCTTCATACCAATGTATGTCTTTTTTATTCTTACTAGACACGTGTGAGATATCCCTTACAAGACTTCGATTTGATCGTGGGAGATGGATCTGGATATGGAGTCTGTTTGGACGTAAATATCCAGGGCTGTTACAGTTAAGATCTTGATAAAACTCTTCTCTCTTGAGTCCTTACTTTTGCCATCAATTTCATTCTAAGATGTACCTTGCAATATGAGATTGTTTTCATGCCATACTCACATCAAATCAAAGGAATTTTCTCGGTCCACTGGTTTGAGAATGGAAATTCTTCGTCAGCCATTGGTTTGACAATGAAAAATCAACCCTTCCACCATTAGACCGAGGTTGGCAAACCAATCATCAAGATTAGGGGTGTCAACTGGGCCAGTCCGGCCTAGAGGCCCAGAAGCCCGGCCTGGTATTAATCGGGCTTGGGCCGAAAAATTTAACCCGTTTAAATTTTTTGGCCCGGCCTGGCCCGGAAAAAAATAGGGTCGGGCTTGGGCTTTGTGTGACCCGGCCCAATCTGGCTTGGAATTTATAAATATAAATATAAAATGTATATTTAATAAGTGAGTTATATTTATTTTTTATATATTAAATCTACTAAAAAATATAATCTTTTATAAATTTAATGTTAATATAGATATAAGTAAAATGTATATTATTATTTTTAGATATATTAAAATAATATATAATATAGATAAAAATAATAATTTTCTTATATTTTTGGGTCTGGTCGAGCATAACCGGGCTTTTTTGGGGCCCGGGCTGGGCCACCCATACTGGCCTATCCTCGGGCCCGAGCTGGCTTTTAGAAAATCGAGCCTAGGCCAAGCCGGCCCGGCCCATTGACATCCCAAATCAAGATTCATCGAGCGCGACAACATAAAACCACTCCTTGTGCTTCGGATTGCGTTTGTGAGGTTAGAAGAAAAATAAAAAGACAGATTGGAGGCCTCTCAGTTCAAGCTAAGAAGGAAAGCAAAAATTATCCACTAGGTTTTTGTCACAACTTGAGTGGTAGCTACGCCCATGTATCTGAGAAGATTGGATACAAAGGATGAGACGAAGAATCGAAAGCCAGCCTAGACGACATACTCATAGATGCATACATAGCCATCTCAATCTGTGTACACCCATTCCTTGGACCGAGGATCGATGAGCTAAACTCTATCAAAATCTTGTAATGCTCCCTGAGCAACACAAGTTCCTCCTAGTGACGCTCGATGTAGCCTACCCTACCGTCTATGCAGAGAGATGGGAGTTGTAACACCCCAAAAATTGTATTTATTTAAAAATTAGAAAAATGTGAAGAATTTGATTGTTAAACATAACTATTATCATGAGATGTAATTAACTTTAATTTATGAATAATTTGTATTAATAAATATTATTCCAATGTCGTGCTCAGAGGTGCGCACTCCGACAGGGCAACACCAGAATTCTGTAACGAAATTAAAATTCGAGAATACCATAATTTCTAGAAAAATGTGCTGATATCAGAAATATAAATATTCAAAATTATTGACGCGCGAATTTCAAGATTAAGTCGACGCAACTATTTTCTGGGTAATTTTTGCTAGGTAAAAAAATTAATTCTAAAAATTAAACTAAAATCACCATAATTTGCAAAACCTTCTTATTGGCTTATGGTTGAAATTTCAACTTGAATGTACACCATTTGGGTATAAAAATTTAGGGTCAAATGGGCCAGCTAAATTTCCACCTATTTACGTAACCCATTTCTTGGAATAATTGTTTCTTACGCATTATGGTTACGTAAGCTCCTTTTACCTGGGTTAAACTACTGCACATTTCACCATAGGTGTAAGCCATGGGAAACTTGCATGATTAACATGGCTTGGTGGTAGTAAATGGGTTTTTATGGCTCCACATGTTGGCTACGTGCCAAACATGCATGGGAAGCCTGGGGGTTATATAAACCACCCCTTCACCCATCGTGCAAGCCTTTCCACCTCTTGGCCAGGCTCCTTGCTGCTAAAGCTGCTACTACCACTGCTTTGAGGAGCTATTGCTGCTTTTTGCCGTGGCTGCTGCTGCTTCTTCCATAGCTGGTGTTGCTGCTACTTTCTCATCCTTTGCACCTGCCGTGATTGTTACAACAAGTCCTTTAGCCTCCTTCTTTCTGCAGCTGATTCCCTTGTTGGGGAGAGAAGGAGGACTTTATCTTTTCATAGTCAGGTAGGACTCTTTCTTCTAGTCTCCTTCCTCACCAAGAACTTCATGTTAAGTGTGTATTATATTCACACTAAGACTTGGGTTCTTAGATGTCCTTTGAAGTGTTATTCTTATCCTTTGTAATCATGTGTAGTTAGTGTTATGTTATGTCCAAGCCTACATGTAAAAATCTTCTTCTTAGATACAAGGAATTGTTGTTTGGAAGAGTTGTATTCCCAGTTATCATCTTGTCGTAAGTTTCATGCCATTGTGTTGTGAAGAATGTACATCCAATGTTTATTGTTCCCTTCCTATAAAGTGGTATTGGGAAGTGTAAACCAGACCCATTAGGTGTTGTTAACCATGCCTAGAATCATAGGAACACTTAGATGGGTATTTTGATATGTTGCACAACCATTTTTGGAAGTTTAGACTGCACCTATCGACAGCCAGAACCCACCTGTCGATAGGATTCATGCTTCCAGAACCCAGATAAAGTAGAACCACCAGTAGCTGTCGATAGATAGCCTTCATCTGTCGACAGATGGCCTTCACCTGTTGACAACCGACCTTGGCCTATCGACAGGCAGTGTTCGGGTTCCAAAAACTGGTTATGGGAGGACAGTAGCTATCAACAGCCACTCCCTAGCTGTCGACATACACCTGTCTGAGGTGTTTAACTTGATCTGTTTCATGTCTAACCAAAGGTGAGACACTTTGGTATTAACCCAACTAGTTGTTTCCCTGTTTGGATTCCAACTACTATATCTCTGAGGAAGATCATTCAAATGTCATTCATATTTCACTATGGATTGTCTTTGAACACCTCAAGTATGTTTGATTCCTACATGTCTACAACCTTCTGTAAATTTTGGCATTGAATTCTGAACCTTTGTTCTATAAGAGATCTTGAGTACTTGTGTACCCCCACTGAATCTTTTACAAGAATGAATTATGATGACAATTTGTGGGTCTTTGGACTCATTTTAGATATATGCCTGTGCAAATGGGGCTGGTCCAGTCCCGGGAGGAGCACCTGAATTCGTTTAGTGGTCGTACAGAACGATAAAGGATCTGTGGATGTTTGGTATTGCATCAATACTAGCTTGATTAGCCATCATGTTATTTTATCATGAGTTGGATATGAATTTGAACTAGAACGTGGTTGTTATTCTGAATCTTGATCATGTAATCTTAATTTAATATTTATGTTTCACAATTGTTATCTAATTGACATGGTCATCCAGTCATCCTTGATATCCAGCATTGCTAACAGTTAAACTTCTTATCCTGTTCTTGGCTATCTTAATTCTTTTGATTAGTAGATTGAGTCCTACTGGGCTAGTTAGCTCATCAAATCCTACTTTTTCAGGTGATCAAGATGAGCAAAATGCATAAGGGGGAGTGTGCTGAGAGGGACAACCAATCCTCAGAAGTCCAATCTCTTTAGTTTACTTTAGTAATGAAGGAGTGAGATGTAATTAAGTTTTCTTTTTGTTTCCTACTTCTCTTATGGATAGTAATGAGAAGTATAATGTAATTAAGCTTCCTCTATGACAATGTTAGATGTATGAGAATATAAACTTTATTTCTTAAGTTTGTTTTCTGTCATTTCCAATAAATAGACTTTTATTAGGACGTGGCAAGTCGGCCTTATAACTTCCTCCTTCACACCTCCCCCTTCATCAACCTCAATTGAGAGGACCCTACTCACCACCTTGACATCTGAGGTTTCCCTCGGCTCCTCCACCCGAGACACCTCTCTCGACTCACTTGCATCCAACTTTCTAGATTCTGACGAGCTAGAAGAGTCGGAAGAGGTCTCTAAGGGACAGTGCACGTTGACCACCTCGGAACTAACCAAGTAGGGGATTTTGCTCTCCCTTGACCCTTGCTCTAACTCACTACTTGACATAAAAGGGGAAAACATAAAGGCTACAGACGTACTACACTAGAAGCACCATAAAGAGCCCTCAGACCAACCGCGCTCAACTGACACAGGAGATGCGCAAGACTGATTGTGTTATCTTAAGCATCTTTCATTCTTTGTGTTTTATGTGATAATAAAACCATATTTATTCAAGGGAATACAATTCTATAGGCTAACAATGTTATGATAAAGCTACACACTATCTTCTTCTTTATGCATAACATGGCACTATCTGTATGTGTGCATCGTCACTTATCTTCATAGCCAATAAATTCTGATTTTAAATCTCATTATTTAAACCATTACTCTGAATAGTACATGAACTCCTGTCTGCATGCTGATCTAAATGGTTTTCAACAAGAACATTTCCATGTCGGGGTTTTGAGGGTAAATTACTCGATCCAAGCATTGGATCGGTGTTTTCCAACTTTATAATGGTTTGATTGATGTGGGAAAGTATTCCCATCATCGGATCATGTTTTCTAGGATTGGATTGCCCTGGGGAGCAGCCTAGGGACGTATCATCTGTTGGAAGTTGATGAACTTGATGGCTAGGGTTGCTGCCGTGAAGTTCTTCATAACGAACTTGGCGGCAAGGTTCCTTGCCATCAAGGTGAGGTTAATGACACAGGATTGTGTCGTCTACCACTGGTTAATGGCAGTTAGGATTTACGTTAACCTCACAAGTAGGTCCCAGCAATTTGAGCCCCGACTCGTGAAAGAGGCCTAGGCATGCGATGTCCTCCTCCCAGCATGGTGTGCCAGACATGGGGAGCATCTCCGTCTATGCGTGCGTTGTGCTTTGTCGTGTTTTGGTGTGTGGTGTCTCCCGGACGTTAAGCTGGGCTCTGTCTAGATGACTAGTGTTGAGTTATTCCACTGTTGAGCCTGAGCGTCGAGTGCGACTCTGTCCAGTGCATGCCCCTTGTGGTGGTTACAAGCTGGTTTCCATGGGCCTCTTCTCCACCATTTGAGTCTGACGTAGGGGAAAACTAGTCATGGACCAGACGGGAGGGAGAGCATCTGAGTGTGCACACGTGACTAGGGTTTGAGTACTCTGTGGTGTCAAGGCGCCAAGCCACAGGCCCTAGCTAGTCCTACCTTCTTGTGTGAATCAGTGTGACTATTGTTGCATGTTTTGTTGTGTGCTATTGAGCCTGCGAGGTCCCAATCTTCTGATGCACTCCTGTGAGGAGTTGGGCATCATGCCACCGATTTCTGTATGTTTCAGTGCAGTGTTCACTAGTGCAGTTTATTTTCCTACACTTGCTGTACTATTTTCCAGTATTGGTTAGTGTCCTACTAGGTCTCTTCTTGAGACTCACTCCCTTCCCTTTCAAGTAGTTTGTTGTTGGCTCCAGCTACTGAGGAGCCGAGTCACTTAGTGCTGAACCTGCTTAACTACTACAGTGGTACTCTTTTGTGTACGTACTTGTACTCTTTTCTTTTGTTGGATTTGCTCTGAGTTATACCATGACATTATATGTATAGTGGTTTGTGCATTTTCTTATATGTTCTCCTCAGACATTTCTTTTAACCCTTCCAAGCTTCAGCTTGTGGGTGGCGGTTCACGGTTCGAGTTACTAGTGGGTACTGGTAATTCAGATCCTGAGTTGTTACAGTTGGTATCAGAGTTTGGTATGTCGAGACATATAAGGAAGTGTCACAAATTGGTGACTTAGAGCATAAAGAGTACATTGGCAGCAAGCAACACCGGAGTAATTTATGTATTAATTGTGTGCATATCTTGAATAGGTCCATTATGGTACCGAGGCGACGTCGTGTTGAGGGGGTGGCCAAGCAGACACCTCGATAGGAGGCCCGAGATGCCCCGCCCCAATAATAGGTGCAACCTGGACCACAGGACGAGCATAGTGGTGTTGCACCACCACCACCACCACCCCCTCCCCAGATGGCACTTGAGTTTGACTGGACCCGTTTTCTTGAGGGGATGGCCCAACTAGTTGCCCAGCACCATGACGCACCAGACCTCAAGGAGGTCACGCGAGAGCGTTGACAGAGTTCTTGCAACTTCAGCCTCCCCAGTTTGAGGGGCAGCTAGACTTTAACACAGCCTGGACGTGGTTAGATGTTGTGGAGCAGAATTTCCATTCCATGGAGTGTGCAGAGGAGGAGGGGGTTCTATTGGCGAGTTACCAATTGCAGAGCCAGGATTTAGCTTGGTGGACTTTAGAGTGGAGACCACTTTTCAGTCTCACCCACTCAAGCAGATCACTTGGCAGAAGTTTGTCACAGTTTTTGAGAGGGCTTTCTGCCCCACATATGTCAGGACAGAGAGACTATATCAGTTTTTAGACTTGACACAGGGTGAGATGATTGTGGTCTAGTACAGAGCCAGATTTGTAGAGTTGGGGCACTATACTCCATACATTATGGCAGATGAGAGCCTGAGAACCCATCGGTTTGAGAGAGGACTGAGGCCAGAGCTCAGGAAGGCACTAATAGTTGCATGCATCACTAACTTGGACGCAGTCTATCAGACAACAACAGCTTTAGAGGCTAACACTTTGTGGACCCGTGAGAAATTAGAGTTGTTCAGACGTAGGTGGGTCTGTCACAGCAAAGGCAGCAACAAAGTACTTCTCAGCAGACTCCAAAGATTACGACTTCGTTACGTCTTCTTCTCAGAGACTCCAAAGATTACAATCATAATAATTAACATAAATCTCGCAAACATGTCAGAGATGTTTTCAGTAGAATTCATTTTAACATTCATATTCGGAAACCAACATGCTTGCTTTAGTTGACCTTACCTCGGACGTACCTCATGATTAACTCGAGTTTGTCCCACCATTTCTTTTGCTGATGTGCATGTGGAGACTCTCGAGTATTCGTTGGGGTGGACTGCGCATTGCATCATAATGAGGGCGCTCCAGTTGAGTGTGCCTTTCGCGATCTGGTCCTTGTCCAGGTACTCTCATCTCAGGAAGGAATATTCGCCTTGTGGACTATCTTCCAAAACTATAGTTCGTGCTCTCAGAAACACCTGCATACGATTTTCCCTAAGGTAGTTAGTGCCATCAAAGAGGTGGCCTGGTCATGAGTGTCCTCGGCATCGTACCCGTACTAGATTCATGAGATCAAGATTCTCCTGATCGTAAGATCAAAAAATAACGCAGTAAATCGGAGAACCCCTCGCTCTGATCCCAATTGAAAGATTGCGGAATTCCCTATGTATGGTAATCTAGAAGGGGGGTTGAATAGATACTATCAATTAAAAAGCTTATCACCTTCTTTTCGCAAGAACACGAACTGTTGAAATACTAGCAGAGTTAAACTATGTGGATGTGTGTGAATAGATGATAGATAGATAAACAAGCAATTAAGCGTGTGTAGATATGCCGTGCCTACCAAACATCTAACGTAAATTCGTGCAAACACGAGACACACAGATTTTACGTGGTTCGGAGTACACAACTTGTGTATCCTACATCCACGGGCCACACACACACGCAGAACAACCTGCTTATGAGCTAGTTCGAGAACTACAACTCACACACACGAGTTATCTGATGTGCAACCACGATCAGATGAACTCCCACACGTGAATCAAGCACAAGGACTGCTTGAGACACAAACACACACACACGTTTACGTAAAAATGAAAAACAGAGAGAGTTCTGAATTGTAGAACAAATCCTGATTGAAGAACTTCTCTCGTGAACGATCGGCTGGGCTTCAAGCTTTGTCTTGATGATCACAAGTTGATGATGATGCTTGAATCCTCGACGTTCAAGCTTCACCTCCGCTGGGAAGAAGTATCTCCTTGAATCTGGGCGGCAGGTTGAAGCAGAGCAGCAAGAACAATTCTTCTGAAGAGAGCTTGCTAGGGTTCTTGGGTGGAGGCTGCTTGTGTACGAGATTCTCTTTAAAGAGATGCTTAAATAGAGGTGTTTACATATGGAGAGTCGTGGTATGTGGAAACACCATCTATGGCAACTTGAAGACTTTCCGTATTTGAAGATTCTCTCCGTCTGTCGACAGCACTGGGTGCTCCTGTCGACAGGCGCAAGCCAGCAGAAGGCTGAAAGGCTCTGGAAGGCAGTTGCTGTCGACAGGCGACTGGGTGCTGTCGACAAGCACAGGCAGACAGAAGACCAGGGGGTTCTGGGAGCCTCTTCCTGTCGACAGGTGACTGGGGTGCTGTCGACAGGCACATCTGTCTTGAAGAGTGGCCTTCTGGCTTGTGTGTAGCTGTCGACAGGGGTCTTTCCTGCTGTCGACAGGTACTTGCTTTTCATGTATATCTTCATCATTTGAACCCTGTTCTTTGTACATGTCTTGCTTGGTATCTCACCTAAATTAATGAACATAGTTAGTGAGACATAGTGACATATAAATATGCTCAAGTGAAGTGTTTGTTCCATTTGCATTCATGAGTCATTTTCATCATGTTTTCATCATAAATTTTGTCCATGAAATGATTATCATCAAAAACACACTTGTGACTTGTTAGATTAGCATTCACATTAAGTGATCATCAAAATGAGAACTCAACATTCTCCCCTTTTTGATGATGACCAAATTTCAAATTGAGCCACATTATGTAATTGATTTTTTTAATGAATTCTCAAGTTTTTTTCTCCCCCTTTTGACAAAACAAAAAAAACATTCCATTGCATAGTCAATGTAACAGGAAGAGAAAATGTGCTTTTCATTAAAAGATAGGCAGTACATTGTAGCACATTGGACAACCATAACACTTGCAAAAAGAAACATGACAAAAGGACTCTGAAAGCAAAATACATCAGTTAGACTTTGACATAACGTGGGACACCTAGACTCTCTAAGCATCATCAGGACCCGGTGGGGCTGGGCCTGAGGAGTCTGTGGAGCAGGAGTGGAGAGTGTTGAGCCGGAGCTGGATTTGAACTTGAGTATCAGCCAGTGCTTCCAAGCTCGAGTCAACTGTGTCCAAACGTTCATTGATCTCGCGAATCCAGTGGTCATCTGCAATTGCAACTGAGCTATGAGATCTCTGATAGAGGGCTCAGTGGCAATGTCAGCACCAGCTAGACTTGCATCATCTCCCGGAGCATCTAGTGGCTCAGACTGGGAGTCTTCTTCTCCTTCTTCATCCTCATCTCTTCTTCTTCTTCAGCTTCTTCATCACCCACAGGGACAGCTTGTCCCTTTCCCTTGAGATCCCTAGTGACTACGCCATCCACGAACTTGTAGCCCATCCGCTGTGCAGCAGTCAGATCATATGAGCTACGGGCCGGTAGATCAGTCATCTCCGCTTCTGGAATGATGATGCCAAGGAACAGGAAGAGGGAGGTGAGCTGACATGCGTAAGGCATGGACCTTTTGGCGCTACGAAGGCAGATTCGGAGGACGGAACACATGAGTTCTGGGAGATTAATGGTTCACATCTCAAAAACTTATGGAGTAGGGACTTGTGAACTGAGGTGACGAGTTCCCGACTTCCATCTTTTGGGACAATAGGGTGGTGAAAATGTGGTGGATGAGACGGTGAAGTGGAGGGAAGGAGTTGGCATTCAATGGCTTACGATCCGTGGGGTCGTAAGGCTGCAAGGTAATGAGGGTATAGTACTCCTCGGGGGTAGGGTGATGTGCCAAGATGTCAACCCCGGTGTTCGGGATTTGCAGGGATACTGAAAGAAGATGAGGGGAGATTCGAAAGGAATTCCCCTTGACTCTGGAATATAGATCACCTGCGGTAGTCTCCCGGAGGTTGTGGAAAAACTCCGTGATGGCAGGGGAGGAGTATTTTTTGTGGTTATAGCAAAAAGGTGACCAACCTTGAGAATCAAAGAGAGGCTGAAGACCCGGAAAGAGGTTTTCCAGCGAGATGAAGTCAACGTAGCGAGGCTGCGGACCTTCGTGTAGGTGGCATGGGTCTCTTTGAACTGGAGATTAGGAGGGATGAACAGCTCTGGCAGACGGTCTTCCGGTGCTTTGTGCGACGCTCAGCGGGGCCCTGGAGCCCTGTCCGGCTTCGGGAGACCGAGGACGGCGACGGGAGGCCATCTTCCTTGCCGGTGGAGCCATTGGAAGATGTAGCTCGTAGGGATGGTGGCTTGGGAGAGAAAGAGACAGGGGAAGGAAGGAAACACAATGACTGGGTGTTTTCCTCTGTCGCCCTGGAGAGAAGGAGGGAAATGTTTTTTTTTTTGGAAGTGAGAAAGAGGGGAAAGGGGGCGTGGGTACCTTTTATAGAAAGGGTATGGGGATTTGAAAGGGTAGGTCCCACCAAAACCGCCCTTAGATTGTGCCCGCGGACTTCCAAAACAAGTGCGGCCGCGGCTGTCGACAGGCACAGCCAGAAACCCTCCAGTAAGAGGTTTTGACAGAATTTTCAAGGGGCATGAGCATTAAATGAGTATGGAAGGTGGAAAATAGGTAACATCACATTATTAAGTGTCATACCCACAATGATTTAGGACATGTCAAGCATCTCCAATGGTCGTGACATAATATTCCCCAACCTTTAGTGACAATGACACGAATCCATTGCGACAAAAACATTTGAGAAATAAAAAGACCCTCTTGAATAAGGTCATTTGTAAAAGATCATTTGTCTTAGTGAGTGATGGCCACAAGATTTATGAGGAGGATGTCTACATGGGTAGTTAAACAAAAAACACTAAAGGCCTTGTTAAAACACAATGTGGAGGCTACACTATTTCATCAATTAAAATTTGAAGCATTAGAGAAGCAGTGGTAATTAGGATCACTTGACCTTTTTACGTGAAGATAGACATTTGTGGTGCCCGTATCCCCAGTTACTTGGTGAAAGTGTCCATCAAACCATTTTACAGAGATAATGAGTAAGCCGTTTGACGCGAAGATAGACATCTTGTGATGCCCGTATCCCCGGTACTTAGCAGAACTCAACATTGCTTTGCCTGTTCTCTTCTTGTAAATTTGAAACCCTTGACTTATATTCTTTTGTGAATAGGTAGCTTTTCTCCCTTTATCTATATATATATATATATATATATTTTTTTTTTTTTTTTAACACAAGGTCAAGAAGTAGAAGAAGTTTAAAAACCAATGAGAGACATAATCCTCATGACCTAGGGACTAAACACATGACTTTGAAAAATAATTTTCTACAAATTAGTTATTCAAGTGAGTTAATTTAGGCTCATGTGCTTTTGTTTGATGTACTCAAGTCAATGCACATTAGACTCACTAGGAATGGTATGTCAAAATCATTGCGATTTAGACAATATCTTGATATCATGTGGATAGGAAAAATTATAATGTTAGTATTGCCCATTTTTCACCTTAAATACTTTCAAGAAGGATGCTCATGAAGAATAGTGAACCAAAAAGTTAGAGAATGGAAGAATACTGGTCCATCTGTCGACAGGATAGTGCCTTGTCGACAGCTGTGACGACTGTTGGATTGATGTTCTGGGAAGATGTTCTGTCGACAGATGTCTGTTTGCTGTCGACAGGTGCTGACAGACAGAAGGATTGGTGTTCTGGGAAGGTGCTCCTGTCGACAGAGGCCATGGTGGTTGTCGACAGGTGCCTCAGAAACCTGATTATTAAGGCTTAGATGAGAGAGATGATGACATGGTCTTCCGAGGGAAGTAAGGCAATGGCAAATGACATTTTTCCCTCTAGTGTTTCACTCACCTATCCTAACATAGCTCCCCCATAGTGTGTGCATGTGAAGACTCAACATTCAAGCAATGCAAAAAATTAACCAAGAGTTTCACACAAATGAACATCACACCATTGAAGTAGGGGGATAGCTAGCAAATCTTTTTGGTATTTTTGGGTTTTAATCAATTTTTTTTTGTTTTTATTTTGCAGAAAGATTGGGCATACTGAAAAGAAACTTAATACCATGTCTAAAATAGATGTCCCTCTTGGCACTTCAACTATTGGTACGTGGCGGAGAATGTTTTCTCACGCATAATGAGAGTTTCCAAACAAGCCTAACTTGTTTTTCCACAAATCACCATTTGATATACCTTATAGTTGTAGCTCACAAGGAACACATATTCAAGACTTGGTATGAGTTTCATTGCATTTTGCACAAACCCAGTTCTCTTCTTAGTGTTGTGAACCTATCCTCAGCCAATGGTTTTGTAAAAATGTCAGCTAGTTGTTTTTCAGTGGGTATGAAGCTCAGCTCCAAGGTGTTATTTGCTACCTCATCTCTCAAAAAGTGATGCCTGATTTCTATGTGTTTGGTTCTTGAATGTTGAATTGGGTTCTTTGAAAGATTGATAGCACTAGTGTTGTCACATAAGATAGGGTGCATCCAATGTCAATATTGTAGTCAGATAATTGACTCTTTATCCACAACACTTGAGCCGCACAGCTCCCTGCAGCAACATATTCTGCCTCTGCAGTGGAGAGTGCAACCGAGTGTTGTCTTGGATGCCCACGAAACCATGCAACCGCCAAGAATTTGGCAATATCCACTAGTGCTTTTCTGTCAATTTTACATCCAGCATAGTCAGCATCTGAATAAGAACCAAAGTGAAGCTACTACCTGCTGGATACCAAAGACCCATATCATGCGTACCTGAGAGATATCGAAAGATTCTCTTAACTGCAACCAAATGGCTTTCCTTGGACTAGATTGGTATCTAGCACAAAGACAAACGCTGAACTGTATGTCTGGTCTACTTGCAGTAAGATATAAAAGGGAGCCAATCATACCTCGGAATTGCTTTGCATCTACCGGTTTACCTTTCTCATCACTTTCCAGCTTTATGCTTGTGCTCATTGGTGTTGAGGCAGGCTTGGCTTGTTCGAACTGAAATCTCTTGAGCAGTTCTTTGACATATTTTTCTTGGTTGATGAAGAATCCGTCTTCTAATTGTTTTACCTGCAAACCAAGAAAAAATTGAAGCTCCCCCATTAAACTCATCTCAAATTCACTGTGCATGTGTTTTGAAAATTCTTCACACAGTGAGGGGTTAGTAGAACCAAATATAATGTCGTCCACATACACTTGAACCACAATGATGTGATTGCGGACTTTCTTAGTGAAGAGAGTTTGATCTACTTTACCTCTTGAGTAGTTTTTGCTTACCAGAAAAGTGCTTAGCCTGTCGTACCAAGCTCGGGGTCTGTTTCAAACCATAAAGAGCTTTGTGCAATTTAAATACATGGTTAGGTTTATGAATATCCTCAAACCCAGGTGGTTGAGAGACATAGACTTCTTCTTTGATGTAACCATTCAAGAAGGCAGTTTTAACATCCATTTGAAAAAGTTTGAACTTGTTTGAGCATGCATATGCTAACAAGATTCTGACTGCTTCTAGCCTAGCTACAGGAGCAAAGGATTCTTCGAAATCCACACCAAATTCTGATTATATCCCTTTGCTACCAGTCTAGCTTTATTTCTCACCACTTTACCCTCTTCATTCAGTTTATTCCTAAAAACCCATCTTGTTCCAATGACAGAAATATCGGGGGTTCTAGGAACTAGACTCCAGACATTATTTCTTTCAAATTGTCCAAGCTCCTCATGCATAGCATCAATCCATGAATTTTCCTTTAATGCTTCTTCAATATTTTAGGTTCCACTTGTGACACAAAAGCTAGATGATCCTGTTCAACTATTTCCCTAACCTGAGACCTAGTTTGAACTTTTTCATTCACATCTCCTATTATGTTCTCAAGTGGATGGTCTTTAGAGTACTGACATTTGTGATTGTTGAAGTTCCGGGTTGATCTTGCATTTGAGGAGGTTGTACTGGAGGAGGGATTACTTGAGGAATTTCAGCTTGAGATTCATCCTCTTGTGGATCTTCTTCAGGTCTTCTCTCCCTCTTTGAAGAGGATGTGATGGTCCTCATCATCATCGTTGTACCTTTGAAGATATCCACGTTTGGCTTTTGGTGTGTTTGAGTGCTCTTCTTGGCTGTCACTTGTAGGGTTCTGCAAGAATTGTTTTATCCTCATGGGGAGTCCTGTGGAAATCAATTTTGTCAGTTTTTGCATGAGTTTCATCAAAGACAACGTGTGGAGTTTCTTCCACAGTTTTATTCTTGCAGTTAAACACCCTATAAGCTCTAGAGTGTTCTGAGTATCCAAGAAATATACCTGGATCACTTTTGGCCTCAAACTTGTCTAGATCAATTTTATCATTATTATGAATGAACACTTTTGAGCCAAAACTCTGAAATACCCAATACTGGGTTTCTTACCTTTCAGAAGTTCATAGGGGGTTTTCTTTATGACAGGTCTTACCATGGCTCTATTGAGTATGTAGCATGATGTATTCACGCTTCCGCCCAAAATGTTCTGGCAAGTTTGCTTTCAACCAGAAGGGTGCGAGCCATTTCCACCAAGGTCCGGTTCTTTCTCTCCACAACACCATTTTGCTCAGGTGTCCTTGGAGAGGAGAACAAGTGTTCTATCCCGTGGTGCCTGCAGAAATCAGAAAAAGAGTTATTGTCAAATTCTCCCCCGTGATCAGTGCGGATTGAGCATATTTTGTTAATATTGCCATGCTCAATTTTATTGAAGAATTCCTCAAACAGGCTTATTGCCTCATTTTTGTGTGCGAGGAACTTAACCCATGTGAACCTAGAAAAGTCGTCTACAATGACAAAACCAAAGCGTTTGCCATTAAGACTCAATGTTCTAGTAGGTCCAAACAGGTCCATGTGCAGAATTCATAGGGTTTAGAAGTGCTTACCGGTGCTTTTGATTTGAATGACTTCCTTGTTTGTTTTCCCTGTGCACATGCATCACAAAAATTCTCATTTTATTGAGGGGATATCAGGAAGTCCACTTACCAATTTGAGCCTCATGATTTTGTGCAAGACATTGTAGCTTGCATGGCCAAGCCTACGATGCCAAAGTGTAAGCTCATCCTGTTTATTGGCTACAAGACACAAATCATTATTTTCTGGATCATCTAAATCAACCATGTAGATGTTATTTACCCTTTTTCCAGAAAACTTTAGACTTCCTGTTTCCTTATCAATAATTTGACATGAATTTGTTTCAAAGACAACTTTGTGACCTTTATCACACAATTGACTTATGCTAAGCAAGTTGTGATGAAGGCCATCAACAAGTAACACGTTGTCTATAGAGTTAGAGGCATACTTACCAACCTTACCTGAGCCGATGATCTGGCCTTTGTTGTTGCCTCCAAAAATTACCTGACCTCCGTCTTTCTCCACTAGCAGACAGAATTTATCTTTATCGCCCGTCATATGCCTCGAGCAGCCACTGTCCAGGTACCATTTATTTTGATTATGGGCTGCTAGGCATTCCTGCACATGTGGATCAGACAAGAGGTTTTGGTACCCAAATTACTTTGGGTCCCATTGTATCATTCATACCAAATAACAAATGCTTAGGAATCCAAACTTGTTTAATGTTCAGTTTACTTGGTTTGTTCCTGCATTCATTTTCTTTGTGCCCAACTTTTTTACAGATTGTGCATGATGAGGGTTTTCTTACAACAGTGGGCTTGTTGTTCTTTGGAGCATGCATGGGCATTTTACCTTTCTGTTGCTTTGTTGCCTTTTCTTTTGGACTCGATTTCCAGACCTGTCGACAGCTCTCCTTGGTGCTGTTGACAGATCTTGGAACAGTGCCAGCAACAGGCTTCTTGCCTTGTTTTGTGGTTGCTTACCCTTAGCTTGGGTTTTGTTGTTCTTTTGGGGGATCTTCTTACTTGTGCTTGGGCTTGTTTCAACAAAAGATGTTATCAAATTTTCTCCAATTTTCTTTTGTTTTACTGGTTGGTACCCAAGCCCATGTTTTGAAACGAAAACATTTGACCCCAATATTGCATCAAGGTTTTGTTTCCCTTTAACAAACCTTGACAAATCTTCAGATTTGCCCTTTAGATTTTCTTCAGTCTTATCCAATTTTTCTTTAAGCTTATCATGCTCACCTTGAAGAGTTTCAAGGGAGTTCATTAGAACTTCCTTTTCTTTCTAAGATTCTTGCAGTTTTAACTTCAAGGTGTCCATTTCCTCATGATGAGCTTCCTCATCATTTCAATGTCTTTGATTAATGATGCAACATGTTCATCATTTTGTGTGTTATTAGCGAGAGAATTAACTTTCTTTTTGAGTGCTTTGTTTTCAGATTTAAGCTCACAGAAATTTTCAAACATAACAGTATAAGCTTCTTCCCATTCATCAACTGAATAGCTTTCAAAGGAAGAATTTACCTCATTTAAGTCATCACTTCTCGCCATGAGACAGTGGACTTCATCATCTCCGGAGGTAGCTTGACTGTTGTCGTCCTCGTCTTCATCACTCCAAGTAGCCATCATTGCCTTGGCTTTCTTGAACGTGAACTTTTCTTTTTCAGCTTCTTCTTGAGCTCGGGGCACTCTCCTCTCATGTGCCCTTTCTTCTTGCACTCGTAACACACAATCTCAGACTTTTTGTTAGAATCAAATTTGTTGGAAAGTTCTTTCTTTTGGAAAGGTTTAGAGTTACCTATACCTCTCCTCTTGTGTTTTCAGGAATTTTTTGAATTGCCTAGTGAGCATGGCCATTTCGTCATTTTCACTCTCACTAGACGATTCAGACTCATCACTTTCCTGAATGACCTCCTTTTTGGAAGCTGAGGAATTTTTCCTGGAAGCCTTCAAAGCAAGTGGCTTCCTAGGATTTTCTTCAGTTTCCTTTCTTTTCATGTTGATTTCATAGGTCATCAGTGAGCCAATGAGTTCATCCAACTTCATTTTTGAGAGGTCTTTGGAATCCTCAATGACAGTGGCTTTGGTGTTCCAAGAGGATGGAAGAGACCGAAGAATCTTCCTCACCAAATCACTCTCTGAGTATTCCTTTTTCAGACCTTTCAATCCATTAATAATTAACATAAATCTCGCAAACATGTCAGAGATGGTTTCAGTAGAAGTTCATTTTAAACATTTCATATTCAAAACCAACATGCTTGCTTTAGTTTCCCTTACCTCGGACGTACCTTCATAGATTAACTCGAGTTTGTCCCACATTTCTTTTGCTGATGTGCACGTGGAGACTCTCGAGTATTCGTTGGGGTGGACCGCGCATTGCATCATATTGAGGGCGCTCCAGTTGAGTGTCCCCTTCGCGATCTGGTCCTTGGTCCAGGTACTCTCATCCTCAGGAAGGGAATATTCGCCCTTGTGGACTATCTTCCACAGCTCATAGTTCTGTGCTCTCAGAAACACCTGCATACGATTTTTCCAGTAAGGATAGTTAGTGCCATCAAAGAAGGGTGGCCTGGTCACTGAGTGTCCCTCGGCCATGTATCCCTTACTAGATTCCATGAGATCAAGATTCTCCTGATCGTAAGATCAAACAAATAACGCAGTAAATCGGAGAAACCTCGCTCTGATACCAATTGAAAGTTGCGGAATTCCCTATGTATGGTAATCTAGAGGGGGGTTGAATAGATTACTATCAATTAAAAAGCTTATCACCTTCTTTTCGCAAGAACACGACTGTTGAAATACTAGCAGAGTTTAAACTATGTGTGGATGTGTGTGAATAGATGATAGATAGATAAACAAGCAATTAAGCGTGTGTAGATATGCCGTGCCTACCAAACATCTAACGTAAATTCGTGCAAACCACGAGACACGCAGATTTTACGTGGTTCGGAGTACACAACTTGTGTATCCTACATCCACGGGCCACACACACACGCAGAACAACTGCTTATGAGCTAGTTCGAGAACTACAACTCACACACACGAGTTATCTGATGTGCAACCACGATCAGATGAACTCCCACACGTGAATCAAGCACAGGACTGCTTGAGACACAAACACACACACAGTTTACGTAAAAACAAAAAATAGAGAGAGTTCTGAATTGTAGAACAAATCCTGATTGAAGAACTTCTCTCGTGAACGATCGGCTGGGCTTCAAGCTTCGTCTTGATGATCACAAGTTGATGATGATGCTTGAATCCTCGACGTTCAAGCTTCACCTCCGCTGGGAAGAAGTATCTCCTTGAATCTGGGCGGCAGGTTGAAGCAGAGCAGCAAGAACAATTCTTCTGAAGAGAGCTTGCTAGGGTTCTTGGGTGGAGGCTGCTTGTGTACGAGATTCTCTTCAAAGAGATGCTTAAATAGAGGTGTTTACATATGGAGAGTCGTGGTATGTGGAAACACCATCTATGGCAACTTGAAGACTTTCCGTATTTGAAGATTCTCTCCGTCTGTCGACAGCACTGGGTGCTCCTGTCGACAGGCGCAAGCCAGCAGAAGGCTGAAAGGCTCTGGAAGGCAGTTGCTGTCGACAGGCGACTGGGTGCTGTCGACAAGCACAGGCAGACAGAAGACCAGGGGGTTCTGGGAGCCTCTTCCTGTCGACAGGTGACTGGGGTGCTGTCGACAGGCACACTTGTCTTGAAGAGTGGCCTTCTGGCTTGTGTGTAGCTGTCGACAGGGGTCTTTCCTGCTGTCGACAGGTACTTGATTTTCATGTATATCTTCATCATTTGAACCCTGTTCTTTGTACATGTCTTGCTTGGTATCTCACCTAAATTAATGAACATAGTTAGTGAGACATAGTGACTATAAATATGCTGAAGTGAAGTATTTGTTTCATTTGCATTCATGAGTCATTTTCATCATGTTTTCATCATAAATTTTGTCTATGAAATGATTATCATCAAAAACACACTTGTGACTTGTTAGATTAGCATTCACATTAAGTGATCATCAAAATGAGAACTCAACACTTTTTGGGTACCTCGTACTATGTTGAGGAGGTAACAGTGCATATTCAGGGTCAGAGCTTGCCAGCTGGTTTGTTGCTATGCAGTTGCAGGATTTTGATTGTGACTTTGGTTGACTGGCTTGAGCAGTACGGTGAGTGGTGAATTGTAGGAAGAGAGGGTGTACTCCCAAATACCTGAGGTGCTACCTTCTACTTCCAGGGTGTTGTACCTTTTTTTCCCATTTTCTGATTTTTGCTTTGAGTACGGATGTCATGACTTTGGGTGCCAAAGTTTTCTTGCTACTACTGTACTTGTAGACCAGACCCTCGTAGTGGAGGACATTCGATAGTCTGTGAGTTTCCATACGTCTTTCCATATGAGCTTCCTGGTTTGCCACCAGTTAGAGAGACTGAGTTTACTATTGAGCTTGTTCCTGGCACTACACCTTTTGCACAGTCACCATACCGCATGGCGCCAACAGAGTTGCGGGAATTGAAGAGACAGCTGGAGGAACTGTTGGAGAAAGACTACATTCGCCCTAAATTTTCTCCCTAGGGTCTCTAGTATTATTTGTGAAGAAGGATGGTAGCCTGTGATTGTGTATCGACTACAGGAAGCCGAATCAAGTGACCATCAAAACATGTATCATTTACCTAGGATTGATGATCTCTTTGATCAGCTTTAGCCAGCTCAAGTTTTCTCCAGGATTGACTTGAGATCAAGCTACTATCAATTGTGGATCAGCGATTAGATGTGGAAAGGATAGCCTTCAGGACAAGATATGGGCACTTTGAGTTTTTTGTGATGCCCTTTGGGCTCACCAATGCGCCAGCGGCCTTTATGGATCTGATGCATAGAGTGCTCCACCAGTACTTGGACCAATTTGTCGTGGTGTTTGTTGATGACATTTCTGGTGTACTCTGCTTCAGAGGAGCAGTATGCCCAGCACCCGAGGATGGTGTTGCAGACTCTACGAGAGCACCAGATGTGTGTCAAGCTCAACAAGTGCGAGTTTTGGATGCAGCAGGTTCACTTTTTGGGACACGTGATCTTAGGTGATGGAGTTTCTATTGATCCAACAAAGGTCGAGGCAATTTTGCAGTGGGAGAGGCCCCACACAGTGACAGAGATACACAGTTTTCTAGGCTTGGCAAGTTACTACTACAGGTTTATTAGAGATTTTTCACATTATTACTGCACCCCTGACTCGTTTGACGAGGCAGGGAGTACCTTTTGAATGGTTGAGCAGTATGAGCAGAGCTTCATAGAGTTAAAGAGACTGCTTACGTCGATGCCAGTCCTAGTGCTACCTTCAGGCACAGAGGGTTTTGAGGTCTGCACAGATGCTTGTGAAGTTGGCCTGGGAGCAGTTTTGATGCAGCATGGCAGAGTGGTGTCTTATGCATCACGTCAGCTAAAGCCCCACGAGGAGAGCAACCATACCCATGACCTGGAGCTAGCAGCTGTGGTTTTTACTTTGAGGATTTGGCGTCATTACTTGTACGACATGAGGTTTGTGGTTCGTATTGACCACCAGAGCTTGTTGTATGTCTTTTCACAGAGGGATTTGAATATGAGGTAGCGGCGCTGGATGGAGTACCTGAAGGGTTATGGCTTCAGGATCAAGTATCAGCCTAGAAAGGTTAATGTAGTTGCAAATGCATGAGTAGGAAGGGATAGATCAGCTATCTTATGTTGAGAGAGTGGCAGTTGTGGTAGTCTGCAGTAGAGGGATCCTTCAGAGTCTCCACTAGGCGGCATCAGTGCATGATACGCAGTTTGTTGGTTGCTCCAGCCATTGTCGGGCAAGTCATAGAGGCTTAGCAGGCAGATCCTGAGTGCACATAGTGTTGCTACTCCCAGAGGTGAGCTACATGTTGACAGTACTATCAGGTTCCAAGACAGGACTATATGTGCCAGCTGAGGAGTCTTTAGGAGAGCAATGTTGCCGAAGGCACATGGGTCCCGGTACTCAATTCATCCAGGGTCAACCAAGATGTACCACAGATTGAGACGACAGTTTTGGTGGCTCAAAATTGAGAGATATAACGGCTTTTGTTGTTAGGTGTTGGTCTGTCAACAAGTGAAGGCCGAGCACCAGCACCCAAGAGGGCTTGTTCAGCCGTTAGAGATTACCATGTGGAAGTGGGACCATGTGACGACAGATTTTGTGTGTGGACTGTCGTGGACTTCAAGAAGTTATGACAACATATGGGTGCTTGTGGACACATTAACGAAGACTGCCAAGTTCCTACCCATTAGAGCAGACTAGGGTGTGAGTAGGTTGGCCAGACATTATACGAAGTGGATTGTTCCTTTGCACGGGATGCTGATCTCTATTGTGTCAGATAGAGATCCTCGCTTCACATCTGGGTTTTGGTGTAGCTTTCAGAGAGCTTGAGGACAGGGGTGGCGTTTAGTTCTGCCTACCACCCACAGTCAGAGCAGACTATCTAGACCTTAGAGACATACTGCGAGCTTGTGTTTGGAGTGGCAAGGGATCGTGGGCAGCTCACTTGCCGTTGGTGAGTTTGCATATAATAATGTATCATTCCAGCATCGACATGGCACCCTATAAGGCTCTGTATGAATGAATGTGTCGTACTCCTCTTGAATAGTTGAGGTTGGTTAGCATGTGTCACGGGCCCAGAGTTGGTTCAGTAGTCTATGGAGGTTGTACAATTTGTCAGGCAGAGACTTCAGGCAGCACAGCCTACAGAAGAGCTATGCAGACCAGCGTAGGAGACTGCCTGAGTTTCATGTAGGGGACCAGGTGTTTGTTAGAGTGTCCCCTATAAAGGGGGTAATGAGGTTGGTATGCGTGGGAAGTTGAGTCCCCACTATATTGGACCCTCACCATTATAGAGTGTGTTGGAGGTCTAGCATATCGGCTGCAGTTACCTTCAGAGTTGGAAGTAGTCCACAATGTGCTTCATGGGTTGATGTTACTGAGGTACCTTCCAAATGAGTCACACATTCTACTGAGTTCAAAGTGGACAGAGGTGTCACCGGTGTTGACAGTACCAGAGTTTCTACATTGAGGATCGCCGAGTCAGAGGTTGAGAAACAAAGTGATTCCACTGGTTCGTGTTGCGTGGCAGTGGCACTCGAGTGGTGAGTCGACCTGGGAGAGGGAGGATGAAATGCATGAGCAGTTTCCTACCTCTTGGTGAGTTCTCTTCCCCTTGTTCTTATTTGAATTTCAAGGGCAAAATTCTTTTAAGGGGGGGAGGTTGTAAGGCCATGGGCCTTATTGAACCCTTAATGGGCCGTTCTAGAACAATGATGGTTGACGTCAAGGGTGCTTGACGTCAACTTTGTGTGACGTCAACTTGGTCTTGATGGACAGATGTTGTCGTCTATCCCGAATTTCTAGAACTTTCTGAGTGTGAACTCAACGGCAATCGATGATTCCGTCAAGTTAGGCAGTGTGGTTGACGGCAGCCTAGGCTGACGTCAACTTGTGCGGGTCTATTTTTATAAGGCAACTTGAGGCCCTCAATTCCACATTTTCTCCCCTTCCACATCACCACCTTCACCTCTCTCCTTCTCCACCTCTTTCGACGGCCGACGAGAGCTCGTGGGGAGGTCGCAGTGTGAGTGTCAGCCTTCGAACGGGCAAGGAAACGACAGATTTAGAAGTTCGACCTCACAGGGTAATCGTGGACAAACGATGAGATTTTGAGGTTTTTCTTGGGGTTATGGCGTGTTGAGATAGGGATCTATAAGACCCCAAATAATATTATATATATATATATATTGCTAGAAAAAATATATATTTTAGCTAAAATCCCCATAATGGGTAAAACTTTTCATTCAATTTATGCTTGAAATTTTAACTATACCGAACATCATTTAGATATAAAAATATAAGGATAAAGGATCTCAATGAATTAACTCTCAATTATGAAATCCATTTTGGGAATATTTTACTTACGCAATCATGGTTACGTAAGACTTTTACCTGTTGGTAAACTAGTTACATGTACCATAACACGTGTTGAAGGCTCTAGTTAACATGGCTAAGCTATGAAAAGGAGAGTTTTTATAATGACAGGTAGGTGTGTGTTACGTGTCGTACATGCACCACATCCGGAGATCTATTTATACCCTTCTCTTGCTCACTCTTAGGAGTGTCTGCTTATTGGTACATCACTCTGTATTGCTGCTACTACGACTGTTGCTGCTACTGTTTCTACTACGGTTGTTGCCTACTGCTGCTATTACAGATGCTGCTGATGCCATTACAACCTCTGTTATAGAATCCTCTATTGGAAGAATTTGTTTCTCTTTAAGGCTGGTAGGATTTTCCTTCCTTTTTCCTTCCTTATAATCGAAACTGGTGATAGGTCTCCATCTTCATTGTTACCTTCACTTGTGTCCAATAATCTTTTTAAGTTTAGGATCTTCACAATACCTATTTGTAATAATGTTTCCCTGATCCTTAATAAAATTTATACATCAAGAATTTAGTTAATATAGGTCAGAAGAAATATTTCACTTGAAGATTCATTTAAAAAGTTCATCATGTGATTTCTGGGTCATTCGCATGTACTTGTGTATACTATTGACACCATCACAGACCCTTGTAAATCTTGTAGAGGTAGAGTTCACCATTGATACTAATTCTGTAGCATGGTTTTGTACAACTCATTGGATTATAGGGAATGTCTCGTAGCTACTTTACTTTCTAGTAGGGGTCTGAAGGTTAAAATCATGTTAGAACTAACTTACTTGATTAGTAGGTAGACACACAGACCAGTGTGTTGACACACGCGGTGAGATTTGGATATGACGAAATGTAACTTTGGATATGACGAAGCTAGACTTCGACTGATCAAGACAAAATGAGCATGATGAAGTGCTAGCTTGGATATGACGAGGGTGGAACTTCGGATATAACGAAGTTGACCTTCTAACAATCAAAGTTGTTTCTCTATCAGTTGCAACTATTCTTCTGAAATAATTTTCTTAACTAAAATTGTTACACTCCACGAATCAGATCGACCTACCTCTAGAGAGGAGATTTTAAATTGCCTTTCTTATTTTCTTGGGTTCTAAAGTTACTCCATCAACATGATAATCTCTTGTGTACATCTGGCCTCATTGAAACAACATTGCCCATTAATTATCTTTTCTTGATTTTCATACTTCTATCTCCTTTTTGAATACTAAATCATAATAATTCGTCTCTGAGAACTTATTTTACTCTTGGTGAGTGCCCAAGTACCATGTATGTATGTTATCAAAAATGGAAATCGGATGATGTAACTTTTTGGTCTTCGGACTCTTTTGGACCTATGCCTATGCAAATGGGGCAGATCAAATCCCGAGAGGAGCACCCGAATTCGTTTATCTGTGCAGAGTGGTATGGATCAACATGATGTTTGACATGACACAACTACAGCTAAATTGGTCGACATTTCCATGAATTACGTTATGAGACAATATTTTCTTGCTTGTGGAATGGACAGGGCATCTCTATACATCCATATAATCTATTGTTCATATGTTCCTGCTCTTTTATATTCATTGATGATCACTTCAGTCAGTTCATTGGCATATTATTTTATTCTTGTCACTATTTGATAAATCCTACTGAGCACAATTGCTCATTATTCCTTACTCTCTTTCAGGTGATGAGGAGAAACCTAGCAATTAGGGGTGTGTGCTCAGAGTGAACCACTCTTTAGATCTTTTGTAGGATTTTCTTTTGAGAACCATAGCAGCCAATGTATTATTATATTTTCTTTTCCACACTCTTATGAACTTACATAAGGTGTGTTTATTAATTCTGATTCTGCCGAAATAAAAACATATGTCCATATAATCTAAGTTCTACTTCTTGTACTTATATTCTATCATATTTCGATAAATAAATGCTATTTATTGGGACGTGACAGCTAAATTGGTATCAGAGCCTTAGGCTCTGTAAACCTGGGAAAATGACCAATGAGTTGGGGTAGAAATCTGGATTAGTTGGAAGGTAATAGAAATTTTTTTATATATATACACTAAATTTTTATTTGTGACAGAATGGACATGAATGCTCAAGATCGGTTACTGACTGTCATGGAACTGTCACACCAAGATATGGAATTATATGCAGGCTCAAAAGGAGAGGCATATATAAGTGAAGGAAGATGTACTGAGGTTAACCACTGGGGCATTTTTAGCAGGAAATCCCCTTGCTTCCTTAGAATCTATGATGCAGGTGATGGCCAATTTGGATAGCCTGAAGACAGGACAAGAGATGTTGCTACACCAGGTGAAGAGTATTGGAGGTGATGTCAAATGCAGAAAGGGAGCTGTATCATAATCCTGATAGAAATCAACAGCCATCTATGGAATCTGCTACACTTACATGAATCAAGCTATGAAGTTAGGAAACTTACTTTTGTTAACCTCTCCTTGTGGTAAATAGGGAGTTTGTATGTATAACTCTCATGTATATATGAAGAGAGGATCAAGATGGATGTAAATGCTTTTGGGTGTTAATGAAAAGTGTGTGTATGTATGTGGTAAAAGAACATCTCTATGTGATAAATATATATAGTGGTCTGGGTGATTATATTAATGCATGAATTGTTGAATGTCTAAGATAACTCTCTAAAATAGTCATGGACGGAGATGATGCGAACTGGAAAAAGATGGAAACCACCATGCATGATTTAACACGAGTAATGAGGATGGTGGCTAAAAATAGTACTCTCAATGGAACAAATAGTTTAAAGACTTCTGAAGTTTAGATCCTCTGAGATTTTTAGGTAGTACGGATCCTGACGAGGCAGAAAATTATATAAAAAGACATTGAAAGAATTTTAGGGCAATCTGATGCTCAGAGGAAGATAAGATACGCTAGCAACATTTCATTTGGATCGTGATGCTCGAGCTTGGTGGGAGGCTATGGAGTCTATGCTAGAGGATCCAAATCAGATAAACTGGGAAGAGTTTGTTGAGTTATTTAATGAACAATATTTTTCAAGTGGTTCAAGAGAAAAAGGCTACTGAGTTTGCTAATTTAAAACAATGGGGAATGACAGTGTTGAATATGAAGCACAGTTTGCTCGACTGTCTAAATATGCTTCTCATTTGATAGCTACCAAAAAATTGAAGGTGAGGTGAAAAGGTTTATGAATGGCTTATGCCCAGCTTTATCACTTAGATAATGCCTCACTTAATTACATCGTATTCTAAAATGGTCAAGAGGGCTTTGGCTCTAGAAGCCGTAAATGAAACAGTAAGAAGGATTAAGGAAGTTTAGTGAAAGCTCTTCAACCATTACCGCAAGAGGAAGTTTAAGACGGGAAACACCTCTAAAGAACAACAGTCCACTAAGAAATCAGGAAAAGCTTCAGTGGCAATAAGGACATTTGCCAACATTGTCATCTCAGTGGACATAAAATGAGAATTGTTGGAGAAGGTGGGTGCTTGCCTCCAGTGTGGAAGCAACCAACATCGAATTCCTGAATGTTCTAAGAGAAAAAATGTACCGGCATCTCAAAATTCCTGAGTTAAACAAGGGCGTCTGCAAGCTATAGACAACCCGATTATGACTTATGAGTCAAACCACATTTCTTGTTCTCTTAGTGTGCCCCAAGTTGGTCACTCATCTTGAGCCCATTTGTTAGCCTCATTTTGAGCCCATTAAGCCCAATTCTTAGTCTATCTCGTCCGATCATCACTTCAAGTTCTTATTCTAGAGTTTAAGCCATCAATCCTTAACGCAACGGCCTTGGGCATCGTGTTCATGTCAATTGATCAATTATAATCCTTAAATTATCTATCATCCTAATGTGACAGGTCGTGACGTCATGTTACTATCAGTGTCGCGTCCACCAAGACCATCGCGACAACCCATACATATCCATTCATGAGCCTTCACTGTCGCGACCACCTTGGCCTTCGCGACAAGCCTTGTCGGGTCCCTACGACCCGTCGCGACAGTGTTCTGCATGGCTGGCTCCGCAACCACCTTCTTTCTATCCTCTTTGGAGTCTATCTTCATCTCCAACAGTCTTGGAACGACCCCAGCCGTGGTTTGAGGTTCCATCTCACCCTAGAAACCCCCTAGGACTCTTCCCATGTGGATTTACTTGACTTTTCACCATTTTCATGGGTTATTATCACTTAAGGATGAGATACTCTCTCTCCTCTCTATATAAACAACCCATATCCTTCTGAACGAGGTAAGACCCCCATGCTACTATGAAGTGCTGCCAAAATCCCACCAGAACTTCCCCTTAGCTCGCAGCCATCCAATTTCCTCCCATTTTCTTCCTATTCACTCCACCAAGTCACTTCATACTCTTCATCCATGGAGCATGGTGGGTAGGAGGTGACTCCTACAACCATCAAGGGTTGCTGCACGACCTCAAGAGCACATTTTCAGCTAGGGAATCACCCCTTTTAGGGGCCTTTCTTTCCTCTTTCCCTCTCATTTTCCTTTCACGCATTTTGTTATTTTCTTTTAGAAAGTTACATACCTCCATTCCTACGTTTTCCAAAACTCTAGGGGTTTTCAAAACACCCCAGGTTCGTTCCCTTTTCCTTTTCACTCTATATAGATACTTCACTTAAAAGTTGTCTAATAAGGGTTTTCTTTCTTGTTTTGTTGTTTTGGCAGGTTTCTTCAGAAGATCAGATGAGGAGCTCTCCCCTCTGGCTGGCTGGAGGGAGGGAAGGACGTCCCCCACACTCTCGCACCCCCTGCTGAGAAGGCGTAGGATGTCCTATCGCAACAAGATCCAGATCGCGACAGGTATCCCCGTCGTGACACCAGTAAGTGGCCTTCTCTTCTTCTCTTTCCTGATAAGTTGGTCTTAGAACTCTGTTCATATCTTCAGGCAACATGTTGGGTGGTGATCACATATTTTCCATCATATTATGATATCTTGTTATATCATAGGGTCGCAACCTTATCCCATCCACAGAGGCAAACACAACATCAGGTACGCGTTATCCTTCCTGTCCTCCATCTTGAGTTTCTGTCTGAAGTCTTCTAATGTTATCTCCATGTTGTTTCATCATGTATACCTGTGATTCTCTGTGTTAGAACCCTGCTAGGGCTCAAGTTTTCCATTTATTTTCACTGTTTATTTTTTGGTTCTGTAGCGACGCATCAGGTGGTCACGACTTTGTTGCGGTGGAAGAGGAGGCACAATAGCAGGTACGCATTGGTTGTTGTTGTTTTCCATTCCATGCCTCAATTTCTGCTTGTTTAGGGGGTCTTCATCTTCTGTTTAGTTATTTCCATGTTGTATTGTGCTTAGGATAGCCTGTTTACCTTTTGTTTGCGTGTGGTTTAAGGTTTCTGCGACCCGAGATTATCGTAACTGATCTTTCAGTTACGATAAGGTCGCGACGGACCTAGTCGTCGCGACTTCAGCAGAGACCTTTAAGCTGTTGTTTGTTAGTTTAGTTTAGTATGTGCATGCACTTCGGTGTAATTAGGTTCATGCATACACTACTTCGTGTAGATAGGATTCTCCTTGGTAGTGGAGACCCTCTCACCTACGAGCACTCATGGGCTGATCAGAGCTTGCTACTGAGGGCTTCCGTAAGTCCCTATTGTCGTACTCACGTTTCACTCTCTGGCCTGGTTGTGCCCATTGCCCCCTAGTTCAGCACGTTTGCGGTGAGTTGTGTGTCACCCATTAGTCATCCCGGAGTACTCGAGTACACGCCTATTAGGGTTCCTATTTGGCCGTGTGCAATTTCATTAATTAATCCACTAAACAGCCAAAGTGTAAACCCTAAAATTTTAAAGATAATCATGACAACTTGGTGTTTGCTTGAGATTCTCCCTCTCATCTCACCTTTCGTTCTTGTGTGTTAGAGTCTAGGGTTTGTTTGTGTCGCGTCGTCTCCCCTAATGTTTAGGAGAGTGTATGTGTTAGTGTTTAGGTTTGTCGAGTCAGTCTCCATCAACAATTGTGTGCTACCATAATCCTCTTTTCGGTATGGACCATTTCCATGTCCTCACCGGCGATTCTCTGCCCATTAGGCTTCTCGAGGATGTGGCCCAACCACTACTGACACCCTCACCGGGCAAATCCAGCCCCCCACAGTTGTTGACGATCGGTCTTGCCCACTCTCCTTCTAGGGTGGATGACCCATATGCCCAATTCAATCAGCTCCTCCCCAATCTGAGCCCGGCCCAAGTTAGGGAATTCTTAGCAGCTGCCAAGGTAAGTGCCCCCTCTCTCCGCCCTCTCATGCCTCCGCCCAGCAGGCAACCTATAGCGTATTGACCATTCAGATCATGGTAATGGTTATGGAGGCCCATATGTGGCCCATCAGTGTGTGTAGCAGGTGTTTGCAAAGGTTTTCAGGGTGTAGTGGGCCGACAGGTTGGGCCCAAAGCGCCTACCTGTTCACTATCTGTGAACGCGACAGTGAGGAGCGTCGCGTTCTAAACATGACGGTCCTGGGGTCGCGTTCATGGAACCGCCATTTTGAGTCGTCGTCTGCATGCGCGCCGCGTGTCGCACGCTGGGCGACTTGCTGACGTCAGGAGCGGGAAGGCGACGCCAGAACCGTCGCGTTCAGGTCGCGACAGTGCGCTACGTCGCGTTCCCAACCGAGCTTTGTTTTAAGAAAGTTTTAGCTAGACAGAGCTTTTACAAGCTCTGCACGGCCAGGGGAGGTGCTGCGCGTGGTTTTGTGGCGATTTGGTAGAGTTTCTAGCATGTTCTTGCTGCGAGGACGTTGCGTGGAGCGGGGGAAACGTCGTGTGGGTCTCATTCTTCGCATTCTTCACAGAGGTAGGGAGATTCCACCTTGTTTTAACGTAAGGATTGTGTGTGTGTCATGTTTAGTGTGTTATTGGCTTTACAAACAGTAGATACCATGCTAGGGCACACATTAAAGCATGAAAAATGGATAAAAACACTGGTTTACAGGGTTTGTTTGGGAGATCCGGCGAAGGGTTCCCGGATTAGGGTTTTGCCTGTGAAGGCGACAAACTAGGTTGTCGCGTTCAGAACACGACAGGCCGACCCATCGCGTTCAGCTTAAAACTCGACTTATTGGGGTGTCGCGTTCAGATGGCGACATGGGACCCTGTCGCGTTCACAGCCGAGGGGCTTTTGTGTATGTGCATATGAGCGTGTTTATTCGATTATTGTGAATTGTGTTGCATGGCAACGGATAGCGGTGCATTGGCACCTGTAGTGCTCTGGGAGCATGTTGGGTGTGTGGTTAGCGTGGTGTTCACGTGGTTGACGTGGGGTTTCACGTGGCTTGTGCGGTGTGCACGTGGTTTGTGTGTGCGTGGCAAGTAGTACGACGCTTACGTGGTGGATGCCCCTTCAGTTGGGAGCCCCAGGTTTTGTGTGAGCCAGGCATGTGTGTGGCTCGGGGCTTGTCCCAGTACTTGTGTACCGTCGAGGTCTGTGTCGTCTTCCTGGACACCCTCACTCTTGTGTAGAGTTGTACGTTCGGCTGAGGGAAATACGGCAGTAGGACAACAACTTGTGAGAGTTTGTGTTTTGTCGCTTGTAGGGCGCTCTTGGTTGGGGGTTACGAACACCAGTAGATGTACTGGGCCTTAGCTAGTCCTGTTTTCTAGTGCCTCACTTTAGGGAGTTCAGGCCGGAGTCCCTAAAGGTGCTAGGCATGGGCCTGCAGTAGTGTGGTCCGCAGGAGTGGTGTTGGTTGGACTCCACAGTTCTTGTCTTGTTCTAGTGGAGCGGCAGTTGGACCTTTCGTCCGTGGCTGCGAGACTGAGAGGTAGTCCTATGTGGTTTATCTGGGTCAGTAGCTGGTGTCGCGAACTAGTCTTCGTGGCTCGAGTGTGGCGTTTACCTACTTTAGCACGTACACCTGGTTATGGTTTTCCGTTTATTTATTAAAGCTATTTTTATCAATAGCATGTGTTAAGTAGAGTTTACAGCTTTAATATCCTGTTTAGATAGTTCTATAAAATGTAAGCCTAACTTCCTACTGTTGTTATTTGTGAATTTGGTTTGCTCGGTTTTTAGGGGCGTTTCCCTACTGAGCTAGTGACTTGTGAGGCTCACCCCTTCTCCTTTTTAGGTGAGGGAGAGCAGGTGGTTTCTCCCTTCGTCTAGTTCCGAGCCGCACCATAGCGGGGCAGGGTCTGCACCTCCAGTAGTGCAATTTTCTTTCTTTGTACACCTCAGGGTATGCCGCAGGTTGCTGTTGTAGTTGTGTCTGGTTAAAGTTGAGAAATGGCTATGTAAATTCCTTATAAATATTTGTGAGATGGCAATCGTATAATATATTTCAGCAGTTTCCTATATTTCTACGGACTTGTGTGAATGATATCCCTTGCGAGGCTTCGGCTCGTTCGCGGGAGGCGAGTCGGATCAGGCGCGTTATTAGGTTAACGGGTCTGGACGACGAGTGCCGCTATAGTTGATATCAGAGCAAAGGTCCGTGTGGATATAAATGAATCGGAAATTTGCATAGCCTATTCTCTACTTTAGCCCACTGTTGGTAGTTGACCCTAGTTTTTATATTGATAATTGTATGTGTGTGGTTGGAATATTGTTTGTGCAGGATCTGAAATTGTAGACAGAAGGGATTGGGGAGGAGGTGGAGATGAGTCGGGAGAGGATGCTACGCAGCGGATGATAGAGAGGATATGGGAAAGTCTTAAAGATATTCGAACGAGGTTGGATCAGCAGGCACCAGTATAGCCAGCAGTCGCAGTACCGCCAGTTGTAGAGGAGGCAGTGCCAGTAGCACCAGTTCCACCACCAGGAGTTGGGGTACCACCTTTTGTACCCATACCCCCAGTAGCACCGGTATGGCTAGTTAGTGCAGAGGAGCCTACGGCACTTGTGGAGAGGTTTTTGAGGTTGCAGCCCCCTACGTTCTCAGGAGGCCCCAACCCCGACACAGCGGAGCACTGGGTGCACGAGATAGAGAGAGTGTTTGTGACAATGAGGTGTTCGCAGACAGATAGGGTAATTCTTGCCACCTACCAGTTACGAGGTTTTGCACAGGAGTGGTGGAGATTGAAGATGCAGACGGTGTTTGCAGGAAGGCCAGAGGATACAATTACTTCGCATGAATTTTTGACGGTCTTTAATGATAATTTCTTCCCAGTCCAGATACAGCAGGCGAAGAGAGAGCAGTTCCTGACTTTACAGCAGGGGAATTTGTCAGTATTAGAATATCAAATGAGATTTATGGCATTGAGCAGATACGCTCCATATGTGGTGACTTATAATACTATGATGGTGGAGTACTTCATCAGAGGCTTGCGAGTCGAGTTGCAGGATGTAGTGATTCCCCTTATGTGTAGGACGGTGGAGGAGGCGGCGCAGAGAGCAGCGATATTAGAAAGGACTGTTCGGGCCAGACAGGGACAGTCACAGACAGATGGATCAGGCAGTTTCCGGCTTCCCCAACAGTCTACTGGCATCAGCAAGGTAAAGCACCCTCAGGAGCTTCATCATCGTCAGGATTTGCAAAGTGGGGTAAACAGATAAAAAAGTTCTTACGAGGAGGAGGTGGAGGTGGAGGCAGACAGCAGAGCTTCCAGCAGGGTGGTTTTCAGTTGGGTCGTGGTTACAGACTACCGGTTCCAGAGGAGTCATAGAAGAGTATGGCAGGGCAGCCCGCAGCTTTTCCAGGTTTTAGGTGTTACACCTGTGGTCAGCCAGGGCACTTTTCCAGAAATTGTCACAATGTGGGGTTACGGTTTCGGCAAAGGGACTCAGCAGCAGCAATAGCCATACCAGCCACCAGCAGATCAAGGTAGAGGTGCACCGTACCAGAGAGGAGAACGGGGTCGAGTGATGGCAATCACCAGTGCACAGGCGGAGGCATCCAATCTCATTGAAGGTATATTACCGCTGTTTGACTTTTCTTCTAGAGTGTTGATTGATCCGGGTGCTTCCCATTCATTTATTTCTGAAGATTTTCTGGATAGCATAGTACATCCCCTAGAAGAGAGACAGTGTGAGTTGGTAGTAGAAGTTCCTTTCGGTGGCTACGTGCTTACTTCTTGCTTTCTAGATGAGGTTCCGATAGTGGTTTAGGGAAATCAATTGTTAGCCAGATTGTATGCTCTGTCGTTGAAGATTATGATGTGATACTGGGGATGGATTGGTTGGAAGCTTATGGGGCACTGGTAGATTGTAGAAAGAAGAGGGTCAGATTCTGTAGGTCCGGTGGAGTAGTATTTGAATTTCAAGGTATGTCTTTTTATACTCCTCAGCTTATTATTTCTGCACTTAGGGCTAGGAAATTGATTAATGCGGGGGGTGGTAGCGTACCTTGCCTCAGTTAGTTTAGTTGAGTCTGATAAGTCTATAGAGTCAGTGTCTGTGGTTAGAAAATTACAGATGTGTTTCCAGAAGACTTGCCAGGGTTGGCTCCACACAGAGAGGTAGACTCACAGTTGAGTTGCAGCAAGCAGCATGCTGATATCAAAGGCACCATATAAAATGGCACCGACAGAATTGAAAGAATTGAAGAAGCAATTGCAGGACTGCTAGAGAAAGGCTTTATCAGACCCAGTCATTCGCCATGGGGAGCGCCAGTATTATTTGTTAGAAAGAAAGATGGCAGTCTAAGAATGTGCATTGATTATAGGCAGCTGAACAAGGTCACAATCAAGAATAAGTATCCACTACATAGAATAGATGATTATTTGATCAGCTCCAGTCAGCCAAAGTATTTTCCAAGATTGATTTAAGGTCAGGGTACCACCAGTTGCGAATCAAGGAGGAAGATATTGACAAGACAGCTTTCAGGACCAGATATGTGCATTACGAGTTTGTGGTAATGCCATTTGGCTTGACAAATGCGCCAGCAGCCTTCATAAACTTAATGAACAGGATCTTTCACCCGTATTTGGATCAGTTCATTGTGGTCTTCATTGATGATATTTTTGTGTATTCAGCGTCAGAGGAGGAGCATGCAGCACACTTAAGGATCACTTTGCAGACATTAAGAGATCACCAGTTGTATGGCAAGTTTAGAAAATGTGAGTTCTGGTTGAAAGAAATTCAATTTTTGGGTCATGTCATTTCAGCAGAAGGAGTTGCAGTTGATCCAGCTAAGGTTGAGGCTGTAATGAATGGGAAGAACCGAAGACAATGTCAGAGATTAGAAGCTTTTTGGGTCTAGCAGAATATTACAGACGATTCATCCAAGATTTTTCAAAGATAGCAACTCCCATGACAAGATTGACAAGAAAAGGGTACCTTTTGTATGGTCTTCAGATTGCAGCGTAGTTTTACAGGGTTGAAGAAGAGACTTACTACAACACCGATACTGGAGATTCTGTCAGGCAATGGTGGATTTGTTTTATACACAGATGCATCAAGGAGAGGTTTGGGAGCAGTGTTGATGCAGCATGGCAAGGTGATAGCTTATGCATCCAGACAGCTAAAGAAGCATGAAGAGAATTATCCAACACATGATTTAGAGTTAGCAGCAGTGTTTTGCATTAAAGATATGGCGGCACTATTTATATGGTCAGAGGTTTGAGATATTTACTGATCATAAGAGCTTGAAGTATATCTTTTCTCAGAAAGATTTGAATTTAAGACAGCGCAGGTGGATGGAGTATTTGAAAGATTATGACTTCAGTTTGGCATATCACAGGTAAAACTAATGTGGTGGCAGATGCACTGAGCAGAAAGGCAGTTATGAATCAACTTATGATCAGAGAATAGAAATTATATGAAAATGTGGCATAAAATTCATTATATGTGCCTAATAGCCAGTGGCGAGCAATATTAGCAAGTAGTGCAGTAGAACCTTCCCTATACTGGCAGATAGTGGAAGCGCAGAAGACAGATGACAGTGTAGCAGATATTGTAAGAATGGAAGAAGTGACTCTTGGAGATGACAGTGTAGTCAGACTCAAGGGTCGATTATATGTGTCAGCAGATGCTGAGGTCAGACAGAAAGTATTGGAGGAGGCTCACAGGTCGAGATACACTATTCATCCTGGCAGTACCAAAATGTATTAAGATATGAGAAACATTTCTGGTGGCCCAATATGAAGAAAGAAATTACAGAATTTATAGCAAGATGTGCAGTTGTCAGCAGGTAAAGGCAAAGTGCCAGAGGCCAGGAGGACTGTTACAGTTGTTACCCATTCCAAAGTGGAAATGGGATGATATTGCTATGGATTTCGTTGTTGGTTTGCCGAGATCATCAATAGGTCATAATGGTATTTGGGTTTTTGTGGACAGATTGACCAAAGTTTGCAGGTTATTACCAGTAAGTATGTCTTGGTCAGTGGATAGATTAGCCAAATTATATATGGAAAGAATAGTACCTTTGCATGGGATTCCAGTTACCATTGTTTCAGATCGAGATCCCAAGTTCACATCATGCTTCTGGAGGAGTTTGCAAAGAGTGGTTGGCATAGAATTGAGATATAGTTCAGCTTGTCATCCACAGACGGATGGGCAGACAGAAAGAACAATTCGAACAATATAAGATATGTTGAGGGCTTACTGCTTAGTCTAGGAAACTGTATGGGAGCATCACTTGGGCATGGTAGAGTTTGCCTACAATAACAGTCGTCATGCAAGTATTGGAATGGCACCTTATAAAGCATTATATGGTAGACCGTGCAGGACACCATTAAATTGGCATGAAGTGGGTGAGAGACAGGTTATGGGTCCAGAGTTGATCCAGCAATGCGCAGAGACAGTAAAGTTTATCAAGGAAAAGCTTCAGACAGCGCAGAGTCGCCAGAAAAGTTATGCAGATACCAGACGCAGGCTTTGCAATTTGAGTTGGAGATTATGTCTTTTTGAAAGTTTCTCCTACTAAAGGTGTGCTCAAGTTCAGCAAAAGAGGCAAATTGAGTCCGAGGTATGTTGGTCCATTTCAGATAAAAGAAAGAGTTGGTGAAACAGCTTATAGATTAGATTTGCCAGCAGACTTTACAGATGCACATGACGTGTTTCACGTCTCAATGCTCAGAAGGTACATCAGAGATCCTACCCAGGTGGTTAGTTATCAAAGAGATGATTTGAGGCCAGATATGACAATGCCAGAATATCCAGTGCCAATTACAGGTCGCAGAACCAGAAACTCCAGAAATAAAGAAATTGAAATAGTGAAAGTCATATGGAAAAATAGGCAGGGCAGAGAAGATACATGGGAACTAGCAGATGAAATGATGAAAGCGTATCCATACTTGTTTGAGTAAGTCTTTAATTCTTTTAGGTGATAGTACTATGCTTGTTTAAGTGAAAGCTTTTGGAGTCGAGTCTCCGTCTTAAATTTCGAGGATGAAATTCTTTTAGGTGATAGTAATGTAGCGTATTGACCGTTCAGATCATGGCTTAATGGTTATGGAGCCCATATGTGGCCCATCAGTGTGTGTAGCAGGTGTTCGCACAGGTTTTCGAGGCGTAGTGGGCCGACAGGTTGGGCCCAAAGCGCCTACCTATTCACTGTCGGTGAACGCAACAGTGAGGAGCGTCGTGTTCTAAACACGACGGTCCTGGGTGTCGCATTCATGGAACCACCATTTTGAGTCGTCGTCTGCATGCACGCCGCGTGTCGCACGCTGGGCGACTTGTTGACGTCAGGAGTGGGAAGGCGACGGCCAGAACCGTCGCGTTCAAGTCACGACAGTGCGCTATGTCGCGTTCCCAACGAGCTTTGTTTTAAGAAAGTTTTGGCCGGACAGAGCTTTTGCAAGCTCTGCACGGCCAGGGGAGGTGTTTCACGTGGTTTTGTGGCGATTTGGCAATTTGGTAGAGTTTCTGGCGTGTTCTCGCCACGAGGACGTTGCGTGGAGGGGGGAAACGTCGTGTGGGTCTCGTTCTTCGCGTTCTTCACGGAGGTAGGAAGATTCCCATTGTTTTAACGTATGGATTGCGTGTGTGTCATGTTTAGTGTGTATTGGCTTTACAAAAGGTAGATACCATGCTAGGGCACACATTAAAGCATGAAAAATGGATAAAAACATCGGTTTACAGGGTTTGTGGGGGAGATCCGGCGAAGGGTTCCCGGATTAGGGTCGCTTGTGAAGGCGACAACCAGGTTGTCGCGTTCACAGCCGAGGGGCTTTTGTGTATGTGCTTATGAGCGTGTTTATTCGATTATCGTGAATTATGTTGCATGGCAAAGGATAGCGGTGCATTGGCATCTGTAGCGCTATGGGGAGCGTGTTGGGTGTGTGGTTAGCGTGGTGTTCACGTGGTTGATGTGGGGTTTCACGTGGCTTGTGTGGTGTGCACGTGGTTTGTGTGTGCGTGGCAAGTAGTACGACACTTACCGTGGTTGCCTCTTCAGTTGGAGCCCCAGGTTTTTTGTTAGCCAGACACGTGTGTGTGCTCGGGGATTGTCCCAGTAACTTGTGTACCGTCAAGGTCTGTGTCGTCTTCTGGACACCCTCACTCTTGTGTAGAGTTGTACGTCCAGGATGGAAAGACGGCAATGGGACAGCGACTTGTGAGAGTTTGTGTTTTGTCGCTTGTAGCGCGCTCATGGTTGGGGGTTACGGACACCAGTAGACGTACTGGGCTCCAGCTAGTCCTGTTTTCCAGTGCCTCACTTTAGGGAGCTCGGGCTGGAGTCCCTAAAGGTGCCAGGCATGGGCCTGCGACAGTGTGGTCCGCAGGAGTGGTGTTGTTGGACTCCACAGTATCTTGTCTTGTTCTAGTGGAGCGACAGTTGGACCTTTCGTCCGTGGCTGCGAGATTGAGAGGTAGTCCTGTGTGGTTTGTCCGGGTCAGTAGCTGGTGTCGTGAACTAGTCTTCGTGGCTCAAGTGTGGCATTTACCTACTTTAGCATGTACACCTGGTTGTGGTTTGCCGTTTATTTATTAAAGCTATTTTTATCAATAGCATGTGGTAAGTAGAGTTTACAGCTTTAATATCCTGTTTAGATAGTTTTATAAAATGTAAGCGTAACTTCCTACTGTTGTTATTTGTGAATTGGTTTGCTCAGTTTCTAGGGGAGCTTCCCTATTGAGCTAGTGACGTGAGGCTCACCCCTTCTCCTTTCAGGTGAGGGAGAGCAGGAGGCTTCTCACCCTTCGTCTAGTTCCGAGCCGCACCGTAGCGGGGCAGGGTCTGCACCTCCAGCAGTGTAATTTTCTTCTTTGTACACCTCGGGGTATGCCCCAGGTTGCTGTTGTAGTGTGTCTGGTTATAGTTGAGAAATGGCTACGTAAATTCCTTGTAAATATTTGTGAGATGGCAATCTTATAATATATTTCAGCATTTCCTTTATATTTCTACGGACTTGTGTGAATGATCCCTTGCGAGGCTTCAGCTCGTTCGCGGGAGGTGGAGTCGAATCAGGCATGTTATTAGGTTAATGGGTCTAGACGACGAGGCCGCTACACAACTCCTCTGCACCCCTTGCTTCCGCACCATGTGTACCCTCTACCGTGGTCGAGCTACTCCTCTTCGTCTGCGAGCTATCCATTTCTTTGAGCCCAGCTACCTTCTGGCACGAGAGGTTCAGCCCAAGTCCCCTCCACATACTTCATACTATCAGTCGAACACAATGACCTTCCCCACGAGAGGTCATACTCTTTGGAACAACTCCCTTGCTCCCTGTCCTGCTCACCACATCTCGTCCCCTTCCGACTTCCTTGCGGAATGGACATCCATGAAAAAGGAACTGCACGATCTTCGAAGGCACCTGGACCCTCGGAAGATAGCCGACATTCCTCTTCCTTCTTTCAACACCTTCGGGTTCCGCCCTAGTTAGAGCTGCCCGTCTACAGACGATACTTTGGGATAGGCGACCCATAAGTACATATCAAGGATTTTGTATATGAATCGGCTCCACACAAGTATGACCGCCACCTCATGGCGTATTTATTCAGGAAATCGTTAGATGATCCGGCCTCAATTTGTTCTACTCTCTGCCACCGGAGGAAGCCGAAGACTTCCAAATGTACAAGAAAGATTCCTTTAGCAATTCCAAGATCGGGTCGGACCAAAATATTCTTTTGTGGATCTGGTGGCCGAGAAGATGAACGTCGATGAGGAATTTTCTGTCAACGTTGACCAGTGGCGTGCTCTGGAAGCGCGTGTACGTTGCCCATGCCAGATAAGGAGAAGGTTAAACTCTTGATAGCTAATGCCACGCCCACCTACCGATCCATCTTGGCCATGAATGATACCACCATGAACCAATTGTATAGTTGGGCTCGGTTCATTCAAACCCAACTCAAAGACTCACCTATCCATTCCATGTTTGAGAACCCAAAGTCCCGCTACCCCAAGAAGCCCCAGGGTCCAGTCACCGAAGGGGTACAAAACTATGAACAAGTTAGTGCTGCCAACAATCCTCAGGGCCAAGTAGGCAGGAATCTCTATATTCATCTTCTCAACAACCCTAGAACAACAAACCACCACCTCCTCAAGCTTAGAACCCCCTACAGGAGCAGCGCCAATACAACCAAGTCCCTCCACCACAAAATGGCTATACTCCTAGAAAATCAAATGGACCCAAAAGAGCTCAATACCCTCCTCTCCCAGAATCTTTGTCAGACATCTTTGCAGCCCTCATGTCTCTTAATGCCCTTAGGCTTCCTCCGAAAAAGGCCAACTGGAACATGGCAGTAGACCAGACCAAGTACTGTGTGTATCATTGCCATCCAGGCACAATGAATCAGATTGCTTTTAGTTCAGAGACATGATATAGGATCTTCACACAACAATAGATTGATTAGGTAGAGATGAAGAGATTGATTCAAACTCTGAGGGAACAGCAAGGGCAATGACAACAGCAGCAACAACAAAGGCGACAACAGCCACCACCACAGCAGTAGCAATTCCCGCAACAATTCTAGCAACCACAATAGCTAGCTCAAGATCTCGGCATAGTGCAGAATCCTATGCCACAACATCAGCCCGCTCCGAACCCCCAACCTGCTCCACCACCTCCACCACCCGCTCAAGTCAACCTCGTCATCCACCACCAGCCACCGCTTGGGCCTATGATGACGAGCATGAAGTAGGCCAATTATTGGCTATTTCCCACACCATCGTCACCTCCCCTACACCTACTTTTGCCACAATCACCTCACCACTACGCAATACTCCCATAATACCCCCCATTAGTCCATCGCCCATCAACCTACCACTTTTCCCCGCGCCAGCGCAATAATAACCAACCATTCATCATCAGCACCACCCCTCCTCCACTTCAACACATCCTCGCCCTCCGGAGTGAGTGATGTTTACCGGATGTATCCCCATGCATTCGTGTCAATGCCGGGTCAGCCAACCACAACTTCAACTCCAACAACCAACAACAACAACAAGACATCGAAGAGACAGACCTGGTCCCAAGCACTCAATATGACATTCTGAAACACTTGGATCAGGCGCCTGCCAAGATTTCTATCCTTGAATTGATTAAGAGGTCTCAGACCCATCAAGATGCCTTGCGCACTTTTCTACATAGGGTATGGTCAGTGAAGACATGACCCCGGAGACACTGCCATCGGTCCTATCCGTTGTCACTAGGGGACCGACAATTACATTTTCAGACAATGAGCTAGCTCCTCCTGAGGCAAGGAGAATGCCTCTGTGTGTGACACTGCAATAAATAAAGTGGCCATTGATGTCGCTTTAGTGGACACCGGAGCATTAATCAATGTGTGTCCCCTTAGCACTCTCCGGTCTTGCAATATATCCAAAGCCGCTTGCAGCCAACTCCTACCACCATTGCGGCTTATGATAACTCCAGGTGACCCTTTCATGGCGTAGTTTCTTTACAGGCAGATTGGGGCCGCTTGTGATGACCGTAGAGTTCTATTTACTCGATATTGATCCCACCTTCAAGGCTATTCTCGGTCGCCCATGGATCGAGGCATTAGGGGTAGTCCCCTCCACAGCCCATCAATGTTTGAAGTTTCCTTTCCAATGGCGAATTGTCAAGGTGAAGAGTGCAGCCACTACGCACACAGTCAAAGCAATTGAATAGATCTTGCTAGCAGTTTGGCCCTCTAACAAGCCCATTATCTCTGTACTTGACATAAACTAACCATGGGCGTATACTTTCTCTTTCAGCCGCCAAATAATGTCTCCATCTGTAGCCGCTACTAAAAGGGCGACACCGTCAGATACAAAAGGCTGGAAATTTATGCTTAAGATCAGATATCAGCCAAGAAGGGACTTGGAGCTCAGCTTAAGGAAGGACCCAGATCATCTCTAACTCCAAGCCAGTCACGGACGAGGTCTCGGATACAAAGAAGAAGTTCAGCCATGGACCACCTTCTCCTCCACACTGAAGCAAAATCGACAACCACTCACCTGGTCTTTATATTGTCACTTCGTCAAAGGACCCGTTCAGCTAGGGTAAGACATCATCATAGTAGGAGCTGACTTTACAGACTATGATGTCCATGGATGTCATTATGCCCAACACATGACGCCAATGCTCACGTATCAAGCCTTGGAGGCGTTGCATCCCGACAAGAGGAGGAAGACTAATGACCTTGAGGCAGAATGGTACATGTGTTTGATTTGGAAGACCTCACGATCGCATTCAGTCGCCTGTTCTGGGATGGAGATCTCACATGGCCTCCAGCAGCTGCAAAACTTGTGGAACCCCTGGTTGCTATCACCTCCAAGCGACAGTTGCTTGGAGATAGTGAAGATATTGGAGAACCAGATGAACTCTATGAAGACAACAACTCTATAGATAAGCTCTGGCTGAGGTATTCTTTGCCTCCCAAACATTCCATATTTTCTATTCTTATTTCTAAATTCTCCTTCATCCCTCACTCACCTCCCCTTATCCTCCAATTTCATCCGACTCTCTCGAAGCGTTGACTGTTCCCTCTCACACTTCACCCTTTGTTCAATGGCACGGCCTTCTCCTTCTCCCAGTGCCATCAAATGTAGGGAAATTTGTCTTTATTTGTAGGTTAAATGTTTTCTTTATTTACCTTAAAAAAAAAATCTACCCATTCCCTCACTTTCTCAGCAATCGAACGGCGCTCCCTGTCTTTCTCTCCTTTTCTCCGTCTGATGGCGATCCCCATCTCCACTTCCCTCCTTCTTTCTGATGGCGATCCCCATCTCCATCTTCCCTCATTTGCTCCCTCTGATGGCGATCCCCATCTCCACTCTTCCTCTCCTTCTTTCTAACGACGATCCCCATATCCACTCTTCCCTCCTTTGCTCCCTCTGAAGGCAATCCCCGTCTCTGCTCTCCATTCACCCACTCTCTGCGGCAATCCCCGTCTCCTTTCTCCCTACTTTCAAGTTTCTTTACGGCGATCCCCATCTCTTTCTCACTCTCCCATCCTGGCGGCGATCCCGCCTTTTCCTTCTCATTCACCTTCTGTTGAAGCGGCGATCTCCGCTCTCTCACACACACGCTGATCACCATGAACTCACCAGGTAGGCACCTTCTGTTCCCCTGTAACACAACACTGCTTTGGGCATCCAGAGCTCGGGTGGCCCTCTTCTACCTCCAAATCCACCGGAGGTCCCTTGTGGCTACAGCGCATCCCTTTCTTTCCCTTTCAATAAACCTCTGGATCCTTCCCTAGAGTGCCCCTTAGGTTCAAATCTTAGCATAGGTTCTAGGGTAGAATCTAGTAAGTCCACGTCCCCATCTATGAAGAGCAAGGGTAGCACTATTCCTCTTATATCTGTAGATCTGGCACAAAGGTGTGGCACTCTTCTAGCTGTCGAAGAGTTCATCTAGGAAGGGTCATTCTGAATATAGAAGCTCAGCATGAAGAGAAGTGGCTAGACGATGGATTCGAAGTTTATGAAATCATGAATGATGAGGACCTAGCAAATAAGAAGATGGTGAGGTAGAGGTGCTACCGAAATGTATGCTAGTGGCATAAGGAGATTTGATGAGCCTACCTCAGTCGTGGATGAAGCTACCAAGGAGGTAAATATTGGGACAATGGAAGAACCCAGGCTGCTAACCATAGCCTCTATTCTCCCTCATAAGGAGAAGAGAGCTTATAAATATGATGAGGGAGTACAAAGACTATTTTACCTGGTCATACAAGGACATGCCTAGCATTGATCTTGCGTTGGTGGAACATAAGTTAATCTTGAAGCCAAGGGCAAGAGCCATTAAGCAAAAGCTAAGATGATTCCACCCTCATATTGCATTGAAGATGAAGGAGGAGATTGACAAACTGCACCAAGCTCGTTTCATCCGTATGGTGCTCTATTCTCTATGGGTGGCTAATATAGTTCTGGTAATGAAGAAGGACAAAAGAGTACGGATCTGTAGACTTCTGGGACTTAAATCGTGCATATCCGAAAGATGATTTCTCATTACCTCATTTGGATGTCTTGATCGATAACACCACTGGGTTCGAAACTCTCTCATTCATGGACGGTTATTCGGGTTATAATCAGATTCGTCTAGCCATGGAGGACCAAGAGAAAACATCCTTCACCACGCCCTGGGGAACTTATTGCTATGTGGTTATGCCGTTCAGATTGAAGAATGCCGATATGATCCATATTCATGTTGAGGTTTACGTGGATGACATTGTGGTGAAGTCTCGAACTAGAAGCGAACACTCCTCCGTACTAGCCAAAATATTTCAAACGCGCGTGAGAGTATCAATTGAAGATGAATCCTAAGAAGTGCGTATTTGGGGTCTCCTCGGGCAAGCTTTTGGGGTTCATAGTCAGTAAGCGGGGGATTCAAATAGACCCAAATAAGGCCAAGGCAATCGGTGAGATGCCTCCTCCTAAGAACATATTTGAACTTCGAGGATTGATTGGTCGACTACAGTTCATAAGGAGATTTATTTCTCACACTCTCAAGATGTCGTCCCTTCTATGAACTATTGAAAGTGTTAGAATGTGGAGCCCGAACTCTCTAGCAGATCTGCACAAGGGGTCAGGTCGCGGGGGTCAAGGGGGCAGCGCCCCTTGCGGGGGTCTCCGGGGGCAGCGCCCCCGGAAGCTAAATTTTGGCTTACAGAAGTGGAGCAGTCGAATGCATCAGTCGAATGCATCAGTTGAAGTCAGCAGTCGAATGCATCAGTCGAATGCTTCGTTGAAGTCAGCAGTCGAATGCATCAGTCGACTATGCAGTGGGAGTCTGTCTGCAGTCGAATGTACATTCGACTGCAGCAGTTCGAATATGTCAAGGCATTCGACTTCTCCTTTCCCAGGTCAGGCGACTTTGCAGTTCTGAGGCGGTTCTGAGTTAGGGGCTTTTTTGTCCATGTGGATCTCGATTATGGTGCCCTAACCTCCCAGTATATAAGGGGGGGTATATTCTCCTTGTACGTGTTCTGCAAGAAGCATTGAAAAGCTGCTATGGCCGTGGACGTAGGAAGGCTCTTGCCTCCAAACCACGTAAAAATCTGGTGTCTGTGTGTTCTTCTTCTCCCTTCTTCTATCTCTTCTCCAAAACTCTACATGTGAGTTGTCTGAGAGAGGGCTGCCGATCGGGGGGACGATTCCCCAACAGAAAGGAGGAGTGAAATTTGAATGGAATACTAAATGCCAACAAGCCTTCGATGAACTCAAGAACTATCTGATGAATCCGTTCGTGCTGCAGGCTCCCGTTCCATGAAAACCCTAATCTTATATTTGTCGACTATTGAGGACTCCCTAGGAGCTGTCCTTGCACAACATGATGAAACTGGTAAAGAATGGGTAGTCTACTACTTGTCTAGGTTATTCAATCTTGTCGAGCTCAAGCTCACCGCCATGGAGAAAACTTGTGCAGTGCTAGTGTAGGTAGTGCAGAAACTGAAGCACTACTTCCTAGCCCATCAGGTGAGCTTGATTTTCAAGATGGATCCTGTAACACCAAAAATTTAATACCAAAATAATAATATGATATAAAAAATGAAAAATTTTGATTTTCACAAAACACATAAATATTTACTAGAAACTTGATTATCTTTACTTTAGAAATATTTCTACATTATTAAAGTAATCTCGGTACTATCTTCAGATGTGTGCACTCCGACAGAGCGTCACCAGAATTCGGTAACGGAATTGAAATATGAAAACACCATAATTCTTAGAAAAATGTGCTGATTCTAGAAACGTAAATATCTTGAATTATTAACGTACAGATATCAAGATAAGTCGACATAATGATTTTCGGGGTAGTTTTTTCTGGTGTGAAAAATTAATTCCAAAAATTAAACTAAAATCATCATAATTTGTAAAACCTTTCAATTAGTTTATGTTTGAAATTTCAACTTGATTAGACATTTTTTGAATACAAAACATTAGGACAAAGGGGCCAGATGAATTATGCTCTATTTACGTAAACTATTTTTTGAAATAATTTACTTACGTAACTTTGGCTACGTAAGACCTTTTCCTCTCTGTTAACTGTGCTACACGTACCATGATACATGTTGGTAGTAAGATCTTCTTTGTAAGCGTGGCTGTGTTGCAAAGATGAAGCTATTATGGCGACAAGTGTATGGCTACGTGCCATACATGCATAAACCTGGACGTCTATATAAACTGTGACGCCTGGACGCAGAATATCGGAGCAGGATTATAGTTATTAAATAGTACCGAGCGAGAAATAAATAACAAACCATTACACAAATGGAAATAATACCAAACTACCTCATATTTCATCAGTAATCCATCAACTCCATTACAATCACTAATGTTTCATCAAACTTCAAGATCTAACTATTACATCAACGTATCAGAGCCAAAACTAGGGCCCAAAGTACTTTATTCAAAATCAAACTATTACATAAAAACTATCTGACTCACTAACTCATAACTATACTAACTGATTACTACTAGAAATCTTTGGATTGCTGAAAATGGGTCACTCATGAGCATCATCTCTCAGTCCCGTCCTCGTGAGTGTGGTCATCGTCATACTCGCTGAAACACCTTAAATAAAAACGCAGGATGAGCGAATAACGCCCAGTAGGACTTACTATCTTGTGTAAACAAGCATGCTTTAAGTGTTTAACCTTTTATCAAGTAGAGTAACTAACAAGAACGAGCAAGTACGAGAACGATCAGGTATAGTCGAGTCAGTAAGATCACAAGACAAGAATACCTTTATAGGTAACAAGTACAACAAAAGTTTTGGCCATTTCAAGTTAACAAGTAAATTGCACAGCAGTGCACAAGTCACGATAGCAAGTAAAGCAAGTAACATGCGTTTGGTCGATCATTTTATCAACACAAGTCAAGTATCATGTACAGGAATGTTTGTGAATTGTCTTAAATCAATCTTGCGTGTCATGCATTGGTGTATGCCATCACCTGACCATTAGACCCTCGCGAGTTAAAGCCTTTCGGGTGCTCCTCCCAAGGACCAGATCAGGCCCTTATAATGTTGCCTAGCATAGTCATGTTTTTATCTTAGACAATCACAAAATGGCCAAGAGAGTACCAAGAATAGATGAGAGTAGTAGATGAACTAGACGAGAGTGTAGAGAGAACGTGAACAGATGAGAGTATCGAGATAGTAGATGAGATAGGGACATTTCCGTAAAATGACGAGAAACACACGATAGTAACGGTTGCACGGCACCAGGTTGGGTACCGGCAGTCTGGTAGAAGTCACAACCGCCCCCTTAATCGAGCCGTGTACACGGGTCAGGTAGTCCGGTGTGAACCCAAGACGAGAAGGAATATACTAAGGCATGGATCGTACTGATCCCTAATGTGTAACGGGTTTTGGGGTACAACCAGCTCGTTGACTAAGGACGTGCGCCAAAGCCAAGAAGACTTACGAAGGTCTTGACAAGTAGTCCCTAGTCCAATCGAGAGTATTCCCGGTGGAGAGTGGTCCAAGTCAAGGGAAAGTGTGTAAAAACGGGTCCGTCGTGCCTCGAGTGCTCGAAGGCCGAGGGAAAACGGTAACGTAGATAAAATGCGCATATAAAACGAAAACAATTATATTTAATAAAAATAAGGTAATTTAGTCATTTATTTTGCTAATTTACTGAATACATTATTGCATAATTTATCAGGGTCAAATGGCATTTAATAATGTTGTGTGTGCGTAAGTGTAAAGAAATCTTGAGGATATGACAAGTCGTACAAATGTCATTTTAAATAATTTAATTTATATCATTAATGCCGTTTATTAATTTACCAAGTCGAATTAACTATAACATGATTTAATCATGACTAATTAAAGGTATAAAGCCTAAACATCAGGGCATATGCAAAATATTCAGTTCTAGTCGGATTCTTGAAAACGTGGCAGACATACCCGTCGCGATTCAAGTCGTGACGGGGCGGTCGGGCGCGACACGGGGCCTGGCCGATCTGGCCCGGTCCGGAGTGAATCACGACGGCTTATGCCGCCGCATTCTTGACGCGACGGCATCGGCCGGCTCGACCCCACTGATATCGCGGCGGATCGCGCCGTCGCGATAACAGGTGGGTTGCCCTTTTTTTCCCAGGGCGAGTCCTCTGTGATACATGGACGTTCTAAATTACATATAAAATAGCACGGTGATCCAAAAGCACAAAACCAATTTTAAACGAAAGTAGACATATATATCTATCAACATGCACGATTAATTTGAAAATGGACAAGGTTTAGAAGTGCATTGATTGGGTTACTTTTCGGTGACCAAAACAGGCACAGTCAGGGTTCAACGATTTAATTAGAGATGTATACATGATGAAAAATTACGAAACCAAAGGCATTCAAAAGTTAACAAGATGTAGTATTTATGATAATTTTATCATGATCTGAAGTTAAGTATAAACGGGGTTCACAAGAAAACATGAAGGGTCGGGTGCATGTATCTGACAGGGATTCAAAGAATTAATTCTCCCTCATGGGAGATCGAAATGGAACGAAACTAGGGGCGTTTGAAATCTAATGCACTGTAGTATCAATGAGAATTTTCTCATAGCATGGGAAAAGTATGTGCGGGGAATTAGAGAAAACATGAGATTTCAAGTTCATGGTGACAACATGATTTCATGAATTAAATTCGCCCAAATGGATGAGCGGAATAGAAAAGATCATAGGGCTTTTGAAGAGGTACATGAAGGCTACCTAGGATAATTATTACACGATTTTTGCTTGAGAGATTGCCTACCTTAGCTTGCAGTAATGGAAACCCTAGTTTGGAGACGAAAAAGATGAAGAATAGCCAACTCCAGCCTTCTTCTCCAAGCTCCACGTCCAAGAATCGTCTCCTCTCCGTCCTCCAGAGTTCCTCCACGTTCTAGGATTTGGTGGGGACGAAAGTGGGGGTTTTGATGGCTTTGAGAGTCCAATATACCTCAAACTCTCTCCTTATCTCCTAAATTCCGAAAATTCACAATTATCCCTTATTTTTCTACCATTTATCCACCTAATGGGTAGGGAAGAGAGGTTAAATTCGTGGCCAAAGGGTTAGGATGGGGTAAGGGCTCTTGTTTTTGATAAATATGACTTATTTAGTGTTTATCTTAGCCTTTTACTATTTTCTAATTAATTAGATACGAAATTCACTTAATTACATCTCCTCCCAAGATGGGCTTCATCCTATTGGGCCCAATCTATTTGGTTTGGACCATTTATTTAACCCACTACTAATTTAGCTTAATGGGTTATTCATTAAATTCCTTTTATTTCATTCAAATCTTATTTATTCTCTCTTTATTCTAATTTAATTGATTTATCTCATTTATTAAATAATAAAATTTTATTTGTTTAGATTTTAAAAATCCAGGGTACTACATAAACTCCCATAGTTGCTTTCATGAGAGTGTTTTTCCTCTTGTGTTGCCTTGCTACTGCTACTGTCGTTCCTGTTGTTGCTCCTATGTAGCTGCTGCTCCTGTTGTAGCTACTGCTGCTACAACTCCTACAGTTGCAACTCTTGTGGTTGCTAATGCTACAACTGCTACTGTTGTTGTTGTTGCTGCTGCTACTTTGGCTGCTGTGCTGCCATTGCTGTCATTACATCTTCTTACCTGGATATAGGGGGATTTGCATTCCTCTTTGGCTAAGTAGATTCCTCCCTATGACTCTTCTTCCATTTCTTGTCTTCATACTTATACTCTCCATTTGTATAGCCCATATTTCCTTTGTTCCATGTTCTGTAGGATTTCTTTCCTTCTTGTCTCTTTCTTTCGTTAAGAACCTTGTGTCTAAGTGTCTTACCATGTTCCTATCTCGACTTATGTTAAGTAGAAACCAATAGGAATAACTTTCTTTTCTGATTATCATGTTTCTTTAGTTATGTCCATGTTTATAGTTGGAGTTCATGTACTCTTGACATGGACTTTCCACTAGATGCATGGAAGAAGCTTTTAGAAGAGTTGTATACACAATGATTTTCCTTTCATAAGTTTTCCATGCCACTCATGCTGTAAGATTTGTCTCCTATTGTTCTATATTTTTCTTCATGTAGGATGTGTTAAGGAATGTGTATAAGATCCATTAGGTGTTGTTAATCTTTCATAGAATAGTAGGAACTCTTAGAAGAGTCTCCTAAGTAATGTTAAACCATTTATGCAAGATCAACATGCGGCTGTCGACAGACAGATCCCAGCTGTCGACAGGTATCATGCTTCCAGAACCCAAAATTCCAGAAGAACCAGTAGATGTCGACAGATAGAACCTACCTGTCAACAGATGATAACCATATGTCGACAGCTACCTATGGCCTGTCGACAGATAGGGACCAGATTCCATAATCTGGTTCTGGATGGGTAGTAGCTGTCGACATCCACCTTATGATTATCGACAGCTGCTGCTTGAATTCTTCCAGAGGTGTCAATAAGGAAGTACCCCCCCCCCCCCCCCCCCATTTGAATCCAATAAAAATATCAGAAAAATTATATCTCTTACCAATAAAAAGTCAACTCTCACAAGAAAAAAACGTGATTTTGGCGATTCTATCAAAATAGCATCTTTCTAATCTCTCACAAATTGGCCTACCTGAAAGTCTCATAATTCAAATAAACCTAGTAGAATGCTAAAAAAATCCAAGGTCCGGTGAAACCACCAGTTTATGTTGACAAATAGAATCATTTCATCCTCAATCCAAGTTGTCACACTCTTGTATTGTCCAAACAAGTTACCTTTCTTATTTTCTTGGATTCTAAATTATTATACCACTGAGATGAATCATTTAATCATCATCTACATCCATCTTTAGATTATTCTTGGACATCTAAATTATCTTGATCATATACCTGCTGGATATCTTTAAGCATTAACTTCTAGAAAACCCTGTTTCCTGTGATATTGTTTTACTCCTGATGTGTGCCCAAGTACCATGCATGTATGTATATAAGAAATGGAAATGGGATGACGTACTTTTGGGTCTTCGGACTCTCTCTTGATTAATGCCAGTGCAAATGGGGCAGATCCAGTCCTGGGAGGAGCACCCGATTCATTTAATCTGTGCAGAGTGGTATGGATCTCTAGGGTGTTTGCATGACACCACTACATGCTAGATTGGTTGACATTTCGAAGAACTATGTTGAAACATGATTGTTATTGCTTGCTTAAAGGACTGGACAGGGCATCTCTACACATACACTTTCTCTATTTCCTTCTGAATTATTGATCATATACACTCTGCTTTGCTATTTCATGATGGTCACATTATGTCAGTTCTTGGCATATTATTTGCTTGTTGCTATTTGATAATCATGATTCACTTCATCTATGATCTGATTTGTATCTTTCCATTATTAATCAGTACTTACTGCCTTCTTGTATCTCAATTATCCTTGACTCATGTAAACTTTTATATTCTTGATTTTGGAGGATAAATCCAACTGGACAAGAGTGCTCATGCCTACTTTTTCTCAGGTAATCTACAGTTCTAAAAGACGGGATATCAGGATTTGTGTGCTAAGAGATCAACCTTTGCAAGCATCTACCTTTAAGTTGTAAATTGAGAATCATGTAATACCTGTAGAATGACAGCTAATTAATTTTTATTTAGTGAAGCCCCGAGCAATTTTCTACTCAAATAGTTCAAAATTTACTCTTGATTTCTTATTCGTTTACGTTTCGGCATTTATAGATATGTTAAATGTTGGGACGTGACAGATCCCATTAGGTACCTCCTAGAGAAGCCAGTCCTTGTCGACAGATCAGCCCACTGGCAAAGCTTTCTATCTCAGTTCAACATCACCTTTGTTGTCCAAAAGGCTATAAAGAGATTTGCTATTGCCGAGCATCTTGCTCATCTTCCTCTTCCTCCTACTGACATGGTCCAAGAAGATTTTTCTGATGATGAAAACCTGTCACTTATCTCTCGCGATTCCTTCCGGTCTTTTCATTTTGATGAAGCTCTAAATTCTAGGGGACAGGGCATAGGTGCTGTTCTACTCACCCCAGAAAGAATCACCATTCCCTTGGCATATCAACTTCAGTTCCCCGTCACCAAAACATTTCCAAGTATGAGGCTCTCCAGTCTTATGAACCGGACAACTTGCCTCCACAAGTACGTACGTAGACATGGTTGTCAATGTTGTTGGTCCGAAGTTCAATATTCACGATGACCAATACAATGAAGAAGTGTCAAATAATATAGCTCAGAGATTTTATCAGTTACTTCGAGATGCTGATGAGCCATTATGGGATGGTTGTGAGAAGCATACATGGTTGTCTGCAGTGTCGCAGCTACTGAATTTGAAGTGAGCGAGAGTTGTTTTGATTGGCTTCTCTTACTCGTCAAGAGTATGCTTCCTCAATTAGAGAGGTTGCCCGATGATTTTTACCGTGCGAAGAAGATGGTGAATGATCTGGGGTTGGATTTATGAAAATTGATGCATGTCCTAATCATTGTATGTTGTACTAAAAAGATGATGTAGATAAGACATCATGTTGTATCTATAAGCATGATAGATTCAAGCCTAAGAGAGGAGATAAGTCAAAGCAGAAGGATGTTCCATATAAGTCACTGCGGTACTTTCTGATCACACCCAGATTGTAGCAGTTGTTTATGTACCCAAAGACAGTTAGACATATGACTTGGCATGCGGAAAGAGTCCATCGTAATGATGGTGAAATCAGTCATCCTGCTGATGGCAAAGCTTGGGCTCATTTTAGCCGTACTCTCTTCCCCTTCTCAAGGGATCCACGCAATGTGCGGCTGGGTTTATGCATGGACTGCTTCAATCCATTCAAAGGCATAGTGGCATCTTACTCATGTTGGCCAGTATTTTTAACATCGTACAGCCTTCCATCAGGCATGTGCATGAAGCGTGAGAATCTCTTTCTTTCATTACTGATTCCTAGTTCAAAAAGTTTAGGAAAAAATTTAGACATATATCTCAGACCGTTGATTGATGAGCTGAAATTGTTCTGGTCATATGGGGTTCTCACTTATGATGTATCCAGAAAAAGAATTTCAATTTGAAGGCTGCATTAATGTGGACAATAAGTGACTTTTCAGCGTACGACATGCTATCTGGCTGGAGCACACATGGGAGGTTGGCATGTCCTTATTGTATGGATGATTCAAAATTATTCGTGTTGAAATCTGGGAGAAAAGCATGTTGGTTCGATTGTCATCATTGGTTTCTACCAAGTGACCATCCTTACGAAAGCAGAAGGATTCATTTATGAAAAATACAATTGATGAGGCAGATATGGAATGGGTGTCTGGTGGAAACATGGCGAGGCGGGTCCAGAACATACTGACTGATCACAACTGGCTAGTAGTACCCGACAAATCCTAGGGTTTGGGAAGGATCACAATTAGGTGAAGCAAAGTATCTTTGGGAATTGCCTTATTGATCAACACTTTTGATACAACATAACCTAGACGTCAAGCATATAGAGAAGAATGTTTTTGATAATGTGTTCAACACAATTATGGACGTCAAAGGCAAAACGAAGGAAACTCAAGGCATAAATAGATTTGAAAGTACTTTGCAGACGTCTAGAACGAGAATTGCAGCATGTTAGAGGAAAAGTTGTTCAACCTAAAGCTTCATACGTGCTTGGGGCCAGACAAATAAGGAAGTATGTCAATGGTTGAGGCAATTGAGATTTCCATAGGATATGTCTCGAATATTGCCCGTTGTGTAAATGTCAACGAGGGGAAAATATACGGAATGAAGAGTCATGACGTCATGTTTTCATGCAAAGATTAATTCCACTTGCTTTTCGTGAGTTGTTGCCGAAGCAGATGTGGGGAGCATTGACCGAGTTGAGTCAATTCTTCAGGATTTTATGTGCATCAGAACTCAGACTTCATGAATTTCAAAATATCAAGAAAAATATAGTATAGATAGTCTGTAAATTAGAGAAGATATTTCCTCCAGCATTCTTCGATTCAATGGAGCACCTAATCATCCATTTGACATATGAGGCTAGAGTCAGAGGACTAGTACAATTTCGATGGATGTATTCATTTGAGATGTATATTCTTATGTCTCAATTTATTCACATTACGACGATCTTTTATATTTCCTACATATTCATTTGAATTGTTGTCGTAGGTGTATGCATGATCTTAAGATGAAGGTCCGCAAAAAAGCCCAAGTTGAGGGCTTCATTACCCAGGCATACCTTATTGAAGAGATATCGAACTTTTGTTCGATGTACTTTGACACGAAAATATGAACTCGACGCATTCAACCTCCACGTAATGATGATGGTGGAGATTCTAATGTGTCTGACCGACTCTCTATATTCAAGTGTCCCAGACGACTGTTCGGACATTCTTCTACTCGCGTACTCAAATATAGAGAGTTGGTAGCTGCGGAGATCTACATCTTCATGAATTGCTCAGAACTAGACCCTTACATTGAGTAAGCCCTCACGCTAATGTCTTTATGTATGTACATCATTTGTTTGCAAATCGCATAACTTAGAGGTTGTGTTGCATTTTCATTGCAGAGAGTTTGACTCAGTCATACTACAACGGAATCCATGTTTGACTGATGTGCAGGTTGAAAAGAAACGGGAGAAGTCTTTTGCTACTTGCTTAAGATATCGAGTAAGTGTCTAAATATGCATAAGTGTTATGTTCTTATGCATAAGTTCATAATTGTCATTATCTGTCCTTTTTTGTTTACATAGGTTGAACAAGCTTTATTACTGATTCAAGAGTACAAGAGAGATCAGTATGGCCCTCCAAGATTGTACGTATCTATCCTAGCTACATTGTGAATGGATACTGATTTCACACGAGAGATTATGGACGGAATAAGTCTACGATGAACAACAGCGTATGTGTGAAGGGAAGTGCCTAAAATGAAATTGAAGTAGACTATTATGGCATTCTTGAAGAAGTCATTGAACTGCAATTTTTTGGACAAGGCAACCATGTATTTCTGTTCAAGTGTCATTGGTTCGATCCGACCTCTATTCGTAATGACACAACACATGAGATCGTCGATGTCAAACATAAGTCCAAGTTGAGTACGTATGAGACATTCATTCTGGAGACACAAGCCCAACAAGTTTATTATTTAAACTATTCGTCTCTCAAATTGAAAGATTGGTGGGCTGCTTATAGAGTGAAAACAAGACTATCCCTGAGTATGAGCTTTCCCGACTGATATATCACTCGAAGATGTTAATGAGAATTTTTTCCAATCAGACCGTAGTGACGCACGAGAGTTGGCTCTTCTATGCAGTTCAATGTAGATGATATAAATGAACCAATTTGCTTATATAATGATAACAAAGAGGAAGAAGTTGACCCAAATTCCCTTGACGATCATGTTGTTGAGAGAGAGTGGAGTCTAATGAGGAGGAAGAGTGGACCAATGATGAGGACGAAGAGGATGACGAAGATGACGTTGAATTAGACATATCTTCAGCATCTGATGATGAATATAGATAATATTACAAAATTATGTAAGAACTGAGTGTTGTTGCTAGTTATATGTTATTAAATAGCTACCTCAAATTTGAGTGTGAAGACATGTTATATTTATTGTTCTCAATAGAGATATGGTGCGTGAAGAACGTAGTGGGAGGTGGTCCACCTCGTTCGGTGCACCCTCTACTTATGTCGGTCGAGGGTCTACGCCGATAGGTATATATGTACTCAACTCAATTATTTTAGTTTAATGTGTATATAACTTATATTTTCTAACGTGCATATAATTTTACAGGGTCCGCCTCCCTGACTACGCCAGTTGTCCCGGACAACAGGTATATATATATATATATATATATATGTATCCAAACACAAAACTCTATATATTACTGGTCATATTAACTTTATATTTTCTAACGTGCATATAATTTTGCAGGATCCGCATCATGCCCAATAGCGTCACCTATCCCATCCCATTCAGTAGCAGGTACATACATGTTTCCATACTTAAGTACGTTTCTTGTCTTCCAATCTTTTTAATAATAGTTTACTTAATTTTTACAACAGAGGTAGAGATCCATCATCATCTAGCGGCGGAGGAGGTGGCTCAGCCAGCTGGACGCCAGCCATGCTGGATTTCTGGGAAAACTTAATCACTTCAAACTTATTTATATTTGTTATTTACATTATATTGTAGAAAATTAATGTGCAATTGTAGGGGAAGATAGATCCAAATTCTGCTTCCCTCTATATTACATCGTTGTTGCACGCACACGTTCCAGGGCCAGTGGACTCATCAAAAGAGTTCCCCTGTTCGTCTGGGATTTGTTATTTGACATATTCACGGTATTATTATTTTTTATTCATTTGAAGTCATTTCTTTAATTACTATCTCTCTCTGTTAGTGCACTAACTTGAGTAATTTAATTTCTAAACAGCGGAGGTACATGTTCACGAGAGAAGAGAACTTGTAATCACGGGATTTGCTCCCCAAATAATGATGATGAAATTAAGGAAAGGACCGTGATCGCCACCAAAGTAGTTGCAAGAGGATTAGTACGAAGAACAGATGCTAACTACCTTGGAAAGAGGAAGAAAAGTGCATAAGGGTACTGGCCCTGTGAACGCGACGCACAAGCTGTCGCCTTATATGGAACGCGACAAGGAGGGTGCCACTTCTGGTTCCCTAAACGCGACGCTAAAGTCGTCGCCTTCTTGAGATAGCGACCAGATGTGTCGCCTTCTGCAACAGGGGATGAAGACTGTGGGTTCTGTTCTTCCTGCTCCTCAGCCAACCAAGGCGAAAGAGCCTCGTACTGCTACTATCATCTACAACCTACCAAGAATGTTAAAACAACAAACACCCATTAGACAAACGTTTGATGTAGAATCTATCCCAAATAATGAGTGAACATGAAATAATTTGGGGGAACTCACGTGGGGTGGGGTTTTAAACCCCTTTGGGTGATTAAAAGTGGTGTGTGTGGAGTGTTCTAATGTAAATCTACAAAAGAAACAGATCTAAACATGCAAGTATGAAGAGAAAAATCAAGAAGAACCGGAGAGAGAAAGCGTAGATGGGAAGAAAATGCCCTGGGGGCACTTCCTGGTCATCTGGAGGCTAAGAGGTCTTCTGAGAATTCGTAGCTCTCTGGGAGAGGGAGAAGCAGACGCCGGCCTTTTTTAAAACGTGCCTTGTGAAGAGTTTTACATGTGATTATTCCTGAATGGGCTAGGAGAGGAATAATGAGCTGGAGTCCGACTTTGGGGTAAGTATGCTCGTGCAAGGGAGTCAGAACGTGGCAAGGAAGGTCTAAGGAAAGTCTCCTCTAAGTTTGCAAGGATTTGGAGATCTCTAGACCCCCCAAAAGATGGATTATTTATGAATAGCAAGGGTCCAAGTCTGAATAGGAAAGGCCACGTTGCATGGTTCTGTGAAGGAAACAGGAACGTGACGCGCTCCTTGTCGCTACCAGGTAGCGACGCCTCAATACGTCGCCTTCCATAGAGGGAAGTCTTTTAGCATTTTATGACGAATTTTCAGGAAATTAAAAGGCCAAATAAGAACGCGACGTATCGAGGCGTCGCCTTCTGAAGAAGATCGATTGCGGTCTGAAAGCAAATCGGTATAGGCATGAACGCGACATGAAGGGCATCGCCCTGAATATGAATGCGACAGGGTCATTGTCGCCTTCATGATCCTTCAGCATATGGCTCACTCAAAATATCTGATCTCCTTACATGGGTATCAGATTAGCACATAGCTTGAGGCGTTTGACTCTCAACTCAGAGAGCTACGTGATGATGATGAAGACTAATTAATTTGAATAGGAAGAACCCACCAGGGCGATGAACTAAATAGAAAGATACCATGATCGGATAAAGCCAGCTTGGCGATGATGAGCCAACGTGGGGCATCAAAGATGTGACAAGGAATTTGGCTCAGCTTATGGGCTAGAAATGGGTGTCTATAGATTGCCCCTCCTTGATGCTGCTTTGCAAGGGAGTGGAGCAATAGTGGAGCAGAGATGGCATGAAATGACGATGTAGTAGAGTGAAGCGGAATGAGATGAAAAGCGGGCATCAAGGTAAAGAGACATTCATTCTGAGTGAATGAACAACGGGAATTATCCGGCGATCAAAGTGCGGAGGAACAAAGTGCAAGGATGGCTCCAATCTGGGATGAATAAAGATTAAAAGAAAAGAAGTGATCAACCTCTTATGAAGAGGTACCCTGGCCATGTTAGGCTTGCAGGTTTCGTTCATTAGGGATAGGTGCTGTCCGGTGGATCAGTGGGGAAGGGATGACCGATATAATGAATGGGGATGAGAGAAATCCTGAATAGGAACCATACTGGCAACTGGACCGAGCAACTAGGTCGAAGAAAACTTTCAAATTCTGAGTGGAATCGAAATCCTTGTTTGAGAAATGAAAATCTGGTTGGACATCATTGAGAAGCTGGCTTTGACTAATCATGAAATGTGAAGCTCAAAATCCTACATGATGCATGCTGGGCTAAAAGAAAAAGAAAAAATCATAAAATAAAATGCAAAGAAAGGAGAAATAACAAATACTCAAGGATAATATTGTTAGACAAGATGAGCAAGGGTCAAGACACTTCGCATCCCCGGCATGCGATAGAATCCATCGTCCCCAAGTCAAACCATCTAACGGCCTATCCAACGATTAACAGTGCGCACTTAGATCATCCTCGTTTTTGTTGAAGGGGAACTCAGATCTCGGAACACGCTGAGAACCAGCCGGTCCTTGATATGATATAGTAGGGTAGATACCATATAGTATGCAGAGATTAGGGTTAGAAATACTTACATGAACTTACCTGACGAGCCTTCTTTGGATCTTCTGATTTCTGATTTTTGTGGATTTTCTGCATTTTATTATTTTTTATGGATTTTCAAGATAATAGAGCAATAAAGAACAAGATAAAACTCAATTTGCATTGAAACAATTGAAGGATTTAAAGCATAAGTGCAAATGCATCTTGAATTAGCAATAAGAATCACGACAATGTGAAGAAATCAGCCAACACTTGTTCAAGCACTGAACACGACAACATGGCTGTCGCTACCAGAACATGAACGCGACGAGGAGCCTCTCGCGACTAGGTGGCGACGTGTCGATATGTCGCGACCTCAGTTTTTGTGCTCAGAGTAGAATTGGCAACCCAAGGGCTCCATGTTTGCTTCCCACTTGGACTCCTAGAGTTCCCTAGTCCTATTCTAACTCCCATTAGCCCTTCTAAACTCTCTCCCACCATGAGTAGGAGTTCTAAATGCCTATAAGTAAGGGGGAAGAGGCCAAATTCGGAGTTCACGCCCTCCCTTCTTCTCTTCAAGCCCTCAAGCCTCCCATGGCCATGAAGAGAGCTCCAAGTGCTCCCATGGATGAAGAGGCTTCCTATGGAGGTCCCAGGCGCGCCCAGACCTCCTATAGTGAGCTCTTGAGGCTGACGGAGGTTTCCAATCATATGAGTAGCAATGCCACCATGCTAGAGGTATGTAAAATGGTTTTGATTTTTCTATGATTTTCAACTCAAAATTTCTCTATTAATGCACCTTCTTCTTCTTCTCCTCTCTTTTTTTTCTTCTCCTTCTCTAGCTCTTTCCTGGCTCCCGCTGATACTCTAAGCTCAATTGGATAGCACCCATGATCAAAGTCCTTCCCATGTATGTGATCCGCACCTTAAGAGAGTGGGGTTTGGGGGGTATTTTGATAGCCACCCATAATTATCATAAGATTTCATTTGATTGGCATAGCATCACCGCCTTGATAGAACTATGGCACCCACAACTCATACTTTCCTTTTCCCAAAGTTTGAGGCCACCGTCTTACTTGAGGAGATGGAAGCATTCATGGCTTTACCCAAGGCCATACGGGGAGATGAGCAAAAGACTTGTCATACCGTTGAGCCCATTAATCCTAAACTCATCCTAGGTGAATTTATGATGGATCCCCGACATGTTATACCATGATTAGCCCTCAACATATTCACCTAATCCCCTTGTCTAAGTGGGTCATATCTCATTGCAAGAATAAGTGCGGGATTACTAAGAGATAGCCAAAGCCGTGGCTATATGCTTGTGTGGGGTGGTTCTCTTCCCGTCCGGAGATCACCTCTTCGACCATGCAACTTGAGCGCCATTAGCGGGGTTGGCGGGGACTTAGCCTCTCTCATGCGGTCCTAGCCTTCCTTTATGTGGGACTCACATCGGCGGCTATGGGGGGCCCACTCTATGGCTCTATGATCCTCTTAGAGTGCTGGTTGGGAGTGAGGATAAAGTTCAAACCTGTAGAAAACCCCACTACAGAGAGCCGGATTTTTGCATGCCATCCTTTGTGCTTCCGGTGGAGCGGCCAAATTCTCCGATCGTGTCGTGTGCAGGACAGCGAATAAGAAAACTCGGAGTGCATGGCGGCTATACCTCAACCACTTCCGATAGAGCACTTCGCCATGGACACAGCGGCGCTATGGGGAGTGGATGTGCGGCTTCCCCTTGGATGTGGACTGGACCTACAGCTCGTGGGGAACATGGCGATGGTTTCTACAACCCGCATAGGTGCTATCTTCATATTGGGAAGCCTAGGACAAAGCTACTTCAGCCGTCACACTTGCCTCCTATGAAAGTGCGACGCTTGGGAGATCCGGAGGACGAGCAGGCCGTGCAGAGCGCACTAGTGATGTGGCGTGTGTGTGCCACTCACGCTCTACCACCCACGTGCACGAGGAGCGTGAGACATATCAGCCGTACCTCAAAGAGTACAAAGAGATCCAGCACATGGGGACTGCGAGCTTGTGAGAGAGACTTGATTGTACTTTGGAGATTTTGAGAGATTTGACGTGTTGGGAGGATGAGAGTGATGTATCAGACACCTTATGATGATTTTCAGCTTTTATATGATGTATGCATTTAAAATTTGCAATTAAAATCCAATTTTAGAGGTTTCTGTGCATAGACTGAGAAGGCGACAGCATATGCGTCGCGACCTTGAACGCGATAATCAACGATCGCGACCTTGTTTTAGAACGCGAAAGGGATTATGTCGCGACCAAGAGTGAACGCGATCGCCTTCTTGTCACGACCATAGGCCCGAGGCGGTTTTGAATTCCGCCCCCACGCACCTCTTTCGCTTTCCCTCTTCTATCTTCTCTCTCTTCCCTCTCCCTTTCCTTCCGACGACAGGAACCCCCCCTGTCTTCTCCTCCGCGATCGTCGACCGGCGGTGGCTGCCCCTGCTTCCACTCTCTCCTTCCTTCTTGTCTTCCTCCTCTCTCCTGCTTCTCTCTTCAACTTCTCTCTTTTCCTCCCCCTGGTGGTTGAGGCAATGGAGGGTGATGGAGGCCAGGGCGGTGGTGATGGCGGGGGCCGCTCGAGGAGGTCCAAGAAGACCATCTGCCGGCGGCGGACGGCAGAGGAGGCTCCAACAATGACGGGGGAGGAAGCTCCAGCCCTCCCCATGGAGGTAGACCCCCAGAGGCGCCAGGCGAGGAAGAAGCCATCGACCCCAAGAAGGTGATGCCCAACCTTGATTTGTGTGTGATTGATTGTGTGGAACAGGAGTGAACAAGGTGCTAAGACCCTATTGTAGGGCTTTTGCCCAATGTGGATGATCGAGGAACGGCTATTGGCTGTCCTCAGTCACCCTGTGAACGCGACAGGATTCTGTGTCGTGTTACCAGGGTGAACGCGACACAGGGTTTGTCGCGTTCAGAAGGCGATGGCTCGACTCGTCGCCTTCAGAGACCTGAACGCGAGCCCCTTGTGTCGCATTCAGAAGGCGACAGTAAGTCTATCACGATCTAAATAGACTGTTGTTTTGTGTATTTTAAATGATCTTGTGCTTTGGCGGCTGTTTTGCAAAGCAAGCTTCGGTCCCGATTGGGGTGGGCCGTCATCCGGGCAGTCTACCGGGGACTGCCAGACTTCCAGAGGTTGCGATTAGAGGAGTGGGGTTCGGCCCCTTTCTTAGGTTAGAGGAGCTCATGCCCGATGTGGCGTTGATTCAGGTGCTGAAGGAGGCGGTGGGACCCCGAGTGCCACGCCTTCCTCCTCCCGTGGGGTCACATGATCCCCACATTGGAGGACGTGGCACGGATCATCGGCCTGAGGGTGGACGGCCAGGGCGGTGACAGGGGTGACCTACACATGCTACTAGGAGATGGTAGAGAGACTCCTGGGATTGGACGTGACGATGGAGAGATCATCCTGGTGCCGAGGATGAGGCTGAGGCAAGCCTGGGAGTGGCGGACGCTCGCCACCAGACAGGAGAGGGCCAGGAGGAGTACATGGCCCGGTTACGGAGGATGCCAGAGTGGCACTGGCAGAGGTGGAGGGAGCGGCAACGGACCGAGACATGAGACGCTTCCTGATCCTCGTGATCGGGAAGCTTATCCTAGGGACCAGAGGGACCCAGTGAATGCAGGTGCCTGCCCCTGCTGGAAGACCTGACCTAGGTAGGAGTTACGCGTGGGGTGCGGCCCTTCTGGCCACCTCTTTGACAGCCTGGGTACCTCCGATCGGGAGACAGGGGTGGCCGGATTCATCCCATTTCTACAGGTACGTTTCTCACCCTTTCCCTTTTTTGCTTTTTTCTGCTTATTATAATTGATTGTGATACTGACTATCTTGTTTTGCAGGTGTGGCCTATTACTATCTTCCCTCCCTAGGCCAGGGAGTGTCGAGGCAGCCGTGCGTTGTGCCGCTCCTACAGCGCTGGCGGTTCCGCCGCGACGAGTGGTCCCTGCACCTGCAGGTGACCCTCATCCAGGACACGTTGGACGCCATCCCCTTCGGACACATGAGTACTTCTACGCTTTACAACGTTTCCTTTTCTTTATCACTGACAATCGACTAATGAATTTCTATATGTAATGTGCAGGTTGAGTGGACTTCCTACGCCGGGGATGATGAGGCCGACCAGCCGTGGGTGGAACAGGGCCGCCCCTACTTCGGCAGGGAGATCTGGCTCCACGCCTTCAACACGGTGGTACCACTCCACCTACGGTTGGTCGTGGGGACGCTGGGGCTCCATCAGGCAGTGGTGGAGTTCCCGACCCGGCAGAGGTTGTGGGAGAGGCCGGTTCGCAGCTTTCGGGGCATCCAGTAGACCACGGATTGGAGGGAGCGAGCCCTGGAGCAGCTTGAGGACTGGCGGCAGTGGGGCCGAGTGGTGACCTCAGAGGCCACCAGCGATGAGGACTACTTTCGTGCTTACGCACGGAGGTACGGGGCCCAGGTCTATAGGGGGACCCGACGACCGTGGTGAGTGCTACTAACTTAGCCTTTTCTAAATATTTTAATTATTAGTTCCTTGGCTAACATGATTTGTGTTTGCAGCTCGACCCCGAGGGTCGGATCGCCTCCTCGAGGTGTCCTCCACTCCACGATCCAGCAGAGGGATGACCTCCAGCGGACCGTGACCGAGCTGGTGAGTGCTCTACTTCTGCTTCTTCTATTCTTCACTCAGTTGACTAACCTAATTTTTCTTTGTAGCGTGCCGAGCTGGAGCGCGCATAGCAGATGGTGAGGGCTACTTCCACCTCCCGGGACGAGCCTGGCCGCTCCGTGTTGGAGGGTCAGTTGGCAGCGGCAGTGACCCGAGCGGAGGATGCCATGGCCCAGCTACGTGAGCGGGTGAGTTATTAATTACCTGCCCTTGTACTTTATTCCCTTTATTGTCAAATGTTTGACTTACAGGAGGCAGAGTTGAGTTGAGGGACGCTCTAGCGCGGATGACCACGCTGGAGGCGGAGATGGCGGAGGTGCGCCTACGCCCCCAGGCGGACGAGGCGACGGGGCTACGTCGAGAGGCGGACGAGCTCTAGTACTCAGGGCGGAGATGAGGGGGCTGGAGAGAGCCCTATCACTGGTTGGCTGCAGTCGCTCATCGGCCAGCAGGAGCGGCCGAAGGGAGTACGACAGGGCCGAGGGAGATGGCCCCTCCACCTTCTCGCCCGCCTGAGGGTACAGGGGAGAGCGGTTGAGGGCTTGTACCATTTGGCCTTTTGTTTATCATGAATGATAATGATGACGATGTAGATATGGAATGGAATAGAATGGAATCTCTTTTGGCCATGGAATGTGAATGTGTGAGAGTGGCGAGTGAGATATGAGTGCCGCTTTCTTTTTCTGCTGCGACCTGCACACTTAGGACAACCCGAAGACAAGTTAGATCCGTTCTTCGACTTAGCCCCTTGCCTTAAGCGTGACAAGTGACCAATCTCGATAAAATGGTCAAGAGGCTATGCCTTATTAAATAGGCGAAAAGACATAAGTAAATGAATGACATGCATGAATGAATGAGTAAAGTGTTTTTGGGATTTTGAGAACATTTTTTTTTTTTTGAAATATTTGATTTTTTTTGGAGTTTTGAAATATTTGACTTTTTTTTTAATATTATTAGATTTTTTTGAGTTTTTTGAAATATTTGATTTTTTTTGTTTAGAAATATTTGATTTTTAGTTTGGAAATATTTGATTTTTTGGAGTTTTGAAATGCGCCTAAAGCTGACGTTAGCCCTTCCTAAGATAAGATGCGCGAGACGGAAGGTACTCGCCCCTTTTGGGCCACAACACGTAGACCAATTCAAATCGCTGGTTAGGGTCTTGGACACTTCCCCTTCTTACCAAAGGCTTTTAAGGTAGGACGTGCATTTAGGGGTGACATGCCTGGGTGACTGCCCCTAGCTGATAGTGCAGCTAGTTAGGCCATACCTGAGAGTTGACCCGATCTTATAGAAGGAAATGGAAGACTATTTAAGGAAAGTCTAATGCAGGTTCAAGGGACGTTGGGTTTAGCTTCTTCCCGTGGCATACCCTTTAAAGATTAGATCTGTTGCGTAGGGACTTTGTGGTCTTTTATGAATTTGCACTGTCTGGGGCATGCATACGACCGGGCTCATGAGCATCCCGCGGGGACTTTGCCACTCTTTGCCATGCCCCTATTCTAACCATGTATCTTTCTATCTTTCCTTTTGCGTCTTTGTCTCTTTGCCTTTTGCTATTTGACCGTCCCAATTTGAGACTTCCTCTTGTCAGGGTATACTTAAGGTTGACAACCTTGCCCTCACAACCTTTGCCCCTACACTTCGACCGATTTGGAAGAGAATGACCATCGCATTGCTAAAGTAGGGCCTACATAGCCACGGTATCTACTAAGCGCAGTCTCTCGGGCTCGCCGTGTGTGTGTGTTGGTCCTACCTTAAAGCAACCCTTGATGATTTGGGAAAGGACTTTGGATTCTTAACACGGGGTTATCCCTAATCTAAGTGTTGTGGCCTCACACCTATAGACCTAAGGATAGAATCTTTTCTGGTACAACCCATTCCACGGATGTGACAATTCTACGCCCTCAGCATTGACTAGGCGGTAGGCATTTCCTGGATACACCTCCTTCACAACGTATGGACCTTCCCAATTTGGTTGTAATTTAGACCTGGGCTCCAGGTTTGATAAGATGCATTTCAAAACCATATCACCCTCTTGGAATTTCCGTTCAATTACCTTATTTTCAAAGACTTAGATTCGCTTTGGTATGAGGAGAGCACATGATCAGCTGCCATTGTAGCCTTTCATCTAAGAGTTCCAACTGGACTAGCAACGCCTCTCGACGTTCGTCGAGATTAAGTTCTTTATCAAGTTGGACTCTTAATGAAGGGATCAAGATCTCATATGGAACTACCGCCTCCATCCCATAAGTGAGGGCATACGGGGTTTGTCCCGTGGGAGTACGGACAGAGGTACGATAAGCCCATGGAGCCTCTATCAGCTTTTCTGGCCAATCAGCGAATTTGTGCGATTCACAAGTTTTCTTCAGGATTTTAAGAAGGGTTTTATTAGTTGCTTCAGCTTGGCCATTGCCTTGTGGGTAATATGGAGATGAATGACGCAGAGTGATATTGTATTTCTTACAGAGGTCCTGAAGTTCTTTTGAGATGAATTGCAGCCCGTTGTTGTCTGTGACGATGCTGCTTGGCACTCCGAACCGTGAAATGATATTCTTCATGATAAAGCGGCACACTGTGGATGCTTTGATTTCTGCAAACGCTTCTGCTTTGCCCATTGGTGTAATACTTAGTTGCTGTTAGGATAAAAGATTTTGTTTGGTTTGAGCATTAGGATCACCAAGGGGTCCAACATATCAAAAGCCTACATGAAGATGGCCAAGGTGTGGAAAGTGGATGAAGTGAGGATAAAGAAGCGTGAATTTTATCAGCATGGAGTTGACATTTGACACACCTACGGATGTAGATGGCATAATGATCTTCTTAGCAAGCATTTGACTGTTGACATGCCCTCCGCATTCACTAGCATGGGCTCCTTCTACCACTTTCCAAGCTTCGTCATCATTAAGACATCTCAAAAGAACTCCATTAAGAGCGCCTGCACAAAACTTCCCCGACGATGTGTACCTTAGGGCGGCTCTTCTTATGGCCTTGCGATCCTCCGAATTTTCCCTTTCGGGATATGACCCATCCTTACAGTACTGCTCGATCTCAAAATACCATGGCAATTCCTCTTCATCTAGGATTCCTCAAGCTCAGCTAACATGACTTGTTGCGCTCCTGTCTTCCTAGCCCTCTCTTCTAAGGTTGTCCTAAGGTTGTTGAACCAAGGATCCTGGGTAGATGGAACATCAAGCCGTTGGATGATGATTGTCTCGGTTGGTGGCTCATAGGGAAGGATAGAGAAGAGGCTAGTGATGCCAAAGCGTCAGACAGGAAATTTTGTGAGCGAGGAGTGTGGACATAGATAAGCTTGCGGAACTGCCTTGCCAGCAACGTGACCAAGTCTTGGTATGGTTTAAGCTTTGGGTCACGAGTGCGGTATGTTGAGAGCACCTGCCATAGAACAAGCTGAGAGTCTCCTATGATTCTGAGGTGGGATGCACCCAAGATATAAACACGTTTAAGACCAGCGAGGAGAGCTTCATACTCAGACATGTTATTAGTGGTGGAGAAGGTGAGTTGAAAAGCGATGGGGATGGTAATACCCTCCGGGGTGAGCAGCACAGCTCCAATGCCCCATCCTGAGAGTTGAGCGCACCATCAAATGAAGGGACCAGAAGGGATCTTTGGAAATGACCGAGAGCTCTTCATCGGGAAATTCCTCTCGGATGGAATCGCTATGAGGGAGTGGCAAATGGGCAAGGTGCTCGGCGATGGCATACCCTTTGATGGCCTTTTGGACCACAAAAGAGATGCTGAATTGGGAGAGAAAGCTCTGCCAGCGCGCAAGCCGATCAGAGAGGATAGGTTTTTCTCAGAGGTATCTGAGTGGATCCATCCTCGAGATCAGCTTGACCTCGTGGGAAAGAAAGTAGTTCTTGAGTTTTGAACTACCCACACGAGCGCGGCATAAGTTTTGTCCGCGGTAGTGTATTTGGATTCTACCGTGTTGAAAAGTCTAGAAAGATAGTACGCTGCCCTTTCTTTTCCTGATTCATCGTGTTGTGCAAGGACAGCACCTAGGGAGTCCTCAATGACTGAGAGATATAGGATCAGTGGTTTCCTAGGTACAGGGGTTGCAAAATTGGGGGATTCATGAGATACCTCTTTAAATCATCAAAGCTTCTCGACACTTGTCATTCCATTCGAACTTTGCCCCTCCTTTCAAAAGGTCATAGAATGGGAGGCATCTTTGTGAATGCTGTGATATGAATCTTCTAATGAATTGTAGACACCCGATCAAACCTCTTAGTTGTGAGATATTCTTTGGAGGCGGCATTTCCGCAATAGCCTAGCCGTTTTGGATCGATCTCAATCCCCCGCTTACCAACTATGAAGCTAGCAACTTCCTAATGACACCCCGAACACACACTTCTTTGGATTCATTCTCAGTTGATACTCCCTTGATCTTTGCAGCACCTTGGTGAGGATCTCGGGGTGTGTTCTCTCCTGGTTCTTGACTTCACCAAAATGTCATCCATGTACAGTTCTAATAGACATGCATCATGTCATGGAAGATAGCCATCATCGCCCTTTGATAGGTAGCCCCAGCATTCTTCAGCCCGAATGGCATGACTACATAACAATAAGTACCCCAGGGCGTGGTGATGGAGGTTTTCTCTTAATCTTCACGAGCTAAACGGATTTGGTTATAGCCTGAATCCCATCCATGAATGACAGGGTTCATACCCAGCAGTGTTATCAATCAATACATCAATGTGAGGAAGCAGGAAGTCATCCTTTGGACATGCCTTATTTAAGTCTCGGAAGTCAATACAGATTCTGACTTTTCATCCTTCTTCATGACCGGGACTATATTTTCCACCCAGTTCGGATAAAGCACTACCCTGATGAATCTAGCTTTGTGGAGTTTGTCCACTTGTCCTTCATCTTCAGGGCCATAAGTGGGTGGAATCTTCTAAGTTTTTCCTTATGGCCTTTGCCCCTTCTTTCAACACAAGTCGGTGCTCCACTAGCGAGGGGTCTAGGCCAGGCATGTCCTCATATGACCAGGCAAATGTGTCTTTATATTGCCTCAGAATTTGCACCAATTCCTCTTCTTCATCAAGAGGGAGGTTCGCTGAAATCATCACAATCCTGGGATCTTCTTCTATTCCTAGGTTGAGTTCCTTAGTAGGTTCATCTACTACCATTGTGGGCTCATCAAATCTTCTTACACCACTAGCGTACATCTCGTCAGTTCATCTACCTCGCTATCCTCTTCATCGATTGGGTCGTCATCATTCATGATCTCATAGACACCAAATCCGTCGTCTACGAAACCCCCATTCTGCTCGATTTCTTCTTCTAACACCAAAGCTTCTTTTGTGAACTCCTCTATTAGAAACAGTGCTTGACATCGCCGAGCTAACTCTTGAAGGTATCTTAGGGGAATAGCCTTGCCCCGCTGCTTCCTAGGGTGATGTTTATACTTGGTGGGCGTTGGGTTGACCTGACTCTCTATCCTAGACTCGCGTAACCTGAGACTAGACTCTCTTAATCTAGACGACTCTACTTGACTAGACGACTCTACAGGACTGGTCGAGGACATGGGGTCCTCGAAGAGGATGGCTCCTAATGAAGGAGCGGAAGGGGAAGCCCCAATGGAATGGTGCCCCTGATCAGGAGGGTGAAGGATAAACGCCGACTCCTCAACCTCAATGTGCATTTGAAAGTTGGCATTTTTTTTTTGGAGATTAGTGGTGAGCATGCAACACGAGAGAGCGATCTCATGGTCGCTTGGATCAGATTGCAGAGCAGCGAGGACTGAAGGTGGGAGGTCAGGAGTGAGGATGTTGTGCGCAGCCGTCAGGAGTTGGGGAGACAATTGGATGACTAAAGGAGGGGATGAAGGAGCAAGACTTGGAATGAGAGAGCATAAGAGTGATGGGTGGATGGCCAGGCATGTGCCCCTCCACAGTTCATCCACGTCTTCCCTTCTTCATAGGGGATATCTGGCTCTCCCACGTCTGTGGCGTCGCTCATCAACTGCCTTTTTGAAGTGATGGATGTGGGAGGATCTAGCAGTTCAGCTGCAGCTGGCGGCCATGTTCTTTCTTCTCCCAGAATAAGCGACTGAAGGCTATGGTTATATCTTCCATGTCGAACCAATGGTACCACTCAGCCTGTGGGTCCACTGTCTTCCTTTTTTCCTGGGTGGAGTGTTTCTAGTGCCTTATATGTGAGCATAGGGGCCATATGCTGAGAAGTTCTTGCCATGTACATCGTGCTGTGAAAGTTCTGCTTTGACCACCATGGTGTTGTACCCAGGTTGGGTTGGGCCTCTGACGAAATGACACCACAGTGTCCATGTGAGTGGTTGGCGGTCTGCCTTAAGAGTAGATGTGCTAGATGACCACGGCTTGGACTTCTCCCTGTAACCAAGTCCCCATCAGCTTCTTCATCACAATGTCCGGAATAGGCTTGGTAATTCTTGTAGTTCTGTGCCTAGACCTTTTCCTTCTTCATAGCCTAGCTTCATCATGATTTGCCACCCCTTAGTATTTAGCGGCTCCTTCCTTTTAACTGCATTAACTTGTGCGGAACTGGCCTCTTGCTTGGAATGGAATGAGTAGGCCCACGGATAGTTAACGTCCAGCACTCAGACAATGGGCTTATTAGCGAGCCATACGGATGGAAGCAGAGTGTCATTGATGGCATCAACTGTGTGGGCAGTGGCTATGCTTTTGACTTTAATAATTCGTCTTCGGAAAGGAAACTTAAGGCATTGGTGTGCAGTGGACGGTACGGCCCCGAGTGCTTCTAACCATGGACGCCCTAGAGTAGCCTTGAACATGTGGTCGATGTCAAGCACATAGAAATCAACGGTGACAGCTAGCGGCCCCAGTTCAGCTTGTACAGTCACCATGCCGTGGCAAGATCACATACTCCTCCGACACATCACATGCTCTCAGAGTGCTCAGCAGGCAGACATTGATTGACGCCCCAGTGTCGACCAGTGCTGCCCCCACTACTACATGGTGATTACTAGAGACACAGAGTGGGAGCCTCCTGGCTTCTGGGGGCTAGTTCATTCTCGGAAAATGTGATGGCCAGCCCACGAGTCCCCATGGCTAGTGCACTTGGCAGTTTATCGGCAAGCATATCTCATTCACCACTACCCTTGCAAGAAATTTCACAATGCTTCTTGATGTTCTTTGGATCTCTTATCTTCCAGTATGGAGATTTTAGCTGGCACATGATCAAGATGCTTGAGGATATCATAATGTGTATCGGACAGTGGCTCAATCACCCCCTCATCTTGCGGTTGTTGTTGAGGCTGTTGCTGAGGTGGTTGCAGGACCTGTTGGGGATTGCTTTGGCTGGTGGAGATGGTGGATACGGGTGACGAAAGACTCGTCCGCTCCACAAGGTAGTTGGTTGGTTGACAGGTTGTCTGGCAGAGGATAAGGTGGCGGCGGAAGGTTGGCCCAGCCCAGGTGGTGGTAAGATGATGGGTGTGGGAGCGGATATGACGGGTGATGGTGGTATGGAGACAGGCGGGGCAAGAGGTATGATAGGTGGTAGGATAATGGATGGACTAGCGACTGGAACAGATGTGGAGCTGACGGGCAGTATGATGGTGTTGGCCTGGGAAACTAAAGGAAGGATTGATTGGGAGGTCATGGAGGCCGGTTGTATTGTTTAAGGTAGTTGAGGATATTGGTGGTTAATGGCCATCATCTTCTGAACATCAGATTCATCGTCGTACTTCCAGTTCACTTGAGGAGGGGGGTGATGGACGATAGGGTTCACCTGGGCCGGTGGTTGTGATGGATTGAGAGCTAGCGGGTGGTTTGGTAGGGGTTATGGACAATGCCTAGGTCATGCATGGTTGTTGTTGTTGAGGGGGTGGTTGGCGCTGCTGCCTTTGTTGTTGCTGCTGCCTCTGCCTTTCTTTGATATCTCCGATTACTCTTCGAAGAGCTATCCAGTCAAGCATGTTCTGCTTATGGAGATCATACACCAAGTCTTTGAATGTGAAGCACTGCTTAATGGTATGACTTGGCTGCCGATGGAACATGCAGTACCCTTGTTGGTCCACACTTGGGTTTAGTGGCCTTTCCGAAGGGAGTTTGATGGCATCAGTGGAGATTAGGGGCAAGAAGATGTCGGGGAGTGTCTCAAGAAGTGGTGGGTATTGAGTTCTCCTTGGACCTAAGGGACGCCTTTGCTGGGAGCCATCGGGAGGCGGTACTTGGTTGTATTGACGTGGCTGGCCTTGTGGAGGATGGGAAGGGTTTTAACCCTGGGCAGTGTAGGATTGGCGGTTGTTGTTCTGGCGGCAGGGTGAAGGCACTCACCTGCTCATTGACTTGGACACCTTGGTCACTGGCCCTGAGGTTTTCTTGGAAGCGGGACTTATGAGGTTCGAACATGGAGTGTATAAGGGAGTCCTTGAGCTGGGTTGGATGAACCGGGCCCGGCTGTAGAGCTGATACATGGTGGTGATATCATTCATTGCTAGGATGTTTTTATAGGTGGGGGTTGCATTGGCAATGAAGATCTTGACTTTCTCCCCTTCGGAAGGCACCTAGGGACTCGTGTGGCCATCTGTCTCCACCTATCGGCATAGGCGGCGAACTCTTCGTCCGACTTCATTCTTTCCGCCATGAGATCTGTGAGGGAATATTCTGGCCCAACCCTGTCTTGGAATTGTTCAAGGAACTTGCCCACTATGGCTAAGTCCTCTGCATCCTCGGGTAGTAAAGAGTAGAATCTAGTGCAGGCCCATCCAATGACCGACGAAACAGATATGCCATTAGGCGACGGTCATGCTGATAAGGCGCAGACTTATAGATGAAGTCCTTGATGTGAATATAGGGGTTGCCAGTGCCATTATACTTGCGATACTATGGAAGTTCGGATGGAGATGGGACCCACAGGCATTGAAGCTAGGCATGTGAACATCAGGTGCTTCCTAGGGTCGACTTGCTTTCGCAGCTCTTGGAGCTCCTTCTTGATGGACGCCCACTCAGATATCATGTCGGGAGCGGCGGAAGGCTGAAATACAAGGAGGAGGCACGAGATGTCGGCCTAGTGCGTGGCTCAAGCTGTGGAGGATGGCAAGGTAGATAAGGTGGAGACCTGGGCCTCGACTCACGTGGATAATAGTGCTCAGACTCGAAGGGAGTGAATTGAATGGCACGTGGCCGAATGGGAGTGTTGTCGGCTTGTCCCGTGATGATGAACGGGGGCCGGAGGTAGCTGCCATGGGGCGAGAAGTGCTCTCTCTGGGTGAGGGCGATGAGGCGGCCTTTCCTTTGAGAGCCGTCATGAGATTTTGGATTGGGATTGATCAAGCCGAGGAATTAGCGGCATGAGTTGAGCAGCTTGATCCGCCGTCATGAGGGAATGGACAATTTGTGATGGGCCACCATCGTCGGGACGGTGACTCTCACTGGCATGGACTGTGGCGACCCAGGGTTGGGTCGACTCCTCGAAGAGATCATGAGGAAGAGATTCCCCATAGTTTTGGGAGGTGTAGAAGGCAACATCTAGATTCTCACCATCATAGACCGGGTTCAAGTAAGACTCCATGTTTGAAGAATAAGAGTTTTTGAGTGAAAGATGTCTGTCCAGACTTAAAAGACAACCTTACCTAGACGGACACCTAGTTTCCTAAACAAACAATCCTATGCAAACAAAAGAAAGAAAATGTCTCACCCAAAGCAAGCAGTTGGCAATGATATGGTTTTTTTTTTTTTGATTCAAGTTGTCTTTTAATGGATTTGAATTTTTAGCAATTTCCCTCAAAGGAAGGGTTTCCTAAACGGAGAAGGTTTCCAACTTCGGGTTTGACTAGGATTCTCACAGACTCACCAATGCATGGATCTTAACTCTAGGTGGCAATAGGTACAACCAGCCCGGTGACCGTATGGGAATCCACGGTCAGCGGGGGACTTACGGAAGACCTCAAGCAAGTGCTCTAGTCGGACACAAGGAATATGTGGCCGAGAGAGCGGGCGTCGCCGAGGAGGACAACCTAATCTAAGAAATGGAAATATGTATGCGCCCTATGTGCACCGGAGTGCATGCAAAATCTAACCTAAAACTAACAAACATAAATCAGGCCGACCTGCTCTCAGAAGCAGAAGGCGACAAACAACCCATCGCGACCTGGATCGCGACAGGAAGCTCGTCGCGTTCCTCTTCACAGTGGACAGAGATCAAGTGGGACCTGATTATGCACAAAAAATCAAACAACCCTATAGCATGGAGGACTGACAGACTCTTACAGGCATGGATCAGGCATAGAATAACTCAAAGCATGGATGGAGTGCTCAAAATGAACCCAAAAACATAGAAATAGATGGAAACAATAGATCTGACCTGATCGCGACTACCTCCCTGTCGTCTTATAGATCGCGACGCCTTCAACGTCGCCTTCTCACCCAGTGCGGCAGAACTCAAAACAGCTGTGAAATAAAACAAAAAAAAATACAAAATTTAAGGAAAATACACACACATGAAGGACTGAAAGAGGCAGGGAAAGACAGTAACAAGCACGATAGGCACTAGAGGTCCCACCGTGATCGCCAAAAGGTGTAATCACGGGATTTGCTCCCCAAATAATGATGATGAAAATTAAGGAAAGGACCGTGATCGCCACCAAAGTAGTTGCAAAGAGGATTAGTATGAAGAATAGATGCTAACTACCTTGGAGAGAGGAAGAAAAGTGCAGAAGGGTACTGGCCCTGTGAACGCGACGCACAATCCGTCGCCTTATATGGAACGCGACAAGGAGGGTGCCGCCTTCTGGTTCCCTGAACGCGACACTAAAGCCGTCGCCTTCTTGAGATAGCGACCAGATGTGTGTCGCCTTCTGCAACAGAGGATGAAGACTGTGGGTTCTGTTCTACCTGCTCCTCAGCCGGCCAAGGGGCAAGAGCCTCGTACTGCTACTGTCTTCTACAACCTGCCAAGAACGTTAAAACAACAAAACACCCATTAGACAAACGTTTGATGTAGAATCTATCCCAAAATAATGAGTGAAACATGAAATAATTGGGTGGAACTCATGTGGGGTGGTTTTAACCCCTTGGGTGATTAAAAGTGGTGTGTGTGGAATGTTCTAATGTAAATCACACAAAAGAAATAAATCTAAACATGCAGTATGAAGAGAAAAATCAAGAAGAATAGGAGAGAGAAAGCGTAGATGGGAAGAAAACGCCTGGGGGGCACTTCCTGGTCGTCTGGAGGCTGAGAGGTCTTCTGAGAATGCGTAGCTCTCTGGGAGAGGGAGAAGTAGACGCCGGCCTTTTTTAAAATTGTGCCCTGTGAGAGTTTTACATGTGATTATTCTTGAATGGGCTGGGAGAGGAATAATGAGCTGGAGTCCGACTTTGGGTAAGTATGCTCGTGCAAGGGGAGTCAGAACGTGGCAAGGAAGGTCTCCTCCGAGTTTGGAAGGATTTGGAGATCTCTAGACCCACCAAAAGACGGATTATTTATGAATAGCAAGGGTCCAAGTCTGAAGAGGAAAGGCCACGTTGCATGGTCTGTGAAGGAAACAAGAACGCGACGCGCTCCTTGTCGCTACCAGGTAGCGACGCCTCGATACGTCGCCTTCCATAGAGGGAAGTCTTTAAGCATTTTCTGACAAATTTTTGGAATTAAAAGGCCAAATAAGAACACGACGTATCGAGGCGTCGCCTTCTGAAGAAGATCGATTGCGGTCTGAAAGCAAATCGGTATAGGCATGAACGCGACATGAAGGGCGTCGCCTTCCGAATATGAATGCGACAGGGTCATTGTCACCTTCATGTTTCTTCAGCATATGGCTTACTCAAAATATCTGATCTCCTTGCATGGGTATCGGATTGGCACACAGTTTGAGGCGTTGGATTCTCAACTCAGAGACCTACGTGATGATGATGAAGACTGATTAATTTGACCAGGAAGAACCCACCAGGGCGATGAACTAAATAGAAAGTTACCATGATCGAATAAAGCCAGCATGGCGATGATGAGCCAACGTGGGGCATCAATGATGTGACAAGGAATTTGGATCAGCTGATGGCTAGAAATGGGTGTCTACAGAACTCCCTTGAGCACGAGTTGTCTGGGAGTCTACTGCCCAGACTAATTTCAGAAAGTTGTTGTGGGAGGCATGGGACAAGGCGGTGAAGATTGCAGACAGCCAGGATCCACGGCTTGAATGGATTATGGTTATGGCCCGGTGTGGATGAGGAGGGACTATTGGGAGTCCCTTTGTCATCGTTGGGCTACTGAACTATGGCGGAGAGGTCACAGGTGGCTAAATGCAATCGGGCAGCTCATCCAGAAAAGAATGTGCATACTAGTGGGTCGGTGTCTTATGCGACCCACAACCAGAAATTGGTAAGTATATTAAGTTTCAATTGCTAATACATAATTATTATTGTGAAACTAACTACTTTTGTTGAATTGTAAGCGTCACGAGCTCGAGCGTGCCCCTAATTTCGCGAGTTATTGAGTATTTGATCGGACTCGTAAGCAGAGGGGACGGATGACTATGTCAGCGAGAGTGCTCGCACGATTTCCGTAAGTCAAATTATAATTTTTTATTCAATTTAGAGATTAAATAAATATGAAATAAATAATACATTTTTAATTTGTTCTGTAGGAGACCTATGATAGGACGATGGCAGATCGCTATGCAAAGGGCACTCCCCGCCAGACTTGGATCTAGAGGCCTGGGTCGACGCAGCGGGAGGGTCGAGGAAGGGCCGAGTGTACGGCTTTGGGGACAGCTTGGATACTACTCCAGTGTTGTCCTCATATGTGAGTTCAATCGCTCCTCAGCCTACGCGAGTTCGTCTACTCCCGGTTTGGGTTTGGCGCTCAAACCACTAATCTTAAAAAACTCAAATGAAAAGGGTTAGAATACGCATGCCGAGGTCCAAAATCTGAAATAGGGATCCGATCGGTGTGCCGTTTACTCTGACATAACCGGGTGGGTAAGAGTGACGTGTGGGAATAGACGGAATCCTAATCGAATTCCCGGTTTGGATTTGGCGCTCAAACCACTACTCTTAAAAAATAACCCAAATGAAAAGGTTAAAACACGTAAGTCGGGAGTCCAAAACCTAAAATAGGGATCCGATCGGTGTGTCGTTCACTCCGACATGACCGGGTGGGTGAGAGTGACGTGTGGGAACTGACGGAATCCTAATCGGATTCCCGGTTTGGGTTTGGTGCTCAAACCACTAATCCTAAAAAAAACCAAATGAAAAGGATCAAAACACGCAAGCAGGGGGTCCAAAATTTGAAATAGGGACCTGATCGATGTGTCGTTCACTCCGACATGACCGGTGGGTGAGAGTGATGTGTGGAACTGACGAAATCCTAATCGGATTCTCGGTTTGGGTTAGGCGCTCAGAACACTAATCTTAAAAAAAAAAAACCCAAATGAAAAGAGTTAGAACACACAAGTCGGGGGTCCAAAATCAGAAATAGGGATTCGATCGTCGTGTCGTTCACTCCAACATGACCGGGTGGGTGAGAGTGATGTGTGGGAACTGACAGAATTCTAATCGGATTCCCGATTTGGGTTCGGCGCTCAAACCACTAATCCTGAAAAAATCCAAATGAAAAGGATCAGAACACGCAAGCAGGGAGTCCAAAATCTGAAATAGGGATCCGATCGGTGTGTCGTTCACTCCGACATGACCGCGTGGGTGAGAGTGATGTGCAAGAACTGACGGAATCCTAATGGATTCTCGGTTTGGGTTGGCGCTCAAACCACTAATCTTAAAAAAAACAAATGAAAAGGGTTAGAACACACAAGTTGGGGGTCCAAAATCAGAAATAGGGATTCGATTGTCGTGTCGTTCACTCCGACACGACCGGGTGGGTGAGAGTGACGTGTGGGAACTGACAAAATTCTAATCGGATTCCCGGTTTGGGTACGGCGCTCAAACCACTAATCCTGAAAAAACCCAAATGAAAAAGATCATAACACACAAGTCGGGGGGCCAAAATCTAAAATAGGGATCTGATTGGCGTGCTATTCGCTCCGACACGATCAGGTAGGTGAGAGTGACCTGTGGGAACTGACGAAATCCTAATCGGATTCTCAGTTTGGGTTTGGCGCTCAAACCACTATTCTTAAAAAAACCCAAATAAAAAAGGTTAGAACACGCAAGTCGGGGGTCCAAAATCAGAAATATGGATCCGATCGGCGTGCCGTTCACTCCGACACGACCGGCTAGCTGAGGGTGAGGTGTGGGAACTGACGGAATCCTAATTGGATTCCCGATTTGGGTTCAACACTTAAACCACTAATCTTAAAAAAACACAAATGAAAAGAGTTAGAACACGCAAGCCCGGTGTCCAAAATGTGAAATGGGGATCTAATCGGCGTGTCGTTCACTCTGACACGACCGGTGGGTGAGAGTGACGTGTGGGAACTGACAGAATCCTAATCAGATTCCCAGTTTGGGTTCGGCGCTCAAACCACTAATCTTAAAAAAAAAAAACCAAATGAAAAGGATTGAACACGCAAGTCGGGGGTTCAAAATCTAAAATAGAGATCCGATCGGCATGTCGTTCACTCCAACACGACCGAGTGGGTGAGGGTGACGTGTGGGAAGTGACGGAATCCTAATCGGATTCTTAGTTTGGATTCGGCGCTCAAACCACTAATCTTAAAAAAATCAAAGTGTAAAAGATCATAAATATTTTCTAATTACACTTAGCAAATATTCATATATTTTGAATTTAAATTTTGAAAATGATGTGTGTTATTATTTTATTTATGTTTCTAATTTTTATTTTTATAATATAGGATCCTTCAGCACTTGACGATCATGAGGTGGGGAGAGAGGACGATCTAGCAAATCTCTCTTGATTTTTATTTTTTATTATTGTGGATGTTCCATATTTGTTGTGATTGATGATTTTATGTTAATTATTATTTATTCTGGATGTTCCTATGAATATTATTTTAGTACGTTTTTCATTTATCTTTTTTATATACCTATATTTTTAAAAAATAATAAAAATATTATTTTTGACGAATTTTGCGACAGAAAGTTTCTATCGGAAAAAACGTTGGCAGACATAATTTCCGACGGAAAGTATCCATCGAAAAAATCGTCAGAATTTCTGACAGATTATCGATGGATATTTTTGTCATAGGTTTTCCCACTTTCTAAGGCTCTTGTTTGTCGGTCAAAGTGTCAGAAGTTCTAACGGATAAGCTGACAGAATATTCCGTCAGAATTTGCTTGCGACTTTGTTCCGTCAGTAAATTGGTCAAAGATTTGTTTTTCGACGAATTTTTCGAACGATTATTTCTGTTAGAAATGTCGACAGATTTACCGACGGATTTGTTTCCGTCGGTAATTTCTTATGCTTCTTTTCCGACGGATTGTTCCCGACAGGCTGTTGCTAGAAAGTGGTCGAAAAACTGCTATTCCAACGGATTTTTGACGGAAAGTTGCCGTCGGAAAACCCACTTTTTAATGTTGTGCATGGCAGAAATATATTACTTACGAGTAAAAGAATGGAAACTCCTAAAAGAATTTTCCACATTGAATTTGAAAGCTGAACCACAAAAAGAAAAGGTTATGATAGTTAATTTGAAAGTTCAATCTGATCTTTCGAGGCAAATTGTTGAACAATAAAGCAATGATCCCACATTGGTAGAAATTAGAGAGAAATTGAATTCCAGACCTGATTTTAAGGAAGGTTCTCATGGAAATGTTCGGTTTCGAGACAGACTATGCATACTAGATAATTCAGAAGTTAAGAAACAAGTATTGGAAGAAGCTCATTGGGCACAATATACAATCCATCCGGGAGCTCTCAAATGTACCAAGATCTAAAGAAGAATTTTTGGTGTGTAATATGAAGAAAGACATTGTAGATTTTGTTGTAAGATGCTTAACTTGTCAGAAAATAAAAGCTGAACACTAGAAACCAACAGGAAAACTAAAACCCCTTGAGATACCAGAATGAAAGTGGGATACTGTATGTAAGCATGCCATTTTGACAATATATCAAGTACATTTTTGTGGTGACAATATATCAAGTACATTTTTTGTGGTGACAATATATCAAGTACATTTCATGTTATTCGGTCCATATTTCTTTTTTATCTAAACTGCCAATCATTCTAATCATAACATATTTTTCCTCAAAATACTTCTCTTATTCATTCTGCTGCCTGGCTAATCTTGTTGTACCGTTCATACTATAAATCTTTCTGGTATCTAATCATCCTTCTTTAAAATACAGCAAAAACTCAAATTTGAATACCATTTCTTTAAATATATCAACTTACTCTGTCTGCTTCCCTTATTCCATTAAATGCTCTTTCTCAATAACATAAATAACACAATTGCCTTGTTATTTTTCTCAACTCAATATTCATAACTGCTTCTCCATTAATGCGCTTCTTTCCATTCTATTTCATTTGGCTTAACTCATTCCAATATACTTAACTTTAATTTGATTTCCTCAAACTGCTCATAGTTACTAACTTTTGCTGCTCTTATCTTTAGCACAGTAATCTTTGCTAACTCTTTCTGAAGAATCCCCTAACCTGCCATTCATCAACTAATATTTCTCTTATATGATTCTTAGAAAATCTCTTTGCACAATGATTCTTCTTTTCTCTCTCACTTTATTCAACTGATCTTTCTATACATATTTATACAAATCCTCATATCAAACTTCATATTACCATCATTATTCATAACAACACTTTTCCTCAAATTTCTGATCTCAGGCATATTTAATCTATCTGCCATAAACCACTGCCCCGTCTGTACCAGTACTTTTTTTTTAAAGCTGATCTGCTTACTTAATCATGCCAAATTTTTCTTAACACAAATACATTCTCATTCATACTGTTTCTTGAATCATCTGACTCAGATATCTGATGTCACAATACCTCTGCTGAGGTTCTCAACTATATTTTGCATATTTAATCACTTCTAACAACACACCACTGACTGTTTCTCATCACCTTGTTACATATACCTGTCTCTGCTAACTCTTATCTCATTTATAACTTACTTACTGAATTCCATATACAAACTTGTTATCTCCTCAATTCTTTAACTGCGAATCTTTAACAACCAAACTGATCTATCACAAACCAACATGCTGGTATAATCACATAGATTATACCACCTCTAATCACATCAACTTTCAATAACTGCTAACAACTAAATTTCTCACCAAAAACACGTTTTTATAGAACAAAAACTCAGATAAATACTATCTTAACAACCAAAAAACCGCAGACTTACTACCAGCAGTGGACATAATCCATGTATGGGACATTGTACTCTCAATGTCTTTTCATATTCTAACTGGACATTGCTCTGATACCAACTGTGACGGCCCTGGATATTTATGCCTATTAAGGCTCCATATCCAGATCCGGCTCCCGCGAACGGACCGAAGTCTCGCAAGGGATATCTCACACAAGTGTCCAGGAAGAGTATAAAAGACAAACCACAACAATATAAAACACAAGAAAGTACATGTGTTCATATTTGTTCACAAATTTGTAAACCTGTCCCATTACATTAATACATGTCCAATTAAAAAGTACAACTATCTGGGGCATACCCCGAGGGAGCACAAGCTCACACAGAAACTAACAACAACTCAACTGCTGGTGGTACAAGTCTGCCACAACGCCGCTGCAAGCCAAAACACAGCAAGTCTTGAAAAGAACTGTAGGGAAGTGACCCAACAAGTCACAGGCTCAGTAGGGGCAACCCAAAACAACAACAAAACTACGGATACCTCAACCCCAAAGGGTCTCACTGGAAGCACCAATAGCCAAACCTTTCATGCTCACAACAATGAATTTAAGCTGCAATTAAATATAAATACCTTAATCAAACATAATCTCGGAGGTAAGAAGAAACAACAGGACTAGTTTTGCACCACTAGTCCACACAACAAATGAAACGCCTAAGCCTTAAGCCTCACATGAAAACCATAATAACAACTGGTCGCCTACGCTTTAAGCCACACAGGAAAGTCACTGCCTAGGGCAAGCTTCCCAAGCAAACCTCAACCTCGTGGGTAATAGGACAGCTAACTAAGGGTGGTCCATTAAACCCCAAACCACGATATATCAAAAGCTACACACACCAGGTAACATGATCGGCTACAGTGGGCCAATCCATCACATACTAAAACCATAATCGAAAGCTTATCTAAAGAAAGGTAAAACACAACAAGTGGAAGGTCCCATCATACGACCTTCACGGAGCGCAGCTCTTCCAAACCACAGTTTACCTAGGCCACAAGCCTCATCGGCAAATTACTCACAAGGGTAACAAGATTGGCAACCACAAGCCAATCCATTTCACAATAAACCATAAACAAAGATCTACTTAAAACAAATAGGATACAACAAGTGGCAGGTCAAACCACAAGACCTCCACAACACACGAGTACTTGAAAGGTTGGTACACAATGTACCACCACAAAACTGCAAAGCAACCCACGAAGGGTATAGGTACCTGTACCTCAAGGTACCACAACATAAATACCCTTACGAAAGGTACAAGTAGGTGATAAACACCACACAGAACCACAACATTACTGTGCCATCACTTAGGCACAACATTACAGGTGAAACCTCAACCGGCAAGTCACACAAGCCACAACCAGAGCCGGCAAAGCACGAGTCGGAAAGAACGACGCCACCACACGGGAAGGAACTACTGGCTGATCAGGCCAGTATCCAACCCGGACAACACAACACAAGAACAACCTCTCAGTCTCGCTGTCACGGACGAAAGGTCCAACTGCCGCTCCACGAGAACAAGTCAAACAACTGTGGAGACCAACCTACACCACACCTGCGACACACAGTTGTAGGTCCATGCCTGGCACCTCTAGGGTTTCTGGCCGGAGCACCCTAAAGTGAGGCACTGGAAAATAGGACTAGATGGGGACCAGTGTCGACTACTGGTGTCCGAACCCCCAACTACGAGCGCGCTACAAGCAACTGCACACCCACAACACAAGCCGCTGCCCTACTGTCGTCTTTCCCTCAGCCGGACGTACAACTCAAACACAGGAGTGAGGGTGTCCAGGACAGACGACACAGACCTCGACGGTACAACACGAGTACCGGGACAAACCTCGAGCACAACAAGCACACGTGCCTGGCTCACACAGAACCTGGGGTACCTGACTAGAGAGGCATTCCGAATAGGCGCCAGACCACCAAACTCGGCAAGCCCAAACCACGATATATAACTTTCTATTATCAATTACGGTACATATGTTAAGAATAGCTTGTTCCAGTCACCCTGTGACTTACAAGCTAACCTATACAATCACACACATAAACCATATTAATAATACACCACAGCCTGTCATCGGTCACAAGGTGACCTCTTCTGCCACACTAAACACAGTACCCGATAATCACATAATAATCATACTTTACTTTACTCATTATCCATCTAGGATAATCTATAAAAGATTCTAAATGATCAAGGCTAGGTTCAAACGTGATCCTCACCGCCACAACACCACAGACTAACACAATAATAATATACAATAAACACAATAACGTACAATGTGCCATGCACACACAAACCACATGCACGTCATCCAACCACGTAGACACCACGTGTATAATACACCAGCCAGGTGCACCACACGTCATTCACGTAAACAACATATCCAACACATGGACAGTACGCTCCAAGAGTGCTACGGGTGCCAACGCACCACACATACTACGTAAACACCAAGCCGATTACATAAATAACATATTAACCACGTAAAACATGCCCACCTCGTGAGCAATACGCTCCATGAGCGTAACAAGTGCACTGGCTCCTCCTGTCATTGCCATGCACTACAAATACTAATAATCGTTTAACCACAACACTGAAAACATGCATGTCCAGACCTCTCAGTTGAGGTCGCGACAAGGGGTCAGGTCACCTTTAGAACGCGGCCCTTCGACATGTCGCGTTCATAACATGAACGCGACAGGTCGGGCTGTCGGGTTCACAACGCTACATCCAGAGCCATCACCTTCACAGGCGAAAACCTAACCGGGAGGAACTCCACGGATCACCATTCCAGACCATTCAAATCACAATTAATTCTCATTTTTCATGCTTTAATGGATACCCTAGCATGGTAATACTGTTTGCAAAGCGATAAATGAGCTAACGTGCGTTCCACAACACAAATCGAAGTAGAACACCCTACCTTCATGAAGAACACGAAAACTAGAGGTCCCACGGTGTTTCCCTCGCTCCACGCGACGTCCTCGCGGCCGAGAACATGCCCCACGCACCTCCTGCACCTCGAGCCACCGGGAGAAACCCTGCAGCAACTCCCCCTGGTCGAGCAAAGCTTGTGAGAGCTCTGTTCGGCCAGGGTTCTTTAAAAATGCACAACAGTTGAGAACGCGACGTAGCATTGCGTCGCTACCTTAACGCGGCGTAGACGGTCGTCGCCTTCTCAAGCCCGACGCAGCAGGCCGCCCACGCGCGACGCGTCGCGCGCGCATGCAGCATCAGACGACCGCTCAACAGCGGTAACAAGACGCGACCACCAGGGCTGTCGCGTTCAGAACGCGACGCCTACCCCTGTCGTGTTCACAGGCAGAAAACCTGTGAGCGCTTTGGGCCCAATCTGGTGGCCCACCAAGCCTCACAACGCGCGTAAACACCTGAAACACACACTAGTGGGCCACACATTGGCCACCAAACTTGCTAAACCTGGATCCACGGGGATCGAAAAACGAGCGACGTTACATTATTATCACCTAAAAAAGAATGTCGTCCTCGACATGCTAAGCAAATTACAACAAAACGGATATCACCTAAAAAGAAAAAAAACTGTATATAGAGCAAGTAGGATACGCTTCCTTTGTATCTTTCTCTTCAATCATCTGCGATGACTGATTCATCTGTTCATTCCCATGTTTGTTCTGTCTTTCCTTTCTTTTCAATTCATTCCACAACTGCCTTATTCTGTAATTTCAATCTGTTATTTTCTTACCTTTTATCCGTAGACGATTCTATCTTGCGGTGGCGCTTATCTCCTTGGACTGAACCTACTTTCACATTTTCCAGCTGTGTTTGCAACATTTCTTTGGGACCGCTTTACCTTTCTCGAGTATCTTACACTGTAATAGTTTACCATGCTATAATCTTTCCAAATTCTTGAATTTTCCGGTGCCATTTTCTTTTTCTATTTATCATTGCTTATTGTTACCCTGCCTTATCTGTATTTACATTCGCAACTGTCACCTCCTCAAAGAAAATCAATCACCATCTTTGAATTTTCTACATTTTTATATATTCTGCTCATACTGCTTAAATCATTTCTGATTAAAAACCATAGTACCTCTGTTCCTTTATTCGCTACACAAAACTTTATACTTTCTCCTTATTCAAGCAAACCTTGAACAATCTGTGAATATTAAATCTTTCTTGCTTCCGCTTCCGCTGCGCTACTCTGATCACACTGAACACTTTTGCAAAATATTCACAATTTCTGTCTCATTATTACTTTCAATTACTTTCTTCTGGCTTCAATTGTATTCATTTCTAACTTTACCTGCTTCTCAAATCACCTTATTCAATTAATTCATGCTGAAAATATTACTGTAATTCTGACCTGCCAAACCGCTATTGACATGTTGTACTCTTCATATACCTTTCCTACTTTACTGATATTCTCTGGCTAATCTCATAATTTTGTTGCATAACCTTTCCAAATATTCTTTAATTAGTCTGTTCCTGTTTCTGCATCAAACTCTGGAATATCTTAATAACAGTCCATTTCTGCTCTATTGAATCATTTCTTTGCACCGATATACAAACTCTAGCTGACATTTCCTGACTCATCTAATTTTATTCACTTCATCATTTGCTAAATTCTTCTTTTCTCTGGTCCATATTTTTTTTTATCTAAAACTACCAATCATTCTAATCATAACATCTTTTTGCAAAATACTTCTCTTATTCATTTTGCTGCCTGGCTAATCTTGTTGTACCGTTCATACTATAAATCTTTTGGTATCTAATCATCCTTCTTTAAAATACAGCAAAAACTCAAATTGAATACCAATTTCTTTAAATATATCAACTTACTCTGTCTACTTCCCTTATTCCATAAATGCTCTTTTCTCAAATAACATAAATATCACAATCTGCCTTGCTGTTTTTCTCAACTCAATATTTATTAACTACTTCTCCATTAATGCGCTTCTTTCCATTCTATTTCATTTGGCTTAAACTCATTCCAAATACTTAACTTTCATTTTGTTTTTCCTCAAAACTGCTCATAGTTACTAACTTTTACTGCTCTTATCTTTAGACAGCATCTTTGCAGCTCTTTCTGAAGTCTGAAGAATAACCTCCTGCCATTCATCAACTAAATATTTCTCTTATGTGATTCTTAGAAAATCTCTTTGCACACTGATTCTTCTTTTCTCTCTCACTTTATTCAACTGATCCTTCTATACATATTTATACAAATCCTCATATCAAACTTCATATTTCCATCATTATTCATAACAACACTTTTCCTCAAATTTTTGATCTCAGGCATATTTAATCTATCTGCCATAAACCACTGCTCCCTTCTGTACAGTACTTTTTTTTAAAGCTGATCTGCCTTACTTAATCATGCCAAATTTTCTTAACATAAATCACATTCTCATTCATACTGTTTCTTGATATCATCTGACTCAGATCTCTGATGTCACAATACCTCTGTTGAGGTTCTCAACTATATTTTGCATATTTAATCACTTCTAACACACACTGACCTGTTTCTCATCACCTTGTTACCATATACCTGTCTCTGCTAACTCTGTATCTCATTATAACTTACTTACTGAATTCCATATCCAAACTTGTTAATCTCCTCAATTCCTTTAACGGCGAATCTTTAACAACCAAACTGATCTATCACAAACCAGCACGCTGGTATAATCAAATAGATTATACCACCTCTAATCACATCAACTTTCAATAACTTCTAACAACTAAATTTCTCAACACAAAAACATGTTTTATAGAACAAAAACTCAGATAAATACTATCTTAACCAACACAAAACGCAGACTTACTACAAACAGTGGACATTAATCCATGTATTGGGACATTGTACTCTCAATGTCTTTTCATATTCTAACTGGACATTGCTCTGATACCAACTGTGACGGCCTGGATATTTATGCCCATTAAGGCTCCATATCCAGATCCGGCTCCCGCGAACGGACCGAAGTCTCGCAGGGATATCTCACACAAGTGTCCAGGAAGAGTATAAAAGACAAACCACAACAATATAAAACACAAGAAAGTACATGTGTTCATATTTGTTCACAAATTGTACAACTGTCCCATTACATTAATACATGTCCAATTAAAAAGTACAACTACCTGGGGCATACCCCGAGGGAGCACAAGCTCACACAGAAACTAACTACAACTCAACTGCTGGTGGTATAAGTCTGCCACAACGCCGCTGTAAGCCAAACACACAGCAAGCCCTGAAAAGAACTGTAGGAAGTGAGCCTCAACAAGTCACAGGCTCAGAAGGGGCTACCCAAAATAACAACAAAACTACAGATACCTCAACCCCAAAGGATCTCACTGGCAGCACCAATAGCCAAACCATTTCATGCTCACAACAATTGAATTTAAGCTGCAATTAAATATAAATACCTTAATCAAACATAATCTCGGAAGGTAAGAAGAAACAACAGGACTAGTTTGCACCACTAGTCCACACAACAAATGAAACGCCTAAGCCTTAAGCCTCACAGGCAAACCATAATAACAACTGGTCGCCTACGCTTTAAGCCACACAGGCAAGTCATGCCTAGGCTGCAAGCTTCCCAGCGAACCTCAACCTCGTGGGTAATAGGACAGCTAACTAAGTGCTGGTCCATTAAACCCCAAACTACGATAAATTAAAAGCTACACACACCAGGTAACATGATCGGCTACAGTGGGCCAATCCATCACATACTAAAACCATAATCGAAAGCTTATCTAAAGAAAGGTAAAACACAACAAGTGGAAGGTCCCATCATACGACCTTCACGGAGCACAGCTCCACCAAACCACAGTTTACCTAGGCCACAAGCCCCATCGGCAAATAACTCACAAAGGGTAACAAGATTGCAATCACAAGCCAATCCATTTCACAATAAACCATAAACCAAGATCTACTTAAAACGATAGGATCAACAAGTGGCAGGTAAAATCACAAGACCTCCACAACACACAGTACTTGAAAGGTTGGTACACAATGTACCACCACAAAACTGCAAAGCAACCCACGAAGGGTATAGGTACCTGCTACCTCAAGGTACCACAACACAAATACCCTTACGAAAGGTACAAGTAGGTGATAAACACCACACAGAACCACAATTTTACTGTGCCATCACTTAGGCACAACATTACGGGTGAAACCTCAATCGGCAAGTCACACAAGCCACAACCAGAGCCGGCAAAGCACGAGTCGGAAAGAACAACGCCACCACACAGGAACGAACTACTGGCTGATCAGGCTAGTATCCAACTCGGACAACACAACACAAGAACAACTCTCAGTCTCGCAGTCACGGACGAAAGGTCCAACTGCCGCTCCACGAGAACAAGTCAAACAACTGTGGAGACCAACCAACACCACACCTGCAGACACACAGCTGCAGGTCCATGCCTGGCACCTCTAGGGTCTCTATCGGCGCACCCTAAAGTGAGGCACTGGAAAACAGGACTAGCTGGGGACCAGTGTCGACTACTGGTGTCCGAACCCCAACTACGAGCGCGCTACAAGCGACTGCACACACACAAACACAAGCCACTGCCCTACTGTCGTCTTTCCCTCAACCGGACGTACAACTCAAACACAGGAGTGAGGGTGTCCAGGAAAGACGACACAGACCTCGACGGTACAACACGAGTACCGGGACAAACCTTGAGCACAACAAGCACATGTGTCTGGCTCACACAGAACCTGGGGTACCCGACTAGAGAGGCATTCCGGAATAGGCGCCAGACCACCAAACTCGGCAAGCCCAAACCACGATATATAACTTTCTATTATCATTACGGTACATATGTTAAGAATAGCTTGTTCAGTCACCATGTGACTTACAAGCTAACCTATACAATCACACACATAACTATATTAATAATAACACCACAGCCTGTCATCGGTCACAAGGTGACCTCCACTGCCACACTAAACACAGTACCCGATAATCACATAATAATCGTACTTATACTTTACTCATTATCCATCTAGGATAATCTATAAAAGATTCTAAATGATCAAGGCTAGGTTCAGACGTGAACCTCACCGCCACAACACCACAGACTAACACAATAATTAATATACAATAAACACAATAACGTACGATGTGCCATGCACACACAAACCCATGCACGGCATCCAAACACGTAGACACCACGTGTATAATACACCAGCCAAGTGCACCACACGTCATTCACGTAAACAACATATCCAACACATGGACATTACGCTCCAAGAGCGCTACGGGTGCCAACGCACCACACATACTACGTAAACACCAAGCCGATTACATAAATAACATATTAACCACGTAAAACATGCCCACCTCGTGAGCAATACGCTCCATGAGCGTAACAAGTGCACTGGCTCCACCTGTCATTGCTATGCACTACAAATACTAATAATCATTTAACCACAATACTGAAAACATGCATGTCCAGACCTCTCAGTTGAGGTCGCGATAAGGGGTCAGGTCGCCTTTAGAATGCGGCCCTTCGACATGTCGCGTTCATAACATGAACGCGACAGTTCGGGCTGTCGCGTTCACAACGCGACACCCAGAGCCGTCGCCTTCACAGGAGAAAACCCTAACCCGGGAGGAACTCCACGGATCACCATTCCAGACCATTCAAATCACAATTAATTCTCATTTTTCATGCTTTAATGGATACCCTAGCATGGTATCTACTGTTTGCAAAGCGATAAACGAGCTAACGTGCGATCCCAACACAAATCAAAGTAGAAACACCCTACCTTCACGAAGAACATGAAAACTGGAGGTCCCTCGGTGTTTCCCCCCGCTCCACGCGACGTCTCGCGGCGAGAACATGCCCACGCACCTCCTGCACCTCGAGCCACCCGGAGAAACCCTGCAGCAACTCCCCCTGGTCGAGCAGAGCTTGTGAGAGTTCTGTTCGGCCAGGGTCTTTAAAAACGCACAACAGTTGAGAACGCGACGTAGCATTGCGTCGCTACCTTAACGCGACGTAGACGGCCGTCGCCTTCTCAAGCCCGACGTCAGTAGGCCGCCCAACGCGCGACGTGTGGCGCCCATGTAGACGTCGACCGCTCAACAGCGGTAACAAGAACGCGACCACCAGGGCTGTCGCGTTCAGAATGCGACGCACACCCCTGTCGCATTCACGGGCAGAAAACCTGTGAGCGCTTTGGACCCAATCTGGCGGCCCACCAAGCCTCACAACGCGCGTAAACACCTGAAACACGCACTAGTGGACCACACATTGGCCACCAAACCGCTAAACCTGGATCCACGGGGATCCGAAAAAACGCGCGACGTTACATTGTCCGTCGCGATTCAGAAAATTTTCCTCTATAAAAAAGACCCCCGAGGCTATGTTTTTTTTTAAAAAAAACACCAAGCACTACGGCGAAGCCCTGCCGCACTAAAGACTCATACTCTGGAGCTAAGAGGACCTTCATTTCAAGCTACTTTGAGCCTTCGTCCCTTGGAGATTGTCTTCGTCCTCTCAACGCCATCGGAGTTTGTGGAGGAGGCTTCTTCCATTTTTGTCATCTCCGTGAACGGGCTCCCTTCGCCAACTCTCCTTTTCTCCTTTCCCTTCACTTTTGGCTCTTCATTTTATTCCATTACTTTTAGTTCATTCACTCATCACTTCACACACATACACTTCATTCTTCCATACCTTATTTCTAGGGTTTAACACCACCTCCACAAGGTGTGTTCAAGCCCATGTTAATGGTTTTGTCTCATTTCCTTTGAAATTGGTGCTACACAACATAGTCTAACCTCTTGTCATCATTGTTTGCTTGTTTTCTCTTTTTGCAAGGTAACCACAAGCTAAAATCTTCTCTGCCAGCCGGTCGGTTGGAGGAGTAGAAGTCAACCCACCCCTTTCAACTCCGCGATCTTTGGGTGAAGGTAAGTACTCGCTCTGCCTCTCACCATCTCCTTCGGTACACAGCGTACCTGGCGATCACACTCCATCATTCGTGCACACACACACTTTCTCCCTTTCTTTCTTCTTCACAAAAATTAAAATTTCCCTTTTTTTAATTATTTCTTTGTGGAGTGTTTTGACTCAATAAACACATTCACAAATTGGCGATCACGTTGGGACTTCTTTTATTTTAGTTTTTGTTACCACTCCTTTGGCACCCACGTGTGCCCCTCCTGTCAACACCCACGTGTGTCCCTCCCTTCGTACCCCACGTGGTACAACTCCCCTTCCCTCGTACCCCATATGGTACTCCTTTGAGATCCCCCCATCATTACCAATTTGTGTTAGTGTTATTTTTCTTTCTCTCAATTAAGATTAATTAAAAAAAATCATCATCATCTTGCTCCCCTCCCCATTTACTTGCCTTTACCTGAAGAGAGCATCTTAGTTTGACTTCTGCTTTACTCTAATTTGTTGACTAAATAACATGCTTTTTTGGTTTACTGCTTTCATTTGAACTCTCAGTTGCCTTTTGAATCACAACGTGTTCAGACGTTGCGTTTTTACTTGTTGTGTGATGGCTTACCTCGTCGCGATTCTGTGACAGACGCCGGAGGGAGTTGTCGCGGCTCTTACAGCTTCTGCAAACTGTCAGATCCGCGACCAACTGAACGGTCGTGATTTAGCTTTAAACGCGACGACTGAACTCGTCATGATTCAGTCTGTTCATAGAGAGCGTAGGTTTTGTCATCCTTTGCATTCTTTTGCATTACAGGGCATAATTCGGCTGAGAGACCTCCTTCCCTCCTTACACTAGGATCCAAACACCTCTCTCGGTAAGGGCTATCTATCCATTGGGCATTCCGTCTCATTGGACTAGAGATCCTCATCAGGATCTCCGTAAGTCATAGTACCCCGTGGATTCCCTCACGGTGGACCGAGCAGGTTGTACCATCTCAGAGGGACTCGTGATAGAAGATCCCATTGTGTAAGGGAGTTTGCTTAGTGAACCCGAAGTTCTCTTCTTACCCATCTAGTTCATACCTACATTGGAGTGCAACATTGCAATAAAATTCACCTTGAATCATACCAAAATAATAATTAGACATAAGCATCCCCAAGTGTGTGATTAAAAGCCATTAACTTCTTCTCTCAAACTTGTTTAAGTAGTTGTTTGTTAATCAACTTGTGTGTTAAGTTCCATGTTGCTTCGCTCAGGCAAATCCCTCGGAATGGTATCATGAAGATTTTTATGATGAGGTGCATGACTCCAATCAACAACTTGCACAACTTCCCCATGAACCCCATGCTGATCCATCCACTTCGCAAGTTCATGCAGTGGATTCACAGTCTCCTAACCTTTCCCCAAGGCATGCTACTGGAAATGCCTTGCTTCCATTGATCTGTCCCAACTCGTGGACCTTCTCCAAAACCTCCAACATTCTCAACTCAGGAGGTTCAAGCTGCTCTAAAGGGGAAATCCATCCCTGAGCCCATTCAATCTCTCCACCCAACACGGGTGTTTTCTATGCTGAACCCACTCGCAACCCGACGATCTGAGCCTCTCGTGCCCCTTTGCGGGCTAATTCTATTACCACACTCCCGCCCCCACAGTCCTGTTGGGAGGCCCTCTCTTTCCAGGCCAAGCCCCACCACGACAAGGCCTACTTACCCCCCTCGGGCTCCGGCCCACATTCCGCGCCCGCCGGCGCACCTCCCCGCTACAATTCTGTCCAAGTGAGTGCGCCACTCATTCTTCTGGGGTGCCTCACAAACCATCCTCCGATCAGCTCACCCAAGCGCTCCTAGCGAAGGTGAGTCGGTTGGAGCAGGATTTAAAGAGGGTGTCTGCACCCAAAGATTCTTTTGAGCTGGCTCTCCCTTCTATGCCAGTCTTCAACCTCCCTCCCTCCGAGCTGCCGGTCTACTGCCGTTACAATGGCATCGGCAACCGTTCGTACATATCAAGGAATTCATGTACGAATCATCTTCTGGTAAAATGATAATTGTGCTCTCGCCTTCCTATTATGGAGATCCTTAGATGGTCCCGCCCTCAAGTGGTTTTTCTCTGGAGCCACTGATGCCGAGGATTTCGGAGCGGTACAAAGAAAATTGTTGTAGAGGTATAGGGATCGAGTTGGTCCCACACTATCTATTACCGATCTAATGGCTGAGAGAATGAAGGATGAGGAGGACTTTCTCCATTATGCTGACAGGTGGAGAGCTTTGGCTGAGAGGTTGAGGGATCCATTATCTGAGTCCGAGCAAGTTAAAATGATCACTGCCAATGCCTTGCCACAATTCAGACATATCCTGACCATGAATAAGTTGAACACTATGGAAGAACTTTATGAGAGAGCCTGTTATATTCAACTCAGTTGAAGGACTCTCCGATCATGGCCATGTTTGAGCCAAAATCCAGGGCGGCAAAGAAGGGCAACGGCAATTCCTCAACTGGTGGTCCTACACCTAAAGGGGTTATGCAGCATGAGCAGGTGAGCGCTATAGGCAACCCAAGCTCCTCCACCTACTGCCTGAACCCAATCCCCAGGCCTCAAAAACCACAACAACAGCCTGCCTTTAGGCCAAACAACATCCACTCTTTAGGACCCCAGTCCAGCAACCTCAACAGCCACAACAGCCACACCCTCAATATCAGCAAGCTCCGCCTCCACCTCAGTACCGTCAAGCCCCTCAGTATCGTCAAGCTCCACCCCACAACCTCAGTACCATCAACCTCCTCCTCCTCACAACAACCAGCACCTCCTCAGCAACCTCAACAATACAAATAGGTCCCTCCTCCAGCACCTATGATCCCCAGTAGCCTAGACGCCCCCCTGGCCCAAGAAGAGCCCAATACCCCCCACTGTCGGAATCTCTCCCTGATATCTTTAACTCTCTCATGGCCGCCAATACGCTCAATGTTGGGTTGAGTGTGAATACAAATCATTTCCCCCTATATTTTGATGATGACAAGCTGTGATTTTAATGCATAACAATTGAAACATGTTAAACGCATCACCCATAGAACAACAATACTCAAAGAGCATGTTCCTAAACACATTTATCTTTCATATACATGATAATTCAGTTAACTAATGATTTATGTGTTATTTTCTCAGGGACAACATTTCTTGCAAAGGTAGTGTCGACACAACCATCACTGGTGTCGACACAATGGCTCAGAGCAAAGGCAGAAATGCAAAGAAAAGGTCCTCTAGTGTCGACACTAGACCAGGGCAGGTCGACACTAGAGACAGCTCCCAGAGAACCCCATCAAATAGACCTGGACAGTGTGTCGACACAGGACTCAGTAGTGTCGACACTAGAGACCTCTTCCAGAAGGCTTGTTTTACAGATTCTGGACAGTGTGTCGACACTAGTTGGAGTAGTGTCGACACTAGAGCCTCCTCCCAGGGATTCATTTGGCCAGTCTGGGACAGTGTGTCGACACTACTCAAGGCAGTCGACACACTCCGGAAAGTTTGGAACTTAAACTTCCTCCTGGACACGTGGCACCCTAGGGATTGATGGATGGGCCTTAGGACTTGTGCCCTCGACCCCCCAAGGGTACCTTTGGATATTTTTGGGTATAAATACTCTCTAATTGGCTATCCATCACATCAAGAGAGCTTTCAACTGCCTCCAAGAAAGCTTTGGCGGCAAGAGAGCCTCTCCTCCCAGGTTTTGCTCCCTTCTGTGCTTCTTCTCCTCAATTCACACCTCTTCAAGCACAAGGATCGAAGGTGATCAAGATGAAGCATTAGGATCAACTTCAAGGGAGCAGATCAAGTAGAAGCCAGCGATTGTGAAGCACTCAGGAAATCCCAGATCAAATTACAGAGCATCGGCCAAGGGACTTCAAGTGATCAAGATCCTTCCAATTCAGCCTCTACAAGGGAGTCCTCTTGAAGAACAAGATTTGTCAACATCATATCTTAAGTCTTCTTGTTTCTTCTTGGCTATTCTAGAGATTGTGCATAATTCATTGCATCAATTCTCTTGAATTGGCCTTAATAGATCAGATCATTGCTAGAGATCTGAATCTTGGTGTTTTTGTTCTAGCAAGTGTTTGTGAGCCTTTGTGCTCAGGTTGTTGAGTCGTCGTACTCAGTTTGTGTTGTTGAGCAGTCTTGCTCAGATTCTAAGTAGTCTTGCTCTAGGTGGTGTGTGAGTTGTCTAACTCATTTGTGGAGTTGTCAGGCTCCAGTGTGTATTGTGTTTTCAAGTTGATAGTGGATCCTCACTGTGTGAGGGGTGGATGTAGGAGTCACATGGTGTGATTTCCGAACCACCTAAAATTTCTCAGTGTAGTGGTTTTGCTTGCCTTCTAATTTTCAGTTGCGCTAGATGTATGCATAGGGCTGTGCAAACTCTCTTCTAATCAACTTGCTCATTCACTTCAATCACACCATTCTCACATCAATTGATCAGATCTGCTAAGTGTTCTTTCATTTTGTCTCTGATTCTAAGAACCGCTTTTAATTGTCTAAGTTTTCGTAAAATTGGACTAGATCTATTCAACCCCCCCTTCTAGATCTTGTCCTCACCTATTTCGATCCTAACACTCACGTTGCCGAGGAAACGGATGCAATGGCTGCCCAATGTTGATACCTCACGTTATTGCACATTCCACAGGGGACCGAGTCATACACTGAGGCATGCTTCCATTTTAAAGACTACATTTATGACCTGAATGATAATGGAGGCATTGTCTGGGAGGAAATGAGAAAGTACATAGCATAAATGCAGGTGAGGAGGCCACCCAGGCAAGACCAGCAATAGCAGCAGCAACCCTAGCAGTAACACCAGCAACCCCTGCAGCAACCCAACATGGGCATCGTCCAAAACCCACTCCTGGAGCACCAGGCTCCAAATCAACAAGTGAATGCCCTCAGGCATCTCCCCGTGTCGAAGGCACATCCGGTAGGTAGACGGAAGCATCCCCCTCCTCCTCTACCCCCCAGTCTACTTTCACTCTACCCTCATTCATCCGCACCCCCACTCCCTCTAACCCACTACCATCCTTTCTCGTATCCCCACAGCACCCGCACAACGACCACCACCCTCCAGCCAACCATCCAATCCGCCTCTTATCCGTAAAACCCCCGTAACCTCCACACCTAACCCATAAGCCCCCTTCTACGCAATACCGTCACCATGCCACCACAACCTAATCGCCCGCTCATAACGCCAACCTCCTACCACCACCACCTCACAACCGTCACCCAATCCACCTCTCTTGCGCACACCACCAACCGCTCCTATCATCACCCCTACCCCCAAGCTCCGTTCTTATGTACTCTCCATTCCACCCTCGAGTGCGGCAGGCATCAACTACCGCACCAAATGTTCAACCCCCCACTCCCCCTCCCATCCATCTTCCACTCTGCCTACCGTGACACAAGTAGCGGGAGACAACTCCGAAGAACCAGGGTGCTACGGAGTGGGTGCATTTTCAATCAGATATTCCCGCAGAAAGACCAGACGCCCCCAGCCCAAGAAGAAGAATCCCCAACTGAGGAGTCCATCCTGGGACTCAATATGATCCGCTCAAGCACCTGGACAAACACCGGCAAGAATTTCTATTTTGGAGTTGATCAAAAGATCGCCGGTACATCAAGAAGCTCTCATGTGTTACCTACAGAAGTCATGGTGATGAGGATCTACCAGTAAATCAGATCAGTGCAGTAATGACCCCTACAAGTAGGCATCCGGCAATTGAATTTCATGAATCTGAGTTAGCACCGGCGGAGTTCCAGCGGTATGCCTTATGCTTAACAGTCAACATCAACGGCATCCGCGTGTCTCAAATGTTTTGTGGACACCGAAGCCTCAATCAACTCATGTGTTTGGACACGTTACATCTGTGTGGGGTAACATTGTAATCAGTCCGACCCTCCTCCATCACTGTCACAGCCTACGACAACACCAGTAGGCCGCCCAAGGAGTGGTCACGTTGAAGGTGGGGATGGGTCTGTTGAGATAAAATGTGTATGATGACTTGTGCTTAAATGTTTTTGATGATGTGTGACATATTGATGTTGTCTTGATGTTGGAAACATGATAACAATGGACAAAGATATGAAAGAAATGATAAAGTGAAAAATGTTTTTATGATCACCTATGTATTCATTGTATCTCACTTATAATGTCTTTTAATGTAGGTGTGAATGCACACAAGACAAGCAACAAAAATCAAGTGCAAAAGAACAAGAAATACATTTCAAGTGTTCATCTGTCGACAGGTCCCAAGGCATGTGTCGACAAATAGACCATCCAGCAACAAACAAGCTACTGGAAGCTCATTGGAACAGTAGTTGTCGACAGCTATAGTGCATCTGTCAACAGATAAGGCTGTCTGTCGACAGTCAGGGATCACCTGTCGACAGCCTCAGTTTCCATCAACATCATGGTTCTGGAAACCAGATTTGAGCAGTACCTGTGTCGACAGCTTGATGAGCCTGTCCACAGCCGAAGGTTAAGTCATAACGAATGGTCAGATATGATCTATATTGTGGTGTTCCCTTGTAACACAACTCTCCATGTTTGGACACCCATATATATAGATCATGAAGGTATTTTTCGCAGCAAGAAGCCACATACCAAACCCTAACCAAAGGTCAAGAAAAAAAGCTTCTCTCTGCTGCTCTACTTCAACTCTCCGTCCAGCGCAAGGAAGATCCATCTCACGAGCGGAGTTGAAGTCGGTCCGTCTACGATTCAAGCTTCTCCATCATCTGATCATCATCCATACGAAGCTTGGAGTTCTTATGGACGACTACCACGAGAGTTCTCATCTGGATTTGATTTCTCAACTCAGAACTCTTCCTTCCTTCCACTTTTTACTATTCTGTGTGTGGTAGTGGTTCGAGCATCCCTTGTGCTTGATCCATGTGTGTGGCATTGTTCTGATTGTGTGTTTGCATCATACAACTTGGTGTGTGTGTTGTTGGTTGAACTTGCTTCTATAAGCAGTCGTTCTGTGTGTGTGTGGACGGTGGACGTAGGATACACAAGTTGTGTACTCTGACCACCTTAAATCTTCATGTCTTGTGGTTTGCAAGTTTCTACGATAGATGTTGGTAGGCACGAGTGATTGTTCACACGCCAGATAGATTGCTAAGTTCCTAATCACACTTGCACACACACCATAGTTCGAATTCATACTTATCTGTTTAAGATTTCGATAAGTCAGTGTGGATCAAAAAGAGGTCATAGTGCTTTTAATTTGGTAGTAATCTATTCAACCCCCTTTCTAGATTACTATTTTAGAAAATTCCGCGCACCTTTCAATTGGTATCAGAGTGAGGTTTCTCCATTTACCGCTTTAATAGCTTGATCTCATGATCAGGAGAAATTCGGTCTCATGGAAACTAACAAGGGATTTATGGCTGAAGGACACTCTATGTCTAGGCCTCCCTTCTTTGATGGCACTGACTATACGTATTGGAAAAATCGTATGCAGGTCTTTCTGAGAGCTCAAGACTATGAGCTGTGGAAAATCGTCAGTAAGGGCCTTATGAGCTGCCCGCTGACGAAGATACCTGGACAAGAGAGCAAATCCGCAAAGGCACCTTCAATTGGAGCGCATTGAACATGATGCAGTGTGCCGTGTATCCAAAAGAATATTCGAGGGTCTCCACATGTAAGTCAGCAAAAGAAATGTGGGACAAGCTGAAGCTCATTTACGAAGGTACGTCTGAGGTAAGAGAAACCAAAGCTAGCATGTTAGTGTCTGAATATGAAATGTTTAAAATGAAAAATGAAGAAACAATTTCATATATGTTTGCTAGATTTATGATCATAATAAATGGCTTGAAGGGTCTTAGGAAAGAATATAGTGAGAGTGACTTAGTAAGGAAGATACTTCGGTCTCTTCCATCATCTTGGCATACTAAGCCACTGTCATTGAGAATTCTAAAGACCTTTCCGTAATGAAATTGGATGATCTAATTGGACCCTAATGACTTATGAAATAACCTGAAAAGAAAAGAAACTGAGGTTACTCCTAGAAAATTCATTGCTTTAAAAGCCTTTAACAAAAGTTCTTCAAGCTCCAAGAAGAGGTACAACAGGAAAGTGATGAATCTGAACCATCTAGTGATAGTGAGAATGATGAAATGCCATGCTCACTAGACAGTTCAAAAAATTCCTCAGGTTCAAAAAGAAAGGCTCAGGTAACTTCAAAACTCTTCCAAAAGAGATTTCTCAAATAAGTTTGAGTCTAATAAAAAATCTGACATGATTGTGTGCTATGAGTGCAAGAAACCAGGGCACATGAGAGGTGAATGCCCAGAGCTCAAGAAAAAGCTGAAAAAGGACAAGTTCACTTTCAAGAAAGCCAAGGCAAAGATGGCGACTTGAAGTGATGAAGATGACGAAGACAACGCTCAAGAAAGCTCTGGAGATGAAGAGATCCAGTGCTTAATGGCAAGGAGTGAGGACTCCTATGAGGTAAACTCTTCCTTTGAAAATTACACTATTGATGATTGAGAAGAGGCTTATACTTTGCTGTTTGAAGAATTTCGTGAATATAAATCAGAAATAAAGCACTGAAAAAGAAAGATCACTTCACTTGTTCATAGCACTCCAATGATGAACAAATTGCAATTCTATCTAAAGAAATTGTGTAACACCCTCCTCCGACATCACACAAACACATACGTAACCTTTGATCGGAGAGGGGTTACGCTGACAAACTTTCGTTATGGGGAATATATCCGCGCTTTGCACAAAACTGGCAAACCATTCCACATTGAGCTATCTTGGAACATATAAATACATAAGGTCACAAAGTGCTAACACTCATTATTTACAAAAGTCAGTTTCTTTTCTACTTAATACATCAACGACTCAAAATAAAACTACTAAAATTATGCTATTCTTCTTCGTCTTTTCATCGTTCGCAGCGGAATTGGGATTCATGTGTAGCTGAAATTATGCACACTTCAATCTGAAAGGGTTGGAGGAAACAAAGGCATGAGTCGAAAGGACTGAGTAGGTATAAGTAAACATAGCATAGAATTTTCATTTGCAGAACTGAATGAATATTCAAATAGTGCATACGTGGATCAAAACATAATTGCTCAGAATTTCATACTTAACATAAACAATAGCCCAAATTAATTTCATGACGGGCTCAACAATATCAGAACAAAGTCATAATTGTCTTTCAAAATTCATATCATAACTTGATTTCGGAACAAACTTGACAGGCATCACTTGCTCTCAAGAGTTACTATAGACGTAATACATCCTTAGTGCCTAGGCGATTCCAGCACCTTGGATCTTGTCATTGCGCAAGAACGGGGTATAATTATTTTATTACCCACCATCGTCAGTCCATTGACTTGGATTTACTTACGTACAAACTGTCGCCCTCAGCTGATCACAAGTAACGGGTGCTACTACAAGTGATCCTAACCCTCTTTTGAAGAGAACACTGTCTTCATATCATAAACTTCTTTTCATGAGCATAACAAAGATTGGAAATCCAAAGGTAGTTTTGATTGAGAATCAATACCAATATCTTGGTGACAAAGTAGTTCATAGTTCAAGAAAATGAGAAAGACAATTGGTTAGACAGGTTATGACTCAAAGCCAATAACTCCAGAAGATTTAAATCACATAAGAATCTAAAAGAAAATGAAGATTCATAATGGTCATCATCACACACTCATCCTTGTAATGAATCAAGGTACACAAGGATTTACTCAAGGTTCACACACATAATATGGAACTCTGTTCCTTTACTAATTTCAGAATTTGAGAATCTCACAAGAACAATCTTGTTCGGAACTTTGAAGGAATGGTTCAATGGTGGAAGAAAAGTAACATGACTGATTCTTGTAGGTATTTGGTGGTAAAACCCACAAATTTAAGTGGTCCATGGTTGGAATAATTGGGTAAGATTTACAACAAGAAATGAAGCAAAACAAGTGCTGGAACATGATACTGTCAGCACCTGTCGACAGGCAAGAGCTTGCTGTCGACAGGGGCTGGTTTCCAGAACTGGAATTTCAGTTCTGTGTGTCCCTGTCGACAGCAAGCCATGGCCTGTCACAGCAACACACAGTGATGGTTTTCTGGTTTTCTGGAATGGGTTCCTGTCGACAGCCACAAGTTCGTCTGTCGACAGGTCTTGTGCCACTTTCAGAAATGGTTCTAAACCACTATAAATGATACTAAGAAACTCTTCTACCCATTCCTAACATGATTAGGACTTTAATCCAAACATAATCTTAGCCTCAAACATGAAGCTATCATGACAAGAGAATGAAAGATAAAGACATAAATGTGGTTCATATGGTTGATCTTTCAAGAAGGCAATTGAAAGGAAAGTTCAAGGAAAATGGAATGGAAAGGATTCACCATGTCTTAAGATATCAAAATGTCTGCAACACTCTAAAACATAATTACAACCTCGTATATGAACTTATTCGTGACTTGTTAACAAGCTCAAAGTGACTCGTATGAGGCTGTAATCTTTCCAATTAAAAGGGAGAATAGGAGTACAAAGAGAAGTTGGGAACCTACTTGATCTGTAAGGAGAGTGAAGATTCTTCTTTGGTAATCACATAGTTCCAAAGGTAGTTGAGAAAACCAAACCAAAGAATCTGAGGTTACAATCTTGTATACGAACTTAACCAAGACTGTTTAGCATGCTCCAAAGCACTCGTATGAGGCTAAATTCTTTCAACATGAGTAGAGACTAGAGTTCAAGGAAAGGATAAGAACCTACTTGATCTGAAAGAGAACAAAAGTTCTTCTTCTTCTTCTTAGTATAGAGATCAATACAGCAACAGATGAGGAAGTAAGAAGACTGCTGAAACAGGGACTTCGGGAGCTACACCTCCAGCAAAACGGCTTCAACGCATACAGCCCCAACAGAAAATTCACCACAACAGGCTTGTAATCACAGCAACAGAAGGACTAGGAAGAACATAATGTTGGAAGAGGTATACGAGGGTGTTGGGAAGCTTATATAAACTCCCAAGTTCCTTGCAAACTGGGCATGTTGGCCATGGACGTGTCATGGTGTAACCCCCATTAAACCATGTGAGGCCACCTATCTCATGCAACAAACTCTTTGGTTACACGTAAGTAACCTTAATGATAGCCAACTTAAGGATAAGCCTTATCCTAATGTGTTTGGCTTCTCCTAAGCTCACACGTAAGCATATGAAATTCCCAGAAAATCCCTGCCGTAAATAGCCCATAAATCATCTGGGCCAAAGATCTTCATGCTTAGGTGTCCTAATGATACCCGTTTATCTTGAAATTTCAACCATAGACTAATATGATGGTCTTACAGTTGTCATGATTTTTATTTAATTTTTAGAATTTATTTTCTACTGGGTGAAAAATCGCCCCAAAAATAGTTGCGTCGACTTAATCTCAAAATCTGTGCGTCAAAAATTCTGAATAATTACATTTTTAATATCTCCACAATTTTCTAAGAATTATGGTGTTCTCAGATTTTATTTTCGTTACAATTTTCCGGTGTCGCCCTGTCGGGGTGCGCACGACCGAATGTAGTACATGGGTATGATAAAGTGTCTTAAACATACCCTTAATCCTAAATATCACAATTTAAACCTAATCGGTTTGCATAAACAAGAATTTCTAAGCAATCATGGTATTTAAATTTGAGGGTATTACAATTGAGCTACTGAAAATTGAAAAAGAAAGCCATCTTGCTGAAATGGATTGCATTAAAGAAAAACTCTAGGAAATTGTAAAAGAAAAACAAGTCCTAAATACACTTGTAGAAACTCTACAACATGATAATCAAGAGATCCAAAAGAGATGGAAAAATCTAAAGAGGACCTGAAAGGAAGAACAGAAGATCTCTCAAGACTTGTAAAAGGAAAGTAGAATCTTGATGCAGTGTTGGGAGTTAAAACAAATGTAACAAGACATGGGCTTAGATTTCAACCAGAAAAATAAAAGAAACTTGGAGAAAAATTGATCACATCTTTTGTTGATTGCAGTCCAAGTACAAGTAAACAAGCCCCAACTAAAAGCAAGAATGCTCAAGCTAAAGGTAAGAAATTACAAATAAACAAAAACTTCATATGTTCAACAAGCTAAGCAAACTGTCGACAAACCCAAAGAGACCTGTCGACAGGCCTAGAAATTTGCAGAAAAGGAATTCCAAATAAGAATCAAAAAGGCCAAACAATCACAAGTTAATACAACAGTAAGAGGATTGTAAAAACTCAAAAACCATCATGCAACTATTGTAAGAAACTTGGCCATACTGAAAAACAATGTTGGAACAATTTAAACAAGTTGAAAATCAAGCAAGTTTGGATTCCAAGCATTTACTTTTTGGTATGAATGAAAAATTGGGACCCAAAGTAATTTGGGTACCAAAACCTCTTGTCTGATCCATCTATGCAGGAATGCCTAGCAGCCCAAAATCAAAACAAATGGTACTTGGATAGTGGCTGCTCGAGGCACATGACGAGCGACAAAGAAAAATATGTCTATTGGTGGAGAAATATGGAGGTCAAGTTGTCTTTGGAGGTAACAATAAGGGCCAAATAATTGGCACAGGTAAGGTAGGTAAGTATGCCTCTAACTCAATAGATAATGTGATGTTAGTTTATGGTCGCAATCACAATCTTCTTAGCATTAGCCAATTGTGTGATAAAGGCCATAAAGTCATCTTTGAATCAAAAGCATGCCAAATTGTTGATAAAGAAACAGGAAGTGTCAAGTTTTCTGGAAAAATGGTGAATAACATCTATCTAGTTGATTTAGATGAACCAGAAAACAAAAATTTATGTCTTGTTGCAAATAAGCAGGATGAATTGACTTTGTGGCATCGTAGGCTAGGCCATGCAAGTTACAATGTTTTGCACAAGATCATGAGGATGAAACTGGTAAGTGGACTTCCTGAAATTCAGTTCAATAAAAATAAAAGTTTTTGTGATGCATGTGCACAGGGAAAACAAACTAGAAAGTCTTTCAAATCAAATGCTCCCATAATTACTTCAAACCTTATGAATTGTTGCACATGGATCTTTTTGGACCCACAAGAACACTTAGTCTTAATGGCAAACATTTGAGTTTGTCATTATAGATGATTTTTCTAGGTTCACTTGGGTTAAATTTCTGCTCACAAACATGAAGTTTTGAAAAAATTTCAAGAGTTCTTCAACAAGATTGAGCATGGCAACATAAACAAAATATGCTCAATCCGCACTGATCATGGGGGAGAGTTTGATAACAATTTATTCTTTGACTTCTGCAGGAACCAAGGTATTGATTACAAGTTTTCCTCTCCAAGGACTCTGGAACAAATTGAAGTGGTGAAGAGAAGAACAGAACCTTGGTGGAAATGGCTCGCACTCTTCTGGTTGAAAGCCAACTACCAAGGAGCTTTGGGTAGAAGCAGTGAACACTTCATGCTACATTCTCATAGAGCCATGGTAAGACCTATTATGACGAAAACTCCGTATGAGCTCTTGAAAGGTAAGAAACCCAGTATTGGGTACTTCAGGATTTTGGCTCCAAAGATTTTATCCATAACAATGACAAAGTTGATTTAGATAAATTTGAAGCCAAAAGCGATCCAGGTATTTTTCTCGGATACTCAGAACACTCTAGAGCTTCTAGAGTGTATAACAATAAAACAGAACTGTGGAAGAGACTCCACATGTTGTTTTTGATGAGTATCATGCAAAAACTAACAACTCAAATGTTTCCAGGTATGATGATGATGAAGGAAAAATACTTGAAGATCAAGATGAAAAGCCACTGTCGACAGACCATGAAGAGGCTGTCGACAGGCCTGAAGAAATTCCACAAGATAAAATTCTTCAAGAACAACCTCCCCAGAACTAATTCCTCAGAGCAATATCCTCAAGATCAAGACCAACCACGTCCTTCAACAATCAGAAATGTCAGGTACTCAAAAGATCACCCACTTGAAAATGTAATTGGAAATGTAAATGATAGAGTTCACACTAGTCTCACTTTAGACACATAGTTGAACAAGATCATTTAGCATTTGTCTCTCAAGTGGAACCTAAAAATGTTGAAGAGGCTCTATAAGAAAATTCATGGATAGATGCCATGCATGAGAACTTGGGCAATTTGAAAGAAACAATGTTTCGAGCTTAGTTCCTAGGACCCCTGAAATTTCAGTTATTGGAACAAGATGAGTATTTAGGAATAAGCTAAATGAAGAGGGTAAAGTGGTGAGAAACAAAGCTAGACTGATAGCAAAAGGGTATAATCAAGAATTTGAGATAGACTTTGAAGAATCCCTTACACCTGTAGCTAGGCTTGAGACAGTAAGAATATTGTTAGCATATGCATGCTCAAATAAATTCAAACTTTTTCAAATGGATGTTAAAACTGCCTTCTTAAATGGCTACATTAAAGAAGAAGTATATTTTCTCAACCACCTGGATTTGAGGATCATGATAAGCCTAACCATGTTTAAAAATGCACAAGACTCTTTATGGTTTGAAATAGGCACCCCGAGCTTGGTACGACAGATTAAGCAACTTCTTGGTGAGTAAAAACTACTCCAGAGGTAAGTGACCAAACTCTCTTTACTAAATGTGTTCACAATCATATCATTGTTGTTCAAGTCTATGTGGATGACATCATTTTTGGTTCCACTAATCCCTCACTGTGTAAAGAATTTTCAAAACACATGCACAGTGAATTTGAGATGAGTTTAATGGGGAGCTTCAATTCTTCCTTGGCTTGTAGTAAATAATATGAAGATGGATTCTTCATCAATCAGAGAAATATGTCAAGGGTTACGAAAAAGATTCAGTTCGAACAAGCCAAGCCAGCCTCTACCAATGAGCACAAGCGTAAAATAAAAATGATGAGAAGGTAAAATGGTAGATACAAAGCAATACTGAGGTATGATTGGCTCTCTAGTTTATCTTACTGCAAGTAGACCGAACATTCAGTTCAATGTTTGCCTTTGTGCTAGATATCAATCTAGTCCAAAGAAAGCTATTTGGTTGCAGTTAAAAGAATTTCCTGATATCTCTCAGGTACACTGTAACGCCCCGACGCGAATATCGGAGCGGGATTACAGTTATTAATAGTACAGAGCGAGAAATAAATGCAAACCATTGCACAATGGAATAATACCCAATAAACTCCAATTTCATTAATAATTCACCAGTCATCATTACATCATCTAATAACTCATCATCTTCATAAACTGACTAACACATCAACGTATCAGAGCCAAAACTAGGGCCCAGAGTACTTTATTGAAAATCAAACTATTACATAATGACTACTGACTCACTAACTCTTAACTATACTAACTACTACTAGATAGCACTGGTGGCTGAAATGGTCACTCCTGAGCATCTCCCTCAGTCTCATCCTCGTATGTGTGGTCGTCTCCATCCGACTCACCTGAACACATTAATTAAAATGCAGGATGAGCGAATAACGCCCAGTAGGACTTAATATATCATGAACACAAGCATGCTTTAAATAGTTATGTTTTAAAGATAGGTTGACTAGAGAGTAAAGTCATGTAGAGCATGTCACGATAACGAGAGAACAATTGCAACTGGCACAGGGAAAATAGTACACGGAACGATAATAGAATGGCCATGAAACGATATAACATGTAAATTGCACAACGGTGCACTAGTAACGATCACGCTTGCACTTGTAGAGATAGCACTTTGATTGTCATAGATTAATCTAGATAGTAAACTGGCTGCGCTGATGCATGCCGTAACACATCCTATGATCATTTTAACTCCCATGGGCACTAGCACTTTTTAGGGCGCCCTCCCAGGACCTGATCGGGCCCTATTGCGCTGGCATTAGTCATTTCTTTATCTTAGACAATCACACGAGTGGCCAATAGAGTACCAAGAAGGGATAAGAGAGTACTAGACGAGATAGATGAGAGAGTGGAGAGAATGTGAACAGATGAGAGTAAGAGACTATAGATGAGAGGGGTACAATCGAAAACGACGATAAACACGATAGTAACGGTTGCACAGCACCAGGTCGGGTACCGGCAGTCTGGTAGAAATCACAACCGCCCCTTATCCGTGCTGTGTACATGGGTCAGGTGGTCCGGCATGAACCCAAGGCGAGAAGGAACACTAAGGCCATGGACCGTACTGGTCCCTAAGGTGTAACAGGTTTTTGAGGTACAACCAGCTCGTTGACTAAGGACGTGCGCCAAAGCCAAGAAGACTTACGGAGGTCTTGACAAGGAGTCCCTGGTCCAGTCGAGAGTATTCCCGGTGGAGAGGTGGTCCAAGTCAAGAAAAGTGTGTAAAACGGGTCCGTCGTGCCTCGAGTGCTCGAAGGCCGAGGGAAAACGGTAACGGTAGATAAAATGCGCGAGTAAAAACGGAAACAATTGTATTTAACAAAATAGGGTAATTTAGTCATTTATTTCGATAATTTACCGAATACATTATTGCATAATTTATCAAGGTCAAATGGCAATTTACAATGTTTAATGTGCAAGTGTAAAAGATCTTGAGGATATGACAAGTCGTGCAAATGTCATTTTAATAATTAAATGTATATCATTAATGCCAATTTTTATTTTACCAAGTCGAATTAACTATAATATGGGTTATCATAGCTAATTAAGAAGTATATAGACTAATCAGCAGGGATACAAGCACAATTATTTGTTCTGGTCGAAATTTAAAGAGGCGACGGGGGTGCCCGTCGCGATCATGTCGCGACGGGGCGCATGGGCGCGTTACTCATCGTGTCGCGACGGGGTATCCCGTCGCGGTTCTGGTTGCGGGGCGGCCTGGCACGACAGGCGAACCGCCCGGCCTGGCCTGGTTCGGGTTTGAGAACGCGGCGGCGAGGCCCGTCGCGTTCATGACGCGGCCTGAAGGCCGACCGCGACACACTGTTATCGCGGCGCATCGCGCCGTCGCGATAACAGGGGCGGTCCAGGTTTTTCCCTTTTTCTCTGTGTGGACCCTTCTTGACACAGGGTCATTCTAAATTCAGTATAAAATCGCACGGTGATCCAAAAGCACGAAACCAGTTTTAAACGAAAGTAGACATGTATATCTATCAACATGCACGATTAATTTCAAAATAGACAAGGTTTAGATATGCATTGATCAGGTTACTTTTCGGTGACCTAACAGGTGCAGTCAGGGTTCAACGAATTAATTAGAGGTGTATACATAATGAAAAATTACGAAACCAACGGCGTTCAAAAGCTAACAGGATTTAGTATTTATGGTAATTTTCTCATGATCTGAGGTTAAGCATAAACGGGGTTCACAAGCAATCATGAAGGGTCGGGTGCATGTATCTGACAGAGATTCAGAGATTTAGTTCTCCCTCATGGAAGATCGAAATAGAACGAAACTAAGGGAGTTTGAAAGCTATTGCACTGTAATCATCATGAGAATTTTCTCATAGCATGGGAACAAGTACGTGCAGGGGATTAGAGAAAACATGAGATTCGGGTTCATGGTAACAGCAGGATTTCATGAATTAATTCGCCCAAGATGAGCGGAATACAACGAATCTATAGGGCTTTTGAAGAGGTACATGAAAGCTACCTAGGGTATTTATTTCACGATTTTTGCTTGAGAGATTGCCTACCTTTCGTGAAGAGATGAAACCCTAGTTTGTGTGACGAAAATGGAAAACCCTTCTGCTCCAAGCCTTCTCCTTCCTTGCTCCTTCGTCTCCAGCTCTTCTCCTCGTTCTCCAGGGTTCCAGCCACGAAAATGGGTTGCTAGGGATAAGTTTGAGGAGTTGTAAGCTTGCTATTAGAGTCCATTCAACTCCAAACTCTTCTCTCCTCCTTTAATTACGAAAATTCATATTAAATACTTATTTTTCACCATTTATCCTCCTAATGATAGGGAAGAGCGCTAATTTCGTGGTCAAAAGGTTAGGATATGGGTAGGACTCCTTTTTAGGATATATATGGGTTATTTAACATTTATCTTAACCCTTTACTATTTATTTAATTAATTAGATACGAATTTAGCCTATTTACCTCATCTCCATGATGGCTATCCTTATTTGGGCCCATTCTATTGGGTTTGGGTTATTAGAGTAACCCACTAATAATTTAGCTTAATGGTATTTCGTTAATTCCTTTTTTTCCATTATTCCCTCCTTTATTCAAGTTAAATCGATTTATCTCATTTATTTAAATAAATTTTTTATTTTATTTGGATTTTAAAATCAAGGGTGCTACATCCTCCCCCTCTTAAAAGAATTTGGTCCCCAATTCATAGAATCGTAAGAGGAAGAATGACTTACTGAATAATTCCGGATAATTCCGTCGCAATAACGCTTCGGGCTCCCACGTGGCCTCTTCGACTTCATGGTTTCTCCATAATACCTTCACCACGGGTATAGACCGATTCCGAAGCTGTTGCATCTTCTTGTCCAAATTTTTACTGGCCTTTCTTCATAGGTCATATCCTTATTCAGAATAATGTCATCATAGCTGATTACGTGTGACGGATCATATACGTATTTCCTCAGCATGGATACATGGAAAACATTGTGTACTGTCGAGAACTGGGGAGGTAGTGCTAGACGGTATGCTACCTCACCAACTCTATCCAAACTTCAATGGACCTATGAATCTTGGTCTCAGCTTGCCTTTCATCCCAAACCTTTGAAATCCTCTGGTCGGGGATACTTTTAGCATTACATGATCTCCGGTTTGAAATTCTAAGTCCCTTCTTCTTTTGTCTGCATATCTCTTCTGCCTGGATTGAGCTATTTTAATTCTGTCTCTGATAATCTGGATATCTCTACTGGTATTCTGCACCATGTCTGGTCCCAGCCATTGTTGCTCGCCTACTTCATTCCAACAGACTGGCGATCTGCAGCTTCTGCCATACAGTGCTTCAAATGGTGCCATCTTAATGCTGGCCTTATAGCTATTGTTGTAGGCAAATTCTATTAGAGACAGTTGTTCATTCCAATACCCCGCAAAGTCTATAGCACAGGCTCGCAGCATGTCTTCCACTATCTGATTTGTCCTTTCAGTCTGTCCATCCGTCTGTGGGTGGAAAGCTGTGCTAAAGTTGAGTTTTGTGCCCAACGCTGTCTGAAGTCCCTTCCAGAATCTAGATGTGAATCTAGGGTCACGATCCGAGACAATGGATACTGGAACTCCATGTAGTCTGAATATCTCTTTTACATACAATGCTGCCAACACATCCACACTCCAAGTGCTCTTAATGGCAAGGAAGTGTGCGGACTTGGTTAAACGGTCCACAATGACCCAGATAGCATCAAGTCCACCATGAGTTCGGGGTAAACCCATGATGAAATCCATGCCGATGCTTTCCCACTTCCATTCAGGTATGTCCAAGGGCCTGAGTACACCCGCAGGACGACGGTGTTCTGCTTTTACCTGCTGACAAGTGAGGCAGTGCGCAGCATGCTCCGCTACCTCATGCTTCATGTTTGGCCACCAAAATGACCTTTTCATGTCTTGGTACATCTTGGTTGCGCCTGGATGTATTGTGTATTGGTCTTGTGAGCTTGATCCATCAGTTTCCTTTTCAGCTCTTCATTGTCAAGCACACATGTCCTGGCTTGGAATAATATTCTTCCATCTTCAGCGATGGAGAAGTCTGGCTTGTCAGCTATGGTCTCCCTTACTCTGATTAGAAACGGATCATTAGCCTGTTGCTCTCTGATCTCGACAAATATGTCGGGTTGAGCTCTTAAATTGGCAACTATCATTTTATCACTCCTCTTTCCAATATTCAGATCTAGACTAGCGAATTGCTCTAACAATTGCATCTCGCCCATGACTAAACATGATAATGAAGTTACTGGCTTCCTACTAAGTGCATCAGCTACTGCATTACCTTTGCCTGGGTGATATTGAATATTGAAATCGAAATCCTTCAGATACTCCAGCCATCTCCTTTGGCGCATATTGAGCTCCTTCTGAGAAAATAAATACTTCAAGCTCTTGTGGTCGGAGTAGACAATAAATTGTTCCCCATACAGGTAATGCCTCCAGATTTTGAGTGCAAAAACCACAGCAGCTAGCTCTAAGTCATGGACAGGGTAGTTAACCTCATGTTGCTTCAATTGCCTTGAAAAATATGCTATCACCTTTTCATTCTGCATCAACACACAGCCTAGACCGATTCCAGATGCATCAGTGTAGACTGAGAATCCTGCGCCCTCGACTGGTAATGCGAGGACAGGTGCAGATGTCAACAATTGCTTGAGTGTCTAAAAGCTCTTCTCGCACTCCTTGCTTCAGACATATGGGTTCTCCTTCCGCGTAAGACGCGTAAGAGGTACAGCTATCTTGGAGAAGTCTTTTATGAACCGTCTGTAATATCCAGCCAGTCTAAGAAAGCTCCTGATTTCTGTGACATTGGTCGGCCTTTCCCAGTTGAGCACGGCTTCTACCTTGGAAGGGTCAACAGCGATACCATGCTTGGAAATAACATGTCCCAGAAATGACACCTCCTCGAGCCAGAATTCACACTTGCTCAATTTGGTGTAGAGTTGGTTGTCCCGCAAGATCTGCAGAGCGATCCTCAGATGCTCCTCATGCTCTTCTTGGTCTTGGAGTATATGAGAATATCATCAATAAATACCACGACGAACTGGTCGAGGTAGGGCCGGTAGATGCTGTTCATTAGTTGCATAAAAGCTGCAGGAGCATTGGTTAGTCCAAAAGGCATGACTACAAATTCATAATGACCGTACCTGCTCCTGAAAGCTGTCTTGTAAATATCTGCATCTTGAATCCTCATCTGATGATATCCCGATCTAAGGTCAATCTTAGAAAAATATTTAGCTCCTGATATCTGATCAAATAATTCATCGACACGCGACAGGGGGTACTTGTTCTTGATAGTGAGACTGTTCAACTGCCTGTAATCGATGCATAACCTCATAGATCCGTCCTTCTTCTTGACGAACAACACTGGTGCTCCCCAAGGAGAAGTATTTGGCCTAATGAAACCCTTTTCTAGAAGTTCCATCAGTTGCTCCTTCAACTCTTTCAATTCAGCAGGGGACATCCTGTAGGGTTGGCGTGAAACCGGTGCAGCTCCAGGTACGAGATCAATTGAGAAATTCACATCTCTCTCAGGTGGAATGCCTGGCAGCTCATCGGGAAACACGTCTGGATATTCTTGCACTATATGAATGTCTGATATTTTTATTGCTTTCTTTTCCACTATGATGGCGGCAAGAAACGCCATACTCCCTTTCCTTATCATGTTCTGTGCCTTTATAGCAGAGACGAGGGACAAGTGTCTCTTGTGCCTACGTCCTGCGAAGGTCAGCTTAGGGAATTCACTAAAAAAAAATTCCCTCTTCTACAATCCACGATAGCCCCATACGTGGATAGCCAATCGGCTCCCAAAATGACATCGTAGCCCTCCATGGGCATACAGATCAAGTCAGCTCTAAGGTTAAGTTCACCAACCTTAACATCAGCTAATGGAAAATATTTATTTAATTGAGCCTTTTCACCTAGTGGTGTTGTGACAGATAATTCAAATGTCATAGATGCAGGTTTCTCATTTAGGGTATCAGCAAATGCTTGTGATATGAACGAATGCGTTGCGCCAGTATCAAACAAAACAAATGCTGATTAAGAAAAGACTGGTAGGGTACCTTCTACAACTCCACCTTCCTCGGTGGTCTCCACCTCTTGCAGGGCTTGGAGTCTGCCTGGCTTCTTTGGTCCCGCAGGACGCTTCTCATTTTCTTTCAGTAACGGGCATTCAGGATCCGATGCTCTCGGCTCCCACAGCGAAGGCATGCACCTGCCTTCCTCCAGCATTCTTCTGTCGTGTGACCAAGCTTGTCACAATGTTTGCATCTGGGCTTGTTGTTCGGAGCAGTAGTGCTGGGGACTTTGGGCTTCCGCTCCTGGCTTGGCCCGTCAGTGATACTTAACGGCCTTTTCTTGCCGTTAGTAGGCTTGTTTGATACTCCAGAAGTTTGCTCCTTCCTGAACATTCTACCCTTGATGCGCTCAGTGAGTTCAGTCGCATCTTCCAGGCATTGTGCTCTCCTGACCATCTCCGGGTAGGTCTGAATATCAAATGGTGCTAGCTGTGTAATATATGCGAGTCTAAGCCCGTTGAGGAATCTCTTCGCCTTCATCCTCTGAGTACTAACTAGATGATTGGCGTAGCGAGCCAATCGAGAGAATTGTGCCTCATATTCTGCAACCGTCAGGTTTCTCTATTTCAGAGCGGCGAACTCGGCGGCTTTCCTTTCTTGAATTCTTTCTGAAAAATATTTGGAGTTGAATTGCTCCTTAAACTCATTCCATGTAAACTGAGCATCTGCCCGTGTCGCCTCAATGGACTCCCACCACGCACGGGCGTCCCTTTCAAGCTGGAATGTGGCAAGTAAAAGCTTATCTCCATCCGCGCATTGCATAACGCGGAAAATACGCTCAGTCTCCTTGAGCCAGTTCTCGGCCTCATCAGGGTCTGTGGTACAGCTGAATCGAGGCGGGTTCAGGTTACGGAAGTTCCGGTGCAATTCACCAGCTCCTCGGTTGTTGTTGTTGTTATTGTTTGCCCCAGCAGCCTGAAGTAAAGCTTGAGTAAGCTGCTGGATAGTATGCTGCATATCACGGAGTTGAGCACGCTCCGCTGCCATTGTTAATATTTAAGTTCCTTCAAAAGAGAATTAAATGTAAGTCGTTGGGTTTGCACTAAGTTTGTGCGTGTGTGTATCCTTTTATCTTATTACCCACGGTTCTACCCATCTCACATAGGTATGGAATTAGACTCTAAGTCAAGTCAGGTCAAACCTAGATCATCTTATACTTAAGAATAACCTAGGCTCTGATACCATAAAACTGTAATGCCCCGACGCAGAATATCGGAGCGGGATTACAGTTATTAAATAGTACATAGCGAGAAATAAATGCAAACCATTGCACAATGGAATAATACCCAATAAACTCCAATTTCATTAATAATTCACCAGTCATCATTACATCATCTAATAACTCATCATCTTCATAAACTGACTAACACATCAACGTATCAGAGCCAAAACTAGGGCCAGAGTACTTTATTGAAAATCAAACTATTACATAATGACTAACTGACTCACTAACTCTTAACTATACTAACTATACTAGATAGCACTGGTGGCTGAAATGGTCACTCCTGAGCATCTCCCTCAGTCCCGTCCTCGTATGTGTGGTCGTCTCCATCCGACTCACCTAAACACATTAAATAAAAATGCAGGATGAGCGAATAACGCCCAGTAAGACTTAATATCTCATGAACACAAGCATGCTTTAAATAGTTAATGTTTTAAAGACAGGTTGACTAGAGAGTAAAGTCATGTAGAGCATGTCACGATAACGAGAGAACAATTGCAACTGGCACAGGAAAATAATACAACGAGAACGATAATAGAATGGCCATGTAACGATATAACATGTAAATTGCACAACGATGCACTAGTAACGATCACGCTTGCACTTGTAGAGATAGCACTTTGATTGTCATAGATTAATCTAGATAGTAAACTGGCGCTGGATGCATGCCGTAACACATCCTATGACCATTTTAACTCCTAAGGGCACTAGCACTTTTCGGGGCGCTCCTCCCAGGACCTGATCGGGCCCTATTGCGCTGGCATTAGTCATTTCTTTATCTTAGACAATCACACGAGTGGCCAATAGAGTACCAAGAAGGATAAGAGAGTACTAGACGAGATAGATGAGAGAGTGGAGAGAACGTGAACATATGAGAGTAAAGAGACTGTAGATGAGAGGGGTACAATCGTAAAACGACGATAAACACGATAGTAACGGTTGCACAGCACCAGGTCGGGTACCGGCAGTCTGGTAGAAATCACAACCGCCCCTTAGCCGTGCTGTGTACACGGGTCAGGTGGTCCGGCGTGAACCCAAGGCGAGAAGGAAACACTAAGGCCATGGACCGTACTGGTCCCTAAGGTGTAACGGGTTTTGGGGTACAACCAGCTCGTTGACTAAGGACGTGCGCCAAAGCCAAGAAGACTTACGGAGGTCTTGACAAGGAGTCCCTGGTCCAGTCGAGAGTATTCCCGGTGGAGAGGTGGTCCAAGTCAAGGAAAAGTGTGTAAAAATGGGTCCGTCGTGCCTCGAGTGCTCGAAGGCCGAGGGAAAACGGTAACAGTAGATAAAATGCGCGAGTAAAAATGGAAACAATTGTATTTAACAAAATAGGGTAATTAGTTATTTATTTCGATAATTTACCGAATACATTATTGCATAATTTATCAAGGTCAAATGGCAATTTACAATGTTATGTATGTGCAAGTGTAAAAGAAATCTTGAGGATATGACAAGTCGTGCAAATGTCATTTTAAATAATAAATGTATATCATTAATGCCAATTTTTATTTTACCAAGTCGAATTAACTATAATATGGGTTAATCATAGCTAATTAAGAAGTATATAGACTAATCAGCAGGGATACAAGCACAATTATTTGTTTGGCCGAAATTTAAAGAAGGCGACGGGGGTGCCCATCGCGATCATGTCGCGACGGGGCGCATGGGCGCGTTACTCATCGGTCGTGACGGGGTATCCCGTCGCGGTTCTGGTCGCGGTGGTGCGGCTTGGCGCGACAGGCGAACGGCCGGCCTGGCCTGGTTCGGATTGAGAACGCGGCAGTGAGGCCCGTCGCGTTCATGACGCGGCCTGAAGGCCGACCGCGACACACTGTTATCGCGGCGCATCGCGCCGTCGCGATAACAGGGGCGGTCCACGGTTTTTCCCTTTTTCTCTGTGTAGACCCTTCTTGACACAGGGTCATTCTAAATTCAGTATAAAATCGCACGGTGATCCAAAAAGCACGAAACCAGTTTTAAACGAAATTAGACATGTATATCTATCAACATGCACGATTAATTGAAAATAGACAAGGTTTAGATATGCATTGATCAGGTTACTTTTTGGTGACCTAAACAGGTGCAGTCAGGTTCAACGAATTAATTCGAGGTGTATACATAATGAAAAATTACGAAACCAATGGCGTTCGAAAGCTAACAGGATGTAGTATTTATGGTAATTTTCTCATGATCTGAGGTCAAGCATAAACGGGGTTCACAAGCAATCAAGAAGGGTCGGGTGCATGTATCTGACAGAGTTTCAGAGATTTAATTCTCCCTCGTGGGAGATCGAAATAGAACGAAACTAAGGGAGTTTGAAAGCTATTGCACTGTAGTATCATTGAGAATTTTCTCATAGCATGGAAACAAGTACGTGCAGGGGATTAGAGAAAATATGAGATTCGGGTTCATGGTAACAGCAGGATTTCATGAATTAAATTCGTCCAAATGAATGAGCGGAATACAACGAATCTATAGGGCTTTTGAAGAGGTACATGAAGGCTACCTAGGGTATTTATTTCACGATTTTTGCTTGAGAGATTGCCTACCTTTCGTGAAAGAGATGAAAACCCTAGTTTGGTGACGAAAATGGAAAACCTTCTTGCTCCAAGCCTTCTCCTTCCTTGCTCCTTGGTCTCCAGCTCTTCTCCTCGTTTCCAGGGTTCCAGCCACGAACATGGGTTGCTAGGGATGAAGTTTGAGGAGTTTAAGCTTGCTATTAGAGTCCATTCAACTCCAAACTCTTCTCTCCTCCTTTAATTACGAAAATTCATATTAAATACCTATTTTACACCATTTATCCTCCTAATGGATAGGGAAGAGAGCTAATTTCGTGGTCAAAGGGGTTAGGATAGGGTAGGACTCCTTTTAGGATATATATGGGTTCTTTAACATTTATCTTAACCCTTTACTATTTATTTAATTAATTAGATACGAATTAGCCTATTTACCTCTCATCCCATGATGGGCTATCCTATTTGGGCCCATTCTATTGGTTTGGGTTATTAGAGTAACCCCTAATATTTAGCTAATGGGTATTCCGTTTAATTCCTTTGTTCCATTTTTCCCTCCTTTATTCCAATTAAAATCGATTTATCTCATTTATTTAAATAAAATGTTTTATTTTATTTGGATTTTAAAATCAAGGGTGCTACATACACATAATTTGGGTTGTGGTATCCAGCAAGTAGTAATTTTGATTTGGTTTCATATTTGATGCTGACTTGCTCGGTGTAAAATTGATAGGAAAAGCCACTAGTGGCTATTGTCAATTCCTAGGGGGTTGCATGGTTTCATGGGCATCCAAGAAGCAACACTCTGTGGCACTCTCCACTGTAGAGGCAGAATACGTTCCTACAGGGAGTTGTGCAGCTCAAGTGTTGTGGATCAAAGTCAACTGTGTGATTACAACATTGACATTGGATGCACACCTATCCTATGTGACAATACTAGGCTATTAAACTTTCCAAGAACCTAATTCAACATTCAAGAACAAACACATAGAAATTAGACATCACTTTTGAGAGATGAGGTAGCCAACAAGTCCTTGGAGCGTAGCTTCATACCCTCTGAAAAACAATTGGCAGATATCTTCACCAAACATTTGTCTGAAGATAGGTTCATATCATTGAGAAGAGAATTGGGGGTTATGCAAAATGCAATGAAACTAATGCCCAATTTTTAAGTAAATGATCTTGTGTGTAATGACTATGTGGTATATTAAATGGTGACATGTGGAAGAACAAGTCAGGCTTGTTCCGGAAACTATCATTATACGTGAAAACATCCTCCGCCAAGTATCCATAGTCAATTTGACATAAAGGTCATCAAATTCAAATGGGGTATTTAGTTTCTTTCATTTTGGCTCATTTATTTTTTGAAATAGAATGAAATTCTGTGTTCATATGCTTATGAATGTCTCTCTTTGTGCAAATGCTTGCCAGGGATGTGAATATCGTTGTGTGAATTGCTTTGAACTGGTGTGAATGTTGCTTCACACATTGCACACACTATGGTTGAATGTGTTCAATGTCTCTTCGTGTCCTTGAAGACATGTTCCTACGTCTGCAACCCTGTTTGACAACCAGGGCTGGACGGTGTTTCTCTATTCTCACAAGCGCTATTCCCAGACTGCTATGTCACCGGGTTTTCAACAATATGGTGATGACCCCATCATAGGGAGTTATACACCATGGTGAGAGGTACCGCCTTCCAAGTCCCACATAATCTTTTCAGCCGTGCCTTCCAAATCCCAACTCCGGGGCTGATGTGTCTGTTTACCATCCCCCTGCCTCGGAATACTATACTCTCATCACCCAACAACTCTATGATACTACCAAGGACCATGAAAAGATCAATACAAACTCATTCCCTCCTCTTAACCGTCTTATCCATACATCTTCACCACACTTGTTTCACCTAAAGATGGAAGTAGGGAGCTCGTGACTGAAGTACACAAGTCCTTCTTCTTCTTCATTCTCAAGGCTGAGCAAATAAACCTTCCTCAACTTATGGTAGACTCATCAAACAATGTTTCACTAACCCAAGAGGTCTATGCCTTATGCCTGCCCCATTACCTCACTCTTATCCTTCATTGGCATTCCCATTTCTGATGATGAGTGTATCCATCTCAAGTCCGTAGTGCCTTCGATCTCACTGCGGCCCATAGAATGGGTTACAAGCTAGTTGATGGAAGAGTCACCAGGACTCTTAAGGGTAAAGAGCAGGATGTTGAAGAGAATCGGCTGATGATGATGAGGACAATGATGACGACTCCCATCCAGAGCCCATGGATGCTCAGGGAGCTGATGCAGATGCTCCTGAAGAACAAGTTCCACCAGTTGAAGTACCATCTCTTCGGGATTTCCTCGCCAGTCAGATGTCCAGGGCAACTCTTCACTACTGGCTTGGATAACTCATCGCCCGCATGGACACTTTTTATGCTTCCCACGCCAACATTCAGCAGCAGCTTGAAACCCTCTCTAAGGAGTTTCATGACTTCCGTCATCCCACTTCCGATCCACTAAACCAGTACAAAGAACTGGAGTCCAACTAAACCACCAAGTCTGCAGGTCACACACCACGCAGGCTATGCCTGGCACCTTTAGGGACTCTAGCCCAAGCTCCCTAAAGGAGGCACTGGAAATAGGACTCCCAACTGAAGAGTATCCACGGAAGGCGTCAAACTACACACCACGTACACAGAAACCACGTGATAACGCATCATAGCCACGTGAAACCTCCACGTAACCACGTGAACAGCAGGTAAACCACACACCACAACTCCCCGAGCGTTTGAGGAGAGTGCCAATGCACCTCCTACTATCATCACATATCACAAACCACGCTAAACGGATAATTATACACTTACATTTATTCTCGGATAACAACATTCGGCTGTTGTCGCGACAGGTGTGAAACGTCGCCTACAGAACGCGACGGCACGATAGGTCGCCTTCAGAACGCGACATATCGCGGTGTCGCGACTTGGTCGTGGCGCCAAGGTCGTCGCCTAGCAGGTACGAACCCTAACCAGAATCCTTCATCAGATCACCTCAAACTCTTAAAACCTATGGTTCTCGTTCCTTTTCTACTTTAATGTGTTCCTACACATGCTATCTAGGGTTTAGAAGCAGGAGGAAACACATTATCCACATCCTACGGGCAATCCACGGATCAAACCAGGAAATCTCCCTACCTTCGCGAAGAACGCGAAGAACGAAGCTTGTACACGTTTCCTCCACTCCACGTAGCGTCCTCGCGGTGGAAACTCGTCACGCCGAGCTTTACAAGTCTAATCGCCCAAAAATCCACAGCAAACATCCCCTGGCGAGCAGAGCTTTTACAGCTCTATTCTGCCAGGCTTACTTAAAAAGCAATGCAGTTAAGAACGCGACGCTCTACCCGGTCGCGACCTGAACGCGACGTAGTAGACTGTCGCCTTAAGCCTGCTGACGTCAGTCCGGGCGCCCGTACACGACACGCGGCAAACATGCAAACGTTCACTTAAGCTAGCGGTTCCATGAACGCGACGCCATGGGCTGTCGCGATCAAACGCGACGCCCCTCACTGCACATTAAGAACAGAGAAACAGTGAACGCTTTAGGCAAAATCTCATTAACCTGCGGAAACCACTGTCACACACACGTCATCGGCACACACACTGGCCTCCACGACCACACAAGGAGATCCGAACGGTTAGAACGTAAGAGATAGCCTCTCCCAGAACCTTCATACTACTGGCTCTCAGAACCTGTCGACAGGCACATATGGTTGTCGAAAGATACACATTTATGTGAATTCTTCATCTTTCCTCTCATTTCTTCATGAGTGTGTTCATATTTATTGATGCAGGAGGGAATTGGGTATTTATATGAAGTTACAATCCTTCATAGTCACACAGTACCAAAGACATTGATTAAATCACAATGATTTTGAAATAATATTCTTGTATGAGTGTAGATTGTGTCATTTAGAACACATTGAACAAATCTAAGGGCTTTAACCTAACTCACTTGAATAACTCCCTTGTGGATAATCATTTTCTAATGGGATTGACAGTAAGAAGGTTCTTGAAATTAATGTCTTTCATGGTTTTTAACAATAACATTTTGAACTTGATTCTCACAACAAAAATAAAAGGGGAAGAAAGCTACCTATTTCCAAATTCTGAAAATTCAAATAAAATAAATATGAAATGGGACAAAGGTAGAGCAATGATAAAGAATCTGAGTAACTGGGGATATGGGCATCACAAATGTCTGTCTTCCGTTAAAAGTTCTTTTTTATCTCTGAACGATGGTTATGATGGTCACCTATACTGGTAACTGGGGGGTACGGACATCACAAATGTCTACCTTCACGCCAAAAGGTGAAAGTGACCCTATTACCTCTATCCCACAACAAACTCAAAATGTTAAGTTCCAAATGCAAGAAATAGAGTGCAGCCTCCATATTTTATAAATCAAGAACAACATATTGTGTATTGTTAATGCTAAATGAAAACATTATACTCACTAACCAAAGAACATCATCCACTGAGAAATATGTTTTTCTACAATGGTTTTTATTCAAAGGGGTTATCTTATTTTCATATGCTTTTGAACGATATTCTAAATGCTACAACTTAAGAATCCCGGGGATTATCTCCTAACCATTGTAGACTTTGATATGTCTTAATACTAATGGAATGACATTTGTAATGGGTATATACCAGTTCTCAACCTTAAAATCTCATTTGGACACTCATTCCACATCAATTTCTGTGAAAATCCTCTTCTGGAGCAAATCTAGCTGTAGCTGGTCGACAGCTACAATTCATCTGTCGACAGTCAATTTTTCTGGGCGGTTCAGAAGCCCAACTGGCACCCTTTGGGGATTTTATGGGCCCCCCTTCTTTCAAACTCTTTTAAATACATCCAAAGGGGGAACACAACTCTTCACCCCCTCACCTTCCTCCAAAGGTGCTTCATCCTCTCTCAACTCATCAACCCTAAACCCCTCTCTCCAGGTGCCAACACCCAGAATCCTCTCTTCTTGTCGCTTCTTCCTCCTGTCTTCCTCCCTTTCAGGATCATATCTCTTGTGCATCTCCTTCTCCATGGCTCCTTAGGGCAACGTCTTGCCTCTCGTCGGCGTCATCTCGCCCAAAGTCGGGGAGGCTCAGGGCACCTGCAGAACGCAGGAAGAAGAAGCACCGGGACGACCGTCTCCCGGACCTCATTGTTCCCCGAATCTGCAACTCACTCAAGTACGGGGATCCGTCACCAAATTCGTCCAGCCACGGTATGTGGACTTCGTGTCCCTTGAAGACATGTTCCCACGTCTGCAACCCCTGTTTGACACCCAGGGCTGGACGGTGTTTCCTATTCTCACAAGCGCTATTCCCCGACTGCTGTCACGAGTTTTTCAACAATAGGGATGACCGCTCATAGGGAGTTATACACCATGGTGAGAGGTAACTCCTTCCAAGTCACACCTAATCTTTTCAGCCGTGCCTTCACAATTCCCACTCCGGGGCTGATGTGTCGTCTACCATCCCCCTGCCTCGGAATACTATACTCTCCTCACCCAACAACTCTATGATACTACGAAGGACCATGTAAGATCAATGCAAACTCCTTCCTCCTCTTAACCGTCTTATCCATCACATCTTCACCACACTGTTGCACCTAAAGATGGAAGTAGGGAGCTCGTGACTGAAGTACACAAGTCCCTCTCTTCTTCATTCTCAAGGCTGAGCAAATAAACCTTCCTCAACTATGGTAGACCTCATAAAACAATGTTTCACTAACCAAGAGGCTATGCCTTATGCCTGCCCCATTACCTCACTCTTATCCTTCTTGGGCATCCCATTTCTGATGATGAGTGTATCCATCTCAAGTCTCGTAGTGCCTTCGATCTCACTGCGGCCATAGAATGGGTTACAAGCTAGTTGATGGAAGAGTCACCAGGACTCTTAAGGGTAAAGAGCAGGATGTTGAAGAAGAATCGCCTAATGAGAGGACAATGATGACGACTCCCATCCAAAGCCCATGGATGCTCAGGGAGCTGATGCAGATGTCCTGAAGAACAAGTTCCACAGCTGAGTACCATCTCTTCGGGATTTCTCGCCAATAGATGGTCCAGATGCAACAACTCTTCACTACTGGCTTGATCAACTCGTCGCCCGCATGGACACTTTGATGATTCCCACGCCAACATTCAGCAGCAGCTTGAAACCCTCTCTAAGGAGTTTCATGACTTCCGTCATCCCACTGCTCTGGGAATGACGATGCTTAAGAGTGTCAAGGGTCGAGTTTGGGGTCATGTAGTTCTTTTCAGTTGTTTTGAATCATGAGTCTGTTAGCTATATCATTTCTTTCCTTTTCTCTTTGCCTTTGTTGCGTAATGTAAAGGATACATTTGAACTGTGTAATTCTCACTCCAATCAATGAAATCACAGTTATTTGCTTATTTTTATCCATGTGTGCATTTTATCTTTTGAATGTTGTCAAAAAGGGGGAGAAACATCAATTGTAATTTTGTCATCATCAAAAAGGGGGAGAATGTTGAGATAAAATGTGTATGATGATTTGTGCTTAATGTTTTGATGATGTGTGACATAATTGATGTTGTCTTGATGTTGGAAACATGATAACAAATGGACAAAGACATAAAGGAAATGATAAGTGAAAAATGTTTTTATGATCACCTATGTATTCATTGTATCTCACTTATAATGCTTTTAATGTAGGTGTGAATGCACACAAGACAAGCAACAAAAATCAAGTGCAAAAGAACAAGAAATACATTTCAAGTGTTCATCTGTCAACAGTCCCAAGGCATGTGTCGACAGATAGACATCCAGGAACAAACAAGCTACGGAAGCTCAATTGGAAAAGTAGCTGTCGACAGCTGTAGTGCATCTGTCGACAGATAAGGCTGTCTGTCGACAGTCAGGGATCGCCTGTCGACAGCCCCAGTTTTAAGCAACATCATGTTCTGGAAACCAGATTTGAGCAGTACCTGTCGACAGCTATGATGAGCCTGTCGACAGCGAAGGTTAAGTCATAACAGATGGTCAGGATATGATCTATATTATGGTGTTCCCTTGTAACACAACTCTCCATGTTTGGACACCCATATATATAGATCATATGAAGGTATTTTTGCAGCAAGAAGCCACAATACCAAAACCCTAGCCAAAGGTCAGAAAAAAAAGCTTCTCTCTGCTGCTCTGCTTCAACTCTCCATCCAGCGCAAGGAAGATCCATCTTACGAGAAGAGTTGAAGTCGGTCCGTCCACAATTCAAGCTTCTCCATCATCTGATCATCATCCATACGAAGCTTGGAGTTCTTATGGATGACCAACACGAAGAGTTCTCATCTGGATTTGATTCTCAACTCAGAACTCTTCCTTTCCTTTCCACTTTTCACTATTCTTGTGTGTGGTAGTGGTTCGAGCATCCCTTGTGCTTGATCCACGTGTGTGTGTTGTTTGATTGCGTGTTTGCATCAGACAACTTGGTGTGTGTGTGTGTGGTGTTGGTTGAATTGCTTCTATAAGCAGTCATTTTGTGTGTGTGTGTAGACGGTGGACGTAGAGTACATAAGTTGTGTACTCGAACCACCTTAAATCTTCGTGTCTTGTGGTTTGCATGTTTTTACGATAGATGTTTGGTAGGCACGAGTGATTGTTCACACGCTAGATAGATTGCTAAGTTCCTAATCACAACTTGCACACACCACCATAGTTCGAATTCAAATTATCTGCTTAAGATTTTGATAAGTCAGTGTGTTGGATCAAAAAGGAGGTCATAGTACTTTTATTGGTAGTAATCTTTCAACCCCCTTCTAGATTACTGTTTTAGATAATTCGCAGACCTTTCAGGGTCCATCTATTACTGAGATGGATTCCCATATTTTAGATATGGACCCAAGCTTCTGCATGATCCTAGGCAGGCCATTCATCTAGGCACATGGTGCCATCACTTCAACTATTCATCAGTGCTTGAAGTTTCCATAAAGGGACGGGTTGTCAGGTTGCTAGCAAACCAACTGTCTTGGAAGTGGACGCGATGACTGATAACTCTGTCCCTTCCATATGGCCAAGCAACCAATCGTTAATGTCGGGTGCTAGACATGTACGGCATGCATCAAAGCCCAGCCAATTCACCATCAGTAAGTGCAGCGAAGCGGAGCAAGATCATAACTGAAAAGGGCTGGCACATAATTGAATGAAGTGGGAGTACCAGCCAGGAAAAGGGCTTGGGGCACAGTTGCAGGGGGAACTGAAGCGGTAAGGACAGCAAGACAAGACCCAGGGCAGGACTGGGGTACAAGCCAGGCAGGGCAGACTATAAGCAGGGGCAGCCACTCACTTGGTCCCTATACCAGCACTTCAAGAAGGGAACATTGCAGCCAGGTAGTGAACAAACTTCTGCCATTACTTCTGAACTTTCCATGTTCCACCCCGGGCAATCTACAAAGCTGCTGTAAATCTCAAGCCCAGAAAAAGAGGAAGAGGGGCAAGTTTGAATCAGAATGGTACTGGTGGTTTGACATGAGTGATATTGCTGACTCTTTAAGTCAATCATCACACCGACAAATACCGAGCAGTTGGCAGCGACAACAAGTAGGAAGCAGCGCACAGAAAAGCAGAACTAGGCACACAAACATCCCAACAACCAGTCTTGGGGCGGCCTCTTTTCTATGGGCATCATGCCCAATCTCCTCCAGGCCACCATGTGGCCCTTCTTTATTTCTTTGAGCATTTTTTTTGGTAATTTTCTTTGAGCATTCCTCGGGCACCAACGCCCCATTTTACAATCTCTCTCCCTCCTCGAGCAGACGCTCACTCTCCAACTCCTCTTCCCAACAACATCCCCCACTAGAGCATACGCTCATTTCACAACTCTCTGATTGGCGATCTTACCTCGCCCTTTCCTTCTTTGTATGATTAATAAAAGCCATAAAAATTCAAATAACCTTGAACACACCAAAAAAATGCCAATTTTCAATTGGCTGACTCCATCGTCTCCATTGAGGAGACCTCTTATCTCTCTTCCGAGTGTGCCCAACCTACGAGCCATTCCTCCCCAGTCAATGACCGATCTTCTCTTTCCCTCCACGTAGGGACACCCTCACCCCTCCATGCAGGGTACTTTTAACGGTTTCATCCTCATCCATCTCCCCCACGAGGGATCCTCTTTTATTGCTTTCCCACTCCATCTCCTTCTGTAGATTTGGTAGTTGTAGTAGAGTCTAGGTCAGGATAGGGTCAATCTAGGGGTAGTATCTAAGAAGAAGTCCAAGGATAAGAGGGTTCCACACCGCTTTCTCGCTGATCTAGCCGGTAGATGCAAGGATGTCTAGAATTCCGGAGGTTATTGAAGAGCCTTTGAAATTACCGGATATAGAATATGAGCAGTCGCTATGCTTTATTGATGATGGGTTCGGAGTCTACGAGATCATGGACGATGAGACCCAATTGAGGAAGGTGATGAAGAGTTTGAGGACGAGGCTGACGTGTTCGCAAGTGGAGTTAGAAGATTCGATGAACCATCAGTTGCTGTAGAGGAAACCACTAAGGAATCAATCTGGGAACATGAGGAAAAACCCTAGGACCGTCCTCATAAGCAGTAACGTATTACCAGCTGAAGAGGAGGCAATCATTGATGTTCTCAGAGAATATAAGGACACGTTTGCTTGGATGAGACGAACACCGGCTTATGAACACCATCTTACACTTAAGCTGGGGTCAGTCGCAATTAAGAAGTAGTGAGGCGTTTTCAACCCTCAGATGGCTTTGAAAATGAAAGATGAGGTCGACAGCTCACAAAGCCAAATTCATTAGAGTCGTACTTTATCCGAACTGGGTGGCGAACATTATCCAGGTCATGAAAAAGGACACAAGAGTAAGAATTTGCATTGATTTCCGAGACCTCAACCGCGCGTGTCCTAAGGATGATTTCCCTTTGCTCATCTCGACGTACTCATAGATACATGGTGGGTATGAACCTCTCCTTCATGGATGGCTTCTCAGGGTCCAGCCAGATCAAGTGGCTGAGAAGACCAGGAGAAGACATCGTTCACTACACTATGGGGAACTTATTGCTATGTGGTCATGCCGTTTGGACTTAAGAATGTTGGAGCTACTTACAAAGAGCAATGATGGCCATCTTTCATGACTGATCCATATTTATATTGAGGTGTACGTGGATGACCTGGTGGTGAAATCAAGAACGTGGCTGGGCATCCTGGGGTTTCTAACTAAGGTCTTGCAAAGATCAAGGAGTATCAATTGAAAATGAACCCCAAGAAGTGTGTATTTTTGTGTGTCATCGGGTAAACTCCTAGGGTTCATCGTGAGCAAGAGGGGTATCGAGATTGATCCCAATAAGGCGAAGGCGATAAGAGAGAGGCCACCTCCCAAGAATTTGAAGAAAGTTCAAGGACTGGTTGGGAGGTTGCAATATTCGCCGATTTGTCTCCCAACATTCACAGAGGTGTATTCTACAACCTCACCAAGACGGGAGTCAAATTCCATTGGGACGAGAAGTGTCAGGCGGCTTTTGAGGACTAAAGGAATATTTGGCTAATCCCCCTGTCTGAGGCCGCCAACTCAGGCAAACCTCCCATCTTTATGTATCTGCCTAGAAGACTCTGTAGGAGCTGTCCTAGCGCAACTGGACGAAGAAGGCAAGGAAGGGCACCATACTACTTGTCTAAGCTTTCAACCCCTGGATCAAAGATACGCAGCAATGGAGAAGACATGTGCCATGCTCTTTTGGGTAGTGCATAAATTGAAGCACTACTTTTGCTCATAAATCCACCTCATCGCCCGTATGAATCCTATCAAGTTCCTCTCAAAAAATCTATCCTCACTGATAGGCTAGCACGTTGGCAAAGCTTCCTTTCTCAGTTTGATATCATCTACATTCAGTAGAAATCCATCAAAGGCTATGCCATAGCAGAACATCTTCCGTATGAATCCTATCAGTTCCTTCTCGAAAAATCTGTCCTCACTGATAGGCTAGCATTGGCAAAGCTTCCTTTCTCAGTTGATATCATCTACATTCAGTAGAAATCCATCAAAGGCTATGCATAGCAGAACATCTCACTCACCACCCTATTCCACAATTTGATCTGTCCGTTCGGAGTTTCCAGATGAAGAATTGATGTCCCTTGGCCGATCTGATCCTATGTGGACATTGTATTTCAATGGAGCTTTGAACTCTCATGGAAAGGGTATCGGGATTGCTCTACTATCACTGAAGGGGTCACCTTTCCATAGGCTTTTTAGTTGGCCATTCCCTGTCACCAACAATATAGCTGAATATGAATCCTTGTTGTCCGGGTTGGAACTCGCCCATTTCTATGGTGTCACCCATCTGCAAATTGTAGGTGATAGTCAATGATTCTACACCAAGTACTCACCAAATACCACGCTCGGGATCCTAAGCTCAAGCCATATCAAGAACTCACCTCAGCCTATGACAAGCTATTCTCCAAACTTATCTTTGTCCATGTGTCGTCACCAGAACCTTCTAGCAGACGGTCTTGCTACTATCGCTTCAACTCTCAACATGACTTATCCTGGGGATTTGATAGCACCTTATTGTACGATGTCATACCCTAACTATTAAAATCCAACCTTTCTTTGTATAAGGAAGAGATGTTGAAGAAGGCAGAGAGGAAGAGCAAAATAGAAGTCATGTTATTGGAGCTAGAAGAGGATTGGATGATGAGGAAAAGCCATGGTATTATGAGATAGCTAAGTATTGCAGAGCATCAAATGTACCCTGAGGAAAGCACAGCTGATGGGAAGAGGGCAATAAGAAGTATGTCCCAAAAATACGTTGGTTGGAAAACTCTCTATAGAGGGGGACTCACCGGTGTTTTGCGTAGATGCTCTGATGATGATGAGGTATTGAAGTTGTTGGAGGAGGTCATTCAGGGTGTGTGTGGTGGCCATGTGAATAGCCAAATGCTCTGCCAAGAAGATCCTGAGACAAGGCTTTACTGACCCACTCTATAGGAGGACTGTTCTATCTTTGTCCGTCGGTGTATCAAGTGCCAACTGCACACTGACAAGATCCATTCTCATCCTCTACACTCCACCCAATATCCTCCCCATGGCCTTTGCTATGTGGCTTTTTGACATTATTGGTCTTCTTGGTGATCCGAACTCCCAAACAACAAAAAGTCATACATCCTCACTGCAACGGAGAGTACTACACCAAGTGGGCAGAGATGGAAGCATATGGGAGGTCAAGGCAACAACAGTATGCAATTTTGTCATGAAGAACATCATCACTAGATTCGGCATTCCAAGTACCATCATCACCAACAATGGACCACAATTCATCTCTCAAGAGCTTCGTGACCTCTGCAACAGGTATAAAATTGCATTGCTCATTCATCTCCATATTATCCGCAAGTCAATGGCCAAGCAGAGGCCACGAACAAAAACCTTAATAAAATCATAAGAAGACATGTGAGCTAATAAGTTCTCGGATTGGCCAGAAAAGCTGTAGAAGCTCTATGGGCCACGCACTTTGATCTGTACCCCCACAGGGCAGACACCATCGCCCTCACTTATGGAATGCAGGTTGTAGTACCATATGAGATTCTCATTCCCTCACTAAGAGTCCATCTTGACAAGAACTTGTCAATCCATGAGTGGCGTGAATCGCTCCTTACACAACTGGGAATCTTAGATGAGAAGCGTCTGGCCCGCAGAACACACAAGATCAATCAGAATAGGCTCACACGTTTGTATCAAAAGAAGGTAATGAGGAAAATTCAAAGGAAGTTGGTAAATGGTAATCAAGAGGAATCTTTGTAAAACCTAGTCGTCCCCGATCCAAACTCCAACCAATACTAGGAAGGGCCGTACGTAATTAAAGAAGCTTCCAGGCAATGCGTACAGGTAGTGAACGCGGTGGGTGAGAAGCTCTCTCATCCTTGGAATGGCTTTACCTGAAGAAATATTACCCCTAGATAGGTGTTTAGATTTACATGGTACACGGATCCTAAAATGAAAGTTGTCATTTCTAATTCATTTTTTATTCTTGTTGGGTAACCGAGGTGTTGACAATCAACACCATTACACGCCCGCCCTTGGAAGCTAGAAGCATGAAAATCTAAGGAGGATCAATGTCTAACCAAGAGTTAGGTCATTACATTTTCTTTCCATTCGGTCCGCCAATAGAAAGGGGAACCTGAGGGATCGACCTTTGAGTAATCCAAAGCTTAAGTGGGTAGAGGTCAATGGCCCAAAAGGGGAACAAGAGAAAAAATAATGCAAATCAAAGCAAACAAAAAGAGCCAAAGCAAGGCAAATCCTAAATAAAAAGCACGTCAAGAGTGGCAAAGTCCCCGCAGAGATCCAATGGACTTGGTCGTAAGCGTGCCGAAACCCCACAAGCCAAAAGATTGAAACCCATTAAGTATAGGGTAGAGGAATGAGTGTCTCCCCGGTCACCAAAACTGTTGGCAGACTTCCCAATCATCATCTTCCTTCTCCCTTACGGGTATGTCCTAGGTTCAAGGCAAGGCAACGATCCACTGAAGAGGACATCGCCGAAAGTCACCTTGTGTAACGGACCGGGGTATTTATGCCATTAGGCTCCATATCCAGATCCGCCTCCCGCGAACGCACCGAAGTGTCGCAAGGGATATCTCACACACGTGTCCGTAAGAGTATAAAAGACAAACCACAAGAATATAAGACACAAGAAAGTACATGTGCTCATATCTGTTCACAATTTTGTACAACTGTCCATCACATTAATACATGTCCAATTAAAAAGAGTACAACTACCTGGGGCATACCCCGAGGGAGCACAAGCTCACACAACACTAACTACTAAACAACTGTTGGTGGTACAAGTCTGACAAACACCGCTGCAAGCCAAACACACGGCAAGCCCTGAAAAGAACTGTAGGGGAGTGAGCCTCAACAAGTCACTGGCTCAGTAGGGGCTACCCAAAACAACACTGTAACCACAAACTCCTCAACCCCAATGGGTCTCACTGGCAACAGCAATAGCCAAACCATTTCATGCTCACATCATTACAATAAATAACAATGAAATGCTCATGATAATAAAACATAAAGTCCTCAGAAGGAAAGTAGGACTACAAGACTAACATAATATCATTAGTCAGCCCAATACTAAAGTGCCTAAACCACAGTCTCACTGGCACACTGCACAACTAGTTGCCTAAACTATAGCCACACAGGCAGGTCACTGCCTAAGCTGCAAGCTTCACAGGCAAACCTCAAAACTTGAGTAACAGGACTGCTAACAAAGAGCTGGTCCTTTATACTCAAACACACACTACATCGGAAACTACATACAATGTAACAGAACTGGCTACCACGAAGCCAATCCATAATAACTAAAAAAACTATAATTGGAATCATACCAAGAAGAGTAAAACTCAACAAGTGGAAGGTTACACAGCCTCCACAGAGCACAGCTCTACTAAACCACCAATATGCCTAGGCCACAAGCCTCATCGGCAAATTACCCACAAAGGTAACATAATTAATAATCACAAACTAATCCACAATAAATTATAAACAAAGATCTACTTAAAATAGATAAGATACAACAAGTGGCAGGTCAAACCACAAGACCTCCCATAACACACAAGTACCCGGAAGGTTGGTACACAATGTACCACCACAAAACTACAAAGTAATCCACGAAGAATATAGATACTGCTACTCTGAGGTACCACAACACAAACACCCGAACTAGGGTACAAGAAGGTGGTAAACACCACACGAACCACAATTATATTTACCTTTACTAGGCATAATATTACAGATAAAACCTCAACCGGCAAATCACATAAACTACAACTCAACCACAATTGTGCCAACACCAGGGCACACCTCAAACTGGTCAAACCTCGACCACGAGTCACAACTCACAAACCACGCAAGTAGCAAAGCACGAGTCACGAAGTACGACGCCACCACACGGGAAACGGACTACTGGCTGATCAGGCCAATATCCAACCCGGACAACACAACACAAGAACAACCTCTCAGCCTCGCAGTCACGGACGAAAGGTCCAATGCCGCTCCACAAGAAAGAGTCAAACAACTGTGGAGACCAACCAACCACACCTGCAGACACAACAGCTACAGGCACATGCCTGGCACCTCTAGAATCTCTGGCCGGAGCACTCTAAAGTGAGGCACTTGGAAAACAGGACTAGCTGGGGACCAGTGGACTACTGGTGTCCGTACCCCCCAACTACGAGCGCGCTACAAGCGACTACACACCACACAAAAGCCGCTGCCTACTGTCGTCTTTCCCTCAGCCGGACGTACAACTCAACACAGGAGTGAGGGTGTCCCAGGAAGACGACACAAACCTTAACAGTACAACACAAGTACCGGGACAAAACCCCGAGCACAGCAAACACACGTGCCTGGCTCACAAGAAAGAACCTGGGGTACCCGACCTAGAGAGGCATTCCGGAATAGGCGCCGGACCACCACACTCGGCTAGCACAAACCACGATACTTACACATATAGCCTTTACTTATAATTCACAATATACATATGTTAGGATTAGCTTAACATTGGTCACCATGTGACCCCAAAGCTATCCCACACCAACACATACCTGAACCACAACTTGCCTATCATTGGTCACGAGATGACCTCGTGGCAACAAACACACTTAATACATAAATCAATATAATTATTAGAAGACAACAACAAAACCAGGGCTAGGTCATGTGGACCTTCACTGCCCAAACACCACAAAGTCATGGCTAGGCTCACACAGGAACCTCACTGCCCAGTTACTACGACAAATCATAAGTACTACATTACGACAAAGTATATAATATGCACACACTCAAAACCACATAAACAACACGTGATATTACACCCTGGATGGTGTACCACACGTCTTCCACGTAAACCACATGTCCAACACATGGACAACAAACACACATAATTTTAAACCACTACGTACATCATATCTTATTCACATAAAACATGCCCATTACATGAGCAATATGCTCCAAGAGCATAACAAGTGTACTGGTCACACTGGTCATCGCCATGCACACACAATCACACCAATATTCATAACCAGAAAAGCTACGTAAACGACATTGCATGGATACATGCACAGGTTGGCGGCAACATCGACTGCCGCTTGAAGGAAGTAAACGGCAAGCGATCTAGCCGTTTATATCCCGGCTGATGAGCTTGGCGACAAGAGATCTTGACGCCAAGTTCTCCGGCCTAGAAACCTGCAGAAACCCTAATCGATCCCACATGCATTCCTGATCCCGAAATCATTAAGAAAATAGGAGGAAACAGCCTCTAACTCCCATGCATATAATTAAACTAAAACAGCATGCTTTGCTACATAAAATCATCAAACCACCCATTAACCCCACATGGTGCAACTTAATCCGAAATACAATAAAAAATGCTGGTTCAAGTGATTAAAACGTGTTTTAATGTTTCTAACAAGCTAACAGGGTTCGACCCCTACCTCAGAAACGCAATTAAACTCCCGAAGAACCTCGAATCACGCCGAATCCGGAGAAACGTCCCACGAACACCGCGGCTCCAATCCGCCATTCCCCGCCCGATCTGCCGCTACCACGCGCACCACGGCCTTCCCACTAGCTCCCGCCGACTGTCAGAACTCGCGAAGAAGCTCAAGGGCAAAGGTGGGGAAGAGGGAAGGGAGAAGGAGAAGAAAGAACAGAGCTCGGTCTGCTATAAAAACACAGGCCTGTCAGGTAACGTCAACCCTTGGGCCGTTTAACCAGCCGCCACAACTAGACGTCCACAAAGCTTGACGCCAAGTTCAACAGTCAACGTCCTCATCGATGGACGCCAACACACTGCTGATGTCCAGCAAGCTGAACACCAACACAGACCCAAACCAAAACCCGGTAAGGATCTAATAAGGAACACAACACTAATGGGCCTCACATTGGCCACCAACCCACTAGACCTAGATCCCCGGGGATCCGGAAAACGCGCGACGTTACACCTTGGGTGAAGACATCACTTAAGCAGTCCAACCTCTGTTTAATGCACCTAAGAATTATTAATGAACTTTTAATGACGACTGAGTAGTTGAAGGGTCCAAGTACCGGTTTTTTCAACTAGAGCGGATCCCCTTCGTTCCGCGCATCTTTTTTAGAAGGGACTACGCCAAAATAAAACAAAAAAAACTCAAATTTTCAAAATCCAAAAATTAAAATTTCCAAAACCTCAAAAAAAATACATATTTTCAAAATCCAAAAAAAAAATTCAAATATTTTGAAAATCCAAAAAAAAATTTGATATGTTGAAAACACAAAAAAAAATCACACTTCATTGGTATGAATGTAGCATGCGTGCTCATCTTTTAATTACTTGTTAACATCTGTTGTTTGCATGTTGCATTTCAATTAGGTTATCCTTTATTTTTGCCATATTTAATAAAAGCTCAACCCCCTTGACAAGATCATGAAGCTAGTCCGCCTAATGTGCAAGGGCCTGAGTCAGAACGATCATTTAACTTGTTTTCTTAAGTGCTTTTCAGATGAGACAAGAGGAAGGGCAATGAAACACATGCTATATATATCATGGCCAAAAGGGGGGCCAGCCCCAAATGTACATCATATAAAGGTACCCACTGGGTACACATCATCATGAAAAAAGCAAAACTACATATCATGAAGGTGGCCTAGCTCTCGCCACCACTCTCAACTGGTCGGGGGTGTCTGCTACTCTCTGCCTCGCCAGGATCCCACGTCAAGCGAGGAGGAGGTGGCCTCATGGAGGCGCGTGAGTCGGTCGACCACTGGGCAGCACGTCCCTCCTGGACGTTCCTCTGGTACTCAAAGGATGTCACCAAATAACTCGCAGAGTAGGCACTGGCTCGCCCCTCCCTCACAGCGCACTCGCGGCAGCACTAGTACCGGTCCTCCACCTCACACAGCAGGCGCTCGGAGACGCCCAAACTCGTGCACGCTTCGAGGACCTGCTGGGGGAGAGACGCTCCGCTCCTCCGACACCGGCTCGCTCCTCCGCCCACTGTGCCGCGCTCCTCTACCCACTGGCCGGCGCTCATGCTCGTGCTCCCTCCGCTCCACAGTCAGCGTGACTCGCAACTCCGCAGCCTCACGAGGGAGGTCCGCATCGTGCTGGGAGACCTGGGTACGCAGCTCGGACAGCTGCTGTGTCAACCCCGTCACCTCGGCACTCACGAGCGCCGACTGGGTGATGGCGCTCTGGAGCTCGTAGACTGCACACAAGCAAGCACACGTAAGTATAAAGAAATTCATTTCTTATATATCTAATTAATTTACTTACCTGTGCAGTGAGGTTGCGCTCACCACCGGCATAGGGTGTCAAGCTACTCTCTGCCTCGCCAGGATCCACAGTCAAGCGAGGAGGAGGTGGCTCATGGAGGCGGTGTGAGTCGGTCGACCGGGAAGCACGTCCCGGATGTCACGGCATAGGGTGTCAAGCTACAAGGAGAAGGACGCCGTTGTCACCACCGGCAGCACCTCCGCGCCCGGGGAAGTGCGTCGGGACGCACCTCCGTCGCCCTCCGCAAGGAATATAATAGTAGCTCTACACTGCATTGCACAAACATGTTGATTAGTTTGACTAACAAATTTGAATGCAGGAAATTGAGAAAGCAAGCGAAAAGAGGAAGCGTACTTGGAGGAAAGGGGCGAATCCGCCCATTCTAGTCTCGCAGCCCGTGCCACTGGAGAGGTCAGCAAATGTGAGGGTCAGGAAGGCCGCCCCATGTGTACTGTCCGACCCTCTCTAGGTCCTCCAAAATCTCCAGGAACCGGTAGTGGATCCCATCCCTCTTGGTCCTAACAGACATCTTGCCCAAGAATAGGACCAGGAACCTCCTCAGGTCCCGGTCTGCCCTCTCTGTGTCCTGGGGGTCTGGCAGTACACCTCTCTCTCCAGCCCGCCGCACGCTGCCTGAACCCCTGCAGCGACTCCTCTCATGTCTGCCTCACTCCCGCAGACCTAGGCTCTCCAATAGCACCACTCGGTTCGACCATCCTCTAGTCGCCGAACTCAACCTCCCCCAGGGGCTTCATCCCCAGCAGATCCTGGGTGTGCTCCATGTAGTCACTATAGGTGACCCCGGCACCGCTCTCCATCCACCCGCAGTCCCGTAATCCTAACTACATCCTCCAAAACCGGCCACCATGTGCCCCCAGGGGAACAAGAACGCCTACTCACTCTCTCCCACCTCTCCCTGAGGGCCTGTACCAAGGGGTGTCAACATAGAAGGGCTTGATCTCAAGGATCGGCCCGAACCCATCCCCTGGACTCACTCCCTCTAAAGTCTGGGAGCCCCTGGTACGCCGCCATTACTAGCGGCTAGTGAATCCATGGCCTCATAACCCCCTGCGCATCAAAAGGCATTTATAGATCAGTACATGTCAATAAATAATTAAACAACTGAAATTGTGCAGAAAACAGGCCCAATTTCAAGTTCTCGGTGGCCCTTTGAATCGCGACCAACACAGTGGTCGTGCTTCTGTTTGAATCGCAACACTGTGTCGGTCGCGGTTCATTTTGAAACGCAACGGCTAATCCGTCGAGATTCAATTCCTGAACCGCGATGACTGGTGTCGTCGCGATTCACCTCCCTCATCTCCGGCGACGACGGCCGCCCCTTCTTCCACAAATCACAAAAGAAAGAGGGCAAGAGCACTTACCGACTCGCCTCATGGGTAGCCTCACGTCCTCTTCTCCCGTGCTGGAACCGCACTACCGGCACCTCCTCTTCCTCACCTCCGGCACCCCCTCTTCCTCCGCCGCCAGAGCTCCCTCGCCACGGCCAGAAGTTCAGCCACATCATCCTCGCTTGGGTATTCGGGTCTCCACCATTTCCTCTTCCATCACGTCTGGGCCGACGACCGTTCATCTTCCACCGATGTTCCTTCCCCCTATTGCCGTTTGGAGGCCCGCATCTTCGCCATCGGAAATAGTCAAGAATGAGAGAGTTTGAGAAGGAGAGCAAGAGAGAGTTTGGAGAAGAGAGAACGAGAGAGTGTGAGAGATGAGAGAGTGGCGAAACGAGGGAATGGAGGTGCCCTTGGGCGTTTTGTAGCTTCCAGGACAGGTTTAAAATGCGACGGACATAGTCGTCGCAAATATGAGGCTGCTATTTAAAATGAGATGGAGGTCGTCGTCGTGATTCAGAAAGCCATCATTGCCCTGGCGCTGAGTTTAAGGCACGCGATTTTGAATTTTGAGGTACAATTGAAACGTGACGGGGTGGATGGTCGCGATTTAGAGCTAAGCGCGACGGCCTGGGTGGTCGCGGATCAAGAAGTTAAGCGCGACACTTGTGTCCGTCGCGATTCAAAAGGCTCACCCGAGGGCCAATTTTGAGGAAAATTTATGAGTTACGTGGATGATACAATCACATAAGACAGTGTGTAACGTTGTGGCCGTTCGGATCTGTGTTTATTGGTTCTTGCATGGTGCTCTTGACCAAGGTTTTAGCCCAAACAGCCCACAGGTTCACTGGTTGTGAACACGATAGGGTGAGGTGTCGCGTTCTTAACGTGACGGTCACACGCGTCGCGTTCTCTGCACCGCCTTTTGGATGCATGGCATGAATAGTTTTCAGTAGGCGACGGTTAGGTACGTCGCGTTCTGAAGGCGACAGGATGCTACGTCGCATTCTTGTTTCCGGTTGGGATAAGTTTGGCCATCTAGCCAAACAGAGCAGAAAGCTCTGTTCGACTGGGGAGAGGGTTGCTGCGGCGATTTTCGACGACGTCAGCTTGTGAGCTCGTGTTTTGGCGAGGTTTTGGCGCGTAGAAGCTGCTCGGAGCGTGGAGAGCCCCAACCAAGCCTCGTTCTATGAGTTCTTCTTATTGGTAGGGACTTTCCTTATTTTTATTGCATTATTTGATTGATTTGAAGCATGTTCAAGGTGTATCGATGTGTAGTTGTGTTTCTTGTATAGCTTAATGGATTTGTAGAAGTTTGGCATGCATGGAAATGAGGTTTTGAGCTGGTTTCTATGTGAAAACGGAGTGTAGGGTTTCTGTCTGAGAAGGCGATGGATCGGGCTGTCGCTTTCAGGTCGCGACCCTTGGCCCCGTCGCGTTATGGTTTTTGAACGCGACTTGTCGAGCCGTCGCGTTCTTAACACGACGGTAGACGTTGTCGCGTTTGGGTGTGTAATTGCGGTTAGTCGAGCTGTCGCGTTCTTATCGCGATAATGGCCCCCATCGCGTTCTTCTGTCTGAAATGAGTGGATGAGCCTTGGGCAATGATGGTCCTGTGTGGACCTAGCTCAGGTCGTTTTAAGGTATTTTAAGTTGTTCTCAGTTGATTAATGATTAGTAAAGCATGTTTAGGTTAATGAAATAATTGGTGGTTATTGAGTGAGTAATGTTGTTGGTTACGTTAATTATGTTAAGTATGTTATAAGGTTATGTGATTCATATGTGTGGTTATGTGCATTATGGTGCATTGCCATGAAGGCCATGAGATGGCCAAGGACACGCAAGGTTATAATGTGGATTCTGTGTTTAATGGTGTGTTATTTCTTGGAGGTCACGTAGTGACCAGTGACGAGCCGATTATGTTAAATGTGTTGTGATATAAGTTTTACCGGGGTGTTAAGTGATTGGTGTGGTTTGTATGCTTGCCGAGTTTGGTGGTTCGACGCCTATTCCGAAATGCCTCTCTAGTCGGGTATCCCAGGTTTTGTGTGAGCCAGGCACGTTAGTGCTCAGAGTTGTCCCGGTACTGTATGTACCGTCGAGGTCTGTGTCGTCTTCCTGGACACCCTCACTCTTATGTTTGAGTAGTACATCCGGCTGAGGGAAAGATGACTGGGGCAGCGACTTGTGTTTATGGGTGTGCAGTCGCTTGTAGCGCACTCGTGGTTGGGGGACGGACACCAGTAGACGTCACTGGTCCCCAGCTAGTCCGGTTTTCCAGTGCCTCACTTTAGGAGCTTAGGCCAGAGTCCCTAAAGGTGCCAGGCATGGGCCTGCAGTAGTGTGTGGTCTACAGGTGTGGTGTTGGTTGGTCTCCACTGTTCTTTGGCTTTACTGTGTGGTTGTGGAGCGGCAGTTGGACCTTTTGTCCGTGACTGCGAGACTGAGAGGTAGTTCTTGTGATGTATTGTCCGGGTTGGATACTGGCATCATGAACTAGTAGTATGTTTCCATGTGGTGGCGTCGTTCTTTCCGACTCGTGCTTTGCTAGTGGTTGTGGCTAGTAAGTGGTGACTTACCGGTTGTGGTTTGACTCGCTGTGGTGTGCCTTGTAGGTGGCACAATTGTGTTGTGGTTTTGTGGGTAGTGGTGGTTTTTCGTGGTACCTCGTGCCATTAGGTACCCATACTCTGTGTGGGTTGTTGGCTGTTATGGCACACAATGTGCTAGCCTTTTCAGGTGTTGAGGTGGAACTGTGCTCCGTGGAGGTCATGTTGTAGGACCTACCACTTGCCGTGTTGTACTCTTTTAAGGTGGCCTTCCGATGTGTTGTGGTTTTAGGGTATACTGGACTAGCTCTTGGCTAGAAGACCTATTACCCATGTGTTTGAGGTTCGCCTGTGAGGCTTATAGCTTAGGCAGTGGTTTGCCTATGAGACTTGTAGCTTAGGCAGTGTTCTTCCTGTGAGACTTGTGTTCTGGGCGCTTCAGTGATTGGGCAAACTAGTGATGCTATGCTAGTTCTGTTGTTTCCCCTTACTTTATGAGGATTTAATTAGTTGATATGTTTATATTTAATTGCAGTTTATCTATGATTAATGAGTGTCTGTTGTGGTTTAACTATCGGCATACCAGTGAGATCCTTAGGGGTTGAGGACTTGGTTCCTTCTTTTAGTTGATGGTTCTAGTTGTTTCTGGGAGGTTTCTGCTGAGCCTGTGACTTGTTGAGGCTCACTCCCCTACAGTTCTTTTTAGAGTTTGCCGTGTGTTTGGCTTGCAGCGGCGTTGTGACAGACTTGTACCACCGGCAGCTGAGTAGTCGTTGTGTTCAGTGTGAGATTTTCTCCCTCGGGGTATGCCCCAGGTAGTTGTACTTTTATCTTGGACATGTAATAATGTATTGGGAAAGTTGTACATTGTTGTGTACAGGTATGAGCACATGTACTTTCTTGTGTCTTACACTGTTGTGGTTATCTTTTATTTTCTTACTGGACACTTGTGTGAGATATCTCTTGCGAGACTTTGGTCCAATCGCAGGAGGCAGACTTGGATATGGAGCCTTATTGGGCATAATATCCAGGGTCGCTACACAGTGCAATTCGGTCGTGTAAAGAATGCAATATACTTCTCATTGAGGATTTAATTTTGGCGTTTACAAATGGTCACTTTGGGCTAGATTTTCATGAGTTCCTTTACATAAGCCATCCACTCATCCTCCACCTCCTCCACATGTGGGACTGGGTGCCTGAAAGAGCAGACCTTCCACAGCGCTTTCATAGTGTCCGCCTCTTCTCCGTCGTTGTTGGTACCAATCTCCCGTCTCTTGATCGGCGGTAGATGAGACGGCCCCTCGAAGTTGCGCCGGGGAAGCCCGAGTTGGGAGAGGCAACGGTGTGGGTTGTAGAGTACGAATTTAGTTGCCCCGATCAGTCGTAACTCCACACCGGGTGCTAGCCGCGTCCGTAGGTCCTTGGCTAGAAGTGGCACCGGAGTACAAGTGAACGCATTCCTGGGCAAGCTTTGGAGATGATCACGCCAATCTGTCCACGTTTTGAGTTGTGGCACGTGATTTGCCACACGCCCTTCTAAGCCCACCAAGCCATCCATATGACGAAGCGGACTTTTAGAGAAGATGCGAGATGAGCTAGTAGCCTCATTATTCACGCCAAACTTAAAATGCAGGTCAGTCCAACAAGTGAATAACAACATGGAACCGTAGGGAGGCCTACCCAAGCTCGCCACCGTGAGTCCGCTGTAGAGGAAGGCTAGCACCGCCGGTCCCAGTCTCTCTCCCTCCCATATGCCGCACACCACACTGAGCTGCTCCTCTTCAAGTGTATTGTCAATCGATGGAAAGGGGAGTGCACCCGCCAAGCATATGGTGAATCATCTCATCACTTTCTCCAACCTCTCGTCATTCCCCGCCTTTGGGATCTCTTTCATCGTCCAAGCTGCTAGTTTTTGCAAGTCAATTCCTTTATGGCTTGGATATCCCGGGCCGCTCTTTCATCCATGAAGCTCTCGAGCACCGTCTTGCTTATATAACTCCTCGGCATGATTTCCATCTCGTCCTCATCACCTCTTCACATTGGCTTCAAGCCTAATCACAGTTAAACTTCTTCTAACAGAATAGTGGCTTCGAAGGTCTTGAAGAGGAATGTGTGGGTCTGAGGATGCCATAACTCAACCAAAGCCCCCATGGCCACCCAGTCAAGGTGGATTTCATGGTATCTTTTGGCATGGACGGCTAGATTTTGAATTCCCCACCTAGAGAGTATGGCTTTCATGTCCAAGCTTATGAAGGCGGTCAGTTTTTGGAGCCATGGAAGTCTCATATACCGTCTGTTACCTAGGAAGAGAGGATATTCCTATGGGTAGCATGCCAAGATAATGGTGGCGCATGCATGAGTAGTTTGGCACATGGAGGTGTCATCATGAGCATGGATATAATCATGGATATATGGGATTGGCAAGAAGGGGTAGGTTCGGCCATGATGGTTGGGAGATTGGAAGAAGAAAAGAAAAGAACAGAAAAAATAGAGAGGGAGAGAATGAGAACATCAATGACACTTCAAGAACATAAAGAACATAGCAAAATCAATGCAAGAATCATTAAACTTACCAATTTGGCTTGAATGAGCTTGCAAATATGCCCATCCATCTTGCTCAACCTCATAAAACCTTCAATTCTTGGCCTCTTGGAGGAAGGAGCTCCTGCATGATCCATGGCTTTTCTCCTCCTTTTCTTCTCCTCCTGGGTTGATGGGATGAATTTTGATCTTTAGAGAGGTTAAGAAACATGAAGAGAGCAGGGATGAAGTGTTTTTAAACCCCCATGGTCACACAAGCCCTGAGGCCAACCCAAAAGACAACAAGAAATGCAAAATAGGCAAGGAAATCAAGCCTTGGGTGGAAGGTCAAAATCGCGACCGACACATACGTCGCGATTCAAAGCGCTCACTCCGACTTCTACTGCGACTGGTGAAGGTATATCGCAACCACTTAGGTCGTCGCGATTCAAGTAAGTGAAACGCGTCCGCATGCCCTGTCGCGATTTTCAAGCAGCATTATTTTATATTTGTGTTCCATTATTTGTTGCTTGTCAATGCTAACTAATCTTTGGGCGCAGATTTTTGGATACGCATCTCTCTCCGCACATTTCATGATCAATTTCGGCGAATCCCCACTCCAGTATTGTATCATTGCATTGTACTATATAGTATACTTTATTAGAGCATATCACGGACCTTGAGGCTCTGATGAATCTGAAATTTGAGTTCCCCTCCACCACCAAAAATAGTGATAATTTCATAGGATTCTTACGACTTAAGGATAGGTCGTTATGCTTTGCAAGAAGGACGACGGATCCCATCCGGTATCTTGACTTCTGCATCGTAACAATATTATCCTTGATTATTTTATATTTCATTTGTTTTAATCTTTTTATTTTAACCCAGCATGCATCATGTAGGACTTTGAGCTCATTTCTGGAAAATTACTCTCGTGCTTAACTGAAGAGAACCACTTATCCTCAATTCCAATTGACATGAAATATTCCATTCGGAGTCAAGTCCTCAGTTCACCTTGTTGATGTTTGAAGACCGTCTTTTGAGAAAGCTCCTTGTTTTGAATTTCTATATCAATTCATCTGTTTTTCCCAAAGATCCACCTTGACTGCAGCACGCCCACAAGCTGGTAAACATTCCCCAATGGTGAAACCTACCAGATTGTGTCCGTAGGTACTTCCCCGACGCTGGAAGTTGATCTTTCTCCCCTTCGTGCCCACGTGCACACCCTTTCCCTTCGTCCAAACAACGAGTTATCTCTTGAGATTTTCTACAAGCCGCTTCATATTGATCTGGGGAACAGCTCCTATCATATGTTGCTGAAGGCGTGTCTCATCACACCTTGGCATCTACTTTTCATTCATTCCACTCAATTAATTTCATTCCATTGCTTTCATCTCGTGTGCCTTCGCTCCATTTCCTTGCAAAGCAGAAGCTAAGACGAGGCAGCTGTAGACACGCCATTTTGACAATATATTGAGTACATTTCATGCTATAACGCAATGCCTCAAGTGGCTCTCTTCAATTAACCTCTTGAGTAATTTTTCTATTTTTTCCAGATTTTCTATGATTTTTAGGAATTTTTCTAGGGGCTTTGAAGGGGTCTGTTGTGCACAACTGATTCGCGACGGATACAGTGGTCACGATTTCAGGAGTTTGATCTGCGATGGGTTAAACCGTCACGTATCACACTTCCTTTTCTGGCACTTACCGTGTTTGAATCACGTCTACCCAGGTCGTCGCGTTTAAGAGTTTCCAACTTCAAATTATGGCAATTTCCAAATTTATTTTCGGAAAGATTTTCCTGCTATTTTGAATCGCGTCCACATAGTCATTCGCGTTTATGACCTTCCATCATATAAACATCGACTCCATGAGAAGAATGATTCTTTATGAACATCGATTTCCAACGAAGATCGATTCTTTCAAATGCGCGACCACTTAGTTCGTCATGATTCAAAGTTGCTATTTGTGGAAAGAATCTACCTTCCGTTGTATGAACATAGACTCTCATGTGAACATCGATTCTATCCAAATACGCGACCACTCATGTCGTCGCGATTCAATATTTCCATTTATTAAATTGGAAGGAATCGATCAATATTGGAAGTGTTTGAAACGCGTCGGTTTGTGTCGTCGCGATTCTAAAACCTGCTATAATCGATGTTTGGAAAGGCTTAATTGGGGCAAGTCGATCTTTAAAAACGTGACGCTTTGGTCGGTCGCGATTCACATCAATAGTCAACCACTATGTCCATCGCGATTCAGAAATTTTCCTCTATAGACCCCCGAGGCTATGTTTAAAAAAAAAATAACAAGCACTACGGCGAAGCCCTGCCGCACTGAAGACTCATACTCCGGAGCTAAGAGGACCTTCATTTCAAGCTACTCTGAGCCTTCGTCCCATGGAGATTGTCTTCGTCCTCTCAAGGCCATCAGAGTTTGTGGAGGAGGCTTCTTCCATTTTTGTCATCTCCGTCAACGGGCTCCCTTCACCAACTCTCCTTTTCTCCTTTCCCTTCACTTTTGGTTCTTCATTTTATTCCATTACTTTTAGTTCATTCACTCATCATTTCACACACATACACTTCATTCTTCCATACCTTATTTCTAGGGGTTTAACACCACCTCCACAAGGTGTGTTCAAGCCCATGTTAATGTGTTTTGTCTCATTTCCTTTGAATTTGGTGCTACACAACATAGTCTAATTTCTTTGTCATTTGTTTGCTTGTTTTCTCTTTTTGTGAGGTAACCACAAGCTAAAGTCTTCTCTGCTGGCCGGCCGGTTGGAGGATTAGAAGTCAACCCACCCCTTTCAACTCCCACGATCTTTAGGTGAAGGTAAGTACTCGCTCCACCTCTCACCCATCACCTTCGGTACCCACACGTACCTGGCGATCACACTCCATCATTCGTGCACACACGCACTTTCTCCCTTTCTTTCTTCTTCACAAAAATTAAAATTTTCCTTTTTTTAATTATTTCTTTGTGGAGTGGTTTGACTTAATAAACACATTCACAGTGTAGGCATGGATTTTATCATGGGATTACCCAGAGCACGTAATGGGTATGATGCTAAGTGGGTAATAATTGACCGACTTACAACGTCAACTCATTTTCTTGCTATTAAAAGCAAATGGTCTATCAATGTGTTGGCAGTCTTGTATATAAAAGAAATTGTTCAACTACATGGAATTCCAAAAGATATTATTTCTGATCGAGATGCAAGATTTACTTCACATTTTTGGAAAGAACTACAAACTGCATTGGGAACTATATTCAAGTTCAGTACAGCATTCCATCGTCAAACTGATGGACAAACAGAACGACTAAATGAAATTATTGAAGATATGTGTCGTGCCTGTGTTTTAGAATTTGGAAATGACTGGAGTAACTAATTACCAATCATGGAATTTTCTTATAATAACAGTCATCAATCTACAATTCGTATGGCACCATTTGAAGCTTTGTATGGCCGGCAATGTAGATCACCAATATGTTGGACTGAATTAAAAGAATCACACATTCTTGGACCCGAAATGATATAAGAAACAACAGAGATTATAAAATTGGTACGAGAACGAATGAAAGCAGCTCAAGATCGACAGAAGAGTTATACTGATCAACGAAGAAGAGAGCTATAATTCCAACAAGGAGATCATGTTTTTTCTAAAGGTATCACCTCGAAGAGGAATCAGAAGATTTGAAATTAAAGAAAAGTTTAGTCCACGATACATTGGAGCATTTGAAATATTAAGGAGAATTGGAGAAGTGACATATCAGCTAGCATTACTACCCCAATTGTCCAATATACATGACATCTTTCATGTATCAATGTTACGGAAATATATTTATGATCCATAACATGTTATTGAATATCATAATCTGGAATTACAAGGAAATCTGGCATATGAAGAAAAACTAGTGCAAATCCTCAACCAAAAGGTTAAAACAACTCCGGAATAAGGAAGTTCCATTACTAAAGATTCAGTAGAGTAGACGAGGACAAGAAGAACCAACATGGGAACTAGAACATGTTTTTAAAACCAAGTACCCAAAATTGTTTACAGATTAGTATCAATTATTCTTAAATTCATATCAGTCAAATTTGGAGGACCAAATTTTTTTAGTGGGGAAGAATTATAACACCCCAAAACAATATATATATATAGATATATATATTGGTAGAAAAAAAAAATTAGCTAAAATCACCATAATTGGTAAAACCTTTCAATGAATTTATGCTTGAAATTTTAACTATACCGGACATCATTTAGATATAAAATATAAGGACAAACGATCCCGATGAATTAACTCTCAATTATGAAACCCATTTTGGAATATTTTTATTTACGTAATCATAGTTACGTAAAACTCTTACCTATTGGTAAACCAGTTACACGTATCATAACACGTGCTGAAGGCTCTAGTTAACGTGTGTTACGTACCGTACAAGCACCACACCTGAAGATTTATCTATAACCTTCTCTTGCTCACTCTTAGGAGTCTCTGCTTACTGGTACATCACTATGTACTGCTGCTACTACGAGGCTGGTAAGATTTTCCTTCCTTTTTTCTTCCTTATAATAGAAACTTGGTGATTAGGTCTCCATCTTCGTTGTTACCTTTAACTTGTGTCCAATAATCTTTTTAAGTTTAGGAATCTTCACAATACCTATTTGGTAATAATGTTTTCCTGATCCTTAATAAAAATTTATACATCGAGAATTTTAGTTAATATAGGTCAGAAGCAAATATTTCACTTGAAGATTCATTTAAAAAGTTCATCATGTGATTTATGGGTCATTCGCATGTACTTGTGTATACTATTGACACCATCACAGACCCTTGTAAATTCTTGTAGAGGTTGAGTTCACCGTTGATACTAATTTCTGTAGCATGGTTTTGTAAAACTCATCTGGATTATAGGGAATGTCTCATAGCTACTTTACCTTCTAGTAGGGGTCTGAAGGTTAAAATCCTGTTAGAACTAACTTACTCTAATCAATAGGTCGACACACAGGCCCAGTGTGTTGACACACCCAGTGAGCTTTGGATATGACGAAGTGTAACTTCGGATATGATGAAGCTAAACTTTGACCGATCAAGACAAAAATGAGCATGACGAAGTGCTAGCTTTGGATATGACGAAGTGTAACTTCGGATATAATGAAGTTGACCGTCTAACCAGTCAAAGTTGTTTCTCCTAACAGCTGTAGTTGTTCTTCTAAAACAAATTTTCTTAACTAAAATTGTTACACTCCACGAGTCAGGTCGACCTACCTCTAGACAGTGAGATTTTAAATTGTCTTTCTTATTTTCTTGGGTTCTAAAGTTACTCCATCAACATGATAACCTCTTGCTATACATCTGACCTCATTGAAACAACATTGCCCATTTAATTACCTTTTCTTGATTTTCATACTTCTAGCTCCCTTTTTGGAATACTAAATCATAATAATTTGTCTCTGAGAACTTATTTTACTCCTGATGAATGCCCAAGCACCATGTATGTATGTTTATCAGAAATGGAAATGGGATGGCGTACTTTTTGGTCTTCGGACTCTTTTAGACCTATGCCTGTGCAAATGGGGCAGATCTAGTCCCGGGAGGAGTACCCGAATTTGTTTAATCTGTACAGAGCGGTATGGATCAACAGGGTGTTTGGCATGACACCACTACAAGCTAAATTGGTCGACATTTCCATGAATTATGTTATGAGATTAATATTTTCTTGCTTGTGGAATGGGCAGGACATCTCTATACATGCATATAATCTATTGTTCATACGTTCTTGCTCTTTTATATTCATTGATGATCACTCCATGTCAATTCACTGGAATATTACTTTATTCTTGTCACTATTTGATAAATCTTACTGAGCACAATTGCTCATTATTCCTTACTCTCTTTCAGGTGATCAGGAGGAACCTAACAATTAGGGGTGTGTGCTGAACGTGACCACTCTGTAGATCTTTTGTAGGATTTTCTTTTGAGAACCATAGGAATCAATGTAATTATTATATTTTCTTTTCCACACTCTTATGAACTTACATAAGGTGTGTTTTGTAATTTTGATTCCGCCGAAACAAAAGCATATGTTCATATAATCTAAGTTCTACTTCTTGTACTTATATTCTATCATATTTTGATAAATGCTTATTTATTGGGACGTGAAAGGATCCTACCCCTAAAACCCTCCTTGATTCCTTATATGAGCTAATGTGCATGTGATTTGCGAGATAATCGAGTTTTTGGGGAGGGTTTTCCATGCAAGTATTTTGAAGGTAAATTGCTCGATCCAAGCGTTGGATCGGTGTTTTTCGGCTTTATAATGGTATTGATTGATGCGGGAAAGTGTTTCCCATCATCGGATCATGTTTTCTGAGCTTGGATTGCCCTGGGGAGCGGCCTAGGGCTCTATCAGCTGCTAGAAGCTGATGAACTTGATGGCAAGGGTTGTTGCCATCAAGTTCTTCAAAATGAACTTGGCGGCAAGGATCCTTGCCGTCAAGGTGAGGTTAACGGCATAGGATTATGCCATCTACCACTGATTAACGACAGTCAAGATTTTCATTAACCACACAAGTAGGTCTCAGTAGTTTGAGCCCTGACTCGTGGAAGAGGCCTAGCCATGCGATGTCCGCCTCCTGGCACGGTGTGCCAGACATGGAGAGCATCACCGTCTATGCGTGTGTTGTGATTTGTCGTGTTTTGTTGTGTGGTGTCTCTCGGACATTGAGCTGGGCTCTGTCTGGATGACTGGCAATGAGTTATTTCGCTGGTGAGCCTGGGCGTCGAGTGAGACTCCATCCTGTGCGTTGCCCTTGTAGTGGTTACGAGCCAGTTTCTGTGGGGCCCCTTCTCCACCATTTGAGTTTGGCGTAGGGGGAAATCGATCGTGGACCAGACGCGAGGGAGAGCGTCTGAGTGTGCACACGTAACTAGGATTTGAGGACTTTGTGGTGTCGAGGTGCCAAGCCACAGCCCCTAGTTGGTCCTACCTTCTTGTGTGAGTGTGTGTGATTGTTGTTGTGTGTTGTTGAGCCTGTGAGGTCCCAGTCTTCTGACACACTCCTGTGAGGAGTTGGGCGTCACGCCACCGGTTTCTGTATGTTTTAGTATAGTGTTCATTAGTGTAGTTTATTTTCCTGCACTTGTTGTATTTTTTTCCGGTAGGGGTTAGTGTCCCTACTGGGTCTCTTATTGAGACTCACTCACTTCCCTTTCAGGCGGTTCGTCGTCGGCTCTAGGTGCTGAGGGGCCAAGTCACTTCGGTGTTGGACCTGCTTAGCTACAGAGAGTTGTACTCTTTTGTGTATGTACTTGTTGTACTATTTTATTTTGTTGGATCTGCTCTGAATTGTACCATGACATTATATGTATAGTGGTTTATTTTTAGTTCTTATGGTTTGTGCATTTTTTTATATGTTCTCCTTATACATTTCTTTTAACCTTTCCGAGCTTCAGCTCATGGGTGGCAGTTCAGGGTTCGGGTTACTAGTGGGTACTGGTAATTCGGATCTTGGGTCGTTAAATCCTCAATAGTAGACACCTACTAGAATAGTCAACTACGTTTTTACTAAAGGTTTCGATAATTGACTAAGTCAGGCTGTAGTGATTGCCACCCTATATTGAAGTAATCAATTAAGTTGTCTCGATAATCGACTATCTATAGTTTTAATTTCCAAGCACCACATTGTTTTAATCAACTATGTTTTCCTAGTATCTATCTAATAATTGACTATGTACTATGAAGTATCGTTTATAACAAACGATTTACTTATCTCAAGAATTGACTAAGTCTCCTATAGAGCATCTATGTTCATTGAAGCAAAAATGGATACTATTCACTAGAACAATCAAGTGTTCTTAAAGTCAGCTTTGATTGAGACAAGGTCAATATTGGGTTAAGTAAGTTGATTACGCTTAACTAAGTTTTTCTAAATAACCTGATCATGTTTGTAATATTGTGTTTTTAGTCATTGGTTTCTCTGAGCTTATTGTTATGTCTTTCTCACACATTGAGCGACACATATGATGATAAATATTTCACAATGTTGTGTTAATGACATCATTATTGTATTAACTCTCATCATGATCAATACATGTCATGTCTAGATCATTCTTCTTTCATGATGAAGCATTTTGTAGCACCTGTAATATTGACAAAATTAAATGTTCATATCTTTCAAATCAAGAGATAATATAATGATTTGTTTGCTCATCCTCTTAACTGCTCAAATGCGAGAAGATAACAAATGCTTTAAAAGAAATCTATTTGAACGTATATATCTATAAAGCATTATGTCTTCATTAATTTATTTGAGCAATATTCTTTTTGTCAGAATCGTGCTACTAAGTCATCCTAAAACAATCACAATCTTTTTGTAAAAACTAAAAGGAAAATCTATGTTAAAGGTTTTTCAATTTGCTCAGACATTAGTACTTGCTTGATCTCTCACAAGCAATACAACAAATATTATTTTATTTAGCAGAATCCTTGTATGTCTATATCGAGCCATGTGATAAAATGTTTGGTCTCTTGTATCCTATCAGTTTAGACAAGACCAAATCTTACTAGTTACAATGATGTGATGTCTTCTCTTACACATATTATACAATATATCTTGGAAACTAAGAATCTGCAAAGGAAGATAATACCTTTGTCAGAAAATTCGTTCTTGGGCTGGTTACATGTTGTTACCGTAGGTGTAACATAGGTCAGCTCACGTCGAGGTGACAGCAGATCAGGCGCTCCTCGCCGATGCGTGAGCTGA